>CM030359.1:259204917-259804917 GCA_017893485.1 Hemerocallis citrina
GGGTTGATGCAAGCGTAGGGACATTCTTCGTGAAAAACATTTTGAGAAAGTTGTTGAAGGAGTTTATAATGGTGATAAGAGAAAATTACTTCGCTTTGCTGAATTTTATCCATCCGATTTCTTTAACATTGAGTTAATGCACCTTGACCAGCAACTTGATACCTACATTTTGGATGTGCGCTCTGATGATCGATTTTCTGAAGTTGCAGGAATTAGTGGGCTTGTTAGAAAGATAGTTTAGTTAAAAAAACATCGTGCATATCCGTTGGTATATTTGCTCTTGAAGTTGGCATTGCTATTACCCGTTGCAACCGCAACAGTAGAGAGAGTATTTTCTGCAATGAAAATCATCAAGACTTCATTACTAAACCGATTGGGAGATGATATGATGAATGATTGTTTGGTTGCATATATTGAAAGAAATGTATTGGATGTCATTGACAATGAAGATATCATTCAATATTATTCAGAATATGAAATCTCGAAGGGTTTTATTGCTAAAGAAAAATGCTATTTAGTGATTATAATAGTTTCTGACATTTGATAGTAATATATGATATTTTGAGACTTGCAAATGTGTTTATTATAAATTTTTTTAATAGTAAGTGTCTTGCCCCCTAGATAGAAATCATGGCTACGCCACTGCTAACCATCCTGATTTAACTAATGGAAAGAATAAGGGGGAGGAGGAGGAGAGATTCAGAAGAGGAGGAGCTAAGAGGAAAAGGACGAGCGGGTGAAGGAGGAAGGTGGTTGATGCTGCTTGTTTTCTTTTGGGTGGGGGGCAACAAGTGGGAGTTCTTGTATTTTGTGAAACGGAAGGCACGACACTGACGTTGGTTTGATCCCCGGTCGTAGGACCGGCTCGGGAGTTACAGGAAGTAGGTTGAGGCTCGTAGCTCGGCTCGGATATTGGTAGCTCAGCTCAGATCTTCGGACCTGCACAATGCCTAGAGACCCCGGGAGAGTTCCCAGTGACAGGCCCTCCGACGATCTAGTCAGTCACTGAGAAAGCAACAATAGCTAGAGTTCAGGTGGAGAAAGATTGATTACCTTTGAAAGTAAGGAGGGGGCTGGTATTTATAGGCATGGGTAAATGGGTCAAGGGCCCTAACGGGCTGGGTCAGACCCGTTAGCCTGTGAGTTTGAATTGGTAGAAGCCTGTTGGACTTATTGACCTGATGATCACAGAAGAGCGTAATCTGAGGAGATCGGATGGCCCTGATTGGGCCACATCATTTATACTACATCATAACCCCCCCACTCCAGGAGGGCTGTGCAACCCAGCCGTGTAGGAGTAGTCGGTCTCTGTGGTAAGGGAGGAGGGGAGTATTTGGCGAAAATTTTTGGTTCTGAATCTCTGGGAGATGTTTATTAGAACGGGCCGCAGTTCTGGTTGAAAGCCCAAGGTCAAGGGCCGAGACAGAGGGCCGATTGCTGCGGGATGGAGGATGAGGGCCAAAGGCAGAGAAGTCGAGCGCTTCGTGAGGGGAGCTCAGGGAGAGGAACCAGACGAGTGCTCGCTATTGCTGTCGAGCTTCGATTTTAGAAGGTCGGCTCGGATAGCTTCGAGTGAGGCAACTTCAGGAAGAAGCTGAATGGGTGCTCGAGGTCACTGCCAAGCTCCGAGCTTGTAGGGTCAACTCGGAGAGCTTCGAGTGAGGCAACTTCAGAAAGAAGCTGAGTGGGTGCTCGAGGTCACTGCCGAGCTCTGAGCTTGTAGGGTCAACTCGGAGAGCTTCGAGTGAGGCAACTTCAGAAAGAAGCTGAGTGGGTGCTCGAGGTCACTGCCGTGATCCGAGCTTGTAGGGTCGGCTCGGAGAGCTTCGAGTGAGGCAACATCGGGAAAAAGCTGAGTGGGTGCTCGAGGTCACTGTCAAGCGTCGAGCTTGTAGGGTCGGCTCGGAGAGCTTCAAAGTGAGGTAACTTTAGGGAGAAGCTGAGTGGTTGCTCGAGGTCATTGCCTAGCTTTGAGCTTATAGGGTCGGCTCGGAGAGTTTCGAGTGAGGCAACTTCAGGAAGAAACTGAGTGGGTGCACGAGGTCACTGCCGTGCTCCGAGCTTGTAGGGTCGGCTCGGAGAGCTTCGAGTGAGGCAACTTCAGAAAGAAGCTGAATGGGTGCTCAAGTTCACTGTCGAGCGTTGAGCTTGTAGGGTCGGCTTGGAGAGCTTCAAAGTAAGGCAACTCCAAGGAGAAGCTGAGTGGGTGCTCGAGGTCACTGTCGAGCGTCGAGCTTATAAGGTCGGCTCAGAGAGGTTCAAAGTGAGGTAACTTCAGGGAGAAGCTAAGTGGGTGCTCGAGGTCACTGCCGAGCTCCGAGCTAGTAGGGTCGGCTCGGAAAGCATCAAGTGAGGCAACTTCAGGAAGAAACTGAGTGGGTGCTCGAGGTCACTATCGAGCGTCGAGCTTGTAGGGTCAGCTTGGAGAGCTTCGAGTGAGGCAACTTCAGGAAGAAGCTGAGTGGGTGCTCGAGGTCAATGTCGAGCTCCGAGCTTGTAGGGTCAGCTCGGAGAGCTTCGAGTGAGGCAACTTCAGGAAGAAGCTGAGTGGGTGCTCGAGGTCACAGCCGAGCTCCGAGCTTGTAGGGTCGGCTCGGAGAGCTTCGAGTGAGGTAACTTCAGAAAGAAGCTGATTGGGAGCTCGAGGTCACTGTCGACTGTCGAGCCTCAAGGGCATCTTCATTGAAAAAAGCAAGGTGGGTGCTTACCGTACCTGCCGAGCGTCGAGCCCCCAGACTTGGCCTTTGATTGGCAGCTTTGTTGGAAAAAACTAGGTGGGTGCTCGCCGTACTTGCCGAGCATCGAGCCCCAGAGTTGGCCTTTGATAGGCAATTTTATTGGAAAAAGCTAGGTGGGTGCTCGCCGTACTTGCTGAGCGTCGAGCCCCCCGACTTGGCCTTGGATAGGCAGCTTTGTTGGAAAAAACTAGGTGGGTGCTCACCGTACTTGCTGAGCGTCGAGCCCCCCGACTTGGCCTTTTATAGGCAGCTTTGTTGGAAAAAGCTAGGTGGGTGCTCGCCGTACTTGCCGAGCGTCGAGCCCCCAGACTTGGCCTTTGATAGGCAGCTTTGTTGGAAAAAGCTAGGTAGGTGGTCTCCATATTTGCCGAGCGTTGAGCCCCTAGACTTGGCCTTTGATAGGAAGTTTTGTTGAAAAAATTTAGGTGGGTGTTCGTCGTACTTGCCTAGCGTCGAGCCCCCGACTTGGCCTTTGATAGGCAGCTTTGTTGGAAAAAGCTAGGTGGGTGCTCTCCGTACTTACCGAGCGTCGAGCCCCCCGATTTGACCTTTGATAGGCAGCTTTGTTGGAAAAATTTAGGTGGGTGCTTACCGTACTTGCTGAGCGTTGAGCCCCCAGACTTGGCCTTTGATAGGAAGCTTTGTTGGAAAAAGCTAGGTGGGTGCACGCCGTACTAGCCGAGCGTCGAGCCCCCTGACTTGGCCTTTGATTGACAGCTTTGTTGGAAAAAGCTAGGTGGGTGCTCGCTGTACTTGCTAAGCATCGAGCCCCCAAACTTGCCCTTTGATAGGCAGCTTTGTTGGAAAAATCTAGGTGGGTGCTCGCCGTACTTGCCGAGCGTCGAGCTCCCAGACTTGGTCTTTGATAGGCAGCTTTGTTGGAAAAGGCTAGGTAGGTGCTCGGCGTAATTGCCGAGTGTCGAGCCCCCCGACTTGGCCTTTGATAGACAGCTTTGTTGGAAAAAGGTAGGTGGGTGCTCGCCGTACTTGCCGTGCGTCGAGCCCCCAACTTGGCCTTTGATAGGCAGCTTCGTTGGAAAAATCTAGGTGGTTGCTTGCTGTACTTGCCGAGCATCGAGCCCCCAGACTTGAACGTAGGGGGGGCCATCCCTCTTTCAGGAGTTTGGTTTGCCGTTTGGAGTGTCCGAGGTGTTAGCCGAGCTTCGAGTATGAGGGCCATGGGAATTCGCACGGTCCATGGTCCAATGGGGTGGTGACACGTGGAAATGATGATGTCAGGCCTTTGGCAGATTTCGAGGAGTCTCCTCTCAAGCTATATATCCTCCACCCCTCCCATACTTCTCGTATTTGCTTTCTCCTCTCAAGTTCCCAAATCTTCCTTCGTCGCAGTTCAGTCACCGGCGACGAATTTTCCGATATCCTTCATCGTTCTTTGAATCAGGTTAGTTAATTTTATTTTTTGATATGTTGCGGGCTCAGTCTGGTTCGTTTGCCACTAAGTCAGTTCAGGACGAGAATCCTCGTGCCTCCGACTCTACGTGATGGGAGTCATAGACAAAGGTCCACGATGTTGCGCCTATACGCAGTAGAAGGCCCTTTGTGGTAGAGTCGAGTGACTCGAAACCCGATGAACCATTGGTCGAAGGCGAGTCTGAGGTCGAGGTGGTCAAGGTGGTTAGAGAGCAGATCGTGGTGTCCCAGGAAGAGGTGGAAGAAGAGGTCAGAGTGAATAAGGAAGAGCCTGTTGAGGAGGGTGAACATGGAGGAGAAAATAACTCGTCCGAGGACGGCGACTTGAGCCCTTTGGCTATGTCGTCCCCGCTGAAAGGTCCACGAGTTCGAAATAAGAAGACGAAGTGGGTTTATCCGGAAAACCCGGACGTGAAGGCTCCTTCTGTTAACCTTGAGGTCCCATTTGAGGTCCAACTGCGATCTATCCGAATTTATCCAAATGATGTCAAGAAGATGCTCCGATAAAGGGGAGGAGTCGACGTGGACGTGGAGGCTTCCTCGCCCGGTAGGAAAAAAATTGCTATGGATAGGATGCCGACCGTCCTTACGGCAAATGACCTCCCCGTCATCAGAGTGAGTTACTTCATCGGTGAGGAGTATGAGCTGCTGATCCCCAGCCCCGGGATCCCTCCTACGGACAGACTGGCGCCCCACTTCTGCATGTTCCCTATTGATGCCTTCTGCTCTGGTTTGCGGCTGCTGCTCCACCCCTTCATTAAGGAAGTTTTGAAATGGGTAACCCTTAGCCCCATGCAGTACGGGCCCAATTTCTGGAAATAGATTGGGTGCTTCCTGTTGCTCTGCAATGAATGGGGGATCCGCTCGAAACCAAAGTACTTTCGAATGATCCTCGGCCTCAGTTCGTTCGGCGAATATGAGGGTATCTACTATATTATGCCGAGACGAAAGAGAAGGGTCATGCACGGGCACTCGGACTCCATCAAAGGGTGGAAGGATAAGTATTTCATCGTGCGAAATCTGACCCCAAGGGTGATACCCACGGCTTGGAAGTTCTACAAGCCCAATCTGAAGGGTCTTCGTAAGTCGGAACAGACGGCCGAGGAGTGGGCGGACGTAGAGAAGATATGTTCGGGCAACAGCATCAGTTGGCCTAACGTGATAGAGAGGCACTTGGCTCAAATCAGACTATGTTTTTTTTATCTAGTTTTCTTTCAAGTATTTCTGCTCGTCTTACGCAATTTTCTTTTCTGTAGATATGGATGATGATACGATTGCGGCGAGTAGGGCTTTGCTGAAGAAACAGGCGGCCGAGAAGGCCGACCGATCCCGTCACAAGAAACATGGGAGAACCCCTACCGAGGGGGTTGCGGAGGAGACCCTTCTCCCGGCACCAAAGAAACATAAGAGCTCGAAGTCGGGCCCCAGCACCAGCAGCTAGAAGGTTGCTGCGGTCGTGAAGGCTGGACTCCCCCCACTTGCTCCAACGGCCAACCAGATCCTTGGCGAGGCAGGACTGCAGCCCTGGGCACCGGACTAGGCTGTTAAGATCGGGGATACTATCTCAGATGGGCCGGTAGCCATTGAGATGGTTGAGAAGATCGCTCCACCCCAAGACCAGAAGGCTCGGGAGTGCGACACTGTCGAGTCCTCATACATGAAGTGGGCCCTGGCCAGCTTGTAGGTAATGTGGTAGTTAGTTGTATTCACACCTTTGGCTTATTTTCTAAGTCTCTCTTCCTCGTTTGCAGGCCTACATGGATGGCACCCAGCTGATGAAGCTGCACATGAAGGAGGTGGTGAACGAGAGGAGGAATACCCAGCATTGGGAGCGGGAAGTGAAAGGCTTCAAGCTGGAGAAGACGAACATCGAGGGCCAGATCAAGGCTCTTCGAGTAGAATTGGCGAACCAGGAGGATGCCTATATGAGGAGGATGGCCGACCTGAGGGAGTAGGCCGATGCATGCATAAAGGAGATAACGACGGCCAAGATGGACAAAGTGATCGAGGCCCAGGATGAGGTCTATGCCAGGGCGATCCGGCATGTCAAGCACTTTCATTTGGAGCTGGACCTGAGCAGCATTCACTATGACCTGGTCGTGCCTGAGCTCCCGCTGACCCCCAGGGTGGAGACGACACCGCGAACGACAAGCCCGACCCTGAGAAGCAGGCCGACGAAGAGGTGGGCCAGAAGTAGTCATCATTGTTTCTTTCCTTATTTTGTTTTTTTTGTAATAGCCGAAAGCGGACTGGCCATCGCACCTTTTGTAAAATTACATTTTTTTGAGTAATGAAAAGCATTTTTGCCTGGACCTCTTGACTTGATGAATTTCTTGCTTGATTGATTATTATTCTTTTAGCCAAGCTTTTTTGGCTCGGAGTGATATTTCTCTGTCCTTTGGCAGATGACAGTGACCCTGGCAGGGGACCTATGTGGCTCTGAGGCGAACCAATTGAAAGTTAGGATCTTAGTGATGGATTTTGCTTTGTCTCCATACCATAAGCAGGCTCGCAACTGTGAGGCCGCCGTTAAGTACTTTATGGACAAGTCCAAGGGGCTCAGCGTAGAGCTGGCGCGGTTCAAGAAGTTGTTATCCGGCCGTGACCTAGACCCCACTGGAGCTCCATTTTCGATGGCTAGTACATCTTCCCAGTGGCTTCATCTGAATCCTACCTTCGCAAGGTTATAGTAGAGAAGGAATTAGAGGTGCAGCGATACAAGATAATGTTCGAGATGTCTGGATCCCGGTCCATTTCGTTCACTTGCCCCCATCCTCCTGATGGTGCCTCCTCGCCAACCTCAATGATTGGTCCGGCGAGGCCATGTGATGTGTAGATCTCTGTTGCCAGTGTGTCCACCTTAACGAGATCGGGAGCCCTGGTGAAGGAGCCGACTCGGTCGGCCGGACTAGAGCTTTTCTGTTTTGACCCTGTGGTTCCGACACGGGATCCTTAGAATAGGTTTTATCAATGTATTCTCATTTCTCTTTGTAACGATGCGACTTGCTTTGGTGAAATAATATGAGATGACGATTGTCCTGTCTTGGCTCTTTTTCTATCTTGCGGTTAATATGGTACATTGGTTGATATATAGGCTGAGCGTCGGGCATCCATACTAGGGAGAGAGCTGGTGCCTTTCTTGAGATACATGCTGAGCGTCGGGCATCCATGATTGTGGGAAAGCAGGTGCCTTGCTCGAGATATATACCGAGCATCGGTTATCCAAGCTTGTGAGAAAGCTGGTGCCTTGCTCGAGATACATGCCGAGGGTCGGGCATTTAAGCTTGTGAGGAAGCTAGTGCCTTGCTCGAGATACATGCTGAGCGTCGGGTATCCAATCTTGTGAGGAAGCTGGTGCCTTGCTCAAGATACATGCTGAGCATCAGGCGTCCAAGCTTGTGAGAAAGCTGGTCCCTTGCTCAAGATACATGTCGAGCATCGAGTGTCCAAGCTTATAAGGAAGCTGGTGCCTTGCTCGAGATACATGCCAAGCGTCAGGCATCCAAGCTTGTGACAAAGCTGGTCCCTTGCTCGAGATACATGTCGAGCATCGGGCATCCAAGCTTGTGAGGAAGTTGGTACCTTGCTCGAGATACATGCCGAGCGTCGGGTGTCCGAGCTTGTGAGAAAGTTGGTACCTTGCTTGAAATACATGTCGAGTGTTGGGCGTTCCTGCTTTTGGGAAAGCTGGTGCCTTTCTCGAGATACATGCCAAGCATCGGGTGTCTAAGCTTGTGGGGAAGCCGGTGCCTTGCTCAGATACATGTCAAGCGTCGGGCGTCCAAGCTTGTGAGGATGTTGGTGTCTTGCTCGAGATACATGCCGAGCATCGGGCATTCCTACTTGTTGGAAAGTTGGTGCCTTGCTTTGTACGAACTTTGAGTCAACAAAAATGTGCTGCTTTTATAACATGACCATTTGTTTACAGGGGAATTTGATGAGCTTGTAGAGTCAACAACAGTTCATTCTTCCTCACTTTCCCTCTTGAAATTTGATGAGGTGCTCCGCGTTCCAGGGCCTCTTAACCATCTTGCCCCCATGTCTTGAAGGTGGTACATTCCAGGACGGACCACTTGGGAGATTTTATAGGGGCCCTCCCAGTTGGGGGTGAGCTTGCTTCTGGCTGTGGACTGGGAGATTGCTAGGATTCGGAGCACGAGGTCCCCTTCCTTGATGTTGGTTGGGCGAACTTTCTTTTTATAGAGCCTCTCAACCCGTTGTTGGTAAATGGCCCGTCGAATGCTGGAACTTTCCCGTACCTCATCAACGAGGTCTAAGTTGGACCTGAGGTCACTTGAGTTTGATCCTTCATTGAAGCCCATGTACCTCGACGATGGGAGGCCGACTTCCAGTGGGATGACCGCCTCGGTCCCATATGTCAGATTGAAAAGGGACTCGCCAGTCGGAATTCTCTTAGTAGTTTGATGTGACCAGAGGATGCTTGACAACTCCTCGACCCACTGACCCTTGGGCGACTGAACCAGCTGCTTTTTCAGACCGTCAAGAATTTTATGGTTGGTGTTATTGGCTTGGCCATTTGATTGGGGATAAGAGATTGACAAGAAGCGCTGTTGAATACCGAGGTAGTCGCAAAACTTCCGAAAGTTTTTGCCGGCGAATTGGGTTCCATTATCGGTGATTAGCACGCGTGGGCGAATTGGCATACTATGTGCTTCCAAAAGAATTTTTGAGCACGATGCTCAGTGATGGTAGTTAGGGGCTCCACCTCTACCCACTTAGTGAAGTTGTCAACGGCCACGATGAGGAATCGCCTCTGGCTGGTCATCGACGGAATGGGGCCGACCAGGTCCATACCCCACATGGCGAAAGGAGTAGGACTAGCAAGGGACTTCAGCTCAGCTTGGGGCGAGTGCTTAACGGGGGAGAACCTCTGACAGGGGCCGCAGCTCTGGACGAGGGTTTTAGCATCTTGTAGCATAGTTGGCCAGTAGTAGCCGTCGATTAGTGCTTTCGGGCCAGCGACCTGCTGCCCATATGGCACCCTCCGATCCCTTCGTGTAGTTCTTCCAGGGCATACTTAGCCTTGTCTGGTGTTAGGAAGTGAAGATAGGGTCTCCCGTCCGACTTGGTGTAGGAGGGTTTAAAGAGCACGCCCCTAATTAAGGTGAATCTTTCGGACCGCATCCGAATGCTTTGTGCCGTGGCCGGGTCTGGTGGAAGCACGCCACTTGTTAGGAATCTTTGTATGGAGCTCATCCACGTCTCAGTGGGATCATCATTGGTGAGGTAGAAGACTTCCGGTTCTTCAATTGTTGGTTTAAGAAGGACCTCGACTAGGACCGTGTGGTCTAATCCTCCGAGAGAAGACGATGCAAGTTTAGACAAGGAGTCAGCGTGATAGTTTTGTTCTCTTGGGATCCGATGGATATCCGCCTTCATGAAGAGCTGCGACAGTAGCTTTGCTCGCACCAACTATTGGGTCATTCGGTGTTCACGGGCCTCGTACTCTCCAGTGATCTATTTGACCACGAGTTATGAGTCACTGAAGACCTGTATTTGCCTCGCACCCACTTGGTAAGCCAGTGTGAGTCCCGCGATCAGAGCTTCATATTCTGCCTCGTTGTTTGTAGCTGGAAAATTGAGCCGAAGAGATTACTAAAGAATACAGTCGTCGGGGCCTCTGAGGAGATGCCCGCCCTGCTTCCTTCCTCGCAGGACAAACCGTCGATGTAGACGTCCCAAGACGGGGCATCCTGCTGAATTTTCGGGGACTCAGGGATGGTGCATTCGGTAATAAATTCTGCGAGCATCTGGCCTTTAATTACTGTACAAGGGTGGTAGCTGATGTCGTGCTGACTGAGTTTAATTGACCATTTGATGAGGTGGCCAGAATTTTTGGGCTTTTCAAGGACTGTCTTGGGAAGCTGATCTGTGAGAATGCAAATGGAGTGGGCCTAAAAGTAGGGGCGGAGTTTCCGTGCTGCCATAATTAGTGCATTTGCAGTTTTCTACATCCTCGGGTATCTGACCTCCGCGTCAAGCAAGACCTTACTAACATAGTAGAAGGGATTCTGCGATCTGTCCTCCTTTCTGACCAACACGGCTTTGAGCGTGTGTTCATTGGCAGCCAAGTAAAGGAACATGGGCTCGCCCAGCTCCGGCTTGCTGAGGAGCGGTGGGTTAGCCAGGTATGCCTTCAGCTGGTCGAATGCCTCCTGCTAGGGGGTTGCCCACTCGAAGCTTTTTGCCCCCCCTGAGGTCTTTGAAGAATAGGAGCGACTTCTCTTCAGATTTGGAGAGGAATTGGCCGATGGCCGCTAGTCGTCCCGTAAGCATTTGCACCTCCTTGGTGTTTCTTAGAGGAGCCATGTCGAGGATGACTCGAATCTTTTCAAGATTTGCTTCAATGCCACGGTGGCTCACAATGAATCCGAAGAACTTCTCCGAGGATATGCCGAAGGCGCACTTGGAGGAATTGAGCCTCATATTGTGAGATCGCAGGATCCTGAAAGCTTCTTCAAGGTCGTCCACATGATCGTGGCCCGAACGGCTTTTGACGAGCATATCGTCGACATACACTTCCATGTTTCGGCTGATCTGGTCCTTAAAGACCTGGTTGACGAGCCTTTGATAAGTGGCGCTGGCGTTCTTCAGCCCGAAGGGCATGACCTAGTAGTAATAAAGGCCTTGGTCGGTTACGAAGGCGGTTTTCGGTATGTCTGAGGGGGAACATTCATATCTAGTTATAGCCTGAAAAGGCATCCATGAAGCTAAGTAGTTCATACCCTGTTGTTGCATCTATGAGGGCGTCGATGTTTGGGAATGGAAACGGGTCTTTGGGATAGGCCTTATCCAGGTCTGTGAAAGCACTGAAGATTCTCCATGTGCCCCTCGTCTTCTTCACCATCACCACATTAGCTAGCCACTCTGGGTAGCTGAACTCCTGAATAAGTCGCACCGAGAGGAGTTTTCCAACTTCCTCTCGGACTACCAGTTATCGATCGGGGGCGAACTTATGCCTCTTTTACTGGACTGGCTTTGAGTCAGGTTGGACGCTCAGCCTGTGCATTATGATGTCATCAGAGATTCCCAGCATGTCGGATGGCGTCCATGCGGAGAGGTCGAAGTTCCGGCGAACGCACTCAATGATTGTTCGCTTGAGGTCTGGGGCCAACGATAGGCTAACTTGGAACTACTTGGACATTTCTCCCTCGAAAAAAGGGACCTTTTCAAGCACATCCACGGGTTCCAAACCGCGCTGGGAATGAGCTCGACCGCATCGAGGGGAAAGACGCCACCCCCTACTGCGGTTATGTAGCACGAACATGCCGACTCCTGATTGCCCCGAACCACACCCACCCCGTGGAAGGTGGGAAACTTGAGCTTCAAGTGGTAGGCGGACGGAACATCCTGGAGGGTGCATAAGCCGGGTCTGCCGAGGATGGCATTATAGGTGGCCTTGACATTGAACACCATGAAGTCCATTGCTTCGGTCCTACGGGTCTGGGCCATGCCGGCCGTTACGTTGAGTGTGACAATACCCTCGATTTGGACAGGGATGCGAGAGAATCCATGGAGCGTATACCCTGCTGGTTTCAACCTTTCTTGGGGGAGCTTTAGGCTTTCAAAGGTGGCTTGGAAGAGGATGTTCACCGAGCTACCATTGTCTATGAGGATACGCTGGACCTCGTGGTTGGCCATACCTAGGCTGATAACCAGAGCATCGCAATGCGGGAGTCGGATGCCCACTAGGTCTTCTCCTCAGAAAGAGACGGTATGGTGTTGAGACCTAGAGGGAGGTTGGTCGTGGACCAAGCTTACCTCCCGTAGGAAGGCCTTGCGGGAGGTTTTGGATTCTCACCCCATGGGTCTACCGTGGACATAGTGTAGGATAGCCTGTCCAACCGTTTCTTCGGGCTCGGGCTCTTGGGTCGGGTGGCTTACTAACCGTTCGAGGAGGAGGCGAAGGCCTCGTACTCCTATGGTCCCTCAGGTCCCTTGGATTAGGTCGGGTGAATTCCATCAGGTACCATCGCTGGATGAGGGTCTCTATCTCATCTTTAAGGGTGCTACAGTTGTCCATCTCGTGGTCATGGTCCTGGTGAAACCGGCAGTAGAATCTCTGGTCCCGTTTTTTGTTGTTGCTTGGTCGGGGAGGATGTCGTACGATCCCCTTGTCCTCGATCTCTAAGAGGATGGCTGACACGTTCTGGGTTAGTTGGGTATATCTTTCAAAACGGGGAACCGGGGGAAGCCTCTTCAGACCAGCCGCATCTTTCGTGGCTTTTTTGGCGAGCTCGGCGTCTTCCGCTTTCTGCTTCCTTTGTCCATAGCCTCCTTGATGCCCTCAGGGTGTAGTGCTTCCTCGGTCCGAATGTACTTCTCAACCCTTTTGAAGAGGTGGAAAAAGTCAACGGGCAGTTTCTTGGCCAGGGACGCTTTGAGCTGGCCGTGGAGAACATTGTGCTGAAAAGCTGAGGAGGCCATGCCCGCATCGAGAGAGGACTCCGAACTCGCCTCGGCAGTGAATCTGCAAACGAACTTGCGGAGGGGTTCCTCTTCTTTCTATTTGAGGTCCAGAAGTGACGGGCTCATCTTCTCAACTTTTTGGCTGGTCACGAAATGGGCTAGGAAACTCGCTTCTAGCTGGTCGAACGAGAAGGCAGAGCTGGGGTAAGTTTCGAAAACCATTCCTGAGCCGAACCACGCAGGGTGGCAGGGTAGGCACGACATAGGAGAGGATACAAGGTGCTATGAATCAGCATGAGGGTTTTGAACCCTTCCATGTGATCAGCAGGATCACCCTCTCTGTTGTATATTTCAAATTGGGAAGGCCTGAAATTTCTGGGGATCTCAACTTCTAAGATCTGGGTGGAGAATGGGGGTCGGTTCGGTCTGTAACCATGCCCTGGCATCTGCCCGCCCTCACCGAGATGGGCCAGACGATTCTCCATTTCCCGGAGGCATTGAAGGACGACGTCTTCGTGTCCTAATGGGCGGGCCAATTTGTGGAATTCGCCACCCCTAGCTTCTAACTGGGGATAGGAGTTGTTGCACGGCTCGGTCCTAGCACCGACTCGGATTGCCTGAAGGATCTCGTCCCTAAAATTTTGGAACTCGGCCCTCGTGATGGGGGCCAGATCCACAGGGCCACGCGAGGGTGGAGGCCCTCGGGGTGAGCGGATGTGCCCTGGTTCTCGTTCTAGGGTCGGCTAACTGTCCTGGTTCGGGATCGAGTTGGAAGTGGCCTCTCCCCTTGTTCGGCTAGCCTACCGATTCTAGATTGCGTGCCGCAGATCGGTTGCAACAGAGTGTGAAGAGCCTGGTCCGGGTGTGGCGGCGCCATTGGCCCATGGTTGGTTGGAGCCTTGGGCGTCCATGTGGCTTTGAAGGGGAGGAGGGTCTGGACGGCGTCCAGAAGTGACAGCCCTTCTAGCTTTGGGAGCCATCGAAGAGCCTGGGTTCGAGGGGGTGTCCTCGAGCAGGACCAGGCCTATGTAGGTGTCGCACATTTCCCTGCAAACGGCGCCAACCTGATGCTGCTTGTTTTCTTTTGGGTGAGGAGGAAACAGGTGTGAGTTCATGTATTTTGTGAAGCGGAAGGCACAACACTGACGTTGGTCTGATCCCCGGTCGTAGGACTTGCTCGGGAGTTTTAGGAAGTAGGTTGAGGCTCGTAGCACGGCTCTAATATTGGAAGCTCAGCTCGGACATTTGGACCTGAACAATTCCTAGAGACCCCGGGAAAGTTCCCGGAGACAGGCCCTCTGACGATCTAGTCAGTCACTAAGAAAGCAACAGTACCTAGGGTTCAGGTGGAGAAAGATTGATTACCTTTGAAAGTGAGGAGGGGGGGTTGGTATTTATAGGCTGGCACCATCTGTGGGAACCTAATGCTTCTTGTTTTCTTTTGGGTGTGGGGGCAACTGGTGTGAGTTCTTGTATTTTGTGAAGCAGAAGGCACAACACTGACGTTGGTCTGATCCCCGGTCGTAGGACCGGCTCGGGAGTTGCAGGAAGTAGGTTGAGGCTCGTAGCTCGGCTCGGATCTTCGAACTTGCACACTGCGTAGAGACCCCCGGATAGTTCCCGGAGACAGACCCTCCGACGATCTAGTCAGTCACTGAGAAAGCAACAGTAGCTAGGGTTCAAGTGGAGAAAGATTGATTACCTTTGAAAGTGAGGAGGGCACTGATATTTATAGGCATCGGTAAACAGGTCTGGGGCCCTAATGGGCTGGGTCAGACCCGTTTACCCGTGTGCTAGAGTTGGCAAAAGTCCATTGGACTTGTTGACCTGATATTAGATCATAGGAAAGCGTAATCTGAGGAGGTCTGATGGCCTTGATTTGGCCACATCAGTGGTACTCAGAATTTGTGGTAGCGAGGGTAGGGCTACGGTTTAGAAAGTGAGAGATTGAGAGGAAGAAGGGGCGTACAAAGGTAATTTGATAGTGTAGGTTGGTAGGTAATTATGGTTAAAGTAACTAATAATGTACACGTGCGATGCACGTATTTTTTTATAAAAAAATTAAAGTAAAAATTCTGATTTACACGTGCGTTGTATGTCTTAATAAATAAGATTATATATTTTTAAAAGTAAATGTGAAGAATATACTGGGAGAGTTGAAGTTGCACATGCATTGCACGTAAGTAGGTAGATTTAAAACTCCAACTCTTCTATTATAATATAGCTAGATAGATTATATATTATACTATAGATAGATACATAGATAGTAATTTACACGTGTGATGCACGTTTAATATGTTAAAAATTTTAAAGTAATAAATAATCTGACGTAGTGAGGACTCGAACCTGAGACCTCATTCATATTAGTTATGCACGTGTAATGCACGCGTTGATAGATTCACAAATGACACTAAGGCCTTCTCCCATTATAATATTAGAGATATTAGAGATTAGAGATTAGAGATTATTAGATTAGACTGGTAATATACACGTGCGATGCACGTATTAATTTATTTAAAAAATTTAAAATAAGAACTCTAATTTACACGTGTGATGCATATCTTAATAAATAGGATCATATATTTTTAAAAGTAAATGTGAAGACTATAATGGGAGAGTTAGAGTTGCACGTGTGTTGCACGTAAGTAGGTAAATTTACATCTTCAATTCTTCCACTATAATCGTTATTATATATTATATTATAGATAGATAGAGAGATAGATAAATAGATAGTAATTTACACGTGCAATGCACATTTACTATATTAAAAATTTTAAAGTAAAAAATCTGACGTAGTGAGGACTCAAACCTGAGACCTCTTTCATATTAGTTAGGCATGTGCAATGCACGCGTTGGTAGATTTACAAATGACACTAAGGCCTTCTCCCATTATAATATTAGGGATAAAAACAGATAGAGTGAGCAAAATAGAATGTGCCCACATTGTGAGTCAGCCATCGTGGCAGTCCCACCAACTGACGGCCTTGTCAGGTAGTTCCACCAATTCTTCCGATCGGCCCACCTGCAGGGCCGTCTCACCAGTGGTTCAAGTCAGGACATCACGTGCGCCAGCAGTCTGACCGGCCCATTGACAGATCTAGTTGTGCTGTAATAATATTTGCTTAGAAATCTGCACCACATGCACTCACCTCGAGGATTAGGATTCAGTTGAATATTCTTTTTACTAGAGAAACCTGCACCAATGTCCACTAATAATTTACACATGCGATCGTCATAATAGATGTATATTTTTTAAACTAAAAATTTCGATGTAGATTGTGCTCGAACCTGAAATCTCTTTTATATTAGTTATGCACGAACAATGCACGTCTTAATAATTTTTTTCTTTTAAAAAAAAATAAAAAAACTCTAATGTAGTGAGGACTCGAACATGAAACCTCCTTCATATTAGTTATGTACATGCGTCACATGCGTTGATAGATTTACAAATGACACTGAGGCCTTCTCCCATTATAATATTAGAGATTAGAGATTAGAGATTATATATTATATTATAGATATATAGATAATAATTTACACGTGTGATTCACATATAATATATTTAAAAAATTAAAGTAAAAAATGTGACGTAGTAAGGACTCCAACCCGAGACCTCCTTCATATTAGTTATGTACATGCAATGCACGAGTTGGTAGATTTACAAATGACACTAAGGCCTTCTCCCATTATAATATTAGAGATTAGAGATGCTTGAAAGAATTCTTTTTCCAAAATGACCCACTTTTTATAAAAAAATTTATCAAATCGACCAACTTTCAAAAATACTTATTAAAATGATCTACTTGTTATCAACGAGTTTGGTGAAATCACCTTCGATGTCTGAGATTGCGAGTTTAGTGTTAAGAGTTTCTTCCCAACTTGGGCAAAAAATTTGGAGGAAAATACCAAATAAGGCTCACTGTCTCAAACAACGATCGTGTTTGTACTAAACTCGATGTTTGAGATAGCAAGTCTTACTTTGAATTCTTTTTATAAACAAACTCACTTTATCACCTCTTCATTCTATCTCTCTCTCTCTCTCTCTATCCTTTATCCACCCTCACTTCCAACTCCGAGCCCAAACCCCTAACTTTCAAATTCGTTCGCTCACCCTAAAATACCCTCCAAAATTTCAGCTCACTTCATCTCTCACAACCCTCCTCCTCCCACTCTCAAAACTCTAAAGTCATCATCCAAGATCCCAATATTTGGAGATTTCTAGAAGGGTCAAGAGGATGCGACAGAAGCAGGTTCATTTTTCTCATCCTCATTCTATACATCCTAAAACACTCATCTATCGTACGGTATGTTTTCATTTATTTGCTTTTGGATTTTGAGTTAATTTTGAGAGTGAGTTTGTTTGATTGTAATATTGACAAATGGTGTTGTTAGAATTGGAATTTTCTGAGGAATGCTATAACTCAAATCCATATATACAAATTATACCAATATATGCAAATTATTCATCATTCATAGCCTTGCTCAACATTACAATTCCAATTTTCATATATCGAAATTGGGTTGTCAAAGTGTGATTTGTGGAAATTTTCTAGCTTGTTTATTGAGTTATTGCTAATGTACATTGTTTGATGAGTAATATGTAATGTTGATAAAAACTTTTGTCGGATCAATGGGTTGTTGGATAAGGTTTGCTGATAAATATTGAATTATTCATAATTAGTTGTGTTGGTGTTGTGTTAGAGATTGTTGATAGGGTTTGTGTTTCAAATTATTGTATTGTTAGGTAATTTTAATTTTTGAAGTATGTAATTATACTAGGTAGACTAAAATATAATCTCACTTATAGTGTACACTACATTATTACATATGACACGAACGCGGGCTAATCTTCAGGAAAGATCGAGTAGTAGACCACAGGTTTGTATTATTTATTTATTTAGATTATGAATACGATGTTTGGGTAGTATTTAACAAATGCCTAATATATTTTGAAGAACACGTCTAATAAAGGAGTACCCCAAGTAACCAAGGCGGGGGACCACGAACTTATTATGGATGACCTCCGATTAATAGTGGTCGCGGTGGTGGAACCATGGGTTGGCATTCGGGTCGACCGGGCCGGGTCGTGTCGGACCCGCCCGGGTTGAAGGCTGACTTGGGCAGGTTCCGGTCGAGTCGGTGGGTTAACCGGGCCGGGTTCAAAATTGGAAATTTTGACCCGGTCGACCCGTGAATCCATTAGGGTCGAACCCGTTTCGGGTCGGGCCGGGTCGCGGGTTGGCCCGGTTTGATTATTATTTTTATTTTTTTTGACAACATCACTTAAAAAATATATAATAAGTATAACTGTATAAAAGTGAAAAAATACATATATTATCGATTATTCATTTCTTTATTGCTTGCTTCATTGTTGAAAAACTTGATTTAATTCAGATTGAATTGAGTAGTAGTAGACTAGTAGTAGAGACAGTAGAGAGTAAAGTGAAAATTTTTAGATTGAATTAAGGGGGATATTTATAGGGGGAAATACAAAAATAAAACAAAAAAAATATTAAAAAGACAAAAAAAACCCACGGGTCGAATGTTTGACCAGAACATACCCGCGGGTTGACGGGTGGGTTTGACTTGGTCAACGGGTTGGGCGGGCTGGGTCAACCCGGTTGAGTTTGCAATTTTTCCGACTCGGGTCAACCAGCGGGTTCGACCCGAACCCGAACCGGATTATAGCGGGTCAGGTTCGTGTGGGCGGGTTACAAGTGGGTCGGGTTCATGTGGGCGGGTTACAAGCGGGTCGCGGGTCAGCCTGGCCCGGTTTCCATCCCTAATGGACCAGACGTACAAATGTAAGTTAGAATTTTCTTTCTTTGATCATTTTGATTTAGCTTCAATAACATTATATATTGTTGAATTGATATTTATTGTTTTTTGTTGTGTAGGTCATACCTAATCCGTCTTATTCTCCAAATGGGCCCATCTTCATCATCCTATGTTCCACTTGAAGGTCCCAATCCTCAGGACCCAAGACTGTTGATGTAACCTGTTTCTGCTTATTTTGGTGTGGGAGCAAATAGAGAGTGAGTTCTTATTTAAAGGAAACTACTAAAAATCTGACCTTTTATCTTTGCCGTGAAATGCGATTAGAGCTCATGAAATTGAATCTGGATCGTTGACTGACCACCTTGATCTAAATCTGAAGGTTGCTGACGTGGCTGCCGATGGACCTGCAAAAAGCCTAAAACACGAGGGATGGCCTCAGTGATAGACCCTCCGACGCTCAAGTCAGAACCAGATAAAGAAAGAGAGTTTGATAAAGAAACTGGCGATTTGTTGATTACTTTCTGACTGTGGAGGAAGGGGGGGGAGGGGGTTATTTATAGGCCTGAGAAACATATCAAGAAATCGATCTAGATCCAATGGATCGATATGAATTTCTTATCTCCTTTATGTTTCTCCCCTTCAACAGATAAGGTATCTTATTAGGGAATAGGAGATTTGACTCCAAGCCTGCATGGACTGGGTGTCTCTCCAAGTGAGCATAGTCTGTCACTTTTTATGGGCTTGGAAGAAGTTCATGTCTTGTAGAGGGACCTGGAGAAGGTCCAAACCTGTTAAAGAGGCTCGTTATGGTTCTTCTTATTGTAGAAGCTTTGAGATCTATGATGGAATCGTATGGCCCTAAATTTCTGTGATTTTTACCATCATCATAAGCCCTCCACTCCCGAAAGGCAATTTTCTTTGGCTTTTAGGGAGTAATACGCCTTACTTTTGGACTCTGGAGTGCAATCTTAGCTGTTGATTACTTTTCATATTTTTTCGGATTTTTCCAAATTTTTTCGGATTTTTTTCCAATTTTAAAATTACTTTTTCAAATTTTATAATTAATAAATCCATTTTTAAATTATATTTCAGAATTTTAAATTAATTTTCTAAATGTAAATAATTATTTTTTTATTTTTAATTAATTTTTCGAATTTAACTGATTTTTTGGGATTTTTTTGTGAATAATCAGAGCTGGGCACGATTTTTTACACGATTAGAGGTGTCGATCAAGGCTGGCTCGCAAGCTGATGTTATTTGGTGGCTGTGATATGATCATTGTAAGCTTTGCCGTCGTGGCGCAATCTGGAGCGTCCATCAGTGGTCGGCTCGCCCGTTGAGCGAGTTCAAACGGTGGAGAAGTGAGCGAAGCTCTGAGGAAGAAGAAGGGCGACGTGGCTCCATCTCATGCGTCCATCGCGCTCATGATCGAATTTTGGAGCGATCTAAGGGCCGTCCATTTGGCCGAGCTATGGCCATTATTTTCGAACTTCGAGGGCTTCGCCGTGCTACGGGGAGCCTATGCCTTTGTAGAGCCACCATGATGTCGAGTCGTCCCCTTCATCGACCTATTTTCCTCACCGAGCCATGAGGCTTTGTTTTTGGCCGAGCTATGGAAATAGCTCACTTCTGTAGAGCTATGGAGGAATTCGCGAGCTATGGGCTTTGAATTATCACCGAGCTATAGGCAGCAACTTCTCTGAGCTACGAGGTTCGCCGACCTTGCCGAGCCATGGCGTTTGTATTTCGCCGAGCTATGGAGGAGTTGGCGAGCTAATTGGGTTCGAGCTCCGCCGAGCTATGGGTCTTGATCAATTTGGTCGAGTTTCGTCAAAATTTGAAGTCTTCCTAGCTCTGTTTCGGTTGAGCTCTTGAAGTTAGGTTAGCTCCATTTTTGAATATGGAGCAGTTCATTCGCGACGTCGCTTATGGGCGAGCCGCTCTTCCTGGTCGAGGATTGTCACACCCCGCTTCCCAAAAGAATACTGAATACGAGGATGTGACAAAGCCCAGCGAATGATTTTCATTATTCATAAGCTGTAAGGATCGACTCAATAACACAACAGGAAATATAAAAGAAATATACAACCATGCATGCATGAAACAAAACTCATAATCAACAGAATTATTTGGAAATAATACATATTCCTCAAATAAATATAAGATCTGGAACAAAAATAAAATTTAGGACAACATGTCCAATCCAAGTTCAAGTAGCAACAAGGAATGATAAACTCAAAACAAAAGTTACTAAAGCATAAAGATTCTAGCCCAAGCTCAAAATACTTTGTCACTCACTCCGTCAGGTAGCTGATCTCCAAAACCTGTATATTTATTAAGTGACAAAAATAGAGAAACAGGGAAACGTATGCCCGTTAGTGTAGGTTACAGGCTGCAAGTACTACAAGCAAAAGGGTGCGGAACAAAGTAAATAGAATACGGAATATGAAACAAGGAACAAGAGTGCAGAACATAACATGGCTAGGGTGTGTCAGATAAGTAGAGACAAATAGCTAGTAAACAAGTAAACAAAATTAGGTAAAGAAATCACGTAACAGATAACAGATAAACTTATAACAGATATCATATAACATATGGAACATATAACAGGGAAGTGCAGGTAAAACATATTCTTCTTAAGTCTTTGTTTAATCCTAACTAATGCAGCAATCATGCGTCCCATATATATACCACATGTTTGATGCATACAATCAAGTTACGTTTAGACTTAGTGGTGGATTCTATAGGTCCGTGTACTCAGGCAAAATGGATAAACATATAAACAGATAAACCGATTCGGATAAACAGATGGGACCTATGGGTCCCCTTCCAAGTACTCCTTCCTATAGAGAAGAATGCAGTCAGGAAAAACAGATAAACTGATCGGATAAACAGACTTATAAATCATGTAATTATGTATTCATACAAAACAGATGGAAAATACGGGCCCCCTTCTGACTACACTTTTCTATATTGTCCACTACTAAACCTTTCCCTTAAACCTCAGCTTGATTACTTATAATTATTATCAAAACAGACATGAAAGTGCACAAACAGGGCAAGTAACATGATAGGAAATAGGAAACAAGTTCGGACTGGTTAGAAAACATGTTCGGATGTCAAAACAACTTATAATTATTAGAAACAACAAGAATTTCAATTCTGGAAAGTAGGACATTGCTGCACCAAAACTGAAATTTCTGTTGCTAAAGAAATGCAAATCTTGATCCGTCGGAAGTTCTAGAAACTAGACTCTCTTCCGGTGCCAGTGCATATAAACATGATATGTAAAAGCTACAGAAACTGGGTTCAAATCAACATTTTACACAGATTTTGTGTTCAGCCAGAATTCTTAAGGTTATGTTTACATGCATAAATCAGGTCTGTAAGCTCATCAAATAAATCATGAAAAATTAAGGGTGATTCCCTAGCATGTCTAGTCTCAACAAAGAAAATTTCATAGTATTATATTACTGATAACATGTTCAAGTTAAATTTCAAAACAAGGTGACACAGTGAAATTATGAATCTGGAAATCCAGCCCAGCAGTACTAAAACAGCAATATCTCACAACTCATAACTTAGAATTCGATTCTGTCAAATGTTCTAAAAACTAGACACATTGGGCTACAATTCATATTCAGAAACTAATTCAAAATTCTGTCATTAACAGGGTTGAAACCATCAACCAAAACTAGGACAACAACATTTTGAGATTTCTTTGCATGGAATGTGGCATGATTAATAACTACCATGTATCTAAGTTAATGTGTGATACAAATCAGGGTTTAATAATTATTCAAACAATACCCATGTCTATTCTCAACTCAAAAAAGAAGCATTATCAACACATGCATCATACAACCAAGCATCTATAAGTCATGGTGATTCACAAATTCATGTAGCCAAATAGTGAGATAAATAACTAGATCTAACTTGTGAGGAGAAATGAGTATATTAACGAATGGTTGTGACCCTTAAGATTATGGAAATTGATAAGGACGAACGAGTAGGGCCAAGATGTACCAACAATAACAAAAGGCGGGTCACAACAAATCTACTTGCGGTATTTCAAAAAAGTGCTTGTACAGGGAAACAAAAGAATCATACAAGTTACTTGCCTGATAATCGCGATGATGATCACGATTGACGGTGCCGAATCCCGATGTTGATCTTGATTGATGATGATGATCAAGATCTGATGGATCGGATTGGGTGCTAATCTTGATGGTGTTGATCAAAGATGATCGGACGGCCAAAGTTCAAAGAGGATCTTGATGATGATGTTGATCAAGATGGTGATAAGACGGACAAGAATTAAGGTGTTCAAGAGCCACTAATGATGATGCTGCACTTGTGGAGGCCGACGACAGCGAGGGTGGTCGGTAGGGGCAGCGCGAGGCTCATGCGAGGTCGACGGCAAGGAGGAGGCAGAGCAGTTGGGAGAAGCAGCAATGGCAGGGGACTGGCGGTTGTGCGGGTGCAGGCACAGGGGAGCGGTGGAGGAAAGTCGATGGCAGGGTTGGGCAGGGCATGGACTGTGGAAGACGAGGGGCTGATGGGATTGCGTTGAAGATGATGACGAAGGGGAAGGGTTTCGGAGTTAGGCTCGAGAAGGAAGACGGGTGAGGAACGGGGACGAAGATGAACATGGCAGGGGTTGGCAGCTGTGAGAGGAAGACACGGGAGGTAGGGAGCAAAGGCGACGAGGGGAAGGGTTAGCTGTGACGAAGAGGACGAGGATGATGGGTTGTGATGGGTGCCGGGAAAATGCAGAACGGGAGAGGATAGAAAGAGGTAGGGGGTGAGAGGACGGCGGGTTTCGACAGGTGAAGAATAGGGTTAGGGCTAGCTAGAGTTAGGGTAGGTATATATATAGGGTAAAGGGTTTTGGGTTAATAGGTAATGGATATAGGGTATGGATCCAACAAGAAAATGGGTTTTAGATTAAAATAAATAATTAAATGAATAAATAAATAGTAATACAATAGTACAATGAATCATATAGTATACATTAAGTTAATACACAAATTTTAATAATACAATATAATATACAGATTCACAGAATAAATAAAATTAGATTTGATTTAAGCTAAAATATAGTAAGGAGTAAAATAGTATTACATATTAATTTATTAGATCAAATAGTATACATAAAATCCATACTCCAATAATAATAAAATATAGATCACGATCTATAGGCTTTCAAAAATTCATAAGCAACAAATTAAATAACAACAAAACAATAACAACAACAACAACAACAACAATAATAATAACAACAACAACCACCATAATAGGATTTGTATTATAATATAAAAATCATTGAAAATAGCTTCAATTCAAATCATTGATTAAAAATAGACTTCAATACCAGATCCAATAATAAATTTTTAACAAAAAGGATTTAAAAGTGGGAAAAAAAATTGGCAAAAATAGAAATACTGAAAATACGCAGAAAATACGTATTGGCGGGAATGGGGGTTACAAGGATGGAGTTCGTCGAAGGCTTCAACTGTAACATCCCGAATTCCATTTATATGTAATTCGTAGTTCAACAAGATATTTTACTTCAATTCGTACAATTTTACAAGGAAATTAAAACTTTTTATTATACAATAAGTTATTTACATCAATGCAGCGGAAATTAAAAAGAATACAACATGATATATATACAGCTATAACATCAACAACTTAAATATGAAGATAATCTTTAGCATCAAATCTTCTTTAAGTCCTTGCCAATCCAAAGTCCTGCACTGAAAAATCTGTGTGCACGTCAGTTGCTTAAAACCGACGCAATGCTATTAAACAGCGATCCTCGCTATGCCGTAATATAACGATTCTCTTACTTTAGCAAACACAAACTTGAATGTAAAACAAAACGTGAAAAGTGACTATCCTAAACATGTCAGTGTATGCAATGACTTAATGGTTAATGTAGATGTTTACGCTATTATGACACTATTGCATACTTATTCGGTTTCTATGCATCGCATTCTACATAGGTCCGAGGGCAAGCACCTACGTACTCCAAATTATAGGGTTAAATCCCTCGCCATGCATTCTATTACTATGACTACTACAAGATGTAGACACTCTGCGAATATTGGTTCTCGCCCCGGAATACTGGAGATCATTCCTGCTCTGTGGTTCATTCTGTGGCCCTTTCGTCCATCGTCCCGGAATACTGGGGACTGTCTCTCTCCACGAGTCATTCTGGAACCCTCATCACACAAATGCCGCATGAGCATCGCTCTTGTCTCAGAATAGTGGAGATCAATTCTGCTCCGTGGATCATTCTGCGGTCCTTAAGTCCATCGTCTCGGAATACTGGGAACTGTCTCTCTCCAAGGATCATTCTGGAGAGTCCATAACTCACGTTTCCACTAGTTTTATCATGTCACCAACTAGTGCATGTCCTTAAATTTAAGTTTTAAAGTCATCACAACCTAGAGTTACTTTACCCTACTAGACTGAAATCAACACCAAGAACGATAGCCCATACTGTCCCTTTCTTAAAAATCAATAATCATTATCATTACTTTGTGGGTACCTGGGTCTTACTAAGCCTCTAGAATCACATCTTTTCATGTTCAACATTATGGGGTACGCATACCTTTACTATTCATATTCTCAATTTCATATATTCATTTCTTATTCAATTATTTCATCCATTCATTTATTCATCATGAAGTAAACATTTCCTGGTTAATCAACCAAAATATTCATTTTTAATAATTCACAAGATCTTTCGATAATTAAAAACTATTTTTATATTTATCTATACTTCAAGTATCATTCTCAATACAAAAGTTGTTTAGGATTGAAAACTCATTTTCTTAAAGATTTATCATTAGAAGTTCATTATTTAAATCCCATCATTTCACTTTATTTTATTACAAAATCAACCTTTAAAACCATAATCATATATATATTCTTCTTGAACTCCAATCTCATCTAACACATGAATATATCTTTTAAATTTCCAAAATATAACCTAAAATCAATGAGAAAGTATATTCAGTTGTTCCTTTAATATATTAAAATATTTTTATAAAATTTTTGAATTTTTAAAACTCAAAAAAGACCAAAAATATAAAAGAAAATGCACTTTTGTGCACA
This sequence comes from Hemerocallis citrina, assembly GCA_017893485.1. Taxonomy (NCBI): domain Eukaryota; kingdom Viridiplantae; phylum Streptophyta; class Magnoliopsida; order Asparagales; family Asphodelaceae; genus Hemerocallis; species Hemerocallis citrina. The sequence continues at coordinate 259,230,420 of CM030359.1, forward strand.
GTGGGGCTCGAACACGAGACCAAGGGACAACCCAGCGCCACGTGGCAACGCCAGGCGCAAGGACGCCCCCGCTAGCCACCCAAGCCAAACATCATTTCTGATACTATATGAGTTCAAATTCATATAACTTATATTTCTGTTAAATCTCATTTTGAACACTTTCAAATATTTTCGATTTCTTTTCTTTCCTTTCAATTTGATTGTTCATAAAACTTATCTCTAAGTTTCCAGAAATAGTTTTGCATAAATTTTATTCATATTAGCACCAAATTATACCCAATTTAACTCAAATAATCACTTTTATAAATCTAGTATTCAAATAACCACTTTTTATAAATCTAGTATTCCGATTTTTTTATTAGAAAAATTTACCATATCTTGAATGCATTTTTATTCCGAAATTCTCATAATTCCCATCGACTTTATTATTCATTGTGAATATCCACACAATTTTCTAAGCACAAAATTAACCACTTGCATATAAAATACTCCATTTCAATCATAGCATGCTATTTGTGCCTAACCACTTCAACATACTAATGAAATAGAATTTTGATTCAACGAGTTAATTATATCATGATGAAATTTTTATTTAGCATGAAACAATTTTTGATGTTCAACCATAACAATATAATGTGCATCACATAAAGGAATTAGAATTACAACAACTCATGCTACATCTACTATTTCAACATAAATCATATAAGCATGCATCCTTACACACAATTAGAAAGCAAGAAGAAAACACCCACTTTATTGATGCAAAAGAAATTAGGAACTCTTAGTAGATTGTTTCTAGCTCCAACAAGATGTGTCATTCTCCTTTTAGCAAAGCAAAACCACAAGCCTAGCCTCCTCCTTGAAAAATCTGAAACTCTCTTCTTTTCTCTCTTTCTTTTCTTCTCTTGTTTCTTTTGATCTTTTGTGAAAAATTTCCATACAATAGGAGTTATTTATAGGGTTAAATGGGTGAATAAAGAGACACCCACTACCCAAAATAAATACCCATTATCCAAAATAAATACCCACTTTCACAATTTACTGCACATATCCACTCACAACCCTTCTCTTTCCTCCAATTTGGCTGCCAACCCTTGATGTGCACACACATGCATGTGACCCCCACATGCACACAATTCTCATTCTTTTAAATATTTGTTATTAGTCCATTTGTGTGTGCTTGTTACATGACAAGTGTATAGGGTTAAAAAGTGTACATTTAAAGTGTAAAATGAAGTCATATGCCTCTCTTTTAATTAATTTCTAGTGGGCTTTAAGATGGATTTTAGGCTTATGGATTTTAAGAAAAAATAAATAAATAATCCACTTGTAACAAATAAAATGAGAATAAAAATGTACATCACTTTAGAAAATCGTAGAGACTAATATACATAAAATTTTACATGCAATGCACGTGCAAAAGTATTAAATTTTTTTTTTTTTTTTGGGATGTTACATCACTCACTCCTTAAAATAGTTCTGTCCTCAGAACTATGCTTAGAGAGTGAGAAAAATAAAAGAAAAAGAAAGTTTACAAGTTTTAGTTAAAAAGTTCAGGATGATCTCTCAACATCCTCTTCTCAAATTCTCAGGTGGCTTCCTCAACCAGTTGATTCCTCCATATGACCTTGACCATGGGTATAGTTTTGTTCCTCAAAAATTTTTCGACGATCCACAATCTCTACTGGATACTCCTTGTAGCTCAGATCCAACTGCAGACCCTCTGGCAATTCTGGCAAATGATGACTCAGATTTGGAATGTAACCTCGTAGCATTGACACATGGAAGACATTGTGTACTTGAGCTAGTTCCTCTGGTAACTCCAACCAATAAGCTGTTTTCCCAATCCTTTTCAATATCATGTAGGGTCTTATGTACCTCGGGGCGAATTTTCCTCCTCTTCCGAACCAAATCACACCCTTTGTTGGAGATACTTTCAGGAAAACATAGTCACCTTCTTCGAACTGAAGGTCTCTTCTGCAATTGTCGGCATAGCTTTTTTATCTGCTTTGTGCGTTAACCAGCCTCTTTCTGATCAGCTCAATCTTCTCTAAAGTTTGTTGCACTATTTTCGGCCCATACATTTTTCTTTATCCCACTTCATTCCAGCACACCGGTGTTCTACACTTTGTCCCATATAGAGCCTCATATGGTGCCATACCGATACTGGTCTGAAAGCTGTTGTTGTAGGCAAATTCCACGAAAGCTAAGTGCCTCTCCCCGCTGCCTTCGAAATCCAACACACAACACCTCAACATGTCTTTAGAAACCCGATTGACTCTCTCAGTCTTCCCATCAGTGTGAGGATGAAAGGCAGTACTGAAGTCATTCTTGGTCCCCAAAGCTGCCTGAAGACTCCTCCAAAAGTGCGATGTGAATCGCACATCTCGATCTGACACAATTTATATAGGAACTCCGTGTTATCTCACGATCTCCCTGATATACAATTCTGCCAGCTTATCCATAGACCATGTAATCTTCATTACTAAAAAGTGAGCAGATTTGGTGAGTCGGTACACTATCACCCAAATCGCATCATTCCCTTTGGGACTCCTGGGTAACCCTCTGATGAAGTCCATGCTGATGTTATCCCATTTCCACTCCGGAATAGGTAACGGCTGAAACAATCCTCCGGGCTTCTGATTTTTTGCTTTGATCTGTTGACAAGTTGAACACCTTGCAACAAACTCTGCTACATCCCGCTTCATCCCCGAACACCAGAAATACTGCTTGATATTTTTATACATTTTGGTACTCCCTAGATGTACTGATAAAAGAGTGGTGTGTGCCTCCTGCAGGATGCTCTCCTTCAATTCATCTTGATCAAGTACACACAACCTTTCCCCGAACCACAGTACTTCATCGTTTACCTGGAATTCTGCCAAATTGCCTGCACCGACCTGCTCTTTCAACTTCTGGATCTCTGGATCTGACTTCTGACCCTCGATAATCTGATCTTTTAGTGTAGGATGAAGATTTAATTGTGCTAAAGATGCTCCCAGTTCAATTCCAGCTCGATCGAGCTCCTCTGCTAGTTTTTCTTGAGTCGTGATTAAACAAGACAAGCTGCTCTTCCGACTGAGCGCATCTACCACCACATTTGCTTTTCCCGGGTGATACTTTATCTCGAGATGGATATCCTTTAGCACTTCCAACCATCTCCTCTGCCTCAAGTTCATATGCCTCTGCTGGTAAATATCGACATTCTCTCCGTACACATAGTGCCTCCATTACTTCAAAGCAAAGATAATTGCTGATAACTCCAGATCATGGGTTGGGTAATTCTTCTTATGCAGTCTCAATTGCATAGACCCATAAGCTATCACCTTCCCCTCTTACATCAACACACAGCCCAGTCCACGATGTGAAGTATTGTTGTAGACATCATAATCGATCCCTACTCTCGGTAAAGCTAGTATTAGAGCAGTAGTTAACTTCTCCTTCTACTCCTGAAAACTTGCTTCGCACAGCTCCGTCCACTTAAAACATATATTCTTCCTTGTAAGTCCTGTGAGTGGTACGGCTATCTGAGCATAGCCCTATATGAACCTCCAGTAGTACCCAGTTAAACCCAAGAAGCTTCTGATCTCTTTCACTGTAGTTTGTCTTAGCCAATCCTTCACTGCCTCTATCTTTTGCGGATCAGTGGTCACTCATTCCTTAGAAAGGATATGACCCAGGAACGCGACTTCGGATTTCTAGAAGTCACACTTCGATAACTTTGCATACAGCTTCTGTTCTTGCAGCTTCTTCAGTACCTCTGTTAGATGCCTAACATGATCTTCCTCTGAATTGGAGTAGACCAAAATTTCGTCGATAAATACTACGACGAAAGAATCGATGAATGGTTGCAGGACCCTGTTCATCATGTCCATGAAAATAGTTGGTGCATTTGTTACTCTAAACGACATAACCAAGAACTCGTAATGCCCATACCGAGTTTGAAATACAGTCTTATGCACATCCTCATCTTTCACACGGTCCTGGTGATAACCCGGCCAAAGATCTATCTTGGAGAAACAACTGCTCACTGTAAGCGGTCGAACAAATCATCGATTCGCGGAATCGGATACTTATTCTGGACGGTCACCATGGTCAATTCCCAGTATCGATGCACATCCTTATCGATCCATCTTTTTTCTTCACCAATAATACTGGCGCTCCCCAAGGCAACACACTTGGTCTGATAAATCCCTTGCCAACAGTTCTTCAATCTGCTTCTTGATGTCATCTTGTTCACTGGCGCCATTCTGTATGGTGCAATGGAAATCGGTGCACTCCCTGGCTGAATGGTAATGCTGAACTCTACATCCCGATGAAGTGGTAGCCCGGGTAGATCTTCCAAGAACACTGTCGAAAAGTTCCAGAATACGGAAATCTGCTTAACTTCCTCAGGAATCTTCTTCTTAGTTATAGCCGTCATCAATTGCTTACACTTCCTCTTCCCTTGAAACATAACTGCTAGTCCTCCCTGTGCTTTCACCACAACCTCCTTGCTCTTGCACTCGATACTTGCACTGTAGAATGACATCCAGTCTATGCCACATCGACTCCCAAAACTGCCAACTCGATGAGATCCATTCCAAAGACTCTTCCTCCGATCTTGAGGTCACAACCATCATAGTACCGATGGTAGTCAGTGTTTCTCCAGATGATGTAGCCACTGCTAGAACCTTGCCTGGAAAAATTTTCGTCTTAACTCTCAATCGTTTAGCAAATGTAGGTGACACAAAAGTATGAGACGATCCAGTATCAAATAAAATAGTTTCTTTTATTCCATTTGTTAGAATTTATCCTGTTACATAATGAATACTCACAGTATATAACACTTATTCTAGTACAAACTGGAAATAAGAACAGAAAACTCTAATCAGTTGCTCCCATACTGGTGAAGACATTGTCAGCATCATTCGCATCAGATTTAGTTTGAGTAAATTCTCACCCCTGCCAATATGGCTTCTTCCCTTGGTCTGCCTGCCTCTGACCCTATCCCCTTGCTTGAGTTGCGGGCAATACGGTCTAACATGGCCTTCCTTCCCACATTAGTAACAAGTTAGGGGATTCCTTGTCTTGGGACACTTGGACTTGTAATGACCCACCTCTCCACAAGTGTAACAGGTCACACCTGGGGGTCTTGTCCCTCCATTGTTCGGATTCCCAGTCAACGCAATGGCATTTTTTCCGTTGGCCTGAACCTCTGTGCTGGGGGTGTCCGCTGAAATTACTTGGTGTTGCAGGCCTCTTACCATCATTCCAGTTGCTCCTCTTATTCTGCGCCACCTGGTATTGTTCTATGTTGTCTTCAGTGGCCGCAGTCCTTCTGACCAGCTTGTCGAACCTCCGATATCGAGGGGTATCATCTGAGACATCAGACCTAGCCACAGCCCTTGCTCGAACTTCCTTGCCTTTTTGGCCTCGTCGACCACCAACTCTGGCGCATACCTTGAGAGTTGAGTGAACTTTGTCTCATTCTCCTGAACTGATAGGCTTCCTTGCTGTAAACCCAGGAACTCCATAGCCTACTTCTCCTGTACATCCATCGGAAAATAGTGGCTGCGGAATTTCTCCAAAAATTCTTCCCAAGAGATAGGTCCATTTCCCAGAGTTTTCTTCAGAGATTGCCACCAGACCCCTGCATCCTTCACTAGCTGAATAGTGGCCAGCTTCACCTTGCTTGCCTCTGGAGTCTCCAAGACATCGAATACTGTTTTTATCTTCCTGATCCAATCATCAGCTGCATCTCGTTCCGCCTTGCCCTCGAACACAGGCGGTTTCATCCACTTGAATGATTCCACCAATTTGATCGCTTCCGGGACTTGTACTAGTAGCCCCACCCTGGTGTTTGGGGTCACATTGGTGGCAAGTGTGCTGAGTTTTGATATAACTAAGCTAGTTCTGTCTTCAGATCAAGATTGTTGCCCTCAAGCCTATTGCCCTCACTGCTGGATCCTTCACCCTTTTGAGTTTTTTGTCTAGCAATTTCTGGGTCATAAAATTTCAATAATCACCACATATAGCAACAATATAGACTCTCCTTTCAACATAAATCATTTATTTCCAAAATTTGAACTTTATTCATTCAGAAATAAAAACTTGTTCATACATCCAGTACATGAAACACCCGAAAACTCAATATAAAACAGTCTAGATTCTACGATTCCTCTTGACCTCTCTAGGCTCTTCTCGTAGTTCATCTATTTCCTTCTTCATTTCCATTCTTCCTTTACGACATTCTTGTTTCCCACAGCGATTTTTGTTGTCCATCTGGGTGAAATGACGAGCAATCCTGTGTCGAAGCTTCTCCAGTTCCCACACTCGGTGACACAGAGCTACAATGTTCTGCTTGTCCTCCGCATGATGAGCTTCCAAGTGGTTTACTCTCCACTTATGGATGGTCAATTGCTCCTGGAGAGAAACGATAAGGCGGTCCTTCTGGTCTTGAACTGGTTCTTCATCTGAGAATTCATCGAGAAAATCAGGTGGAGGAGGAGTGATCTCTCGAGATTCGGGCAGTTCTCTTTCTTCCTCTTCTGGGTCTTCCTCTTCTTCGAGATTTTATTCTTCTTCTTCTTCTTCTTTTTCGGGGTCGTCTTCAAAAAACCATTCTACTTCATCCACTGGATCATGGCTATCAGCCATTTACAGGGAAAGAGAGGAGAAAAAATCAGTGTATAGAGCAACACAAATATAAATTAACTTACACTTAAATCTCTATAAACTGAACTCACACTTCTAATGTCCACCCTAATGTGTCGTCCTTGTAATTTTGTACTGATTATTAAAGTTTGCTCTGATACCAATCAGTAACATCCCAAATTTTATTTACATGTAATTCATAGTTCAACAGGATCTTTTACATCAATTCGTACAATTTTACAAGGAAATTAAAAATTTTTATTATACAATAAGTTCTTTACATCAACACAGCGAAAATTAAAAAGAATACAACAAGATATATGTACAACTTTAACATCAACAACTTAAATCTGAAGATAATCTTTAGCATCAGATCGTCTTTAAGTCCATGCCAATGCAAGCCCTGCACTGAAAAATCTTTGGACACGTCAGTTGCTTACAACCAACGCAATGCTATCAAACGGCGATCCTATGCCGTAATATAACAATTCTCTTACTTTAGCAAACACAAACTTGAATGTAAAACAAAGTGTGAAAAGCGACAATCCTAAACATGTCAGTTTATGTAATGACTTAATGCCTAATGCAGATGTTTACGCTATGATGTCACTATTGCATACTTGTTTGAATTCTATACATCCCATTCTACATAGGTCCGAGGGCAAGCACCTACGTACTCCAAATTATAGGGTTAAATCCATCGCCATGCATCCTACTACTATGACAACTACAAGATTTAGACACTCTGCGAATATTGATTCTCGCCCCGGAATAGTGGAGGTCATTCATGCTCCGTGGATCATTCTGTGGCCCTTTCGTCCATCGTCCCGAAATACTGGGGACTGTCAATCTCCCCGAGTCATTTCGGAACCCTCATTGCACAAATGCCCCATGAGCGATAACTCTCGTCCCGGAATAATGGAGATCATTCCCGCTCCGTGGATCATTCTATGACCCTTATGTCCATCGTCCCGGAATACTGGAGACTGTCTCTCTCCAAAAATCAATCAGGAGTCCATAACTCACGTTTGCTCTAGTTTCATCATGTCACCAACTAGTGCATGTTCTTAAGTTTAAGTTTTAAAGTCATCACAACGGACTTAAATCAACACCGAGAACGATAGCCTATACTGGCCCTTTCTCAAAAATCAATAATCATTATCATTACTTTACCGATACCTGGATCTCACTAAGCCTCTAGAGTCACGTCTTTTCATGTTCAACTTTATGGGGTACGCATACTCTTATTATTCATATTCTCAATTTCATATATTCATATCTTATTCAATTCTTTCATCCTTTCATGTATTCATCATGAAGTAAACACTTCTTCGTTAATCAACCAAACTATTCATTTTTAATAATTCACAAGCTCTTTCGATAATTCACTACAAGAAATTTGACATATAGTGACAGCAAAAATCCGTGGGTAAAAGGCGAAAAACCGTAGGTATAGCCCTTAAAACCTATACCAACGGACATATTTTTCCGTCGTTTTTAATTAGCTATACCCACGGCAAAATGCCGTCACTATAGCCTATAGCGACGGTTTTTTCACCCGTTGGACGAAACCTCGGTGTTATACCCACGGTTTCGTATTCGTTGGTATAGGTTTTAAAGACACCTTTTGCTTTCCTATACCCACGGTTGAAACTCCATTGCTATAGGTTTTAGCGATGGTTTTCGCATCCAATTATTTGAATATGTACTCATCGCTCTATACACAATTTTTTCTTATTAATTACGCTTATAATAATTTAATATTTTCTTTTATAATATTAATCCAATTATATACTAAATACACAATAAAATAGATAAATGTGTTTATGAAACAAAATTTTAAAAAAATAAACTTCAATCATATTAAAAATTAATGAAGTATTACAAGCATGTCAAATTACAAAATAGTTAATAACCAAATACACAATTGAATTCATGTGTGCAGACATGAGAATCAATACTTTAAACTACGATCAACATATTCAATGACATTATAAGATAACATTCAATTAACTCCTCACTTGAGATACGACACTAACAATTTTCTTATTTTACGGCAACCAGATCTTGATTGATCTTGATTCTCTTTGCAGTAATCTTCTTTTAGCATCCTGCAAATCTTCTTTACAACCTTCTTCACTTCATCGTTGGCAAACACAAACTCGGCTGCATTTTGAGCGAGTTCAATCATTTCTCGCTTGTTGAGAGCCCTTCACAAACAAAACAAAGCAAAAAGATCCAACTTTGGTCATCAACAAATAGTCAAAAAGAGAACAGTGTACTCTAGATCTGATTGATAGGAACCAGTCTACTAGTACGTAGTCAAAAAGAGAACAGTGTACTCTATATCTGAATTGAGATTCTCCTCTATAGAAAAATTGAACCAAATTACAACTATCAGATTGATGTCAACACTAGAAATTACCTAATTGATGACGAACTTCTAGGCTTAGGCAATCAAGAAGCAACCCTTCAAATTTCCTGAAGACTAATAATAGTCTGTATGTAGAGACAGAAAAAAACAGAAAATTTTAGATCAGCTTGAATCATGGAAATCTGAAAGTGAAACCAACAACACCACCAACAAAAATAAAGCCACTACATGCTTGTATGGTCAAAATATTATATGGACAAGGTTTTAGATCCAAGTAAAGAATGGAACATGAGAGTTGTTATGCACATGTTTTTCCTTATAATAGTAGCCATTGAAAACCTCAGTTATCCCTAAATGTGTATCATCAATTTTCAATGTTGCTTCCTGAAATTCTTGCCATTAAAAGCTCATTTATCCACTCAATGCACAAAAATTTTCATTCAGATAAAAATTAAACGTTCAATACATGTGAGAAGCCACATGTTCACATGTCCACACAGCCAAGTCCCCAATTCTGTAAAATAATAGTATAAGAAATGACAAAAGAAAATGGGAACCTCAAAACCAAGTTACCTGCATCCGTGTCATTATCGGACCAGCTCGAAGACGCACGGTTGTCATGAATGCCTAGCTGGCGAATAAGTTTTGAGAGAATAGTTGATTGCCTCTGGATGCGCTCATGCTTTTGTTTAACATTTAGGTCTTCTTGGATCAGTTCTTCAAGTTTAGCGGTGCTTTGAGCACTAACATATATACAACAAATTACATGCTATTGATGAGTATGTATAAATAGCAAAGAACATTTTACTCTAGATTCATAAAGTTTAGAGGTGTCAGATTTTTACTCCAGATCTTCTGAATAGAGCCTAAAATTATGACAGGAGGATCATCAATTTAGACCTTTTTTTAAAAAAAATAAACAAAACCCTTTTTGATAACAAGATAAGGAAAACCGAGTCGGATATACAAGACATGGAAAATTATATTCAGTCAATATAGTATAATTTGTCTGTACAGATAATATGACAATAAGATAAGCAAATTAAGAGGGTTTTCATTTTAAGGCTCCAAAACTATATAAACCTTTGTCAATTGGAGGTGCTCCCTAACCCTATCACCAATCCACTATCTAAATAAGTATGTGCCATTCATTTGTATATGCTCTCTTCAGAGCGTGTTTGTATGTCTTGAGAAAATATTATATAAGTTTCTTTCTCCAAGAGTGTCAGTATTAGTTCTATTCTTCCCCGAGTCTCTCTTTCTATCTCACCTGATTAGATGAATGTTGACTTAGATATGCATTATATATGAAACCATTGACATTCAAACAAGGGAGAATTTTGTAAAAATCACATGCAGCTTTCAGTTCTTACAGTGTGCCTTTCGAATTGACAGATGTAATTCTTTGCACATAGGCTGAATATAAATGCTATTTTCCATTCGCTGTTCAAAATAAACTTATCTATTGCCTACCACCCATAATTACACCTTCAATTATTTTTCTAGATGAATGTGTCGCCTCACTACAAAAATTGTGTAAGAACAAAAACTCACATGAATTTGAATATAGAAATGGTGATTTAGACATAGTACATAAATTACCTTATGGAGCTGTACAGTTGATTGAGCATGCCCCCTCCTTTGCTTTCTCAACTTGGCAGAGAACCACGGCCTGCTTGATTGAACAGAGACTATAAAATGTCAAAGTCGAATACTAATTGACTACCGGATGTATGGAGTAATGAATTCTTACCTTTGGAACATTAGCAGCAAGACTATTCAAAATTGTACGAACCATATGAATTACATCTGACTCAGTATCAATGATATGAATCAAATGAATCCCACCTGTGTGTGTGTTTGTGTGTGCGTCGAATAGAAGCAATATATATATCAACAAAAAGGTTGTTGGGCACTAAAAGAATGATACAATTAACTCACTAATTAATAGTAATTTAGACCAGGAAGCATGTAAGTTGTTCATGGGAGAGCAATGACATTGTATTCAGAAGCCATGCATACCCCTCTAATGAGTTATAACAGAAAACTGCAGACTACATCGCATATTTCTAATTACCTTCATACGAGCATCAGCAAATAGTGGTAAGAAGATGAAAATAGGATCAGCAGGAGTGCTAATATACAAGCTGCCATCTGTTGTTAAAAAAAAGACACGAAGATATTAAATTAGACTGTTCCCTGACAAAAAGAAACACCATTTGTTTATAAATACAAACAGTATAGCTTATTTTTTTCTTTCCGTATTCTCAGATATCTTTCCTTATACATATACCTTTTTCAATTTCCCTTTTTGCAAATCCTTTTCCAATACATGTTATACTCTACAACAGATCCTCTATCTCTCATTCTTATTCATCTTGATCAAAAATCCGTACGTCTAATCTTTCAGATTTTGAAGGACAATGTAGTGGAACCTTCTTTAGCATCCTCGACATGTCTGAGGATATTGATAGTGAGGTTTCAAATTAACCTTTGTTCAGAGAATTAACCAATTATATGATCTCAATTTTAAGAACCAGCAAGCAATATGACTTCAATATAAGGTTATTCTTAATTAGTACTTTGTGTCTAAATATGATACAAAAAATATAACTAATAGTCTAGTGACAGATTCACAAGTTAAAAAGAAAATATTACCTTCACATACATAATCACCTAAGAACCACGAGCCATATGACTGTTTATACCAATGTAATTCCTGAAGAAATCCATCCTTGAAGATATAAGATGACGGTGCCGCTGTTGCATTAGTCAATCTTTAGAGATAAGAAAGCAAAACTTTTATATTTATATAAACAACGAGCATATACCCACAGCTACAGTGGCCTTGTTAGACAATATCAACATAAACAACAATACAGTTGTTTCAAACTAATGGAAACCATGTCCACTACATGGTATTATTGACAAAATTAAAAGACCTGTGTACGTGAGCAAGTATCTATGAAAAAACAAGACCAATTAAAATATTGCTTTAAAATTTCTGCTATCCAATCGGTGTTCAGAATAATGACCTGAAGCTTTTTGAGCCAGTTATCTTCCATTATGTAGAAATTTTTAGCCAGTTATTAAAATATTGGATCACTTCAAGGATAGCATACCATATAATTCAATATATTAAGAGCTTTCAACTGATAAAGGTGATGAAACTAACATTAAAAAGCAATTTAGACCCGCAATAAACAAGCAACTTTGTATGAATTCTACATATTCACTGGTTACAAGGTGAGTGCCGCCAGCATACAGGATCTAAGAAATTCTGAAAATGCAGGACAAGTACATGTATATGTACAAGCCTAAATCCTGTGTAAGAATTCATTTGCTTAGCTAGCTCATTGTTCAGAATCTATTCTCCACTGACAATAGACATACAAGGCCTCATCATGTAAACTTTGCTAGTCAACATTGAGATTTTGATTTGTGAAACATTAATGGAGTGCCCATTAAAGAATCAAAGACAGGAAACAGTATGGGTTGGGCATATACAATTAAGATAGAGAGAAGCATAAGGTAAATGCTTGAATTTATGTGGATGCTCTGGATAGGACTTGCCAAATGTGTAGCCCGCAAGATAAAAATAAAACTAAAACAAAAGTTCTAAAAAAATTATTAGAAAAAAGTTTAAAAAGAATAACAAAAAGAGGTCAGAAAATGTTAATTAAACGAAGTTGCCAAGGCAAAGAAAGCTTACCAATTAAAATTTTGGTAAATCATTAAAAGCCAGCTATAACCTATTTCACACTGTACTTATCATGAGATTAACAATACTAACAAATTCTTTAATATCGAAAGCAATATATCTTTAAAACTATATACCTGATTTTGGATGGCATAAAGATAACAACTTACATGCTTCCTGGGCTTCGAAGGAGAGATGGAGAGGAGAAGACGAAGAAAGAACGGAGAGGAGGATGGGGAGGATGTTGATGTGGGATCTTGAAGAGAGGAGCTGGTGGCCCAGGGAGATGGGGCGACGGCAGCGGGAAGAGGGGGCGACGGCAGCGGGAAGAGGCGACGGCAGTGGGAAGAGGGGGGCGACGGTAGTGGGAAGAGGCGACAGTAGTAGGGAAGAGGGGGGCGACGGCAGCGGGAAGAGGAGGATTTAGAGATTGGGTTTGGGGAGAGAGGAATTTAGGAGTTTTAAAGGGATAAAATGAAATATTTTGGGGGAAGAGAGAGGGAAAATGAAAAATTTTGGGGGAAAATAAATTAGGACTATACCCACAGTGTTTTATCTCATTTGTAGGTATATGATACCTATACCCACAGTTTTAGAGATCCGTCACTATAGGTGTCCGTTGGTATATGGCAAATTTCTTGTAGTGATTAAAAATCATTTTCATATTCATCTATACTTCATGTATCATTCTCAATACAAAAGTTGTTTAAGATTGAAAACACAATTTTTTAAAGATTTATCATTAGAAGTTCATTATTTAAATCTCATCATTTCACTTTGATTTTATTACAAAATCAACCTTTAAAATCTTAATCATATATATATTCTTCTTGAACTCCAATCTCATCTAACACATGAATATATCTTTAAATTTCCAAAATATAACATAAAACACTGAGAAAATATTTTCAGTTGTTCCTTTAATATATTAAAATATCTATATAAATTTTTCGAATTTTTAAAACTAAAAAAAAGACCAAAATATATTCAAAAATGCACTTTTGTGCACAGCTAGGCTCGAACCCGAGACCAAGGGACACCCCAGCACCACGTGGCGACGCCAGGCACAAGGATGCCCCCGCTAGCCACCCAAGCCAAGCATCACTTCTGATACTATGAGTTAATATTCATATAACCTATCTTTCTATTAAATCTCATTTTGAACACTTTCAAATATTTTTGATTTCTTTTCTTTCCCTTCATTTTGATTGTTCATAAAACTTATCTCTAAGTTTCTAGAAATAGTTTTCATAAATTTTATTCATATTAGCACCAAATTATACCATATTTAACTCAAATAATCACTTTTACAAATCTAGTATTCAAATAACCACTTTTTATAAATCTAGTATTCATTGTTTTTTATTGAAAAAATTTACCACATCTTGAATGCATTTTATTCAGAAATTCTCATCATTCCCATCGACTTTATAATTCATTTCGAATATCCACACAATTTTCTAAGCACAAAATTAACAACTTGCATATAAAATACTCAATTCTAATCATCGCATGCTATTTGTGCCTAACCACTTCAACATACTAATGAAATAAAATTTTGTTTCAACAATTTAATTATATCATGATGAAATTTTCATTTAGCATGCAACAATTTTTCATGTTTATCAACCTTAACAATATAATGTGCATCACATAAAGGAATTAGAATTACAACAACTCATGCTACATTTACTATCTCAATATAAATCATCTAAGCATGCATCCTAACACACAATTAGAAAGCAAGAAGAAAACACCCACCTTATTGATGCAAAAGAAATTAGGAACTCCTAGTAGATTGTTCTTGGCTCCAACAAGATGTGCCCTTCTCCTCCTAGCAAAGCAAACCCACAAGCCTAGCCTCCTCCTCGAAAAATCCGAAACACTCTTTTTTTCTCTCTTTCTTTTATTCTCTTGTTTCTTTTGATCTTTTGTGAAAAATACACATACAATAGGAGGTAATTATAGGGTTAAATGGGTGAATGAAGAGACACGCACTATCCAAAATAAATACCCATTTTCCAAAATAAATACCGACTTTCACAATTTACTACACAAATCCACTCACAACCCTTCTCCTTCCTCCAATTTGGTCGGCCAACGCTTGATGTGCACACACGTTCACGTGCACACAATTCTCATTTTTTAAATATTTTTTATTAGTCCATTTGTGTGTGTTTGTTACATGACAAGTGTATAGGGTCATGAGCCTCTCTTTTATTTAATTTGTAGTGTGCTTTAAGATGGACTTTAGGCTTATGGGTTTTAATAAAAATAATAAATAATACACTTGTAACAAATAAAATGAGAATAAAATCTTAGGGACTAAAATACATAAAATTTTACGTGCAATGCACGTGCAAAAGTATTAAAATTTTTTTTTATTTTTCTGGGATGTTACAACGACCTTGGCGGTGAATCGAGCAAAGTGGAGGTGGTTGGGTTTTTGAAGAAGGTTAGTGTTGCTACTTATTTCGGTGCGGGAGCAAGTAGATATTGACTTAATAATTGAAGGAAAGTACTAAGATGATGGTAAAAATCGCAGCAGATCAAAGCCGTACAATTTCTGCACATATCTCAAAGCATCCACAGGTAGATTAGACATCACAGGCTTCTTTTACAGGTGTGGGCCCACTCCAAGACATGAGCTTCTTCCAAGCAAATAAAAAGTGACAGACTAGGCCCACTAAGAGAGACACCCGGCCCATGCTGGCTAGGAGTCAAATCTCTTATCCCCTAACAAGGATATCTTGTCTATCGAGGGAGAGAGACATGAAGAAGATAAGGTAGTTAAGTCGATCCAACGGATACAAATCAATCTCTTGAAATGTCTCTCAGGCCTATAAATATCCCTCCCCCTCTACAATCAGAAAGTAATCAACAATTTGCCAATTTTCACTCTTTACTCTCTCTCTCTCTCTCTCTCTTTCTGGTTCTGACTTGAGCGTCGGATGGTCTGTGTCCGGGGCCACCCCCGGTGTTTTAGGCTTTTTGCATGTCCAGAGGCTGCATCAGTAACCTTCGGATTTAGATCACGGTGGTCGAGCAACGATCCAGATTCATTCTCTGGAGCTCTAACCGTCTTTAACAGCCAGGGTCACAGGTTTGACTTTTAGTAGTTTCCTTCAATTATTAACTCACTATTTGTTCGCTCCCACATCAAAATAAGCAGCAACATTAGGGATGTTGTTCATGTTGGGTGCCCCCCGGTGCCTCTCCGTTGGAAGGAGCGTGATTAGGCTGTCAGGGTGATTGTTGAGGTGGAATCTGATCCTCCATTGAAGGAGCTTGAGGTGGTTGACAAAGAGAGTTGTTGCGATGGCTAGAGGCCGCCCCTTTACCTCATAGTCTTGGTGGCATGAAGACAAGTCTCACTTGTGTAGTTTGCCATAGATGGCGTCAATCTGTTGCTACTTATTTCGGTATGGGAGCAAACAGATAGTGAATTAATAATTGAAGGAAACTACTAAAAGTCAAACCTATGACCCTGGCCATTAAAGACGGTTAGAGCTCCTGAGAATGAATCTGAATCGTTGATTGACCACCGTGATCTGAATCAGACGGTTGCTGATGCGGCCGCTCGACCTGCAAAAAGCCTGAAACACCGAGGGGTGGCCCCGGCGACATACCCTCCAAGGCTCAAGTCAGAACCAGAAAGAGAGAGAGTAAGAGAGTGAAAACTGGCAAATTGTTGATTACCTTCTAACTGTAGAGGGGGAGGGGTATTTATAGGCCTAAGAGACATTTCAAGAGATTGATTTGTGTCCGTTGGATCGACTTAACTACCTTATCTCTTTCATGTCTCTCTCCCTCAAAAGATAAGATATCCTTGTTAGGGGATAATAGGTTTGACTCCTGGCCAGCAAGTATGGGCTGGGTGTCTCTTCTAGTGGGCCTAGTCTGTCAATTTTTATGGGATTGGAAGAAGCCTATGTCTTGGAGTGGGCCCAGACCTGTAAAACATGTCTGTGATGGCTAATCTGCATGTGGATGCTTTGAGATCTGTGCAAGAATCGTACGACTCTGATCTGTTGCGATTTTTACAATCATCACTCAGTATGACTGCATCTCCATCCATAATGTCTCAACTAATTCACTAGCCTCGTGAGGCCCAAGAGGGTCTAGAGATCTCCGCCAAATCATCAGTAACATGCAATAAGAAACCGACCTGCGAATCCAACTGGACGAGAGGCGTGCCCGATCTGAGGCCTTCCACTCAGGTCATCAAGCAAGCCAGAGAACCCATCTTTCTAGACAAAGATCAAGGCAATCCTCCTCTCACAGGGGAATCCAATAATGAGAAGCCCAACTCATGAGAGTCAAAGGCTTCCTGTGCAGAACAGAGAGCAAAATGCCACAGTCCACTACAAGGAATTTGCCATATACCAATGGACACCTATAGTGATGGATCACTAAAACCATGGGTATATGCATTATATACCTACAGCCGTAGAGTAAACTGTGGGTATAGATATCCTATAGCTTAAGAGCTTTTAATCCATAACTATAAATTTTATTAACGGGATAAAACATTGTGGGTATATTCCATTATTTATTCCCCCCCCCCCCCCCCCCCCCCCCCGTTTCCCGTACCTCTATTGAAACAGAATGGTTTTTTACTTTTTCATTTTTCTCCCAAATCCCAAATCCTCCAATTT
This sequence comes from Hemerocallis citrina, assembly GCA_017893485.1. Classification (NCBI taxonomy): domain Eukaryota; kingdom Viridiplantae; phylum Streptophyta; class Magnoliopsida; order Asparagales; family Asphodelaceae; genus Hemerocallis; species Hemerocallis citrina. Next base: position 259,247,788 of record CM030359.1, read on the forward strand.
ATATACTCTCTCTCACACCCATCTCTCTCTCTCTCTCTCTCTCTCTCTCTCTCTCTCTCTCTCTCTCTCTCTCTCTCCTCTCTCTCTCTCTCACCCGAATCCCTGACTCACCACATCGCCGTCGTCATTCATCCACGTCGCCGTCGTCGTCCCCCTCCCACCATCGTCGTTGCTCGTCCATCGCCACCACTGCTGCCACTGTCGCCGTCTTCCTTTCAACCGTCGTCGTCTTCCTCTGACACCACCCACCGCAGTCGCCCACCTCTTCCTCCACCGTCGCCTTTCGTTATCCGCCATAACCCACTGCTTCCACCATCACCCGCGGCCATTTATTTTTGATTAATTTTGCAAACCCTATTGGATTTGTTGGGTTCTATTGGATTTTATTCCATGTTTTGGATATTTAGTTGCATCTTTTAGAAGATTTGATTTGTTATTGTGCTAGATCTGCAAAATTAGATATTATCTGGGTTGTTATCATTTAGTCTGTTACTTCTGGAAGAATGATTATGAGATGATGGAGTTTTGAGGGAGGTGGAATACATTTGTTGATTTGTTTGTTTTGGAGTTGTAAACTGTAGTTATTTTGGGTCTTATGATGTGATGTTACTGATATGCATGCTTTATATGTATATTTATATTTACATTTTACAGTTCTTTGTTTCTTTTCTTTTACTTAGTTTAATATTTTGTTTCTACCTAAGTGTGTGGTTGAACTTCACTTTGTGTTTAGTTTCATATTTAAAAGGTTTGAGCTTTTAATGAGCACATTGTGGAAGGCCTATAAATTAGTTGATTGTTGAACTTATGATCATCTTCATCTTCATTTTTATTTCCCTCTCAATAGATGATATAGGTGTCATTTTTCATTTTTTAATGTCTTCTATTTTCTTCCCCCCCCCCCCTCCTGTATAGTTATTTTTTAGTTATTTTTTATGAATTCTGTATTATAGATAAATGTTGGTTGTGGTAGTGATCCGAAAACTGCATTTTTCTGATAGTTTTTTAGTCATTTTGGTGGACTGTTTCTCAGTGTTATGTTTGGTAATCGTCTTATTACTTTCATTTTGTTAACGTCAATTGAACAGTTGTGCTAGCATGGTCAGTAATTGGTTATTTATGTCTGTCAACTAAGTGACTAATTCTAGATACTTTCAGCGGCATGCTTGAAATATCATAATCAGCTAATTAATTTTTCACTGGTTTTCTATAATCTCAATTTGTAATGTTTGTTTCTTCATGTTATTTATCCATCTTCAGCCAAATGATTATTGATTGAGTCATTTGTTCTCAAGTGTTTCTTTTTATTGTAATATCAATTTCTTTTGTTCTATGTTTATTACCTATCTACAGCCAAGTTATTGTTAGTTGAGTCATATGTTTTCAAGCATTTTTTCCTCACTAATATCAAATGTTTTTGTTATATATAGTTTTTATATGCAGTGTTCCTCATATGCAACCTATATTCACAATCATTTGAGGTCTATCCATATTTTAAACTTTGGTTTTAATTTCTATCAATAGTGATGTTTGATCACATTCCAGTCACTATCTTGTTAATATTTCACATACATTCGGATGAAGTTCTGATGATGAATGCGATTACTACAGACTACTTCAATATACCATCTATGTTTTATCAAGTCTAAAATTGATTTAGCATTTAGCAATTAATTTCTGATTTGGTTGTAGCTTACCCGTGTAGGGTAAATTTTTCATGATGTGAATTATTGTTTTTGTGCACCTTGTAGGTAGAAGGACAAACAGAAGAAGTTCTCTTTGACCACTTACATGGAACAGCTTTCCAGTATACTCCTCTAGGAAGAACTATACTGGGGCCTGCTCAAAATGTCAAGTCAATCACTCAAGAGCACCTTAAGAACTATATCAAAACCCATTACACAGCTCCTAGAATGGTAAGATTTGCATAAAATAATTTATTATCTAACTGCTTATATTTCTAATTTGTCTATTAGTTGGTAACTTGGTTTTAGAGTTGTTATATTTTGTGATAGTTGATTAAAACCCTTTTGTGCATATGCTGCTAGGTTATTGCTGCTGTTGGTGCAGTTAAGCATGAAGATTTAGTTGAGCAGGTGAAGAAGCTTTTTGGAAATCTTTCAACTGATCCTACAACTGCATCTCAACTAGCTGCACAGCAACCAGCTAGCTTCACTGGTTCTGTGGTACTAGATCAATTGATTGTATACAAATAAGAATTACTCTTTATTCTTGAATAGTGAATGAAACGATTACCTTAATAACAAGTGTGTATTACATAGTATATATGAACTAATATTACAACAGAACATTAACTATGCAAGTGTAAAGTTGCTCATTGTTAATAGTGTGCACGCTTCACACAGCGTCCTTTGATTATAATGATAAAGATGAATATTCATTTTAATGTTTTTTCCAATTCTTTTTGTTTCTAAATTTTTAAAGAAAAATTCATTTTGTTATTTTTGTTTCTAGTCCCTGTATTAGTAAATTAACCTTATAATAAATTTTATTTTCATGTACTTTAATTGATGATTACATGCCACTTGCACAATTTGCGGTTGCTTTTGAGGGAGCATCTTGGACCGATCCAGATTCTGTTGCTTTGATGGTCATGCAGACCATGCTAGGTTCTTATAATAAATCTGTTGGTGGAGCAAAGCATGCAGGGTGAGTTCTTTTACTTGGTTTGGATTTTCTTTCATTTAAAAATTATTTTTGTTTATTTTCTTTTGGTTGCTTTCATATTGAGCAGTTCAGAGTTAGTACAGAGGATTGGGATTAATGACATTTGTGATAGCATGATGGCATTTAACACCAACTTCAAGGATACTGGGCTTTTTGGCGTGCATGCAGTGGCCAAGGTCTGACATTCTTATGTTATTTATGTATTTGTTTTCACAAATTTGATTGTTTTCTTTTTTTTTCAGCATACTAGCGCACAAACTGTTATGGATGTTATCACGAATGTGAAACACTAATATTAGCACTTTAATTGTTAAATGTTGTTAAATATATGGTGAAAACTATGTCTATGAGTATGAACTGCTTCAGATGGATGCTCGAAGGGCCTGTTTGGTTTGGAATAGTGGACGGGATTCTCTGTCAAAATTTTTGAATTTAAGTGACAAGTTTACTAAGGTCCTCGAATCTATTTGTAAATGTAATTACAAAATACATATGACTTGTTTGTTTGGTTTCAGAAAAAAAAAGGGCGAAGGATTATCACCTCAACGTAAAGAGATTTACAATGATACTCGCACTCGTAAAGATGGATCAATTGTCAATGAGAAGGCTGCTAGATTGATTGTAAGATTTGTTTTCATCCATCCCTATTTAGTTCTCATTCACTTCTAAAGCTTTACTGTATTAACTATTAGTAATATTGATCAGATATTCAGATTAGAATTAAAAGACTATATATATTTTTTTCTGAATAATGTTACTTGTACTTCCAGTTACGTGTACAATGCTCAATAATGATATCCACTTGAATGTGTAGATCCAAATCATTAATTCTATGGATAGTATTAACTTAATGTTAACCTTGAACTATTCCACACCCTTCAGTCTTTATAATTCACTTTATATTAGAGGTAGTCCTGTTATCTTTTCACATGCTAATAATGGAATTTGCATATATTAATCATCTAGATGCTAAAAGCTAAATTTGGTTATAGGAACTTGGCTGAGCTAGACATACAGGAATGTGTGATTGATGATCTTGATGGTAGCTGGTTAAACTATTTCCCCGAAACCTTTACTTTCCTTGAAGTCCTTAATTTTCCGAATATGAATTCTGAAGTTGATTTTGATGCCTTGGAGAGGCTTGTTAGTAGGTGCAGATCATTAAGGTTTTAAAAGTGAACAGAACTGTCACTCTAGAACAGCTTCGGAGGCTACTTGTGCGAGCTCCACAACTTACAAAGCTCGGAACTAGTTCATTTTGACAATATCACGCTCTTCCTGCAGATGCACAGGTGGAAACTGTTTTCAGTAACTGCAAGAACTTGAATACTCTTTCGAGTTTGTGGGTAGTATCCCCAATATATCTTCCTTTATTCTATCCAGCCTGTATGAATTTGTCATTCTTGAATTTGAGTTAAGCACCTCTATGAATTTGTCATTCTTGAATACTCTTTCGGGTTTGTGGGATGATCTGTACTTATCTATGATTTCTCTAATATTTGTAATGTTTCAGGTTGAACTAAAAAAACACAATAATGAGGCTGGAACATCTCATTCAGCCCAAAATACACAAAGTCATATGCCTTGGAAGGATGACACATATTCCCAAGTACAAGGACCTGAAAAGAGAGGACGTGTGCGTTGTATGGGCAAGATTCCTAAGCCTAAAAAACAGAAGGTTTCTTTGTCTAAAAATCAAGAGTTACGTAATAGAGTTAAACAAGTGGAAAGCCTGTTGACAAATGTTCTGTCATTGATTCATAATCGATTCTCTGGAGAAGATGTGAATGACATTATACAGGCTGCAAGACAGGTATATTATATTTTACTCTTGGAGTTCATATTTTAATGTTATGTTTTGTATGAGATATTTTTGTATTTATTACTGATTTTCCATATGTTTAATTCTAATGTATTTCATTTATAATGTCTTTTTTTTATGTTGCTCTATCTGTTTTTGTTTGAGAGATACATTTTTTTCTCTAATGAATGATGGAAATATCTATTAAGAAGAGTCTATAAGTTGTATTTTTTTAATAGGTTATAGATGCTTCAAGTGCCCCTGACCATACGAATTCTCTAAATCCAGACACTAATGAAGATACTGAAGATGGTATCTAATTAGTTTTAACTAATTCTTACTGAAATTATTAATATTTCTTATGTTGATTTATTCTGTTATTCATTTGTTCTTTTTGTTACTTGCAGGTGAAGATTAGAAGCTAATTTTCTCTTGATGGAGCGAACTTAGAAATTGAGTGGATGAGATTGTTATAAGACTTTATATGTTTATTATATGTCAGTATGGTACTCTTAGGTTGACTTTTCAACTATTTTGTAATTGAAACGCTTGTAATACTTCATTTATTTTTAATATGATTGAATTTTAATTTTATTTAATTTTGTTTCATAAACACATTTATTTATTTTATTGTGTACTTAGTTTATAATTGGATTAATATTATAAAAGAATATATTAAATTATCATAAGCGTAATTAATAAGAAAAAAATGTGTATAAAGCAAATTATGACCTATCCATAAAATTCGTTGGTGTATATGTGTAAAAAATGTCGCTAAAACCTATACCAACGGACCGCACAAAAAGAACTATACCAACGGAATAAACACGGTGGGTATATATTCAAATATTTTGATGCGAAAACCATCACTAAAACCTATAGCAATGGAGTTTCAACCGTGGGTATAGGAAAGCAAAAGGTGTCTTTAAAACCTATACCAACGGATACGAAACTGGGGGTATAACGCCGAGGTTTTGTCCAACGGGTGAAAAAACCGTCGCTATAGGCTATAGTGACGACATTCTGCCGTGGGTATAGCTCATTATTGACTACAGAAAAATATGTCCGTCGGTATAGGTCTTACGGGCTATACATACGGTTTTCCGCCTTTTACCCACAGATTTTTGCTGTCACTATATGTCAAATTCCTTGTAGTGCACTAAGACCGAACTGGATTAGTTCAAGCTTGACATCCTCCATGCTCTCCAAGGGAGTCATGATCTGGGCCTCCACCCAAATGAAAGATCCTCCGACTCAACCGGATCTCAAAAGAAGGACAATCAAGTCCTTCGCCGGATCCAGGAAGTAGAGAAACGTCTAGAACAGATGAAGAGTGAAAGAAGCCACTCCAATAGGGCCTACCACCCTAGCCGACCTCCTTTCAGCAGAGCTATCCTTGATGCACCTATCCTAAGGGGCTTCAAGGCTTCTCAATTCGAATCCTACAATGGGGAATCAGACCCGACTAACCATATGAAGAGCTTCAAAACACTCATGATGGTCTACAACGCCACCGACGCACTCATGTGTCGGACATTTCCCGCAACACTGAAAGGATCAGCAAGGGAATGGTATTCACATCTGTCCCCCGAATCCATATTCTCCTTTGAAAGCTCGAAGAACTCTTTATTACACACTTTGTTACTAGCCGGAAAGCTGAAAAGACTAGTGTCTCCCTGCTAGAAATGAAGCAAAGATAAGGAGAACTTGTAATGGACTTTGGCAAATGTTTTACAACTGAAGCGAGATCAATTTCTGCATTGAACACTTCAGTCGCAACTGCAGTTTTTCGCCACAGCGTCACTAACAAAGACCTGAAAGCCTCCCTCGCAAAAAAGCCACCCAAGAGTTTCACTGAGCTCCTAGAAAGGAGTGACAAGTAAATTAGGGTCGAGGAAGCTCTCTATCCTCAAGGAAAGAATGATTAATCTTCCAGGAACAAACGGAAGAATACCAGTGAGGAAGAACTTAGAAAGTTTCAGAAAAATGGTGCAAGTTCACACCGTCCAACTCTAGCGCCATGCTTCAACAGGTTCACTCCTTTCAATGCAAGCGTATCAGCCATCCTTATGGAGGTTGAGAAGGACAAAATAATCCTCCCTCCCTCTGCGATGACAATGTCTAGCAGGTGAAGAGTAAAAAATAAGTGGTGCACATTTCATAGAGATCATGGACACACTACTGATAACTGTCGAGCCCTTAAAGAAGAACTGAAGGCCCTGGTCTGCAGGGGATATCACTCCCACTTCGTTCAGAAAGAAAATGATGCCGAAAACCCTCTGCCCCGGGGGGCTAATAAGCGTCAAGAAAGGCCATACGAGCCGCAAGACTCTCAAAATATGGTCGTCCTCCACTTCATTCATGGAGGCCCGATAGGGAGAGCCCAAATCCTCCCGCAAAGCTTTCATCAGGGAAGTCAACTCCATAGATAACATTCTGCCTGCTAAAAATACCATGGTCCCAATATCTTTCTTCGACAATGACTTAGAAGGCATCCGAACACCTCATTGCAACGCATTGGTCATAAACCTTTGCATAGTGAATCATGAGGTACGCCGCATCCTGGTGGACAATGGCAGCTAGTAAACATCCTCTTCATGGCCACATTCGAGGCTCTCAAGCTCTCTCGAGACTGACTTAAGCCAGCCAGTTACACACTTCACTGATTCTCTGTTGTCACCGTTCAAGTAAAAGGAGTCATCACACTAGATGTGACAGCAGGAAAAGCCCCCGATATTCGAACGGAAGCACTGGACTTTATGGTAGTCGATGTCAAAGAGGCATACAAAGCTATATTCGGCCGTCCCGGCCTAGCAACGTTCCATGCAGTTACCTCCGCATTTCACATGAAAATGAAGTTCCCAACAACAGCTGGCGTAGGCCAAGCTGTAGAAAGCCAACAGGCATCACGTACATGCTACACTGCTACAATGGGGGGCTCGATTCTTCCCCTCGACGCCATAGAGATACTGCCAGAAAGTAGTCAGGATAATTCAAAAACTATAAACGAGCTTGAAGCCACTGCCATAAAAAAACTCTACCAAGAACTTCCCTACCTGCCACATCATCTCTCACCAGGTCCATACTAGTTTCATCATGATACAGTAATAAACCTGAATCACTCGCTCGAAGCCATTCCGCTCATTCAACGAAAACAAATAATCTTGTCTAAACACATTGGTACATCAGAAGATTTCTCTTTCTCTATGGAAAACAATAGAGGGCTCCCTCCGAAACAAGCAAGTCTAGGCAAGGTCTACCAAGTTGTTCGCCTAACAGCTCATCAATTTGAAGACCCACGGGGCAAGGACATATCAGCAAAACTTGGAAAGTAGAACACCTTGTGAAGGTGAACAAGGGCGTCTCAAACATCCTCTCTTAATAGTAGTTGCAAATTCTCTCAATTTGTAATAACGGCCAGCCACTAGAGCAGCCGCCTAGTTTTATTTTCTAGAAAATTTTCTCAATTTGTAATAATGGTCAGCCACTAGAGCAGCCGTTTAGTTTTATTTTTTAATAAAATGAAGCATGAATTTTTGCTTGCAAAATTCTTGTACAACTCTACGGATGCATACAATGAGTTGAGTGCCAAACTTGTACACGAAAACGACACTAAAAACTTGTTAAAAGTTTCCTACAAGACGAGTTCGGAGTCCATACCCATGGTTCGATGTTACCCTAGCAACTTGCAATGAAATAAGTTCAGAGTGCGCTTCGCCATTCGATGTGCTCCTACAACCTGTTTATTCATTAAAGCAAACAACAAGCTAAATGCTCAACTTACATCTAGAGCGGCACTAAACACTCGTTACAAGCTTTCCACAACACAAGTTCAGAACCCAGATCCACGACACGAGGTTATTTTCGCAACATGCAATCCTGCACATTTAGAGCACAACTCACCGATCGATCTGTTCATGCAACTAGTTGAACTTCCTTGGAGGCTTATACAACGAGTTGAGTGCCACACTTATACGTATAAACGACACCAAACACTCGTTACAAGTCTTCCTGTAAGACGGATTCGGAGTCCATACCCATGGCTCGAAGAGACTCTAACACTTTGCAATAAAGCAAGTTCTCAGTGCACTTTGCCATTCGATATGCTTCTGCAATCCGTTAGCCCCTCGACGACCGGTTCGGAGTCCATGCCCTTGGCTCGACAGAGACTCTCGCAATTTGCAAAGAAGCAAGTTCATAGTGTGATTCACCATTCGATCAGCTCCTACAACCTGTTAATTCATTAAAGCAAACAACAAGCTAAATGCTCAACTTACATCTAGAGCGGCGCTAAACACTCGTTACAAGCTTTCCACAACACAAGTTTAGAACCCTAATCCATGACATGAGGTTACTCTCGCAACATGCAATCCTGCACATTTAGAGCACAACTCACTAATCGATCTGTTCCTTCAACTAGTTGAACTTCCTTGGAGACTTATACAACGAGTTGAGTGCCACACTTATACGTATAAACGACACCAAACCCACGTTACAAGTCTTCTTGTAAGACTGATTCAGAGTTCATACCCAAGGCTCGAAGAGACTCTAAAATACTTTGCAATAAAGCAAGTTCATAGTGCACTTCACCATTTGATCTGCTCCTGCAATCCGTTAGCGCCTCAACGACCGGTTCGGAGTCCATACCCATGGCTCGATAGAGACTCGCGCAATTTGCAAAGAAGCAAGTTTAGAGTGTGCTTCGCCATTCGATCTGCTCCTGCAACCTGTTAATACTCAAACTAACAAGTTCGAAATACATACCCATGGCTCAGAATTACTCTTGCAACCTGCAATCACACTCGTTCAGAGTTCAACTCGTCATTCGATCTGTTCCTGCAACTAGTTAAATTTCCTCAATGACAGATTAAGATGTCCAAAATCGTGGATTGCAGTTACTCAAGCAACACTTGTAAAAAGCAAGACATAGAGTTCAACTCTCAACTCGATGTGACTTTCAAAATCTGTTAGAGGCCTCATACAGCAGTTCGAAAAACAACTCTCTTTCAGAGTTGTCTCTCCAACTAGCTAGGTTCAAGACAGAGCAATGCCAAACTCCGTCATACACCATCGGCAGTTCGTTAGCTATACGCAACAGACTTGAGGCCCTGTTATTTAGCTACAAAGAACCCAGTCGATGGCACCTCATCCATGATAGCAAGGATCAAGCATATGAAAGGAATTCTTCAAATCAAAGATCTATCGCAAATGCATATGTTTAGATCCAGTACTACTACAAACATCTACAAATACAAAATGTCTAGTCCAGAGTCTAACTCTCCCCAAGAGCAGCTCATACGACCAGCCGACCCCCAAAATGGTGAATCACAGGACAAGACACTGGCACGTAAAAGACATCTTATTCCACAAACTATAAGTCTCATTGCAATAGCAGAATTACAGTGAGTCTATGTTTCACGTCTAGAAATTGCTATCAAAAGTCCTGTGAACACTGTATAACAAACTGTCATGAAAGTTTTTCTTCCATCTACACACTGGAGAGATGCTCTACCTAAGAGAAACAAACCTCTTCACTAGCCTCCTACCAGCTAACAGCTCCATAGGGCCGCCTCAACTCTTGATGATGAAATTCAAGACAAGTCTTCCTTAGGTAGGCAAGCTCCAGGTTTATCTGACCACCTTCACTTGAGCAAGCTCCAACTCCCTCTCGCTCAAAGCATCGTGCGAATGGGAGAGTCCCAACTCTGTCAAGTACGGCGTATCACGAAGGAGAGCAAGCTCTATGTCCCAAGGATCTTGTTCGATGTACACAACTACTTTTCGGTAACGAGAATGATGGAATCACCTCAATGCCGATCAAGCATGAGTGACTTCACTTCAATATTGAGAAAATTCAGAATACCCACAACTCATTCGCTCTAAAAATTATTCCGGCGCTACGCATGCCACTTGGGCTCCTTTGGCCAACTACTCATCAACATCGAACAATGAGTTCAACGCTCTGCTCAGGCTACATCAACAACTCGTTGCCCCAAACAACGAGTTCAATGCCTTGGTCTTTACTCAAGCTTCACCTAACAACTCGTTGGCTCCAAGCTCCAAACAACAAGTTCAACACTCTGCTCTCCATATGAGCTCCATCAATAACTCGTTGGCCCCAAACAACGAGTTCAACGCTCTGCTTTACGCATGAGCTTTGTCTACAACTCGTTAGCCCCAAACAACGAGTTCAACGCTTTACTCTCCGCATGAGCTCCGTCCAAAACTCGTTGGCTCCAAATAAGGAGTTCAATGCTTCGCACTCCACTTGGGCTCTATCAACGACTCGTTGACTCCAAACAACAAGTTCAATACCTTGGTCTTTACTCAAGCTTCACCTAATAACTCGTTGGCTCCAAATAATGAGTTCAACACTCTGCTCTCCACATGAGCTCCATCAACAGCTCGTTGGCTCCCAACAACGAGTTCAATGCTCTTTTTTCCGCATAGGCTCCATCAATAACTTGTTGACTCCAAACAACGGGTTCAACACTCTGCTCTCTGCATGAGTTTCGTCTACAACTCGTTGGTCCCAAACAACGAGTTAGACGCCTTTCTTTATGCTCAGGCTTCATCAATAAATTGTTCGCTTCAGACAACGAGTTCAATGTCATGGTCTTCTCTCAGGCTGTGTCTACTACTCGTTGACTCCAAACAATGGGTTTGACACTTTGCTCTCCGCATGAGCTCCGTCTACAGCTCGTTGGTCCCAAACAACGAGTTTGATGCCTTGATCTATGCTCAGGCTTCATCAAAAACTTATTGGCTCCAGACAACGAATTCAACACCTTATTCTTCTCTCAGGCTGCGTCTACCACTCGTTGACCATAAGCAACGAGTTCAATGCTTTGCTCTCTGCAAGAGCTCCATCAATAGCTCGTTGGCTCCAAACAGATAATTCTACGCTCTGATTCCTACTTGGGCTCCATCAACAACTTGTTGGCCTCGAACAACAAGTTCAACACCCTTGGTCTTCACTCAGGCTTCACCAAATAGCTCGTTGACTCCAAACAACGAGTTGTATGCTCTGCTTGCCACATGAGCATTGTCTACAACTTGTTGGCTCTGAACAACAAGTTCAGTGCTTCACACTCTGCTCAAGCTCTATCAACGACTCATTGATTCCAAACAGCAAGCACGGCACCCCGCTACTTGTTCAAGTCCTTCTAACGACCCCTCATCTTCAGGCTGCAGGCTCGGCATCCAACGTCGGCCTATAAGAGTCTCTACACACTTGCTGGGCACAAACAGCAAGTACAACACCCAATTCTACCACTGATTTCTCTCCAAACTCGCTGGGTTCAAACAGCGAGCTCTGCGTCAATTCGGTGAAAGAGTTTTCTCTGTAAACTTGCTAGGCACAAATGGCAATCTTAAATGTCCAACTCCATCACAGAGTTGTCTTAAAACTTGTCGGGCACAAATGGTGGGTTCAAACGTTCAACTTCGTCGTAGAGTTCTCTACACGCTTGCTGGTCCCAAACAGCAAGTACAACACTCAATTCTACCACTGAGTTCTCTCCAAACTCGCCAGGATCAAATAGCGAGCATTATGTCAACTCAATCAAATAGTTGTCGCTCTAAACTTGCCGGGCGCAAACGGCAAGCTCAAACGTCCAACTCGATCACAGAGTTGCCTTAAAACTCGTCGAGCATAAACGGTAATGTCAAATGTCCGAATCCATCACAGAGTTCTCTCTAAACTTGCTGGGATCAAACAACAAGCTCTACCTCAACTCAATCAAAAAATTATCTCTCTAAACTTGTCGGGCGCAAACGACAAGCTCAAAAGGTCTAACTCCATCACAGAGTTTTCTCCAAACTTACTGGGATGAAACAGCAAGGTCTACGTGAACTCGGCCAAAGAGTTGTCCCTCTAAACTTGTCGGGGGCAAATGGCAAGCTCGAACGTTCAACTCTTTCCCAAATATGCCACAACAACTTGTTGGGATCAAATAGCAAATCTGCAACAGCTCTCCCAGGACAACTATATGTGTATAAAATCCACCGATCAGCAGTTATGAAGTAAAAAGCTGGGTATACACATATAAATAATTATATATATATATATATATATATATATATATATATATATATATATATATATATATATATATATATATATTGTTGTATATACACAAAGATATATATATATGAGAAATTATATGCAAACCCAAGTCCAAAAGCTTCAAAAATCCCCACAAAATCTCCAAAAACTCCAAAAAGTGGCAAAAATAAAAAAGTTTCCAAAGCAAATGAACTTACTATTTTGTAAGAGGAGCTAATCTATTAGGGGCTTCGAATCGGGTCGGATCTGCAAACCAAATGTAACGCCCCGATTTCCTATACCGAGAAATCATGACATGAGCTAGAATCATTACCTTCAATTAGCCACAATACACAAAAAAGGGGAAAATTTAAAACTTTTTATTCAACACAAATATATTACAAGTCCGAATGTTATAAAACTGCAATACATTATATCAATGTTACAATACTGCCTTACAAGCCCAAGTGTTACAACTTATAATAAAATTACATCAGAGTACAACAATTGATTAATAACACTTGGTACTTCACTTGGATACTTCTCAACAATAAATATATAACAGTAGGAATAATAATCAACACAGTGCTTCACTTGAACGATCCAGTTCTCTAGAGTCCTCTTGAACCCTGAACCTGCATTCCTGTAATCCAGTACCTATTGAGTGGGGACGTCAGAACATATACTGACGCTCAAGGGTTGATGACTAGCAGCGAATCTCAACAGTATTCATTTGGATCGACTATCATTCATAATCACAAGATTTTTAGTCCAAGTTGTTAATTTAAAAATAATGATAACAATAATAACAACAAATAGCTACAATTAACTACAACTAGCTATTAAAGATTCAATCTTTACGTGGTGGTTTTGAGTTCTACCATTCAGACTCTTCATGTGATCATTTTGATCCACACTACTCATATGCTCATGAAATTAGTCCAAGTTTTTAGAACAACATACTACAATAAGAAGAAAAACAAATAATCAATACAATCAAAAGAGTAGAGAAACCCCCACCTTGATTACTAAGTAAGAAGAACTAGCCTAGCTTCCTTCTCCTTCTATTTGCTCTTCTATTTTTTTCTCTTGGCAAATGAGGCAAAGAGTGAAGGGGAGGGGTATTTATAGGAGGATGGGAGAGTGAGTGTATGAGTGGGTGAGTGTATGAGTTGGGGTTTGGCCTTGGGAAACTTGGTCGGCCAAGATGGGTGAGGGGAGTGAGGGGTGAGTGTGTGTGAGTGACTTAGCCAAGAAGAAACAACACTTATTAATACTAATCTGTATTTCCATTAATTATATAACCTATCTTTATCCCTCCCAATTAAATCCTAGTCATTCAACTCTGATCAATCATGACAAAAATAACGACATTTTTGTCCAAAATACATACTACATGATGTGTACAAATGTACAAAATCGATACAATACATATACATACATAAATCTATATATACAGATTACGTTTATTAATTAAACTGAACAATCCGCACAAATAATATTTTAATTCTGAGAATAAAAATAAAATAATAATAAAAATAATATTTTTATCAGTCCAGGAAATTACAGAACTAAATTGATACAATACATATACATACGTGCTAGTATATAATTTTCATTAGTTAAACCAAGTAATCTCCATAAAAGTATTTTGATTTTGAAAAAAATAAAATAATAATAAAAATAATTTTATTATCAGCTCGGAAGATTTTAGTGCTAAATCGATATAATACGGATATATACAAACTAGTATATATATACAGATAATATTTATTAATTAAAATGGGTAATATCCCCCAAAAATATTTCAATTCTGAAGATAATTATAAAATAATAATTTTTAATATCAGACCGGGATATTATAGATATTTTCTTTAAAATGCATATTACATGATTTTGTACAAGTGCAAAAAATCGACATAATACATATATATACTTACTAGTATATATATACAGATAATGATTATTAATTAAAAATAAGTAATTTCCATAAGAAATATTTTAATTTTAAAAAATAATAATAATACAAATATAATATCCGACCGGGATATTACAATATTTCCTCCTTAGAATAGTTTTGTCCTCAGAACTAAGTTTAGTCAGGAGAACGGAAAAATATATACACACTAAATAACTCGGGGAAAGAAATCTTATACAGCTTTCTGGTTCCCAAGTGACCTCCACGAACTGGTTCCCCAAAGAACCCGACCTTGTTCCCAAAGCTGCCTACAGACTGCCAAAATCGAGATGTAACTCTTGAAGCTCTGTTAGAACTACTGATGCTGGCACTCCACGCTACTTTCTTACGCCTTCAATGTAGACTTCTGCTAATTTCTTTAGAGACCAAGTCGTTTATACCAGAAGAAAACGTGCAGACTTCGTCAACCGGTCCACAATAACCCAAATTGAGTCATACATTTCTGAATTTCTGGGTAATCCTGTGATGAAGTCCATACTGATGTTCTCCCACTTGTACTCTGGAATGGAAAATGGTTGCAATCAACCTCCGGGTTTCTGATTTTCTGCTTAGATTTTCTGACAAGGAATCTAGCCACAAATCCTGCCATATCCTGCTTCAGTCTTCTCATGGTTTCATTCTTCTGGTATAACTGGCGAACTCCTGTATTGCAGTTCACCTTCAATTGACGTCCTGTTATAGGCTAGTAATCTTTAATATCAAGTTCACGAATTTACCTCCTCGACATCCGATTGCAGGGTTGCCTTCTGGACATTTGGTTGCAGATTTTGCCTTGTCGATATCTAGTTGCAGGTTTGCCTTCGTCGACGTCTAGTTGCAGATTTGCTTTCTTCATGATATCTTTCCTCATTTCTTTATCCCTTTGGTACACACAACTTGTTACCAAACCTAAGTGATCCTTCTTTCGTACTGAATTCTGAAATTCTTCTTCATTTACCTACTGCTTCAGTGTTTCAATCTCTGAATCTCCTGCCTGAGCCATCTGACTTGCTCACTTAGACTCGGTTGTAGCTTCAATCGTGCCAAAGCTGAGCTTTAATATTGAGTAATCACTTCAATACTAGCTTGCCTCATCTCATCATTTAGCTTCTTACTTCCTTCATGGTTTCGGCCGAGGCTAATACTTCACTACCTCGATATTTTGTGGTTCGGTAGCCACTCCCTCCTTAGAATAGGACAGGGCCTACGAACACTACTTCTGACTTCCAGGACTCTCCTATAATTTGCACAAAGCTGATGCTCCTGTAGTTGTTCAGAACTGCAATCAACTGCTCAGCGTGCCCTTCTTCTGTTCCTTCAAGGCCCAACTCTAACAAATCTATACTTAAGGTCTCTCCTCTGATCTGGAGTTTACAGCCCTTATAGCACAACTTGTAATGAGGATTGCTCCAGATGGTGTAATCAACAAAACCAAATCTAGAGTTGCCACCCGAACACATCTGAACTTCTTGAAAGATAATTCAAACAAAAGAATATGATGAACCAGAATTGAAAAAAAAATGGTTGCATGGATTTCATATATATATATATATATATATATATATATATATATATATATATATATATATAAATCCATTCGGTTACAAAGTGTTACATCATATATTACTTTTTAGTCGAAACAAAATTCAAAGTACGACTTTTAAACTTAGTTGCAGTTCCATATGCACACACTGGTAATGGCTCTCCTGCCTTCTTCAACTTGCCTTTAGTAAGTGTGAACTCTTACCCTTAGTGAACAGGCTCATTTCCTTTATTGTTCATCTTCGGGGCTAATCTGCCATCATTCTTATGAAGATGGAAAGAATTCGACCTAATATGATAAATTTCCCCACAATTGTAACATGTACGGGTCTCCATTTGAGGGTTGTTCATTGGACACTGGCTCTTGAAATGACCATGCTCACCATATAGGAAACAAGTTCCTGAGTTGCCAACATTTTTCTGAAACTTTCGATTCCGGCCTTGGTTCTTGAACTCTGAAGCTGGTGCAGATCCCTTCCCTTGTAGTTGTGGACAGAATGATTTCTTGTGCCCAGCTTCCTCACAGAAATAGCATATTACAAACTTGGTGGTCTCCTGGACTTGCTCCCATTCATGCTACAGTCATGCCAATCTGGATTTAAAGTGTTCCTGCTCCACCGCTAGGCCTGCTAATGTAGCTCTGCAAGCATCACCCAGTTGCTTAGCTCGACGACCTTTCCTGGTCCCGTACTTCCTCAGCTTCCTAATTCCCAATTGTATGCCGACCGCAGCCGCTGTGCGTTGATCCATACTTAGCCACTACGGTGGTGAAGGCGAGTTCGTCTTGAGGTTAGCTTGTAGTGAAATCTCCTTCGGCTCTTCGCTCAAGATCATCAGATCATCCCTTGAAATTGGCTCAGTCTCTTCCATCAACACATCCTCAGTTAGGATATCCTCGAATACCATCCTTCAAACACATATACTGGAATTAGTCCAGATATAGAAAAATTATAAAACATAAGTTGAAAGAAACAACAATATGAATTATATTTGTCTACAATTAGCTAAAAACCAACTCCTCTAAGGCATCCAAGTTTAATTTTTCTACTGTGTTGGACTGTAAATGGAAGTCGGCTATGATACCACTCTGTAACGCCCGATTTTCTATACCGAAAAACCGTGACACAAGCCAGAATCTTTACCTTCAATTAGCCACAATAGACAGAAAACGGAAAAATTTAAAACTTTTTATTCAACACAAATGTATTACAAGTCCGAATGTTATAAAACTGCAATATATTACATCAATGTTACAATAATGCCTTACAAGCACAAGTGTTACAACTTACAATAAATTTACATCAGAGTACAACAATTGATTAATAACACTTGGCACTTCACTTGGATGCTTCTCAACAATATATAACAATAGGAACAGTAATCAACATAGTGCTTCACTTGAACGCTCCACTTGTTTGGAGTCTTCCTGAACCCTAAACCTGCAGTCCTGTAATCCAGTATCTATTGAGCGGGGATGTCAGTACATATACTGGCTTAAGGGTTGATGACTAGTAGCAAATTTCAACTTAAACAAACAGAATGATGGAAAGAGAAATGTGTATATATAATTGATATGTTAATGTATGCTGTGACTTAGACTCTAATGCAAGGTTGACTAATGCAAGGATGCACTTATTCTAATGCAAGTGAGACTCTGGATAGTTTGCAGCCCATAAATATATACGCCTATATCAAGTTGTTTCTTCATATTTAGGGATTTGAACCTGCTCATTAATTCTACTCTTGTACTCAACCTGTTTCTGAAGATACAGCGTGACTGATAAGGTTGCTCTGAAACGGTCTAATCCAGCCATTCGCAGTCATATAGTGGTGTCTCTGCTTTCCACTGTTGCCCGTTATGCCGGACCTCACTCAAAAATCAGGCAAACACCCAGAGTTTACTACAACACAGGTTAGCTCGAAGCATCCTCTATGGCCCCTTAGCTCATAGACCGTAGTCTAAGGCCTGTTCGTTTTCCCTGACATAGAACATGACGAAATTCCGGGGGTCCATCCCATAGTTCCGACAGGAAAACCTCTCATTCTTATCATGACAATTTAGAAATTAACAGACAAGATATGGATCTCGTGCTCCCAACTCATGAGAAGGCACAGACCGTATCCCTTTGACAGGAAGGGTACAACCAATTACACCACCTAGTGTTGGCCTATAGGACAGGTCAGATCATAAGGTATCACCCCTAATACCAACTCTTTCCCTTCGGTGAAGTAATAAATAAAAAGGTTATGTAACAATAGATACCAGTCACTACCCTAACGATGTCACTATCCATAAACAATCTGAGGGATGACAACAGTACTAATACAACATGCTAGGCCTTAAGTTAGACTTCGCACGATAACTTTGCTAGGTGCTCACCTTAGACTTACCAGGATCACCAAGGATCCTGTCACAGCATATCTGCAAACCCCTGTTTTCCATTTTTTTTTATGTATTTTTCTTTTGAGTATTTATTCCCATTTTATTTCTCCGTATCTTTTTGAACCGTGTATTGGATCTTCATTTCAATATATATTCATCTATTGGATTTGTCTTCTTTTTTATTTGACCTTCTTAATTCAATTGTCAGCCTATTGTTCGTCTCCGATTGATCGAGCTTTTATTTTTTATTCTCATTTTAATTTGTTCATGCCCTATTTTAATTATTCACTTTTGTTCTCATCTCATTATTTTGGATCATCCTATTTTAATTGGATCTAATTATACCTAAAATCCATTTAAAACCCTATAAACTCATTACGCACAACATCTCCAACCCGTTTACCATTATACCCTACCTGTTATCACCCAACCCGTACTCCCCTAAACCCTATCTCCATTCTATATATAACTCTGCTGCATTATACCCTATTCCATCTCAAACCCTAGCTGCTAATTACCTTTTCCCCTACCTCCTGCCGCTACCCATCTCTCCCGACCTCCTCTACCTTGTGCTATCAACCAACCTCCTTCCACCCACCTCCGGTGCCACCCTGCGCCCTACCTCACGACCCCGGCACCCAATGGCGGAAGCCCAACCAGACGCCAGACTGCATCCCATGCATTGCTGTGCTGCCTCCTCCCGACACAGCGACCACAGCAGACAACGCCGCTCCCCTGCCCTGCCTCCTCTCGGTGTCGTGACTACCAGTGCCTCCCTGTATCCCCCTGCTCCCTATCACGGCTGCAACGACACTTCCCTCACCTATTGTCCATCGTCGTCTCGCTGTGGGCTGCCATTGTTTGGCCCTTGTGTGCGGGTGTTGGCATGGTGTGTGCATGTTGATCTCGAGTTGTGATCGTTTGCTCGTAGTTCGTGACTCATTCGTTGAGTTCGTACCCGGGAATCCATTCCCGTTATTCTTGCTCTTTGCATCTTTTCCATCGTCGACTATAAGGCAAGTAACTTATATACTTTTCTGTTGCATATACAAGTACTAAATACCGCCTGTAGTGTACTTGTGTTCTAGAGACAATTCATGTGCAAAACCCCTGTTATATCTGTCTCTATGTGTTGATCCGGCCGTAGTTATCTCATTGCACACACGACATGAATTTAGACATAGATCTAACCAATTCTTGATGTATGCATGCATGTTGTTCGTATGATGTCATATGCTTGATTGTGTTGGGAGTAGTACAACTCGTAGTCGACTTGTAAAACACCACATACCATGTTGCATGGACATCTAGTATACCATATTTTGCATTTCGTTATGATTTGGATGAGTTTCTTATGATCTAGTTGATTTTATGCATAAAAGAAGATTTCTGTTTTTGCTGTTACTCTATTTTTGTTCAGTATTTTAGACCCTAAAGGTCAGTATATGAAAATTATTTGTGAATATGAATTATAGAGAATTCTGTCTACTTTCCAAATTTTCTGATAGATTCAGGTTTGCATGTTTATGGCAACGGAAATCCCAGATTTGGTACAGTACTGTCTTACTATCCTGAACTAGAATTTTCGTTGTCCTTATCTTTTATGAGTTGTCTTTCACCTGTACATGTTTATCTTCCAACCTGAACTTGTTACTTATTCATGCCATGCTATTCTTGCTCTGTTTTGTGTACGTATATGCCTATTTGATAATAATAATAAGTAACCAAGACGGGGTTAAGAGAAAGTCTTTAGTAGTGGACAATGTAGGTATATGTACTCAGAAGGGGGCCCGTGTTTCCCATTACCTGATGCCATGATTTCATGATTACATGATTACCTGCTTGCATGATACTTGACATCTGTTACATGTTACCTGTACCCTTTTAGCACATTATATTACTTGATTCTGTTCATGATTCATGCTAGTTATTCTATTTTGTTGTCATGTCTATTCCATGCTATGTTTGTTTCCGCTGTTACTTTATATCTGTTTATTTTTTCTGTACTTGTGCCTGCACTACAAGCGGCCCGTAACTTGCATTGACGGGCGTTTTGTTCCTTTTTCCTCTTCCTACAATTTGTTAAATTGCATACTTTGGTGACCAGTTGCCCGATGGAGTAGGTGATCAGAGTCTAGTTGCTGGAGTTCTTGCTATTATTATTTCCTGTTACTTATTTTGAATAAATGTAATTGCAACATGAATTTTGTATTAGGCAATATGACCCAGAATCTATAACTTGTTCTAGATTTGATTTATTTGAGATTCATTTATTTTGTTTCAAGTAAATCTTGTTGACTATATTAATTCCGTTATGAATGTATGGTTGACTATTCCTCTTGTATCTCTCTTGTTTATACTTGTGCTTGTTGTAAAGTTCCTGACAGCTTATGAATAGCGAAAGCCATTCGCTAGACTTATTCACGTATCCATATTTTGTATCTCTTTTTTGGGAAACGGGGCGTGACATTATCGATCCAAGACTCCGGTAGTACGAATTTATTCGCATGCTACTACCCTGAACTTGGATTCCATCTATGCTCCTAGCCCGCAATCAACCTACACCAGTTAAGATCTGATATTGCACAAGGGGTGACTCGTCCACAGTCCCTGAGGAATAAAATAAATACACGTCTTGATGGTTGATGTTCCCTAGAGAAATGATATCGCCCTAGACGAGAACAACAAACAGCGTACTAGTTAATAAGATATACACGAACAAACAAATCACATACCAGCTAAATAAGCTACGTATGAAACAACGACCTACGTACGAGTCAGGTGAGCTGCGTATGAGACAACAACATACATACCAGCCAAATAAGCAACGTATGAGACCAATAACTACATATGAACCCGACAAGCTACGTATAAGCAAAACGGATTACATACGAGCCAACTAGCTACGTATGAGACAAACGAATCACATACGAGCCAACTCGCTACGTATGTGGCAACAAATTGCTAATAATTAGCGTGAACTATTTTCTCAACATAAACATGCTATTACATGACTTATGAGCATAAGGAACACTTATTACTCATAATCAAGTGCATGATTCAAACCACTAACAATTTCCGACAAATCTAGCTAACATGAATTATAAGCACGTGGAAATATATAGAAATCCTAAATACATGCTTGAATAGGGAAAGACAACCATATATTCCAAACGGCGAATTTGCGAAAGGTCAAAAACTGCTGAAGCTTGAGAAATTCATAGTAATTTCTACGCTTGTCAAAATTGGACTTTTTGGAAAACTAAGAACATCTAATTCAACCTTATAGTTGACAACTTTTTCAAGTTCAGTCAAAAAGAGGCCAAAAACTCCTAATCTTTCTAAACAGAAACTCAGTAAGAGAAAGTTGCTACTGTAATTTTGTAAAAATCATAATAAATGATACACTTATCGGAATCTAACAAAATTGGGCTTTTAAGAAATCTAAGAATATCTCCTACAACTCTCTAGGTGAAACATTTTCAAGTTAAGTCAACAAGAGGTCAAAAAACTACGAACACTCTAAACAGTGAGCTTCAATCAAAAGGCCAGCTGCTGTCGACTTGTAAAAATCATAACTCATGCTATGCTCATCATAATTCAACAAAATAAGATATTTTAGAAATGTGAGAATATCTACTACAACTCTCTATTTGACAACCATCTCAGATTCAATCAACAAGAGGTAGAAAAACTTCGAACACTCTTAACAGTGAGCTTCAGCCAAAAGGCCAGCTACTGTCGACTTGTAAAAGTCATAACTCATGCTACGCTCATCGGAATTTAAAACAATAAGATATTTTAGAAAGGTGGGAATATCTACTAAAACTCTCTAGTTGACAACCTTCTCAGATTCAGTCAACAAGAGGTCGAAAACTACTAATCCTTCCAAACAGCAACTCAGAAGAGAAGTTGTTGCTGGAATTTTGTAAATGTCATAATCGGTGCTATTTATCAGAATCTAAAAAAATTGGGCTTTTTGAAAAGCTAAGAACATCTAATACAACTCTCTTGTTGACAACTTTTTCAAGTTAAGTCAACATGAGGTCGAAAACATCTAATCTCTCCAAACAGAAACTCAGCAAGGAAGGTTGTTGCTAAAATTTTGTAAAGATCATAACCGGTGCTATACTTATCGGAATCTAAAAAAATTGAGCTTTTTGGAAAGCTAAGAAAATCTACTACAACTCCCTAGTTGACAACTTTTTCATGTTAAGTCAACAAGAGGTCGAAAACATCTAATCTCTCCAAACAGAAACTCAGCAAGGAAGGTTGCTGCTGAAATTTTGAAAAGATCATAACCAGTGGTATACTTATCGGAATCTAACAAAATTAAGCTCTTTGTAAAGATAAAAACATCTACTACAACTCTCTATTTGATAGTTTTTTTCAATTTAAGCCAACAAGAGGTCGAAAACATCTCTCTCCAAACAGAAACTCAGCAAGGAAGGTTGCTGTTGAAATTTTGTAAACATCATAACCGATGCTATACTTATCGGAATCTAACAAAATTAGGCTTTTTAGAAAACTAAGAACATATACTACAACTCTCTAGTTGACAACTTTTTCAAATTCTTTATGGAACTCAAGTTTGCTGATTTTTACACCTAGAACAACATGGAAGTCTTCTAACAACCTAGAATCCACAAAGCATGCTACTACACTTGATCTTTCATGAACTAGAATTACCAAACGAACTTGATTTTTTAACAACTATAAAAGTAAACATACAACAAACTACTAAAGACGCGAAGAAGGAAGCGTTCAATGTGGTTATTGCGGATCTTGAACTAATCGACATCCCCATTACGGATAGACTATACTCCTGGTCTAACATGCAAATGACAGCTATTTTGGCTAAACTTGATAGGTTTTGGTCTTTTATGACTGGGAGACCAAGTTTCCTCTCTCCTGGGCTAAATCTCTTTCTAAATCCACATCGGATCATGTTCCTTTTATCCTCTCCTCTAGTGAAGCACAACTCATGAGATCTCCCAAGTTTAGATTCGAGAAAGCATGGTTGGAAATCCGAGGTTTCCATCACATGGTTAACGAATGCTGGGCCTGCCCTACTAGAGGGACTGAAGTGGCGGCTATCTGGTGTGAAAAATATGAAGGCTGAGATCCATGCTCAGAAAATGGAACCGGACCAGATTTGCGTTGATTTGGAGAGCAAAGGAATCCCTTTTGGAAGGTATTGAGGAGCTCGAAAAGGTAGAAGAAACTAGAGACCTATTGCAAGAGGAGCGGAATAGGTTGCTTCAACTCAGAAAGAACATCACTCAATTGTATAGACTAGAGGAAATCAAATGGCAACAGCGGTCTAGAATTTCGTGGCTCAAGGAGGGAGACGTGAATACCACCTTCTTCCTTCGTGTTGCCCCAGTGCCCAGTGTAGATCTAACCTCATTCTTTCGATCCATTCTGACTCTAGAATGTTACAAGGAGATGTTATCAGTAAGGAATTTCAATCCCACTTCAAGAATCTGTTTGGTCAGAAGGCGGAATTAAGAGTCCCTCTTGCTCATAACTTCTGGCGTGGGCCCACGGACGAACTGGTCCCAGATCTACCATACCTGGAAGCTCCCTTCATGGAAAAGGAAACCTGGGAGGCAGTGAAGCAACTTGGAAAGGAGAAAGCCCCATGTCCGGATGGGTTCCCAATCCTCTTCTACCAGGTGTTTTGGGAGGAAATCAAAGACGACCTCGTAGCCTTGTTCGCCGAGCTCTTTGACCAGAAGCTCAAGTTAGGAAGAACTGGATTCATTAAAGGGCGGTGTATCCAGGATTATATTGCAACCGCCAAAGAAACCATCCATCATTGCCACAGGTCGAATGCTAAAAGCTATCTTCTGAAGATGGACTTCGAGAAGGCGTATGACTTGGTTGAATGAGAAGGTCTCCTCGAAGCCTTGGCAGGTAATGGGTTCAGGGAAAGGTGGGTCAGATGGATACACACGTGTCTCACCACCAGTAGGACAGCCATCATGGTGAATGGGGTTTCGGGTCAACCATTTTCGTGCAAATGGGGCCTTAGACAAGGAGATCCCCTCTCCCCTCTTCTTTTCACCATTATGGCATATGTTTTGTGATCTATGATAGATAAATGCAGATGGGTAGGCTGGATCTCACCGCTGGCCAATGGAGGCAGTCGCCAAGGCTGCTCAATCCTTTAATATGCAGACGACACCATTCTATTTGGAAACGAAAATTTCGGGGAAACAACCGCTTTCAAAGGAATTCTCTATAGTTTTGAAGCTTGGTCCGGCCTCAGGGTTAACTTTCACAAAAATTCTCTTGTCCCCAATGCCCTTACCCCTGAGGAGGCATAGGATCATGTCATGATTCTAAACTGTTCCATTGACAATTTCACTATTAAATACCTGGGGCTCCCGCTGAGACTGGGAAAACTCAAGAAGGCTGATTGGCTACCCATAATTGATCCGGTGGAGAACCGCCTAGCTAGTTAGAAAAGTAAAGCTTTGTCCCTGGGAGGGAGAGTCACGCTTATCAATGCAGTCCTATCGAACCTACCAACCTACTACCTATCCTTCTTTGAAATGCCACGATGGGTTATTCAGAGAATTGACCGCATCCGAAAACAATTTTTATGGAAAGGTGCAAATCTTGATAAAGGCGGCTATCACCTAATCAGATGGGAAAAAGTGTGCATGAAGAAGAGGCATGGAGGCTTAGGTATTATTGACCTTTGAGATATGAATCTTGTGCTACTGGGTAAGTGGTGGTGAAAAATTTTCCACCCTAATGCATAAGGGTGGCAGGATTTCTTTCAGACATACCTGCATGGGAATGGAACGAGGAATCTGGGCTTCAGGGTGGGCACACGCATTTCCTGGCTCTGGAGAGGAATTGCTAAAGCCTATGAACCTTTCAATATCTGTGTGACGATTTCTATTGGAAATGGCAGACTCACCAGATTCTAGTGGGATAAGTGATGTGGTGATCACACTGTTAGAGATCTGTTCCCCAATTTGTATGATCATGCATTGCATCCGCACTTGTAGCGCCCCGGATCCCCGTTACTGGATATCCATGACACTCACCAGAATCTTTACCTTCAAATGCATCTCAACACAGTAATAACCCAGAAATTTTAAAAACCTTTTTATTGCCAAAAAAATTCATTACATCATTGATTACAACCGATACCTTGTTCTTGGAAAAGGAGTACAAATTACATCCACTCATTACAACTTATTTCAAATATTTACAGACTCCACTTGTAAAGCTATTAGCTGCCTCCTGGAATGATAATCGACTGATTACTGCCGAACTTCGCTGAATGGCCCATCAGCTCCCCTGGGACTTGCTCCTCTGCTTGAGGCTTCTGCTGCGCAACTCTGATATCTCTGCACCTGCTCGAAAGGTAGAACCGATACCTAAAAGGTAGGGAATGTCAGTACTTCGACTGACGCAAAGCTGATGATAACAGCGATCCTCTAAATTCAATCACAACCATAATTTATGCAAAATGAAAAGGTGATGTGCCAAAACAAGGGTTTAATAGATTCTGGTTCTAGTGCAGTGATATGCCATGACCTTATGACTAGATGCAACAATTCACATGTCTGACTCTAATGCAAGCAAGACTTTGGAGCACGAATGCATCCCATACTACATACGCCCCCAAATCTAGCCGTCTTTCTCCACAATTCAGGGTTTCAAACCCTCGCCATGCATCCTACTCTTGTACTCAACCAGTTCCCAATAGATTGTCCGTCGCCCAAGGAGGTTGCAGTTGGTCGGTCTAGTTCCACCACTGTAGTGCCTAAGTGGTGGTCGTATTTGCTGGGGCTGTTCATCGGTGCGAAACCGAACCGAACCGAAAATAACCGAACCGAACCGAAATTTTCGGTTTGGTATATATGAAATCAAAATCCGAACCGAAACTGATAAAATTCGGTTTGAACCGAACCGAATTTTATCGGTTCGGTTCGGTTCGGTTAATAACCAAAATAACCGAACTTTTAGAAGTTGTTCAATTTTGTATTTTACATGTGATCAAGGTCAGTGATATTGGTATTTCTTGTAATATACATGCATAATGCAGTTTACAGTTTAGCCCGTGACAGCTTTAATTTTACCACAGTATACAGTATCTTATACAGATGGATAATGGAGAGTGGGAGGAAATATAAACAGGTCACTTCCATCTGCATTGGAAATACAAAGTTCTTTGGTGGTGGTACGAAGATTACTCCAACAGCTGATCCTTCCTGGGGAAATTTAGAGATGCATATCAGTAAATATTATTAAACTTAATTTTAAGTGTTATGTCTTTAAAATTTGAAAATTGAATGCTGATAATGCTGTTGTTAGATCAAAGTGGTTATTCTTCAAGATTTCAAATGGTACAATTTTGCCCTGAAGTTACATAAGTTGTACAGTGGAAGTGTGGAACACATTTACCAGATAAAAATGTTATTACAAGAAGGTAACTTCCTAGTATCATGCTTCTTTCATATTCATTTGAATCAT
This sequence comes from Hemerocallis citrina, assembly GCA_017893485.1. NCBI lineage: Eukaryota > Viridiplantae > Streptophyta > Magnoliopsida > Asparagales > Asphodelaceae > Hemerocallis > Hemerocallis citrina. The sequence continues at coordinate 259,274,705 of CM030359.1, forward strand.
TCTTCTACTTCATCTCGATCTCTATTTCATTTTCATTAAATATGATATTTAATATTGGTGGTTGTTGCAATGTGAAATCCATTGAAGTCGTGGAGGGAGTAAGCATGCGGTCTGATGGAAAGCAATTCAGGTTTCTTCCTACAAGATTCTCTGTATTACCTGCGGTCATAGATATTTTCAGCTATCTGTAAATATTTTCGGTTTTAATGTTTTACTGTGTTTATTTTGGGTCGTTTTATATAATTCTCAGTAGAAGTTAGGGCTCATTCATATTCGTAAGTTATCCATCCTACAATGTCATGGATCTCAACATCATTGCGTGAATTCAGTTGCATTTTCGTTAGAGAAGCTTAAATTTGTAATTCAGTCTCCTTATAAATTTGTAATTTAGTCTCCTTAGATCCCATTTAGCCTAGGGGTAGAATTTATTTTTGTCCAAAAAAAGTTCGGTTTTTTGTTCAGATCGGTTTATTTAGAGGCCAACCAAAAACAGATCCGAACTCTAACAAAACTCCGGTTTGGATCAAAACCAAACCGAAAAACCGAACCAAATTGGTAAATTTCGGTTCGGTTCGGTTCGGTAATCGGTTTTAACCAAAGTATGAACAGCCCTAGTGTTTTTCACTTGGTACCCGCGTACGGACCTCTTCAGAAAGCCGCGTTGAATCCGGTCATATGACCGTGTGATTCATGTGTCCACCCCTAACCCGGGTTATAGACTGACGCATGCGTGTTCACCCCTAATTCGGGCAATGAACTTATATATACAAAAACAACAAAACCCACGTGCATAGGAACGTGAGCGCCTCGGGGGTCAATCCCCCTAGCCTCCCGTACCGTACTCTAGCAAAACTTTGGGAATTAACAGATCGAGATACGAGCCGATGACTCACTCATGAGTGCCGAAAATGTATCCCTACGACAGGAAGGTACAACACCGACTAGGGTCTGCTAGGACTAATGAAATTCCCCAACCCGTAATATGTCATTCTAATCCCAGCCTTACTCTAATCACTTTGGGTAAAGATAAAATTTTCTTTCGAAAACTTGCCTGTCGACCTCTGGCTCTGGCGATACCAGTTTGGTTCGCTACTTCCCCGACTTGGAATTTTCCAGCACCTTGGCCTACATTCACTGCTAATCCTGTAATGAATGTGTGCGTTCACCCTAACCCGGGCTATGAACTCATATTAATGGCACGGCTCTGATGTCCTATGCTTCGGCGGAAGTTCATAACTTAGGGTCGACAGATGTAGGGAATCACCTTACCCTAGTGACTAACTCGAGTCACACATCCCACTATGGGAGTCAACAAAACCAACAACGGATACCAACGTCCCTAGACAAGAGTTATCAACTCTAATAGTGCACAGGGGAAAAGCCGTCACAATAGCTAGTCAAACCAGACTAATCAACCTACGGGGTTTCTGTCCGAAACTTAAAATAGTCATAACTTCCTCGATACAACTCCGATTGGGATGTACGAGCCCAATCCAGAAAGGTAAGAACCTAAGCTACAACTTTCTAGTTGTTCATAAACTCAAATTCCGTCATTTAGGTTCTCAAAATAGTCTCTCATGCCTCAGCCTTTGTATTTCCTGTACACGGGCTGCACCTTACCAGTAGCATAAAACACTGCTCACTCATCAAAAAGCTACAAACCTAAGTTCTATGAAAAGGTGTGGATGTCCTCTATAAGTCTCTAGTTGGTCATGAGTCGAAAATATACCAATAGATCATCCTAACACACACATTTCTCATAAATGTACTAAGTCACACACTAGGACTTTCTAAATCAGAGCACTCAGCTCAATTCCTGGTCTATGTCCAGTATTACAAAAATCACAATAAATCAACTACCAATTTGAAATACCTCAAATACGTCTTGTTGGAAAGGTCTTGATGTCTACTAAAAACCTCTAAGAAAACAGTTCCTCAAATTTTGCTCTTAAGGAGTCTCAAATGTGCAATCTCTACAGGGTATCAAATTTAGCTGAAACCAGCACAGTACATGCTAATAAAATTATCATAAATTCTATACTCATCTAATTGACACAAAATTTACAGTTATGCAACTAGATATCATAATGAACAACATGAAAAAGGTTTCATGTCTAAACTCCAAGTCTACAGTAATTTCTCCCTATTTCAATTAAGCACAGAAATCAGCATGTTCTTCAGTTCAACTCTAGCTACTGTTTAAAGATCAATTTTTCACTTGCCTATAAATTCATCCAAATATTTTCCTAATTTTACTGTAGAATCTAGACACAAGGGGAAATTCAGGGTAAACATTTCAGATTAAGAAATTGCTCCAATTAATTATGAAAATTCCAACAATATCAGTCATCCTATTAACCAACTGCGGCTGCTGCCTTACGACACAGTTTCACAATTAGATTTTATTAAAATAACAAACCAACACAGAAAAATCCGAAATAGTTCATGAACTATCTAGACACATATAGAAACAATCTGTAAATATTTCATGATCTAATTCCATGTGGTTTGCTCTCGGGAAAATCTAGAAATTGGCCTACAGATCAAGATTCTAGTTCCAGTTTCTGATTTCATCTTCCAAACTTCTTAGATATTCATCCTAGCACTTACTACCACACATGCATGCAAGAAATCAATTAAGAAACATAGAGAAAGGTTTAGAGTAACTCCCCATCCTGAGTTGATGTAGAGTAGTTGATTTCCTAGAGCTTTCCTTCCTTGAGAATCCCTCCTAAAGCTCCTTCTTTAATCTCTCTTCTCTTCTTTCTTCTCTTCTTTTTTTTTCTTGGTTGAGTTCTGAAATTTCAGAACAAGAGAGATGGAAATGAGGGGTTTTTGATGGAGGAGAGAGTGAGGAAAGAGGGGGAGGAGGTGAGGCCAGATTTCGGTAGTAGGGGGTAGGGTGTAGGTTGTTTTAGAGTGAAACCATGGGCCTAGCCAATAGCTTTAGGGTGTAGTGTGTTGGCTGCCCATTTTCACTTAAATGGGTTCTTTTGAATGCGAGACGAGGGGTTTATCGAGTGTACGCAAGATATACCCAGCGTAATATCATACTGTGTTATATTTGCATAGGCGTCGTACCAAAAAACTACTGTTTATACCATTATCGGTCCTCCTCATTCTCGTGCATCTTTTAGAACGCAACCCTCCTACGAACCGCCCCGCAAACCTAACTGCACACCACGATAGCACAATCAACCAAAACACTGCAATCATGTGCAAGCATACAGACAATATACATACATACATACATAGATAGATACATACATACATACATACATACATACATACATACATACATACATACATACATACATACATACATACATACATACATACATACATATATATATATATATATATATATACTAGGTTTGCCCGTTGACACGTGCCTACGGCACGTCTTCGGAACGGTGCACCTAGTTTGATCATATAAAATAGTTTTGGTCCAGCAAATTAATTGAAGTAGCAAACATATTATATGAGAAATTTTTGGGGGTCCAGCAAAAAACATATTATATGGTTTTTTTGATTTTTGTGAATTATTTTAGTGGTTTTTTAATTTTTATTTTTTTTAGTTTTTTAATTTTTAATTTAAAAAAAATTTTACAACTTTTATTTTCTTAATTTTTTTAAATAGAAGAGGGAGGGAAAGAGGGAGAGAAAAATTAAATAAATATAGGAGTTGTTTTGGATGGGGGATTTGAATTTGAGTTTTGGGGAAAAACTTTTTGGGTGGTGGGGGGGGGGGGGGGGAGGGGGAGGGAAAAATATGTTTTGTGAGGTTAGATCTGGGCCTTTAATTTTTGGGGAGATTGAAGGAGAGCCACTTGATAGCTTTCTTTGTATTTTATTATTATATATATATATATATACATATATATATATATATATATATATATATATATATATATATATATATATATATATATATATATATATTCAGGTATCGTACAATCCGGGGTATTACATCACTCACTCCTTAGAGTCGTTCTGTCCCCGGAATGTTCCTAGTGGGAGAAAAGAAAAACAAATAAAATAGAAAACACTTAAAACAAATCCAGATAGAAAGCCTTCATGCGGCTCTCCGGCTCCCACGTGGCTCCTTCCACGAACTGGTTCTTCCAGAGAACTTTGACCATCGGGATGACCTTGTTTCTCAGTACCTTATCCTGATGATCAAGTATCCTGACTGGTTGCTCTATATAGGAAAGATCTATCTGCAAATCTTTCGGAACCTTTGGCAACCGATGGCTTGAATCCGGCACATACTTCCGTAACATAGAGACATGGAACACGTCATGCACTTGAGATAACTCGGCCAGTAGCTCTAACTTATAAGCCATCCTGCCAATCCTCTTCAGAATCTTGTATGGTCCAATGTATCTCGGAGCTAACTTTCCGTCCTTTCCGAATCTGATAACTCCTTTTGTCGGTGACACCTTGAGAAATATGGAGTCACCTTCTTCAAATTCTAACTCTCTTCGGCAGTTGTCCGCATATCTCTTCTGCCTGCTTGGTGCTCCTTGAAGCCTCTTCTGAATTAGCGCAATCTGTTCCGACGTTTGATGTACGATTTCTGGCCTATACATCTGCCACTCTCCTACCTCAAACCAACAAACTGGTGTTCTGCATCTTCGGCCATACAAAGCTTCATACAGGGCCATGCCAATGCTTGCCTGATAGCAGTTATTATAAGCAAACTCTACCAAGACTAGGTATTTCTCCCAACTCCCTCCGAAGTCCAAAATGAATGCCCGCAACATGTCTTCAAGAATCCTGTTGACTCTCTCCGTCTGTCCATCCGTCTGTGGGTGAAAAGCTGTGCTGAAGTCTATTCTAGTTCCCAATGCCGACTGTAGACTTCGCCAGAATCGAGATGTAAATCTTGTATCTCGGTCAGATACTATTGACACTGGCACTCCATGTAGCTTCACTATGCTCTCAATGTAGATCTCGGCCAGCCTCTCGACTTTCCAGGTTGTCTTTACTGAAAGAAAATGTGCTGACTTTGTCAATCAATCCACAATCACCCATATTAAGTCATTTCCTTTAGGGCTCCTGGGTAATCCTTTGATAAAATCTATACTGATGTTCGCCCATTTCCATTCTGGAATGGGTAAAGGCTATAGCAATCCTCCTGGTTTCTGATTCTCGGCTTTAACCTGTTGGCATGTCCGACATTTGGCGACGAACTCTGCTATATCTCGCTTCATCCCTGACCACCAATAGTGCTGCTCTATATCATGATACATCTTGGTGCTTTCGGGGTGAATCGCAAGTAATGTGGAGTAAGCTTCCTTCATGATGTCTTCCCTTAACTCCTCGCCCTTCGGTACACACAGTCTGTTACCAAACCATAGTGAACCTTCTCTTATACTGAATTCGGACAATTTTCCTTCGCGCACTTGCTCCTTCATGTCTTCCATTTCTGGATCTTCGGTCTGAGCCTTTTTCATTTGCTCATTCAAGCTTGGTCGTAACACCAACTGTGCCAAAACTACATTTAAGTGTTGTGTAACCACCTCAATGCCTGCCTGCCTGATCTCTTCATCTAGCTCCTTCCGGGTCGCTACCAATGTAGCCACACTTCTCTTCCTGCTGAGCGCATCTACTACTACGTTGGATTTTCCTGGATGATATATAATCTCAGGCCTGATGTCTTCGAGTACTTCCAACCATCTCCTCTGCCTTTAGTTGAGATCCTTCTGCTGGTAGAAATACTTTAAGCTCTTATAATCAGTGTAAATTTCTACCCTTGCTCCATAAATATAATGTCTCCATGATTTCAAAGCAAAAATTATGGCTGCAAGTTCCAAACCATGGGTCAGGTAATTCTTCTCGTGTGGTCGTAGCTGTCTCGAACCATAAACTATAACCTTGCCCTCCTGCATTAGCACAAACCCGAACCCCAAATACAATGCATCGCTGTAGATGACGTAGTCCTTGTCCTCCTGAGGTAAAACCAATATAGGTGCGGAGATCAAACAGTTCTTCAGTTCCTGAAAACTCTCTTCACACTTCTCCGTTCAGTTGAAACTTTGGTTCTTCTTGGTCAAGGCTGTAAGGGGTACAGCTATCCTTGCATAATTCTGGATTTTCGGTAATATCAAGTCATTCCAGAAAACTCCATACTTCCTTCACCGTCTTTGGTTGTGGCCATTCCCTGACTGCTTCTATCTTCTGAAGATGCGTTGCCACTCCCTCCTTAGAAAGGGTATGGCCTAGGAATGCAACTTCCGATTTCCAGAACTCACACTTAGATAATTTGGCATACAACTGACGCTCTTGTAGCTTGCTCAAGACTGTTGTTAGATGTTCAGCATGATCCTCTTCTGTCCTTGAATATGTCGTTGTTGATAATTCAGTTGTCTAAATGAATAGATAATCTGAACACAAATTTAAAACCTCGAAGTGTACGAATCGTACGAATCGTTTACAGAAGCGTAGAGAAAAGCAAGGGTCGATTCCACAGAGATTATAGCAAATTACTTACTAATCAATAAACAGAGTGCTTGTTTTTTAACTGTATGTCTGAAGGGAAATGAGATTAAAATCTAAATCAAGTAGTTCTCAGTTGGGTAAAATATCTATTGAATTAGTTGGGCTTGATTTCCACCTATAGTCAAGAATTCTAGATCAACTTCTACACTACTCTGTTCACTCATGCTTGTTCATTTAAGAGTATGGTATCTACTCTTTCAATTAAAGATTTTCCAAAGCTAAGAATTAGGCATGGTATCTACTCTAATTCCTTTCTCTTCTTAAGTGTTTAGCATGATATTTACTAAGTTGCACTTTAAGAAAGCATAACAAACAGTGGAAATTGATAAGCACATAAAGAACTAGAACATGGTATCTATTCTAGTCTTTTATGTTGATTAAACCCTAGAACCCAAATGAGTTCTTGTGTTACTAATCATGAGCACTAGACTCGATCATCTAAGTCTGCTTATGTAACAAATTCCATTTTATAAGAAGCAAACTTGATAACTCAACTTGGTTGTGTTAACCAGAACGCCAGTTCTGTCTACTGATGTTAGGAGTCAGTCGACTGCTCATCAATAAATAGAGTGATATAGAGTGTTCATCAATAAATAAGTTGAGTTAACAACACTTGAATAGTAAGAATGTCAAGCATCAAAAGTTGCATATTATAAATTTGATCAAGAACTACCAGGTTTAATCAATAAGTGATAAGAGTAGTGCTTTAGAAGATTTGTACACATTACATGACTAAGGTTTCAATCTGCCCAAAATGAATTTAGTTATACATAATCTAACTTTTATTGACTAACAAATTTGGATACATGATTCTAATAATTTAAACAACTCAAGAATAAAAATTAGAGAGAAGAAGTAACACTCATTTTGTATGATGATCAGCTTGAAACCAATTTGCTCTCCTCCTCTTCAAGATGTACTCGATCTGCTCCATAGTTCCGATCGTTGGTTCCGATCCTCCCTCTCGGTCTCAAATTGGCACTCGATCTCCCTTTCGGTCTGTCTCTTCTTGACTGTGTATTCCCCCCTTTTTATAGCTTCTTTTGCCCCCATCTGCAGATCTCAAGTTCCAAATTTCAATCTCCTCAAATATTGGATATGGGTTGAGTCAAATCTTCTTCATTAACTGCCAGACCAGATCTCTAGCTTGATTTTTGGAAAGTTGTTATTTGCAGCTGTACAATATTTGTTTCCTGGATTTTGACAGCTCACTCTGATTTGTTTTGCAGGTTTGGATGAGGGTGTATCTCAACTGTGCTTATCTCTAGATCCCGTTCAGATTCTCTCTTTTTGCTCTCCTTCTTGGCTGGTAGTTTTGATGTGCTGTGAAGAAGGATTTTTGTGCAGTCTCCATGTAGCTTGTGCATGTTCAATAATTGTTATAGTATCAGTCCGCTGTTTAATGATTGCTTGTGACTGGGTTGTATTTGTTCAGCTGATACTATAGTCTCACAGAACGCCAGTTCAGTCGACTGTTGAGTAGGAGTCCGTCGGCTGTTCTGCGAACTTTGGAAACTCAAACCCAGTCAGTTCAGTCGACTGTCGTTAAAGAGTCAGTCGACTGTTCTGCGAACTCAAATGTTTTGATGCAAAATTATGGTTCTTCATTCCAGTGTTTATCCTCACAGTGATGGATTAGTCTTGAGTAAATCTTGAATCCGCTTCATTTAGTTGCTTTTAGGCTGTTTCCTATGGAAAAGAGAAAAGAAGTATAAATTACCAAAGATAGAGAATTTAATTGTTTAATTGCATTCAGATTATTGATCCAAAATGTGGGCATTAACAGATTTATCAGTCGTCGATGAAGACCACAACAAATGAGTTAATAAACGGACGTAGAATTCTGTTCATCAAGTCCATAAAGATTGTTGGAGCGTTAGTCACTCCAAACTACATTACCAAGAATTCATAGTGTCCATGGCGAGTTCAAAAAGCTATCTTAGGTACATCCTCTTCTCTAACTCGCACTTGATGATATCCAGACCGTAGATCAATCTTGGAAAATACTGCTGCTCCCTGAAGCCGATCGAACAAATTGTCGATCCTGGGAATTGGGTATTTGTTCCGAATAGTGACTTTATTCAATTTCCGATAATCAATACACATCATGGATGACCCGTCCTTCTTCTTAACAAGCAATACTGGTGCTTTCCAAGGTGATGCACTTGGTCTAATAAATTCCCTCTGCAAGTACTCTTCAATCTGCGTCTTGACCTCATTCTGCTCTACTGGTGCCATTCGATAGGGTGCTTTGGATACTAGAGCGCTACCTGGCTGAAGTGTGATGCTAAACTCAACATCACGATGTGGGGGAATTCCAGGTAAATCCTCTAAGAATACATGTGGAAAATTCCTCACCACTGCTATCTTGTTCACCTCTTCTGGTCCCCGTACTTCATTAACAGCTGCAAAAGTCATTGCCTTCAATCTCTGCTCCCCGTGGAATACAAGTTCCACTCCTTCAGCTGAGATGACCACCTCCTTCTCTTTGCAGTCAATGCTTGCCTTGTGCCTTGACATCCAATCCATACCAATAATGACATCTGTTCCGGCAAAACCCAACTCCAACAAATCGATACTTAGGGTTTCTCCGCTAATCTAGAGTTTACATCCCCCATAGCATAGATCTGTAGTAAGGGTTACCCCTGATGGTGTAGCTACCGTCAAAGCTAACTCTAGGACTGCCGTTTGTGTGCATCTTAATTTTCTCGAAAAAGATTTTGACACAAATGAATGAGTCGATCCACTATCAAACAAGACTGTAGCCAAAATTTCATTTATATATATATATGTCCTGTTACAACAGTTCATCATCCATCAGCTTCCCACAAAAACTCAAAATACAACTTAACCTTGATTACATTACTTCTTCAGCTTCCAAAATATCTCAAAATAATGTGGGTCCACATAATATTTTCACCCTATTATTTATCCTGTTACTTGCTTGATGAGCATCCCTTTTGTAATTCTGGGCAATTTGACTTGATATGCCCAAATTCCTTACAGTTGAAACAACTCTTGATTGCTGTTGGGAAACGCAACTTGTAGTGTCTGACTTCATCGCATTTATAGCATCTCTTATTCGCAATTGCTCCCTTGGGGCATTCTCCTTTAGAAGGTTTGGTGTTTTACCCAATAGTTTTTGGCTTGGTGCCTTTCTGAAGTCCCCACCAGCGGTTCTGGAGGTGTGTCATATCGTCTTGAAGTTGCTTTCGTTCTTTCTTCAGGTGTGCTATCTGTGCCTGATGAAACTTGATCTGCTGTTGGGCCTGGTGGATTGCCTTGTCCCTGCGTTCCACCAGCTTTTTCATTTCCAGATACCCGATGGCTATCCTCTGCTGCTCCACAGTTGGGTCTAGCAATGGTGGAGGTGAGTTCTCCTCACCTTCAGTCTTCTATAGTACTTCCATCATTTCTTCCTCCATCGTCATCATTTTCCTTGTAGGTATTTGCTCACCTACGGTTACTGACCCATCCTGGATGAAGATATTTTCGAACACCATTTGCAAAACATAAACAGAGTTTAGTTCCGGAATCACAGACACGTATTGTCCTGTCTGCCTCTAATTGGCATTTTAAGTTTTTAAATTTTCTACTGTGTTAGACTGCTATTTGAAGTCAGCTCTGATACCAACTCTGTAGCACCCCGGATCTCCTTTGCCGGACATCCATAACACTCACCAGAATCTTTACCTTCAAATGCATCTCAACACAGTAATAACACAGAAATTTTTAAAACCTTTTTATTGCCAAATAAAGTCATTACATCATTGATTACAACCGATACCTTGTTCTTGGACAAGGAGTACAAATTACATCCACTCATTACAACTTATTACAAATATTTACAGACTCCACTTGTAAAACTATTAGCTGCCTCCCGGAATGATAATCGACTGATTACTGCCGAACTTCGCTGAGTGGCCCATCGGCTCCCCTGGGACTTGCTCCTCGGCTTGAGGCTTCTGCTGCTTGACTCTGATATCTCTCCACCTGCTCGAAAGGTAGAACCGATACTTAAAAGGTAGGGAACATTAGTATTTTGACTGATGCAAAGCTGATGATAACAGCAATTCTCTAAATTCAATCACAACCATAATTTATGCAAAAGGAAAAGGTGATGTGCCAAAACAAGGGTTTAATGGATTCGGGTTCGAGTACAGTGATATGCCATGACCTTATGACTAGATGCAGCAATTCACATGCCTGACTCTAATGCAAGCAAGACTTTGCAGCATGAATGCATCCCATACTACATACGCCCCCAAAATCTAGCCGTCTTTCTCCACAATTCAGGGATTCAAACCCTCGCCATGTATCCTACTCTTGTACTTAACCAGTTTCCAATAGATTGTCCGTCGCCCAAGGAGGTTGCAGTTGGTCGGTCTAGTTCCACCACTGCAGTGCCTAAGTGGTGGTCGTGTTTGCCACTTAGTACCCGCGTACGGACCTCTTCAGAAAGCCGTGTTGAATTCGGTCGTAAGACCGTGTGATTCGTGTGTCCACCCCTAACCCGGACTATGGACTGACACATGCGTGTTCATCCCGGATTCGGGCTACAAACTTATATATACAAAAACAACAAAACCCACGTGCATAGGAACGCGAGTGCCTCGGGGGTCAAATCCCCCTACCTCCCGTACCTTACTCCGGCAAAATTTTGGGAATTAACAGATCGAGATACGAGCCGAGGACTCACTCATGAGTGCCAAAAATGTATCCCTACGACAGGAAGGTAGAACACCGACTATGGTCTGCTAGGACTAATGCAATTTCCCAACCACTTAATATGTCATTCTAATCCCAGCCTTACTCTAATCACATTGGGTAAAGATAAAATTTGCTTTCGAAAACATGCCTATCGAGGTCTGGCTCTGGCGATACCAGTTTGGTTCACTACTTCTCCGGCTTGGAATTGTCCAGTGCCTTGGCCTACATTCACCGCTAATCCGGTAATGAATGTGTGCATTCACCCTAACCTGGGCTATGAACTCATATTAATGGCATGGCTCGGATGTCCTATACTTCGGCGGAAGTTCATAACTTACGGTCGACAGATGCAGGATATCACCTTACCCTAGTGACTAACTCGAGTCACACATCCCACTATGGGAGTCAACAAAACCAACAACGGATACCAACATCCCTAGAAAAGAGTTATCAACTCTAATAGTGCACAGGGGAAAAGTCGTCACAATACCTAGTCAAACCAGACTAAGCAACCTACAGGGTTTCTGTCCGAAACTTAAAAAGGTCATAACTTCCTCGATACAACTCCGATTGGGGTGTACGAGCCCAATTCAGAAAGGTAAGAATCTAGGCTACAACTTTCTTATTGATCATAAACTCAAATTCCGTCATCTAGGTCCTCAAAATAGTCTCTCAAGCCTCAGCCTATGTATTTCCAATACACGAGCTGCACCTTACCGGTAACATAAAACACTGCTCACTCATCAAAAAGCTACAAATCCAAGTTCTATGAAAAATTTTGGATGTCCTCTACAAGTCTCTAGTTGGTCATGAGTCCAAAATATACCAATAGATCACCCTAACACACACATTTCTCACAAATGTACTAAGTTGCACACTAGGACTTTCTAATTCCTTGTCTCTATCCAGTATTACAAAAATCACAATAAATCAACCACTTACTGGAAATACCTCAAGTAGGTCTTGTTGGAAAGGTCTTGATGTCTACTACAAACCTCTAAGGAAACAGTTCCTCAAATTTTGCTCTTAAGGAGCCTCAAATGTGCAATCTCTACAGGGTATCAAATTTGGCTGAAACCAGCATAGTACATGCTAATAAAATCATCATAAATTCTATACTCATCCAATGGACACAAAATTTACATTGATGAAACTATATATTATAATGAACAACATGCACAAGGTTTCATGTCCAAACTATAAGTCGACACTGATTTCTCCTTATTTCAATTAAGCACAGAAATCAGCATGTTCTTCAGTTCAACTCTAGCTACTGTTTAAAGATCAATTTTTCACATGCCTATAAATTCATCCAAACACTTCCCTGATTTTACTGTAGAATCTAGATACAAGTGGGAATACAGGGTAAAACTTTTAGATTAAGAACTTACTCCAATTAATTATGAAAATTCCAACAATATCAGTCATCCTGTTAACCAACTGCTACTGCTGCCTTACGACACAGTTTCACAATTAGATTTTATTAAAATAACAAACCATCACAAAAAAATCCAAAATAATTCAGGGCCTATCTAGAGACATATAGAAACAATCTGTAAATATTTCATGATCTAATTCCATGTGGTTTGCTCTCGGGAAAATCTAGAAATTGGCCTACAGATCAAGATTCTAGTTCAAGTTTCTGATTTCATCTTCCAAACTTCTTAGATTTTCATCCTAGCACTTACTACCACACATGCATGCAAGAAATCAATTAAGAAACATAGAGAAAGGTTTAGAGTAACTCTCCACCCTGAGTAGATGTAGAGTAGTTTATTTCCTAGAGCTTTCCTTCCTTGAGAATCCCTCCTAAAGCTCCTTCTTCAATCTCTCTTCTCTTCTTTCTTCTCTTCTTTTTTTTCCTTGGTTGAGTTCTGAAATTTCAGAACAAGAGAGATGGAAATGAGGGGTTTTTGATGGAGGAGTGAGTGAAGAAAGAGGGGGAGGAGTTGAGGCCGGAATTAGGTAGTAGGGGGGGTAGGGTGTAGGTTGTTTTGGAGTGAAACCATGGGCCTAGCCAATAGTTTTAGGGTGTAGTGTGTTGGCTGCCCATTTTACACTTAAATGGGTTCTTTTGAATGCGAGATGAGGGGTTTATCGAGTGTACGCAAGATATATCCACCGTAGTATCATACTGTGTTATATTTGCATATGCGTCGTACCAAAAAACTACTGTTTATACCAGTATCGGTCCTCCTCATTCTCGTGCATCTTTTAGAACACAACCTTCCTACGAACCACCCCGCAAACCTAACCGCACACCACGATAGCACAATCAACCAAAACACTGCAATCATGTGCACACATATAGACAATATGCATACATACATATATATATTCAGGTATCGTACAATCCGGGGTGTTACAACACTGCACGGTAGCAGAAACATGGAAAAGAAACTCTTGGAGACTGGCCTTTAAACAAACACTGGACTCGGGCTCTCAGCTCAGGCTCATGGAGCTGCAGACCCACATAGCCAGATCCAAAATTGAGTGCTCTCAGGGGCCAAATAGGAAATCATGGGGTCGCAAGAAGAATGGCACCTTCACTGTTCGCTCCCTCTATAACCGTATTCATTTTAGGGGATGTCGTACGAATTGGTAGGGTATCATCTGGAAGTCGAAACCCCCCTGAAAATAAAAATCTTCCTATGGCTGGTTCTGAACGATGCCATCCTGACTAGAGAGAACCTGGATAAACACCAACTGAGCACGAATACTATCTATTGGCTCTACAATGCGGCTCTTGAGACTAAGGATCATCTATTCCTGGAGTGTCCCAGGAGCAAAGCGGTCCTTGCTGAGGTACTTAGTGCCCTGGGTATAGGTGAGTACCCAAGTAAGTATGAGGACCTCTGGGTCAGCGCTAAGTTCGCTAATGAGAAACGATCTATGAGAGAGGCCTGACTTATTGCTATCGCTGCTACGACATGGGTCCTTTGGCTAGAAAGGAATAACTGTTACTTTCGTAGGATTAGTAATAGTATTTCGGATAATTTGACTCACATTATGCATCTTATTTTCTTTTGGGCTATTTTCGCTGCAACAAGTCCTCGTGGGATAATTGCTAGTGTCTTACAGATAGAGGAGTACGACGATAAGGAAGTTGATATCGGACTGACGATCGATTGAGTGACGAGGCGGCACTACTGATAGATCCCCACCACCCTAAGGTTTTGTTGGGGGGAATTTGTTGTTTTGTTGTACTTTTGTTGGGATAGTTAGATGCTTTGATGTACTTTTGTGGAAGCATGTATGAACCGTCCTGTTGTCCCACCCCCCATGCTAGGGGAGGATTTATATTTTCTTTCGTGTATTGTAGGCTATGTACTTGCCTCAGTACTTTGAGTTTGTTTTATTAACTCCTTATTAATGAAACAGGGTGGCCATACTCCACCTTTTCCTTCAAAAAAAAAAAATTGCTAAAGACTTTATCTTTCATGCATTAGAAATTCTACACACAACAAAAGTCCGCTTTTTATGAACTAGAAGTTACACATACACTAAAAACTACTCTTTTAGTGTTCTAATTAAGTTTTCCACTTTAATCATGTATGTAGATATTCTTAATTCATCTATTCTTATATGCACATGGATTTAGTCCAAGTTGTTATATTTTATTTACAATAAATCATGTGTTTACATTTTGTTAATAATAATAACAACAATGATAAAAATAACAACAATTTGTTTGAGATCCACCATTCACTTTCTTTATGTGTTCATTTGGATCCACTATCATTCATATGCACAAGATTTTTAGTCCTAGTTGTTAATTTAAAAGTAATGATAACAATAATAACAACAAATAGCCACAATTAACTACAACTAGTTATTAAAGATTCAATATTTATGTGGTGGTTTTGAGTTATACCCTTCAAACTCTTCATGTGATCATTTTGATCCACACTACTCATATGCTCATGAAATTAGTCCAAGTTTTTAGAACAACATACAACAATAAGAAGAAAAATAAACATTCAATACAATCAAAAGAGCAGAGAAACACTCACCTTGATTACTAAGTAGGAAGAACTAGCCTAGCTTCCTTATCCTTCCTCCTAGCTCTTACTTGAACCTACAAATGAGAACTCTCAAGTTAAAACTTTTCTCTCTTTCTTTTGCTCTTCTATTTTTTTCTCTTGGCAAATGAGGCAAAGAGTGAAGGGGAGGGGTATTTATAGGAGGATGGGAGAGTGACTGTATGAGAGGGTGAGTGTATGAGTTTGGGTTTGGTCTTGGGAAACTTGGCCGGCCAAGATGGGTGAGGGGGTGAGGGGTGAGTGTGTGTGAGTAACTTAGCCAAGAAGAAACAACACCTATTAATACTAATTTGTATTTCCATTAATTATATAACCTATGTTTATCCCTCCCAATTAAATCCTAGCCATTCATCTCTGATCAATCATGAAAAAAATAATGACACTTTTGTCCAAAACACATACTACATGATTTGTACAAATGTACAAAATTGATATAATACATATACGTACATAAATCTATATATGCAGATTTCGTTTATTAATTAAACTGAACAATCCGCACAAATAATATTTTAATTCCGAGAATAAAAATAAAATATAAATATAAATAATATTTATATCAGTTCGGGAGATTTACATCATGAAATTGATACAATACGTATACATACAAGCTGGTATATAATTTTCATTAGTTAAACCAAGTAATCTCCATCAAAAAAAATTTGATTTTGAAAAAATAAAATAATAATAATAATAATTTTATTATTAGCTCGGAAGATTTTAGTACCAAATTGATATAATACAGTTATATACAGACTACTATATATATTTTTATTTTCAACTTTCTTTTCAAAAAAAAAATTCATTTTAAATCTAACTTGAACAGTTGAGGACTAAGGATCTTGGCTTATGGTTGGATCTTGGCTTGAAGTTGGAAGTATAATCTGGTATGTGTTTACTAGCATTTTTTACTGTCAGTATTTTCATTTTTTATTATATAATTCTTTGAAAATTGAGTCTAAGATGTACCTCACGATATTGAACAGCTCGTCCACCATGTTTTGCATCTAGATCTAGTTCCACAGACATGATGGCAGCAACCCCAGATTCATCCTCGATACTTTTTGACAGTGGAGTGACTATCATAGCCAGTTAATAAGTGTCTCTCAAACGAAATGATACACACTATATAAAATATGGTTTCTACAACAAACCTGACTTGTATCTTTTCCGAGCCAATAGTGGATATCATGTCCAAAAGCACCACTTTTTTAAGAAGTTGTCTTTATAAGAATGAATGTTTTAATGCCTCGGTTTTGAAGTGATGTTGAATTGGGGAAAATGAAATGCATTGAAAATAAGCAATGTAGCTAACTTAGTATCTTATAATCCCTTGCATTGGGATGATTTTACCCTTTATTTCATTTGCTTTATATCTCATTATTTTATAAAGTGTCTCACTGTCTCTAATTTTCAACACAAATGCAGATGTGTTATCACCAATTTTTTCTCTTTCTCATCGCTGCGCTGGACGACCCTTCACATTGCTCCAATAACCTTCGTGATCCACTTTTATCAGGTATATTCATATTTTCTTATTTTATATCATTGTGCTGAAACTTTTGTTTATCATGTTGTCCAGAAAGCATGAATCCGAATATGAGAAAAAATAAAAAATAAAAAAATGTATATGACTATAAGTCTGTGGTTATATATAAGACAAAGCATGAATCCGGCTTTCTAATCATTTAAGTATTTATATATGACCATATTTCTGTGGTTATTTTGAACATGTAAATTATTTTTTTTATATTAATATATTTTAATTACTAAAAGAAGGACCTCATAATCTTTGTTCTCTTTGGACCTCTAAATTGTCAGGACCAGCCTGCATAAATCAAATACATGAAATCAACTTAATTACATAATGAATCTATCTGAATTTTCAATTACTTGTTGTGTGGATTCAATTTAGTATATAAAAACCCTAGGATGCAACCATTAAGCAGGCCAAAAGACAATATTTCAAAGAATCAAGCATGAAGAAGTCACTTCAACTATATTAATCTATCTTATTTCTTACCATGTCTTAAGCATCCACAGTCGTTTGCTTTTTTGCCAAATTGCCATATTGTGAGAATCCAATGTCTGCAGTCGTCTGCTATTTTTCTATATTTTGGCAAAATCGCTACAGTCGCTTCTCAAATTTGAGAAACGAAATGAAGATTCTCAAATTATAGGGGACGGAACATGTTGTTGAGTCTCTTGGTTTTTTTTTAATGGGATCAAACGAAACAACTTGTTTTGTCTGACATTTTTTTAATGAACATGTACCGTCTAAAAAATAATAATAATAAATAAATCGAAAAAATCTCAAACGAGACATGTTGTCCTGTCTTAAGCAAAAAAATGCTTGGATGGGACAACATGTCCCGTCCAGCTCAATTCTCATCAATTAAACCATTTAATCTAGGGTTAGTGTATTAATTAGGTTGATTAGTATATATTTTAATATCACACCCCACTTTCTAAAAATATGGAATACAAGCACGTGACACCAGCCTAGCAAATGACTTGCGTCATCCATAAGCTATTACTGATTCAACTCTATAAACAAGAAAATGATACAACCACGCATGCAATAAACGAATAATCACTTGAATAACAATACTTGGAATATAAGCATGAAATAACCAAATATAATAATAATCCAATGTCTGGAAACAAGAATAACAATATTCGGGTCAAAAGCCCACAATACAATAAAATATAAATAGTTCAATAATTAAGTCTCCATAATAAAGCAATAATTTATCAAGCGGCGATGCTATCAATTCTTTCACCATTGTTGTTCTCATAATCTATCATGAAATTCTCCTTGATTACCTGTAAGCTGTTCATCTAAAAAGAGAGAATAATATGTTCTTAGAGCAAGTCGTGGACAGCAAGTAGAGAAAGCAATGAAACAATGGCTATAACGATATAACAATGAATTCAATGAATCAATAGGGTTGATGGCTATGAACAATGGCAAAATGATAACGATGCAATGTGCAATGATGATGATCAATAACAATAACAATAAACGATATTAATAACGGTAGCAATAACATAACACTGTTCAATAACGATGACAATATGCAATGACGATGCGATCACAATCTTAAGTCTATTATTCATTTTAGTCCTAACTAATGCACGTACTATTGCGTCCCATGCCACAGGTTTGATGCATACAAACAACTTCGTTTAGACCTAAGTGGTGTACTCTATAGATCATGTACTCGGCATCGATAATCAATATTCAATAGTTACAATTAAATATTTAATGCACGATACGATAATTGGCCACAATACAATACACGATATATTGGGTTACTGCCGTAAGCCACAATCAATCGATAAAATAATAGCCGATAACAATATTTAGGAAAATACGGGTCCCTCCTCCGAGTACAGTCTCTACATTATCCACTACATAAGTAACCCTTAAACCCCGACTTGTTAACAATTCTTTATTCAATCAATATGCAATAGTTGTTGGCAACATTTTGATAACAATAGTGATCAATAGGGACAATAATATCAAAGAAAAAATGATGAGACAGTCAATAGGGGACACTAGAATGATGAAAAAATAATACTAAGATAATTCAATGCAATTTACACAATTCCATGCATCAAATACCACAATATAGATTCGATAATATTATCAAAATATGGAAAACTCAATTCTGGACAGCAGTAGGTTGTTGTACCAAAATTGAATTTTCCGCTGCTACATAATAGCAAATGTGGACCGTCAGAAGTTCTAGAAACTAGACTCCTGCCCGGTTCCAATGCATATTTAAAGTCCAAAATATGACAAAAGTAGCTAGGTTTATTATAGGGTTCTTTACAGGTTACAGATTTTGGCTGGTTATCGATGTTAACTAGTTACAGTTATAAAAGCAGTAATTCACTTTAAAAATCAGAAAAAAATAATTTTCATGATCCTAAGCATGTTAATTATCAATCTGGAAATTATCATAGTAATTTTCGATCATTAGTTCATCTATTTAATAAGTCTAACATGGTATATTCATAAATCTGGAAATAAAACACAGCAGTAGTAAAATCTTCAAAGCTCATGCAATATAAGTCAAAATTCAATAACTTTTGGTGTTCTGGAAACTAGAAACATAGGGCTGCATTTCATATTCAGAAAGTTATGTGATTTGATGATTTTATCTAGGTCAAAACAGCCTAACAATGTTCAGTCGACAGTAAATTTCAGGGTCTTGATATATTTTTCATGAATAAAAATAATTAAAATGTTATAGATGATGAGTTAGGGGTTGACAACATAAATCACAGCAAGTTACGTCTACGTGAACATGGTATTAAGATGTATAATATCCATATTCTTACTAATCACAATCAACCAATACACCAATATCAATTATATGAACAATAAACACTAGCATACAATCTACAATAGTTGTGTAATGTCATGATATGAAATACAATAACAATCCCTATTCATATATACAATAATTAACTACATGAATGCATGCAATCGGAGGGAAATAGATGGCATGAAGTTAAGACTACTACTTGGATTCGCTCGTGTAAATCCGTAGTATCCCGACGATAGAAAACAATAGATGATATACAATAATCAATATAGATCTACTTGCTGGATTCAATCAATATTCTCGAATACGATACAATAAAAAATTGAGGGGAAATGACTTGCCTTTAGAGACGACGTTAGATCCGAAGTAATTTAATGGCGGGATTCGAATCCCGGGTGGCACGTGCACTCTACATGCAAAGAGACAACAGCAACACCGAAAGAGCGCAGCACCAACAGCAACAGTAGTAAGGATCGACAGTTGGGAATAGAGGTGGTAGCGGCTGACGATGACTACGACAGATTGATGGGTTCTTAGCGACGGGGTGGCGCTAAGAACCCATGTAAGGCGGTCGGTGGCAGGGCAAGGCCGAGGGCAGCTCGACAGCAGGGTGCTCTGCGGTCGACAGGGACGGTCGACTAGCAGTGAGGCTCCGGGTGGTGCTTTCGAGGGTAGATCGACAGCAGGTGTAACTCCCGTTTTCATTTTTCCTTTTTCTGTTATTTATCCCAATTGTAATCTCTATCGAAATTGTAATTCAATTCATTTGTCGCATTTTGTGTTGAATAATATTTATCCTAATGTTATTCTTAATCTAATCCTCATCTCAATTGATTATCTAAAATCTACTCCTTGTATGTCTTAATTTGGATTTAATTTTTAGAGTATTTGTCTTGCCTCCTTGGGTTGTGAATTGGCCTCAATTTGACCCACTTTGTACCCAAAGCCCAATATCCACCTCCTATTGGATCTCTTACCCAAACCCAATAACCCAAACTACCCCCAATCTCTCCCCAACGGACTAATCCCTATGACTTCTCCTAATCACTCCCCTCACTCTCCACAATCAGTAACTCCCAAAAATTGAGTAACTAAATCCCTACTATTAGGCCATCAAATCTCTCACATTACTATATTCTAATCAATTTCTGATTTAATAACCCGCACTTTTTAATACTTCCCCTATTCTCTCTCCCCCTCTCTTCCTTCTCCCTGTTTCAAAACCAGAACCAAACGAACCCAAAAACATAAACGCCAACTTCCCTCCATCTCGCCTCACCACCCCCATCATCGAACCCAAACCCACTCCTCTCCATTGCCGTCACCACCATCTCCATCGCCGTCGTCATCCCTACCATCGAACCCTTCTTCCACCATCGTCCCCAACTCCATCGAAACTCCGAAACCCATTTCACCATCTCCGTTCGCCTCGCCTTCGCCTTCCTCTCCTCTTCACCACCAAGACCTTCGACATCGCCGCCCCTAACTGACCTTAATAAATTTGGACAAATGCTATTTCTTTGTATTGTGGGCTTCGACCCGAATATTGCTTGTTAAATTTCCAGATGTTGAGTTATTTGATGTTAGTTATTTTTATGCATTAATTTCCAATGTTGTTATTTATGTGATTATCTTTTCATTGTATGCGTGGTTGTTTCATTACTTATTTATATTGTTGAGTTGGATCAATAACAGCCTATGGATGACGCAAGTCATTTGCTGGGCCGTGTCACGTGCTTGCATTCTGTGTTTTTGGGAAGCGGGGCGTGACAGCAGGGGGGCAAGGGGGATGTCAAGGAGGATGAGGGCGTCGACTGGTTGAGGTCTGGGTGGGTCCTCGGTAGTCGGGAGAGATAGAGGAGACCGGGGTAGTGTTGTGCTGAGGTTGGAGGGCGAAAGAGGTCGGTAGGCCAGTGGAGGAAGGATGGGTTGAGAGGAGCTGTGATGGGATGGAGGAGCTTGGGCGGGAAGATAAGGAGCTGAAGGGTCAGGACAAGAGAAAGTCAGAGACAGCTGAAATTTTTTAGATTAGGGTTAGATATTATGGTTCAGAAGAAGATTAGTATATATAGAGAGAATTAGGGTTGAGTTGGGTTAATGGGTAGTGGGTTAGAGGGTGGGATCCAATAAGAGTAGGTTCATAGCGTTTTGGGTACAATATGGATCAAATAGAAGGACAATTATCAACCAAACAAGGATAAAAGAACAATCCATAGAATTAATTCGAATTAGGAATACAAGAAATAAGATTCAAACAATCAAATTGAGATCAAAAGTAGTTCATGAATAATATTAGAATTAATACTATTCGATAAAATAAATGAAACAAAATGAATATTGAATTATAAAAAAGATTACAATGGAGATCAATAATAAAAGAATAAAATGAAACTGGAGTTACATTTAATATTTAAATTACTTAATTTAATTATTTTAATATCTAATCATTAGTTAATGAACTTAAACTTTATTTTATTTTTTTTTAAAAAGGACGGACCAAGATGTTCCGTCGAGCTCATTTTTTTATATTTCTTTCTCAAATTATAACTAACCACGAGACTACAACAAATTGCTCTTTTTGCTATTTGCTATTTTGCCAAATTTGGCAAAATAGCAAAAACGACTGTGGAAGCTCTTACTCAAAGAAAACCTAACTTAATTAATTATTTGGAAATTTGAAAAAAGAGAAAGAGTGAGAGAGAGAGAAGAACTACTGTAACTCCTGTAACCCATTTTCTGTATTTCTATATTATTTTTTTTCTCCCAGTGTATTCTGTCTATTTGTACTCCTTCTTTGTCCTGAACCGTGTATTTGTTCTTCTTTCCATTATTTATATATTCACCTATTTGTTTGATTCTTTTGTGATTCTTTTGTCTGCCAATTATTCTGTCTCTGGGTGATTTATTGTTTCTAATTTATTGTATTTCTGGCCTAATTTCTTATTTATTTGGTTCTGCCTTATTGGATCTGGTTTTCTACCCAATTTATCCTAATTGAACCCTTCTACCCGTCCTACTGGATCCTAAATCGCAACCCAATACCCTCTTTTTTGACCCAGTCTTCCCCAGATATTTCTTCACGCTATCTTTCTGCTAACAAGCAGATCACGTCTCCCCCATTTTCTCTTGATTCTCCAAATCCCTACTTGCCAAAAATCTCTCATTATAACCCCCCAACAAATTTTGTTATTCCTATCTACAATTGCTATCTCCCGAACCCTAACCCTAATTTATCTCTCTCATCTCTCTCTCATCCCCTACACAACCTACCCTGCACCCCGATCCCCCAACCGCCGGCCTACCCCTTCGATCGTCGTGCCCCCGCTGTGCCGCCTTCTTCTCCTTTTCCGAAGCCAGTCAGCAGCAACAGCCAGTGCCAGCGCCAGCATCCCCCAGTGACGTGCCCCTCGGCCTCCTCTTCCCTACATCTCTGTCGTTCCGCCGTCGTGTCACCCCGCCGCCGCCGTCCCTCACGCAGAGCACACCCCCTACCTTGCTTTGTGTGTGCATGCGGTTGATCGTCAAGAACATCTAGCCGTTCTATTGGGTTTTTGATTGTTTGTGATCCTCTTGTTCGGGATCCGTTGTTATTGTGTTCGTTGCCGGTAATCTATTCCCGTTATTCTCATTCTCTCATCATATCCGTCGACCATAAGACAAGTAACTTATATTATTTTGTTGTATATACAAGTACCAAATACCGCCTGTAGTGTCCCTTTTGTTTTTAGATTCTTCATCATGAAAAACCCTTGTTAGATCTTGAATCTATTTGTTGATCCATCCGTAGTCATCATATTTGTTACACACATAACATGAAATAAATTTAGTGATGCATGTTTGTATGTTGTTCGTGATTCATGATATACTTCTTACAGGCTTGATGAGTTAGTTGTAGTATCTTGTGGTAGACTTGTTAAACACCCACACCATGTTGTTTTGGAAATCTATTATACCATATTTTGTATTTTGTTATAATACGGATTTGTTGCATATGAATTATTGGATTTAATGCATGAGAAAGATTTCTGTAATTGCTGCTGCCCTGTTTTGTTTCAGTATTTTAGACTCTGTTGAGGTGAGTAAATCAAATTAATTTGTGAATATAAATCGTAGATCCTGTTGTCTATTTTTCATAATTTTCGACAGATCTCAGTTTCGATTTGTGAGGTATGAGTTATTACTGTTTTGCTACAGATGTGTTAAAAATTCCTGATTTTGTTTTATGTGATTTCTGTGTAGTTATTCATTTTAATACTGATGTTAAAGATAAGATTTGGATCTAATATTTTTCTGATTATGACTAGACTTGACTGGGACTAACCCTAAGTTTTTGGAGATTTATTTAATTCCATTATAAACTATCCTATGCATGTGAACAAACTATTATATTTCCCAAACTGCATGTTGTTTAGTAGAGAACCATATTTTCAACCTGATTCTAGTTTCTGTTGATTAAAACTTTGTGAAGATAAAATGTAGCCTACTGTATCTATTTTACAATGCTTTTTGACGGATTTGGATTTCAGGTTACACTTTGTAATCTATCGCGCCTTTAGTACTGTTGTGTCTAAGATTTCTGATTCATAAACTTGCTGTATCTTGCTGATTTCAGAATTTATTTGACTATGCTATCTGAGTTGGAATATTATGAAATTTTATATGCTAATGCTAGACATATTATGGAATACTCCAGATTTTTCTTAGATTTAATCAGTAAGTTTTTATGCCATTTTCATGCTTATGAATATAACCTTGTGATTTTTGGCTGAACATAATTTCTGTATATAATTCTGTTTTGAGTCATGTTTCCGTGGTTATTATGTGACTTATATATATGTGCTGGATTCGGCCGAGAGTCTATTTTCTAGATTTTCTAACGGATCCAGATTTATATGTCTATGTCAATGGAAATCTCTGATTTGGTACAATGTGTCTTGCTGTCTAGAACTAAAAGTTTCGTTTTCCCTAGCCTTTGATGAGTCCTTTTATCACCCGTTCATGTCCTTATCCAACTTGTACTTGTCCCTTATTATCTTACCATGTTTCTTGTCTTATTTTTGCACGTCCATACTTGCTTTAAATAATAATAACAACAAACCAAGCCAGGGTTAAAGGAAAAGATCTACTAGTGGAAAATACAGAAATATGTACTCGGAAGGGGATCCATAGATCCTACGTGATACTTGATACTTGATACTTGACACGTGATTACTTGACACTTGATACTTGATACTTGAGACATGATTACTTGATACTTGTACCTTAGTATACTGTCCTCTATGATCCACTACGAAATCTAAACGTAATTTGCATGAATGTAGCAACCATGTGGTAAAAATTTGGGACGCATGAAGTGCTACCTAGATAGGATTAGATACAAGACTTGAAATACATTATCACTTGAATTTGTACATACTACTTGACACTTGTTACTTGTTAATTGCCCGCATGTTACTTGCTACTTGTTACATGCCACTTGCACCCGATTATCTTTCCATGCTATTTGTTTCTGTTCTTCATTTAGAGTTAGTTGCCCTATTTTGCTGTCATATTCCTTCCATACTTACTTCTGTACTTACTTCCGCTGTTACTCTATACTTGTCTATCTGTCTTTTTCTGTACTTATTGCCTGCACTACAAGCGGCCCGTAAATTGCATTGACAGGCATTTTGTTTCTCTTTCCTTTTTCTGCAATTTGTTAAACTTGCAGACTTTGGTGACCAGCTGCCCGAGGGAGTAGGTGACCAAACATTCCAGTTGGCTGGAGTTCTTGCTACAATTTGTTTCTTGTTGTTTTTGAATTAATATAATTGCTACATGAATTATCTTGTATTGGGCATTTTGTCCCAGATTTATTTTTTGTTCCAGACTTGATTATTTGAGATTCAGTTTTCTTGCTGTCATGCCCCGCTTCCCAAAAAGGAATACGGAATATGAATATGTGACTAAGTCCACTAAATGGCTTTCATCATTCATAAGCTGTCAGGATCTTTTCAACATTTCACAAGAATAATAGAGAAATAAACAAGGAGAAACCATCCACGCATACATGAATCTATTAATATAACCAGCAGAATTTACTTGAAACAAAATTTAATAAATCTCATATAAACCAGATCTAGAAACAAGTTATAAATTTTGGGTCAAACAGCCCAATACAAAATAATCCATGTAGCAGTTACATTTATTCAAGAATAGCAGGAAGTAAATTATATCAAGAACTCCAGCAAATAGAATCTTTGATCACCTACTCCTTCGGACAACTGGTCACCAAAGTCTGTAATTTAACAAATTGCAGGAAGAGGATAAACCGCCCGTCAATGCAGGTTACGGGCCGCTTGTAGTACAGGCAACAAGTACAAAAGAGAACAGATAGACAAGAATAGAGTGACAGCAAAACAGAATGACTAACATAAATTAGAAATAGAATCAATTAATGTGATGAGATAATAGGTGCATGTGACATGTGACAAATAACAGGTATCATGCATGAATGTAACCATATAACTGGTGTCAAGTAGCATGTACAGGTAACAGGAATATGCAGGTGATCATATTATTTCAAGTCATGTATTTATTTCTATCTAGGTAGCACTTCATGCGTCCCAAATTTTATCACATGGTTGCTACTTACATGCAATTTACATTTAGATCTAGTAGTGGGTTTCTATAGGGCCGTGTACTCAGGCTTCATGTAACTGGTAACAGGCACGAATCACGTAGTCGTAAAATCACGGCATCATGTAATCAGGAACAGGCATGAATCATGTAGTCATAAAACATGGTATCATATAACCATATATTAGTAACAGGCATGAATCATCACGAATCATGGAATCATATAATCAAATAGTAATAACAGGCATGAATCATGTAATCACGAAATCATGGCATCATATAATCAGATAGTAATAACAGACATGAATCATGTAATCACGAAATCATGGCATCATATAATTAGGTAGTAATAACATGTATGAATCATGTAATCATGAAATCATGGCATCAAGTAATGGTAAACACGGCCCCCTTCTGAGTACACATACCTATATTGTTAACTACTAAGGTCTTTCCTTTAACCCCGGTTTGGTTACTTGTTATTATTATCAAACATGCATATACGTGCACAAAATAGGGCAAGAATAATATGGCAAGGACAAGGGACAGGTTCAGGTCAGACATAAACATTCACAGGAGATAGACAACTCATAAAAGGCTAGGACAATAAAACTTTAGTTCTGGATAGCAAGATATTACTGAACCAAATCTGAGATTCCCATTGTCACAGACATGCAAATCTGGATCCGTCAGAAAATCTAGAAAATAGACTCTCGGCCGAATCCAGCAAATATATACAAGTTATATAATAACCATAGAAATAGGGCGCAAAAATAAATTATATACAGAAAACGTATTCAGCCAGATATCACAAGGTTGTATTCATGAACAGGAAATTGGTATAAAAACTTACTAATTAATTCAAGAAAAATCTGGGGTATTTCCTAGTATGTATAGTATTAGCAAATATAATTTCATAATATTCCAACATAGATAGTATAGTCAAATAAAATCAAAAAATAGCAAGAAACGGCAAATTTGTAAATCTGAAACTCTGAAGACAGCAGTACTAAAATAGCAATAGATTACAAAGTATACAATGAAATTCAGATCCGTAAAAAGGGTGATAAAATAGATACGGTAGGATATATTTCATATTTACAAATTTTTGATCAGCAGCAACTAGAATCAGGTTGAAATTAAGGTTCTTTACTGAACAACATGAAAATTCTAGAAGTATAGTAGCTGTTTGCAAGCATAGAATAGTTTGTAAAAGTCATCGAATAATTCTACAAAAATTTAGGGTTAATTCCAGTCAAGTCTAGTTATACTCAGTAAATTATTAGGTCCAAATTTTATCTTTAACATCAGTATTAAAATAAATAACTCTGCAGAATCCACATAAAACCAAATCTGGAATTTTTAACACATCTATAGTAAAACAGCAATAACTCGCAACTCACAAATAGAAACTGAGATCTGTCAGAAATTCTAAAAAATAGATAGCGAGGCCTATGATTTATATTCACAAATAAATTTTATTTACTAACCTCAAAAGGGTCTAAAATACTGAACAAAATGGGACAGCAGCAAAAACAAAAATCCTCGTATGCATTAAATCGACTAGTTCATGTACAACAAATCCAAATTAAAACAAAACAGAAGCATGATATAGTAGATATCCAGAACAACATGGTATGGGTGTTTTACAAATCTATCGCAAGATACTACGACTAACACATCATGTAACACCCCGAATTTTAAATAAGGATAAATTCGAGAGTTCACAGGATCTTTACTTCACTTCGTACAATTTTACAAGGAATTTAAAACTTTTCATTCACAATACATCAGAGTTCAATTACAACTTGGTTTTACACAGCGAAAGAATAAAATTTACAATAAAACATTTGCAACATCTTTAAAAATAAAACAGCGTCAGCATATCCACTTTATAGCTCCAAGAATGGTCCTTTACCTGCATGTTAATCTGTGGGCACGTCAGTTACTTAGAACTGACGAAATGTTATACACGGCTATCCTCTCTATGCCGGGAATAGTATAACGATCTCATACTTTAACAAATCAACAAAAAGATTGAATGAACAAGTAAAGTGTCAAAGGTGATTATTCTAAACATAAGTGTATGTCATGCCTTAATGCCTAATGCACACATTTCTATACTAGGATGACACTAATGCACACTTGTTCGGATTCTATGCATCTCATACTACATAGGTCCGAGGGCAAGCGCCTACGTACTCCACAATGAAGGGTTCGATCCCTCGCCATGAGACTACCCAGTAATAAAACAAGTTTTAGAGTTATTTCACAGATACGGATCTCAGCCTCCCTGGCTAGCCTCCCTGGCTTATATTAATAGATCCCAGTCTCCCTGGCTATTATATCGTGATGATAATCCCGTAAATGCCCTTCTAGCCCCAGTATATACATATTCTTTGGAGTATGGTAAACATCCGTCGACTACCCTAAGTCCCGGATAAAATACAGTCCATCTCCTATGGGGCAACCACAGTCCACCAACTGGGTCTATAGCCACGGAGATCCACCGCCGACTATATAGAAGCACCCATTTACGTTTGCACAAGTTTATCACATCTTCACTTAAGTGCCTAATTATTTTTAGTTCAAGACATGAATATGTTATTACCCTAGAATCAGTTTTACCTCATACCGGATTTATTCACAAAATACAAGATCGCCCGACGGCATTATCTCAAAATCATATCAATTCTTTCCTTCAAAATTATCGGTAACCGAAGTCTTACTAATTCTTAATCATAATCTTTCATTACAAGAAACATGGGTACACATACCCTTTTGTAATCATGTCTTAAACTTATATAATTTCATCTTTCAATTCACTTCACAAAAATAATCAAATCTTGTCTTAACACTTATCCACAAAGTAATCATTTCATAGTCTTGCCACTATTCATGATCTAGTTATTCATAATAAATAATAATTCATTCACAATTTCAAATTCATACGATGTCTCATTTTAACACGATTCAATGTCTCATCTTTAGCACTAAACATGATTTACTCATTCACAACAAAATCTTTCATGATCTCAAAAGTCACATAACTCAACCATATTGCATTTCTAGAAATAAAGAGATTTCAATTCACCCTAAATCATTATTTTGTAAATTAAGAGTCATGCTCTTTACTAATACTTTTGTAGTCATTTATTTTTCTTTCTATCTCAAATCCTCGTTAAAACTTATCAATTACACAAAAACAATCTTTAAGAATAAATTCTTCATTTATGTTTTATGAATACTAAAATTTACCCAAAATGAAACACTTTTGAAAGTTTTTACCCAACTGACCCACTCTCGAAACTATTTACCAAATTGACCTACTCACTATCAAAATTACAGATCTAGTTCCCACGGAAGTTTTTACCAAACTGACCCACTTTCGAAATTATGAACACCAACCAAAAAAAGTCTCGCTGGGTTTCGCCCCATAGGAGATGGACTGTATTTTATCCGGGACTTAGGGTAGTCGACGGATGTTTACCATACTCCAAAGA
The DNA here is from genome assembly GCA_017893485.1 of Hemerocallis citrina. Taxonomy (NCBI): domain Eukaryota; kingdom Viridiplantae; phylum Streptophyta; class Magnoliopsida; order Asparagales; family Asphodelaceae; genus Hemerocallis; species Hemerocallis citrina. The sequence goes on from CM030359.1 coordinate 259,304,420, forward strand.
ATATGTATATACTGGGGCTAGAAGGGCATTTACGGGATTATCATCACGATATAATAGCCACGGAGATCCACCGCCGACTATATACAAGCACCCATTTACGTTTGCACAAGTTTATCACATCTTCACTTAAGTGCCTAATTATTTTTAGTTCAAGACATGAATATGTTATTACCCTAGAATCAGTTTTACCTCATACCGGATTTATTCACAAAATACAAGATCGCCCGACGGCATTATCTCAAAATCATATCAATTCTTTCCTTCAAAATTATCGGTAACCGAAGTCATACTAATTCTTAATCATAATCTTTCATTACAAGAAACATGGGTACACATACCCTTTTGTAATCATGTCTTAAACTTATATAATTTCATCTTTCAATTCACTTCACAAAAATAATCAAATCTTGTCTTAACACTTATCCACAAAGTAATCATTTCATAGTCTTGCCACTATTCATGATCTAGTTATTCATAATAAATAATAATTCATTCACAATTTCAAATTCATACGATGTCTCATTTTAACACGATTCAATATCTCATCTTTAGCACTAAACATGATTTACTCATTCACAACAAAATCTTTCATGATCTCAAAAGTCACATAACTCAACCATATTGCATTTCTAGAAATAAAGAGATTTCAATTCACCCTAAATCATTATTTTGTAAATTAAGAGTCATGCTCTTTACTAATACTTTTGTAGTCATTTATTTTTCTTTCTATCTCAAATCCTCGTTAAAACTTATCAATTACACAAAAACAATCTTTAAGAATAAATTCTTCATTTATGTTTTATGAATACTAAAATTTACCCAAAATGAAACACTTTTGAAAGTTTTTACCCAACTGACCCACTCTCGAAACTATTTACCAAATTGACCTACTCACTATCAAAATTACAGATCTAGTTCCCACGGAAGTTTTTACCAAACTGACCCACTTTCGAAATTATGAACACCAACCAAAAAAAGTCTCGCTGGGTTTCGAACCCGTCAGCTCATAGTCAATACCGAGAGCCACTCCCGATCACCACTAAGTCCCTTATGGACTTGTGTTCAGATTCTCACATCGAAACTCCATATACTATTTTTCTGTCCCAACTCATTATTTTCATCGAACCTAATTTCTCATTTGATCCAATCTTCTCATTAATCTACAAATAATTTATCTAGACTGAAATTTCCTCACTAACAGAAACTTATGGATTATAAAAATTTCATATTTGATAATAGATCTAATTTCAAATTCATTTCTTCTCTTTGATTACAAGAATTCCAATAATTCATTTTAATCAACTAGAAGATTTGTGTTCTCTTACAACAAATTATTTATAAGTTATGCATGCTCATTTTATTTTACAAACACTTCTTTTTAAAAAATGAAAATCTCTTCAAAACATTTCTAAAATTACTAGTTAGCATGCAAACTACAATTTCTCTTCTCATGTGCAAGCAACAAGACAAATACTTTGCTCTTGAAACAAATGTTAACATTTCTATCCTTAAACATATATGAAAACATGAATTTATCTTCTAATTTTCATAACAAAATTATACTACTATTTAGGCATGCAAATTCTAAAGATTAGAAAGTGAGAGAACACCCACCTTTTGTTTGAAGGTTGAAAACTACAAGTGAATGGCTCCTTCTTGCTCCTAGCTTCACAAGCAACTCCTAGTCCTCTTCCCCTCCTAGCAAAAGCTCCAAGCAAGAGAACCTCCAAGCACAATACCCTTTTTACTCTCTTTCTTTATTTTATTTTTGGTGTGAAAAATAATGAGAAATGGGTTGCTATTTATAGGACAATGCTAGGGACTATATTGCAAAATCTCCCACCTAATAACTTCTCATTTTAATTCTCTTTTTAATTCTCACCTCTTCACATTTCATAACTCCCCTAACTCCTCACTTTTCATCTCCCCACCACTCAAAATCCCAACTCTTCACCTCCCCACTTCTCTCACACTAACTCTCATTCACTTTCTTCCCATTACTCCACCATGCCCAACTAGACCCGGCTTCACACACAAATGACAGCACATTTGTGTGCTGTGGGCCTCCACTCCAAATCACAATTTCACACTATTTATACCATATATGCCAAGCCCATCTCCTAATTCATTTATATACCATTATGCTTCTAAACCATAATATCCAGCCCACTTTCCTTCTCTTCCTAATAATTTTCGGTCTCCCTTCCTAATCCTTGAAACAGTGGGCCCCCATCCACTCACTTGTTGTTACTTGAACATATAATCTTATATATATTATGCATACTAAATACCATCCATTTCCAAACACTGATCAAACAGCAAGTATATTTCCATACCATTATACTATATAGTATATTCTTAAAAATTATGGGGTGTTACACACTCCAAAATATATTTTGAAAATAAACACACTCAAATATATTCGTTTAAAACACGTGCGTTGCACGTAAAATATTAAAATGCGAAATTGATTTTTATCAACGAAAATTATTAAAATATAATCAAAAATAACGTAAGAAAAATTATATTTACTATTTTTATACATTTCATGATGAAATCACTACACGTAGAAAACACGTGCTTTATACGTGCAGAAAATCGAAATATGCATTTTAATCAAAACAAGGGGAAAATAAATTTTCGTTTTATAAAATAGATTTAAATACATAAAAAGAAATAATTTAAACCTGTAGAAAATATTATACGTAGTGGTAGAAACACGTGCATCAAAACACGTAAAAAGCACGTAAATTCCAGAGATTAAATATTATATTTTAGTTGACTAAAATCAATACGAAAAATGTATAAATAGTATGAATCCAAAATATGTAGTGAAACACATTACAAAATATACGTGCGTAACACCCAGGGGCAAAATTGTAATTCCAATTTTGCGGGGTGTTACACTCTCCCCCCCTTAGAGTAGTTCCGTCCCCGGAACTTGCTAGGGTAAAGATTGTATTTTGTACACGTCAAAGAAAATATTTGTATTTAGAAAACTGCAACTAAAAAAAATGTAGTATACGCAACAAGGAAAAAATAAATAAATAAATAAAAACAAGACAAACTCTTTATAAGAAGACTATGAATATTAAGATGTTACAAGACAGAACAAGAAAATTAGGAAAATGACATAAGAAATGAAACATGACAAGGGATAGAATAGTTTGAGAGAAATTTTCGTACACAAATAGTATTAGGTAAGCTATTAGATAAAAGGGTAAAGTCAATTAAGTCGTTACCTTCGAAATAGTTCGGAAAACAATGTGGTGAAGAAAACATAGTCAATAGGTAATTTGGAAAATTTTATCAATATAATAAACGGTAGAAAATTCGCAAACTGTATAACGAAATCGACTTAGCAATTTAAAAAAAAAAACCATTGAATAAGAGTTTGGAAAAATAAATGGGAATGAGACCTGGTTGAAAGTATAGATAACATAAAATGACTTTGTATACCAATTAATAAAATAGTTTGTAAGGTAAGTATAACAATTATACACACAATTTAAAAAAAAATAGAAGGCATACGTCGAAATACTTTTGAATATACAAAATTTTGTAGTGATGAAATTAATTTATAACATTAAGACAAAATAGTGTAAAGCACATACATGAGATGAAAACACAATTGAAAACAATAATTATATAGTATAGCAAATTAAGACAATAGACATAAACAAGTATATGCAAAAATATTAATGTAGTAATTAGATGAGGGTAAAATGATATGTATAATAAGAATATTGAAATATATATGATATATATAGAAATCATTGGAAAAATATATGTAATAACTAAGAATGTGAGAAAAGATAGTGAGTATATGCAATATATTAAAGAAGTGTAAAACTATAAAGGTAATGAATAGTGATTAATAGTAAAAATGATTACATCAAAACAAATATGCAATAATAATAGTACCGAATGGAAACAAAATGGTAGGTCATATTTATATAACAAGAAAATTTCAATCTTGTTAAAAATATATAGGATAAGATACTATAGTTTCATACAAATCAAAATCATATAAAATGAGTGCTCATAAGAAAATTTCATAAGAAAAATCCAAAATAATAAATGAAGAAAATAGTGGTTTCAATATTAATTTAATAAACGGGAATTTAAAACTTGAAAAAAAATACGTAAAGTAATAGTAGACATAGACGGGAAAACATGAAGTGACATAAATACATGAAAGACGAAATTTTAAGTTTGAAAAACAAGTTTAAAATATCAAGACTAAGGAAGATAGATAAATAATAGATATTCAAATCATTTAATAACATAAGAAAATATTTATTTGAAAAATACTGAATATGGAGAAAGTACCATGATAAAAAAAAATCTACAAAAATAATTTGAGAGGGAAGTGTGTAAGGTATCATGAATGAAGGTCCAAGCTACCACGCTTCCACTGCGCCACTCTGATACCCAGGTGCTCGCATACACTCTCATATCAATGTATACGAGAAAAACATCATGAATGAAAGTCAATAACTACTGCATTCACGACTCCAGCCATCCAAAAGAAAAAGAAAATATTAGTGCATAGAGCAACACAAATGTAAATCACTTACATTTAAATCTCTATAGACTGAAACTCACACTCTAGTGTCCACTCTAGGGTGTCACGGGTTCTAGACTATAGTTAATGATCTTACTACTTTTCCTAAACAAATCTTTAGTCTATCAAGTTCTGATTTACTTGGGTTAGCCGTAAGAGTCGGTTCCCAGCTAGCGGTGGTCCGAAGACGCTTAAATACCGTGTCGCTTAGGGTTGTTTACACCCGGTTGACAGAATGACTCTTTTGGCTTGTTCCCAAATTTATCGTCACTTTTTATCGTTCCTTATAAACTTGTACTACTTGTGAAGCATGCTCTGATACCATCTGTAACACCCCGAATTTTAAATAAGGATAAATTCGAGAGTTCACAGGATCTTTACTTCACTTCGTACAATTTTACAAGGAATTTAAAATTTTTCATTCACAATACATCAGAGTTCAATTACAACTTGGTTTTACACAGCGGAAGAATAAAATTTATAATAAAACATTTGCAACATCTTTAAAAATAAAACAATGTCAGCATATCCACTTTATAGCTCCAAGAATGGTCCTTTACCTGCATGTTAATCTGTGGGCACGTCAGTTACTTAGAACTGACGAAATGTTATACACGGCTATCCTCTCTATGCTGGGAATAGTATAACGATCTCATACTTTAACAAATCAACAAAAAGATTGAATGAACAAGTAAAGTGTCAAAGGTGATTATTCTAAACATAAGTGTATGTCATGCCTTAATGCCTAATGCACACATTTCTATACTAGGATGACACTAATGCACACTTGTTCGGATTCTATGCATCCCATACTACATAGGTCCGAGGGCAAGCGCCTACGTACTCCACATTGAAGGGTTCGATCCCTCGCCATGAGACTACCCAGTAATAAAACAAGTTTTAGAATTATTTCACAGATACGGATCTCAGCCTCCCTGGCTAGCCTCCCTGGCTTATATTAACAGATCCCAGCCTTCCTGGCTATTATATCGTGATGATAATCCCGTAAATGCCCTTCTAGCCCCAGTATATACATATTCTTTGGAGTATGGTAAACATCCGTCGACTACCCTAAGTCCTGGATAAAATACAGTCCATCTCCTATGGGGCAACCACAGTCCACCAACTGGGTCTATAGCCACGGAGATCCACCGTCGACTATATAGAAGCACCCATTTACGTTTGCACAAGTTTATCACATCTTCACTTAAGTGCCTAATTATTTTTAGTTCAAGACATGAATATGTTATTACCCTAGAATCAGTTTTACCTCATACCGGATTTATTCACAAAATACAAGATCGCCCGACGGCATTATCTCATCTTTCCTTCAAAATTACCAGTAACCGAAGTCTTACTAATTCTTAATCATAATCTTTCATGTACAAGAAACATGGGTACACATACCCTTTTGTAATCATGTCTTAAACTTATATAATTTCATCTTTCAATTCACTTCACAAAAATAATCAAATCTTGTTTTAACACTTATCCACAAAGTAATCATTTCATAGTCTTGCCACTATTCATGATCTAGTTATTCATAATAAATAATAATTCATTCACAATTTCAAATTCATACGATGTCTCATTTTAACACGATTCAATGTCTCATCTTTAGCACTAAACATGATTTACTCATTCACAACAAAATCTTTCATGATCTCAAAAGTCACATAACTCAACCATATTGCATTTCTAGAAATAAAGAGATTTCAATTCACCCTAAATCATTATTTTGTAAATTAAGAGTCATGCTCTTTACTAATACTTTTGTAGTCATTTATTTTTCTTTCTATCTCAAATCCTCGTTAAAACTTATCAATTACACAAAAACAATCTTTAAGAATAAATTCTTCATTTATGTTTTATGAATACTAAAATTTACCCAAAATGAAACACTTTTGAAAGTTTTTACCCAACTGACCCACTCTCGAAACTATTTACCAAATTGACCTACTCACTATCAAAATTACAGATCTAGTTCCCACGGAAGTTTTTACCAAACTGACCCACTTTCGAAATTATGAACACCAACCAAAAAAAGTCTCGCTGGGTTTCGAACCCGTCAGCTCATAGTCAATACCGAGAGCCACTCCCGATCACCACTAAGTCCCTTATGGACTTGTGTTCAGATTCTCACATCGAAACTCCATATACTATTTTTCTGTCCCAACTCATTATTTTCATCGAACCTAATTTCTCATTTGATCCAATCTTCTCATTAATCTACAAATAATTTATCTAGACTGAAATTTCCTCACTAACAGAAACTTATGGATTATAAAAATTTCATATTTGATAATAGATCTAATTTCAAATTCATTTCTTCTCTTTGATTACAAGAATTCCAATAATTCATTTTAATCAACTAGAAGATTTGTGTTCTCTTACAACAAATTATTTATAAGTTATGCATGCTCATTTTATTTTACAAACACTTCTTTTTAAAAAATAAAAATCTCTTCAAAACATTTCTAAAATTACTAGTTAGCATGCAAACTACAATTTCTCTTCTCATGTGCAAGCAACAAGACAAATACTTTGCTCTTGAAACAAATGTTAACATTTCTATCCTTAAACATATATGAAAACATGAATTTATCTTCTAATTTTCATAACAAAATTATACTACTATTTAGGCATGCAAATTCTAAAGATTAGAAAGTGAGAGAACACCCACCTTTTGTTTGAAGGTTGAAAACTACAAGTGAATGGCTCCTTCTTGCTCCTAGCTTCACAAGCAACTCCTAGTCCTCTTCCCCTCCTAGCAAGAGCTCCAAGCAAGAGAACCTCCAAGCACAATACCCTTCTTACTCTCTTTCTTTATTTTATTTTTGGTGTGAAAAATAATGAGAAATGGGTTGCTATTTATAGGACAATGCTAGGGACTATATTGCAAAATCTCCCACCTAATAACTTCTCATTTTAATTCTCTTTTTAATTCTCACCTCTTCACATTTCATAACTCCCCTAACTCCTCACTTTTCATCTCCCCACCACTCAAAATCCCAACTCTTCACCTCCCCACTTCTCTCACACTAACTCTCATTCACTTTCTTCCCATTACTCCACCATGCCCAACTAGACCCGGCTTCACACACAAATGACAGCACATTTGTGTGCTGTGGGCCTCCACTCCAAATCACAATTTCACACTATTTATACCATATATGCCAAGCCCATCTCCTAATTCATTTATATACCATTATGCTTCTAAACCATAATATCCAGCCCACTTTCCTTCTCTTCCTAATAATTTTCGGTCTCCCTTCCTAATCCTTGAAACAGTGGGCCCCCATCCACTCACTTGTTGTTACTTGAACATATAATCTTATATATATTATGCATACTAAATACCATCCATTTCCAAACACTGATCAAACAGCAAGTATATTTCCATACCATTATACTATATAGTATATTCTTAAAAATTATGGGGTGTTACACACTCCAAAATATATTTTGAAAATAAACACACTCAAATATGTTCGTTTAAAACACGTGCGTTGCACGTAAAATATTAAAATGCGAAATTAATTTTTATCAACGAAAATTATTAAAATATAATCAAAAATAACGTAAGAAAAATTATATTTACTATTTTTATACATTTCATGATGAAATCACTACACGTAGAAAACACGTGCTTTATACGTGCAGAAAATCGAAATATGCATTTTAATCAAAACAAGGGAAAAATAAATTTTCGTTTTATAAAATAGATTTAAATACATAAAAAGAAATAATTTAAACCTGTAGAAAATATTATACGTAGTGGTGGAAACACGTGCATCAAAACACGTAAAAAGCACGTAAATCCCAGAGATTAAATATTATATTTTAGTTGACTAAAATCAATACGAAAAATGTATAAATAGTATGAATCCAAAATATGTAGTGAAACACATTACAAAATATACGTGCGTAACACCCAGGGGCAAAATTGTAATTCCAATTTTGCGGGGTGTTACACATCAAGCATGCAAGAATCATACGACACATCATGAATTACGAACAACATGCATGCATACATCAAGAATTAATTAGATCTAAGTTAATTTCATGTCGTGTGTGTAACCAAAGGCAGCTACGGATGGATCAACAAATAGAGACAAGATCTAACAGGAGTTTTTCATAAGAATGAATCTAGGAACGAAGGCCACACTGCAGGCAGTATTTAGTACTTGTATATACAACAAAAGAATACAAGTTATTTGCCTTGAAAGTCGATGATGAATCTGACGAAAGAATAAACGGAACGGATCCCGGGCAACGAACACAAACACGTGGATCTTAATGATGATTAAGATCAAGATGGTCGAATGGCTGAGATTCAACGATCATGATCAAAGATGATAGACGACCCAGATATGACCAAATCCTAATGCTTATGAAGATGATTACGGTGATGATCATGATGATCAGGTTGATCGGCTGGTCCAGATTCCAAGATCAAGGTGATGATCAAGATCAGATCAAACGGATGGTCCAGATCAAGGTGATCAAGTTCAGATCTGATGATGATCATGATCACGATGAAAGATCAGATGGCCCAGATCTCCCTGATGATGAAGATGATGATGATTAAGATCGATCGATTGAACAGCTGCGATCAAAGGAAGCTTGATGATCATCATGATCATGATGATCAAGAGGTAATCGGGCGACCAGGATTCAAAGTGATCAAAACCAACATCAACAGCAATGGCTTGGCTCTAGCGACGACTAGTGGCAGCTCAGATGGCGGATGGCGGGTTCAACTACGGTTGTGGTGGACAAAAAAGGAGCGTAGGGGTGCGGCTGGGTGGTAATAGCGATCGGCACAAGGGCACAGGGTGGAGTGCTCTATTTCGGTTCGAAACAGAGGAAGAAAGGAATGAGGCAGAGCTCGAAGGTAAAGGAGGTGATGGTGATCTGCAACACGTTCGATCAGGATAGGGCAGAGGTCGATGGTGGATGAAGGAGAGGGCAGCAAGAGGATGATAGAGGAGATGCACATTCGAGCAGGATAGTGCAGAGGTCAATGGTGGATGAAGGAGAGGGCCGCAAGAGGATGATAGAGGAGATGATGTGGCAGTTGAGTAGCGAGGTGATCGAGCATTGGCTTCGAAAGCGGTGGTCGCAGGGCTTCGAAAAGAGAGGGGGTGCTGCAATGGTGACTGCAGGCGGCAGTAATGATGATGGCTCGAGTGGGAGGCGCTCAAAAGTGGGGTTCAGCTGTGGTCGAACGGGACGCAAACGGCTGTCGAGGGGCTTCGGAGGTTCGGCAATGGTGACACTTCGATGGGGGAAATGATGGGTCGAGGGGGAAACGGCTGGCAACTGGAGGTGCGGGAGGCGTCGAGGAGGAGCTCGACGGAGGTTGAAGGCGGTTCGAGGGAGACATGGAGAGACGAAGACGATGAACAGTAATGGGGTTACAAGGGTTAGGCAAGCGGGGTTCAATTAGCAGGGTGATTAGTTTAGGTTAAAAGGGTTTAACAGTGGGTATATAATGGGGGTAAATTAGGGTTAAGGGGAGCAACAGGTTATTGGGTAAACAGGTCAAAAAATTCAATAGGGAGATAATTATAGGGTTTTAGAAAATAAATGAAAAATAGTTCAATAATAATATAGTAATATAAATAATCAATTTGTATGCATTAAATTAATACTCAAATACTACTAAATACAATAGAATGTAGGACCTCACAAAAAGATCAAGACTGTATTTGAATCGAACCAAAATATAATAAGGAGCAAAATAATATTACAAATTATTTAATTAAATAAAAAGGTATATATAAAATCCATAATCTAATAAAAATACAATATAGATTACGATCTATAGGCTTCCAAAAAATTTATAAACAATAAGTTTATTAACATTGATAATAAATAATATCCATAATAATCAAAGTCATAATAATAATAATAATAAGATTTGTATTACAATATACAAACCATTGGAAAATATTTACAAATAAAATTATTGATAGACTTTAATAGGAGATCCTACAATACATTTTAACAAAAGAATTTGAAAGCGGAAAAAAATAATTTACAAAAATCGAAATACCGAAAATACATAGAAAATACTCATTTGTGAAAATAGGGGTTACACTTTCTTTCAAGTAATCTTTTTGGCTATGTTAATTCATTTATTCATGCGTGGTTGATTATTTCTCTTGTATATCTCTTGTTTATTCTTGAACATGTTGTAAAGAACCTTACAGCTTATGAATGGTGAAAGCTATTCGCTGAACTTGTATCGCGTATTTGTATTCCATGTCTTTTTCGGAAGCAGAGCGTGATAGGGTTTTTAGTTGTATCAGAGCACCAGGTTTGGCTAAAGTATTAGCTTGACTAATATATTAGACAAGTTTAGGCTCAGTCAAGGATTGGCTCAACAGTGCACAGATATGCAGTAACATAAATAAATTATAATCAACTCGATCTGGATACTAGTCTTATTCCATTCATTTTGATCCCTTCTTATTCGATTCCTTGATTCCTTGCTTCTTCCGTCTCTTACAATTGTCCTCATCGCTGATTCCTTGGGTATGAATTAACTTCTTTTCGTACCTATATCTTTCTGATTTTGGTGTCATCCATTCTTTTTATTTTCTGCTTGGTCCGTCAGTCGGCATCGCTGGATCTTCTTTGACTTTTCAGCGGCTTGGATCATCGCTAGGAGAGGTCAGGCTTACAACCAGACAGCTGCAGATGCCGAGACGACAGAAGGTGTTGTTGCAGGTATATTTGGTTTTTATTTTTGTTATTTCCTTGGTTTCTTTTATTGCTTTGCTCTATTCTTTCATATTATCTGCTTTGCATTGTTTTCCCTTATTCTTTAATTTTTGTTTCTTTTCCCTTACTTTTTGACTCAATCTTAGGTGTTATGCTAGTTTGTTCTTTCCCTACTCATGTTCTCTTTGATTCCGAGCGACCCATTCCTTCGTCTCTTCCCGCTTTATGGCTCGGCACCAGTTGGCATGCAGCATCATGTCTGAGGCTTGGAGCATTGTCACAGGTGGCGGTGTTTTCGTCTGTTCTCAGGAATGCAAACAGAGTTCTGTAGTTATTGGTGGTGCGGATTTCAAGGCTTACCTGATCATCATTGGGAATTCCGAATTCGACGTCATTCTTGGTATGGATTAATTAGGTGAGTTCCATGCTGTCATTGATTTCTGTACCAAGAAAGTTGTATTCCGAATCCCAGGTCGCGCAGAGTTGAGTTCCATGCCCGGGAGATGCCCCTAGGTCGAGCTGAGACTGCAGTTGATCAGAAGACTTGTGCAATGGAGTTGCACACAGGCTGTGAGGCTGCGCCTCTACTAGTGCATGAATTTATGAATGTATTTTAGGAGGAGTTTCCTGACTTACCCCCTGATAGAGATGTGGAGTTCGGTATTAAAGTTCATCCTGGTACGGCGCCGATATCAAAGAGTCCCTACAGGATGGCACCGGTTGAGCTAGTAGCGCTGAAGGTGCAGATTCAGGGTTTGCTAGATTTGGGATTCATCCGGCCCAGCATTTCACCATGCAGTGCTCCAGTTCTTTCTGTCAGCAAGAAGGATGGTAGTCATTGACTGTGCATCGATTATCGGGAACTGAACAGTGTTACATTGAAGAACCGATACCCGCTACCCAGGATTAATGACTTATTTGATCAGTTGGGCGGAGTAGCTATCTTTTCGAAGTTGGATCTTCACTTAGGGTATCATCATGTCAAGGTAAAAGCAGCTGATGTGTAGAAGACCGCTTTCAGAACCAAAAATGGGAACTATGAGTTCCTAGTGATGCCTTTCGGAGTTACGAACGCGCTAGCTGTGTTCATGGTCTGATGAACGGGGTCTTTTCTCCGTTCCTGGACAGATTTGTGGTGGTCTTCATCGATGATATTCTGGTGTATTCTTAGAACCAAAAGGAGCATGTTGAGCATCTAAGATTGGTTCTACAGACTTTGAAGGAGAATCATCTCTATGGGAAACTCAACAAGTTTGAGTTTTGGATCGACCGAGTTACCTTCTTGGGGCACATTATCTCGGGCGATGGTATCTCAGTGGATCCGTCCAAGGTTGCGGCTGTGAGAGATTAGCCAGTGCCCAAGTCAGTTTCAGAGGTGAGAAGTTTTCTTGGCCTAGCTGGATATTATGGGAAATTCATCCAAGACTTTTCGAAGATAGCAGAACCCCTGACTAAGCAGACAATGAAGGATCAGATGTTCATTTGGGGTGAGGCTTGCAACGAAGCTTTTGCTGAGTTGAAGAGCAGGTTGACATCAACACCAGTGTTGACTATTCTGGATGGTTCAGGCAGATTTGTGGTTCACTGTGATGCTTCTGACAAGGGTCTTGGTGCAGTTTTGATGCAGAAGGGCCGAGTGGTTTCTTATGCATCGAGGCAGTTGAGACCGCATGAGAGGAACTATCTGACTCATGATTTGGAGTTAGCAGCAGTGATCTTTTCCTTGAAGCTGTGGAGACACTATTTACTTGGAGACCGAGTGGAGATCTTTACCGGCCACAAAAGTCTCAAGTATGTCTTCACCTAAAAGGAATTGAACATGAGACAGAGGTGTTGGTTGGAGCTCATGGGCGACTATGACATCAGTTTGCAATACCATCCTGGTAAAGTGAACTTAGTGCCAGATGCTTTAAGCAGGAGTCCAACAGCCATGTTCCTGACTCAGCAGAGAGATCTGGTTGAGCAAATGCAGAAGTTGGAGTTAGATGTGTTGTTGCCGTTTTCTTATCGAAGTTGCATGATGCTTCAGCTTCAGTCGTCTCTTGTCGAGCAGATTAAAAAGGCTCAGGCTGGTGATGAGTAGTTGCAAGGATTCAGAGCAGAGGTTGAGGTCGGTTCCAGAATGGATATGGTTGTTCATGCAGATGGATCGCTTCGTTTTAGGTCCAGGTTGTGTGTTCCGAAGGGTGAAGTTTGTCAAAGGTTGCTTGAGGAAGCCCACCAGTCATCGTACTCTATTCATCCTGGAGGTACTAAGATGTACTGGGATTTGAAGCATCACTTCTGGTGGCATGGTATGAAGAAGGCTATGGCTAGGTTTGTGTCTCAGTATTTGATCTACCAGCAGGTGAAGGCAGAGCATTAGAGAACCGCCGAACTTCTTCAATCGCTTCCCATTCCGTACTGGAAGTGGGAACACATCACTATGAATTTTGTGACCACTTTGCCAAGGAGTCCCAAGGTTCACAATGTCATTTGGGTGAGTGTTGACCGACAGACGAAGAGTGCTCACTTCATTTCCTTCCGAGTCGGACAATCTACTTTGAGCCTAGCTGAGAAGTACATATAAGAGATCGTCAGACTTCATGGGATTCCAGTCAGTATTGTATCCGATAGGGATACGAGGTTCAAGTCTCATTTTTTAGAGAGTCTTTAGAGTAGTTTGGGGAGTAAACTGAAGTACAGTACAACTTTCCACCCCCAGAAAGATGGACAGTTAGAGAGGACCATCCAGACTCTAGAGGACATGTTGAGGTCCTGTGTGTTTCAGTTTGGTGGATCTTGGGAGGACCAATTGCATCTTGTAGAGTTCTCGTACAATAACAGCTTTCAAGCCAGTCTTAAAGCTGCACCATTCGCATTATATGGTCGGAAGTGCAGATCACCAGTGTGCTGGGATGACATTGGTGAGAGAAAGTTGTTGGGTCCAGAGTTGACCACCAGGACAGTTGATATGGTGACTCAGATCAGGAAGCATCTTCAGGCAGCACAAGATAGGCAGCGGAGATGGGCAGATGTCCACAGGAGAGCCTTGGAGTTTGAGGTTGGTGAGCATGTTTTCCTCAAGGTACTATCGTGGCGAGGTGTCATTCGGTTTGATAGTGGGGGCAAGCTGAGCCCTAGGTTTATCGGACCGTTCGATATCGTGGAACGAGTAGGAAAGGTGGCCTATCGTCTTGCACTTCCACCGGCTTTATCGAGAGTGCACGATGTTTTCCATATCTCACAACTCACGAGATATATCTGTGATGAGAGCCACGTAATTGACTATTCAGAGTTATCCATGCAGTCGGATCTGACTTGTAAGATTCTGCCAGTTGATATTTTGGATCGACGGGAGAAAGTGCTGAAGAACAGGGTCATCAGGTTGGTTCAGGTTTCTTGGAATCCTCACTCGCCGGGTGAGTCGACTTGGAAGCTGGAGGAGGATAACCAGCGGAGGTTTCCTCATTTGTTTGTGTAGTTTTTTTGTTTTGTTTTTGTTACTGTTGTTCCTTCATTCTCGGAGTTACCCTATGTACCTCTTGTTTGAATATCGAGGACAAAATTCTTCTTGTTAGGTGGGCAAGATTTGTAACTCCTGTATCCAATTTTTTGTATTTCTATACTGTATTCTTTTCTCCCAGTATATTCTATCTATTTGTACTCCTTCTTTTTCCGGAACCGTGTATTTGTTCTTCTTTCCAGTATTTATATATTCACCTATTTGTTTGATTCTTTTTTTATTTTTTTGTCTGCTAATTATTCTGTCTCTAGATGATTTATTATTTCTAATTTATTGCAATTCTGGCCTAATCTCTTATTTATTTGGTTCTACCTTATTAGATCTGGTTTTCTACCCAGTTTAACCTAATTGAACCCTTCTACCCGTCCTACTGGATCCTAAACCGCAACCCAATACCCTCTTCTTTGACCCAGTCTTCTCCAGATATTTCTGTATGCTATCTTTCTTCTAGCAAGCGGATCACGTCTCCCCCATTTTCTCTTGATTCTCCAAATCCCTACTTGCAAAAAATCTCTCATTATAACCCCCAATAAATTTTGTTATTCCTATCTACAATTGCATCTCCCAAACCCTAACCCTAATCTATCTCCCTTATCTCTCTATCATCCCCTACCCGACCTACCCTGCCTTCTCTTCCCGACATCATCTTCGTTCCGCCGTCGTCCCTCATCGCAGAGCACACCACCCTCCCCCCCCTCTGCCTTGCTTTGTGTGTGCATGTGATTGATCTTCAAGAACATCTAGCAGTTCGATCGTGTTCGTGATTGTTCGTGATCCTCTTGATCGTGATCCGTTGGTATTGTGTTCATTGCTGGTAATCTATTCCCGTAATTCTCATTCTCTCGTCAGATCCGTCAACTATAAGGTAAGTAACTTGTATTATTTTGTTTCATATATGTTGCCGCTAAATTTGGTGTGGGGGCAAACAGATAGTATTTGTGGATTCTTAGAAAAACTGAATAGTAAACCTGTATACCTGTTCCGTCGGGGTTTGATCATCGTTCCTGCCGTACACCTGCAAAAAGTGCGAGACACCGGGGTTGTTCCCGGCGACGCACCCTCCGGCGCTCAAGTCAGTAATCAGAGAGATTATGAAAGAGCGCAAAAACTGGAGAAAGATTGATTACCTCTTAATGGAGACGGATGGGGGGTATTTATAGACGTCTTAGGGAATAGATTAGACATGTAATTCCTGTGTATAGATAAGGAATGTAATCCCTAATCCCCAGTGAAGAGATAGATATGAATCAGGGCCGTTGATTAATATTAATCAGAAACCCTAATTCTATCCTGCTGGACCGGGTTTGTTGCGGGTTGAAACCCGCACCCAGTCGTGGTGGGTCCGTTCGCGGGTTATTGGATCTGTGAGAAGGAGACCCAGTACCTGCTTCAGACCCGTTTGTAGGTGAAATTACTGTTTTACCCCTGGGCTTCAGGATTCGTGTCCAATTTGGACGGTCTCAATTAGACCCCTATTTTTAGCCACATCACGAGCCCCCCACTCCTAAAGGCTGAGGGCGATCAGTCTTTGAGGAGTAGTTTGACTGTTTTAGTGGCTAGTGGAGTTGTATCGGAGTCCGAATGGGTGATTTTGAATCCTGAAGTGGGTGGTAAGGTAACTTCTTCTTTTTTGAAGCCATATGATGTTCCGAAGTCGTGTCGAGTTTTTATTTATTTTTTCGGACTATTTATTTAATTTTGCGATGTGTTAGCTAATCGTTCGGGGGGCTTAACAGTACACTCTAGGCAATAATTGTTCGTTCAGGGGCTCAAAAATATCCCCCCGAATTTTTAATTATTTTCCAGAATTTTTAGCTAATTTTCCCGAATTTTTAGCAATTTTTCGCAATTTTTAAATAAATAAAACGATTTAAATAAATAAAAATCGATTTTTAAATACTGATTTATGACGTGGCGTAATCTGGACCTTCGATCAGCGCGGAGTGCGAATTTCTGAGCAATCAGACGGTCCCCGTTCCTCGGCAAGTTATTTTTGCCGTATACAAGGGTCGGCTTCTCGGCTCCTCGGCTCGGAGGGTCAGTGCCTCGGCTCGGAGGATCAGTGCCTCAGCTTAGAGGATCCGAGGTACGTGGCATCATCTGGGCCGTCCATCTCAGCGTGGATCCCCATAAAACGCTATCTTGTCGTTTAGTGGACGTGGCAAGATCTGGGCCGTCCATCATGACGAGCGCGCTTTTCGACAAGATCCAACGGCTGATATGCGTCGGAGCGTTTTTTTGCCATATACGAGGGTCGGTTCCTCGTCATCTTGGCTCAGAGTCTACGTGGCGTTCGCCGAGGTGCTGAGTTGGATACTTTGAGGATTGCATCTCCTATTGGGGTCACTTTTCCGAGCCCAGTAGCTCGGCTGCTCGACTAAGCTGTTCGGTAGCTCGGTTGGGCAGGCCGATGGCAGGCAGTTCGGAAGGTACACGTGGCCGGATCTGGTCCGTTCATCATGGCGCAAATCACGAGGATGGGGTTCAGATCACGAGAAAATGTTATCTTGTCGTTTTGTGGGCGTGGCAAGATCTGAACCGTCCATCGAATTTTGATGCGAATTTTGGAAAGATCCGACGGTGACTTTGCCTCGGAATGATTTTTCTCCATATACGAGGGTCGGTTCCTCGTCATCTCAGCTCAGAGCCTCAGTGCTATTGGCCGAGGCGCTGAGTTAGATATTTTGGAGGAAGCGTCTCTTGATGGTTCCATTTCTTCGAGCCCAGTGGCTCGGCTGCTCGACTAAGCTGTTCGGTAGCTTGGTTGAGCAAGCCGATGGCAGGCAGCTCGGAAGGTACACGTGGGCAGATCTGGTCCGTCCATCATGGCGCGAATCACGAGGATGGGGTTCAGATCACGAAAAAACGTTATCTTGTCGTTTTGTGGGTGTGGCAAGATCTGAACCGTCCATCGAATTTTGACACGGATTTTGGAGAGATCTGACGGTGATTTTGCCTCGGAATGATTTTTCACCATATACGAGGGTCGGTTCCTCGTCATCTCGGCTCGGAGCCTCAGTGCTGTTGGCCGAGGCGCTGAGTTAGATATTTTGGAGGAAGCGTCTCTTGATGGTTCCATTTCTTCGAGCCCAGTGGCTCGGCTGCTCGACTAAGCTGTTTGGTAGCTCAGTTGAGCAAGCTGATGGCAGGCAGCTCGGAAGGTACACGTGGGCAGATCTGGTCCGTCCATCATGGTGCGAATCACGAGGATGGGGTTCAGATCACGAGAAAACGTTATCTTGTCGTTTTGTGGGCGTGGCAAGATCTAAACCGTCCATCGAATTTTGACGCGGATTTTGGAGAGATCCGACGGTGACTTCGCCTCGGAATGATTTTTCTCCATATACGAGGGTCGGTTCCTCGTCATCTCTGCTCGGAGCCTCAGTGCTGTTGGCCGAGGCGCTGAGTTAGATATTTTGGAGGAAGCGTCTCTTGATGGTTCCATTTCTTCGAGCCCAGTGGCTCGGCTGCTCGAATAAGCTATTCGGTAGCTCGGTTGAGCAAGCTGATGGCAGGCAGCTCGGAAGGTACACGTGGGCAGATCTGGTCCGTCCATCATGGCGCGAATCACGAGGATGGGGTTCAGATCACGAGAAAATATTATCTTGTCGTTTTGTGGACGTGGCAAGATCTGAACCGTCCATCGAATTTTGATGCAGATTTTGGAGAGATCCGACGGTGACTTCGCCTCGGAATGATTTTTCGCCATATACGAGGGTCGGTTCCTCGTCATCTTGGCTCGGAGCCTCAGTGCTGTTGGCCGAGGCGCTGAGTTGGATATTTTGAAGGAACTCAGTAGCTCGGTTGCTTAGTCGAGCTGTTCGATAGCTCGGCTTGGCAGACCGGTGGCCGAGTTGTTGACTTGAGTGACTTGAAGAGTTTTTCGCTTTTCGTAACGTCGCAACTTTCCGTTCGGCGCTTTAGCTTCTTAGTGGGCCTTTGAGGTTCCCAAGAAGGCCCACTATCCCTTGGGGTTATAAGTTTTCACTCCCCCACCCCCAAGCTCATTTCTTACTTTTCACTCCAAGATTTCACTTTTGTTCTCTAAGTTCTCTGCTAGCGGTGACTCTTGCTCCAAGGTGGTGACGTTAGCTGTCGCATGGGCCAGGCAATTTCCGGCGAGCACTTTCCGATCGTGAACGTCACTTCAAAGGTCAGTCTACTTAGCCTTAGCTTTTTTCTAGAGATGTCAAGAGTGAACTCTGGGAGTGGGGCCTCGTCTTCGGGCGATGATGGTGCCGAGGAGAGAAGAAGGGCGGAGGTGCGACGGAAGGGAAAGCAAATTGCCGAGCCGTCGGCTACCGAGGCGAGGCAGGAGAAGAAGAAGAGGAGGATGGCGACCCAATCTCCCGTGGTTGAGGTGATTGTGGAGAACCCAATGCAAGCCCCCGAGATGGGACGATATCCCTTCGTTCTGTCCGGGCATTCGGGGGTCAGGCAGTACGAGGGCGAGCTTTTCTACGAAAAGTCGAAAGTCCTCGAAGAACCTAACCCGGCCCTTCCCACCGAAGCCGATGAGCTCATTTCGGTGTTATCCGAGAGGGATCTCCTTCGGATCAGAAAGGGATTCGCCATCCCTCCGGAGTACAAGCTGATGATCCCCGGCCCCGGGATGCGAGCGAATTCCAAGCTGTCGTCGTCGGACATGTGCATGTTCGACATCGACTCCTTGAATGCCAGACTACGTTTTCCGCTGCATCCTTTCATCCTCCAGATCCTCGGCTGGTCCTGCCTCGCACCGACCCAGTTCATGCCGAACACATGGCGTCACGTGAATGCTTTCTTGCTTCAGTGCCGCAAAGTTGAAGTAGAGCCGGACCTAACAGTCTTCCGAGGCCTGTATCGGATAAACCGGATGCACAAGACGGAGCATCGGTACTACTTGGGGCCGAGGAAGGGTGTTAGGATCATAGAAAACCCGGACTCAATTAAGGGTTGGAAAGAGAAGTATTTTATATTAAGGGGTGAGGCGATACGGCACATTCTGACCCGGTGGAAAGTGGAGGTGCCGAAATTTGCGAGAGCCGACCCTGTACTGTCTGAGGCCGAGGAGGAGGTGGCGAGGAAGATCATGGCTCTTCCCTTGCTGAGTTGGAGGGAGTTGACGGAGGAGGTGCTGTTCGGGTCCGGCCTTAGCCCCATCGACCCGAGTATGCTCCTGACATCTCATTTACTTTCGTTTTTCTTTCAAGTCTTTAGTTCGTCTTGCTGACTCGTTTTTTGTTGTCTGATGCAGAGGCGATGAAGATTGATTTCAACGCTATGATGGCCGACAGGTCCAAGTTGGCCGGGGGCAGGAAGAGGAAGAGAGCGACCACGGCTGCTTTGTCGACTCCGCAGCCCACGGTCGCCTCGACTACCACCCCGACTCCTCCGACTACTGAGGTGCCTCCGGAGGCGGTCGTTGCCGAGGAGCCCTCGGTCCCTGTGGCCCCGACCGTGATTGAGGGGGCCTTTGATGTTAACGCGGCGCTGGCGCTCGAGGCTCCGCCGTTGACCAAAGCGGCCGAGGAAATCCTGACGGAGCAGCACAAGCAGTTGTTTGTGCCGAACTAGCGGGTGAAGAATCACGACAGATTCCTCGGCAACTCGCAGATGTCGGTGCATGTCGTCAAGCACTTGGTGACCCCAAAGGACAGAGCCGCGCTGAAGGCGGGGACGGTCGGCGACGACTCCTATGAAGTGGCTCGGTCGCTCGTGTCGGTAAGTGTCTTCTTGCGACTTTCTTCAAGTTTGGTGCTCGGCTTGCACATTGCTCTGATCGTTGTCTTTGCAGGCCACCTGCCACTTTGGCCACCTCCTCGAGATGTTCGCCGCGCAGGAGAAGGAGCTGAAGGCCGCCAGCGACAAGGACAGGGCGGAGAAGGTCAAGGCGGTTCGGCAACTCGAGGCCGAGCAGAGGCGGGTCGAGGCCCTGGAAGTCTGGGTCGCCGATCTTGTGGCCGACTTGGAGAGAGTCAAAAGGCGACTTGATGCGGAGTCTGCCAAGGCCACGAAGGCTGCCGAGGAGCTGGCCACGTCGGCGAAGTCTCTGGCCGACCTGAAGGCGGTGAAGGAGGCGCTGGCCGTGAAGATTAGGGCCGAGGTAGAGGCCGAGGTCGAAGCTGAGGCGAAGAAACACATGGCCGAGAACATGGAGAGGTCCTATCAGAGGGCACTCGACCATGTTCAGGATCATGTCCCCGGCTTCGAGCGGGTCGGCTACAGACTGTGGCCCGGGTCGCCCTCAGGCGATGAGGAGGAGGGAGGCGAAGGCGACGAGGTCGAAGGCGATGACGAGGAGGAGGAGGCCGACCCACCTGTGGCGAATGCCCGGGTCGAGGGGAGGATCGAGGGGCCATCTGGCGACGCGTCCGTGGTCGAAGCAGCGACGCAGGTGGACCCCTAATCCCCAACAAATTTTTTGTAGTTTTTTTGTTTTGTTTTTTTTTCTTTCAAACAGTGTAATGCCTTTTGCGGACTGGCCACCGCTTTTGATGAATGAAAAGTGTTGTGTTTTGAATTTGGACTTCTGCCTAAGTGTTTGGTTCGGCCATATAGTGCTTCAATGTTGTCCCTTTTTCATTTCTGATTGCTGAGCATACTCTCATCACCGCGGCGGCTCGGCACCGTGCAGAGCTATTTCAGCAGTCCCGGGAGGATCGTCTCGAGGGCGAGGTTCATCTGACGAGGAGAATACTTTATAATGTAGAGAAGAGGAACAGTGAGCTGTTGGTCGAGCTGCACCATCTGCGGATAGTCGAGGCCGAACTATCTACGAAGGAGGAAGAGTTGGTTCGGGTTTCGGCCGAACGAGATGACTTCGCAAGGAAGGTATAACAGTTGCAAAGGGTGACGGTCGACAAGAGCATCGAGGTGACCCACTTGCGCCGCGTTATATCCGACAGCGCCGAGTATCCTGGTTCGGCGAAACTTCCTCGATTCAAAGTGATTGTGAAGGACGACACGCTGAAAGACCGGATCGTCGAACTGGAGGAAGAGGTTGCTCGGCTCAAGCCTCAGCCGGTGAGGGCTAACGTCCGAAGCACCTCGTGCACTCGCGAAGAGATTGAGCGAGGGATTACGTTCTATCAAGCTGCGAGCCAAACCCCCATCGTAGGCAGGACAGCAGCCGACGCCCAAAGTGGGGTAGCGGTGTCTTCAAGTGGTGCTTCGGTTGGAGCGAGTGTCAGGGTCAGCGACGAGGGGGCATCTCGATTCGTTGGTCTGGAGACGAGCTCGGAGGTCAAGAAGCGCCGACCCAAGGTATCATTGAACCGGAGCGTCTCCCTTCCTCGAAGGCAATAAACGGGTCGTGTCTTGTCTTTGGACTTCCGAACTATGTTTTGTTGTAATCTTTTTGTAAATTTACCCAAGTTATATTAATAAAATTGGCGTTTGATTTATCCGAACTATCCTTTGTTGGCTTCTTGTTATGCTGTAATCGCGCTAGCTAGGGTAGGCTTGAAATGAACCGCGAGGCGAGTGTTTGCTTCATCGAGCATCTTGGCCTCGAAACTCACACTTGTGCCGCGGTCTTGAATCTTGCTCGGCACCTTCAGGTGCGGCTCGTTGAGGCGGCCGAGGTATAGCTATTTTGAAGCTGCGGCGGCCGTTCGAGCGTCGTTCTGAAAAGATGGGACCAGTTCCCTAACAACATTAATGGTGCTCCGGGATCCGTGGGGGCGTTCCACCTTTCCAACGGCGTTGAGAGTGGTGCCCTTTAATTAATACGCGGCGCTTCAGCTCCCTAGGCGCGACTGTTGGACTCCCGAGGGTCATAATGACAGTCTCATGGGGGAAGGCTATAAGTACCACACCCCCCTTGTAGTTTTAGTCATTGCAGCCTTGAGCTTTAGTGGCATCGATGGTGTCTGCCCTTGGGCGGGTGCCAGCCTTGTGAAAAGTTTTCGCCTCTAAAGGTTCGGAGGGGTGGTCACCCTACTGCCTTGTTCTTTTCCCGTTCCTGACGACTACGGTGTGGGTGTCAGGGGCGGGGGAGGACAAGGCAGAAGAGTTGGCGACCGTAGTCCGGACCCGAGGGAAAGGCTCTTCGGGAGGATGGGTTGCCATTCTTCAACCGTGATCTTCTCCCGATTCTGACGGCTCCGATGTGGGGCTAGGATCGGGGGAGATCGCGGTAGAAGAGGTGGTGACCGAAGTCCGGAACCTTGGGGGAGGTCGCTTCGGGAGGACAGGTGGTCGCTCTTCCACCATGATCTTCTCCTGACTCTGACGGCTCCGATGTGGGTGTCAGGGTCAGGGGAGATCACGGTGGATGAGGTGATGACCAAAGTCCGGAACCGAGGGGAATGTCCCCTAAACCTTAACTCAAACTCTTTCGAGGCTCGGCTAGATACTTGCTCGGCACGGGTCGGCTGCGCTTTCGTAGCTCGGTGACCGGAGTGACTTTTGCCGAAGGTTGGTTCTGGTTGCCTGTCGCTCGGCATTTGGGGCCGAGCGAAGTGAGGTGATCAGAGCCGTTGGATGGTGGCACGAATCTTGAGGCGGGTCCAGTTCCCAAGAAAATGTTATCTTGTCGTTTTGTGGACACGTGGTTTAATCAGATCCGTTCAACACACTCTAGCACACATTTTGAGACGATCTGACGGTGGTTTCGCCTCGGAAGGTTTTTTCGCCATATACGAGGGTCGGTACCTCGTCCGCTCGGCTCGATGGTCGTGGGGGCAGTTCGGAATGGCCATCTACCTCCGGCCCGCTTGAGGACGAGTCGGTGATGTAAAGTCGAGCCATAGGACCCTGACCATCGTTAGGTTAGTTTGATGGCTGTGGGAGCAATTCTGAACGGCGATCTACTTCGGGCTCGCCTATGGACGAGCCGGGGAAGTAAAGTCGAGCCGAGTGTTGGACTCCAAACCATCGTTAGATTAGTTCAACGGTTGTGGGAGCAATTCCGAATGACGAACTACTTCTAGCTCGCTTAGGAGCGAACTTGTGAAGTAGAATCGAGCCAAGTGTTGGACTCCGAACCATTCAACGGCTGTGGGAGCAATTCTGAACGGTGATATACTTCTGGCTCGCCTATGGGCGAGCCGGAGAAGTAAAGTCGAGCCGAGTATTGGACTCCGAACCATCATTAGATTAGTTCAAGGGTTGTGGGAGCAATTCCGAATGGCGAACTACTTCTAGCTCGCTTAGGAGCGAACTTGCGAAGTAGAATCGAGCCAAGTGTTGGACTCTGAACCATTCAACGGCTGTGGGAGCAATTCCGAATGGCGATCTACTTCTGGCTCGCCTACGGACGAGCCGGGGAAGTAAAGTCGAGCCGAGTGTTGGACTCTGAACCATCGTTAGATTAGTTCAAGGGTTGTGGGAGCAATTCCGAATGGCGAACTACTTCTAGCTCGCTTAGGAGCGAACTTGCGAAGTAGAATCGAGCCAAGTGTTGGACTCCAAACCATTCAACGGCTGTAGGAGCAATTCCGAACGGCGATCTACTTCTAGCTCGCCTACGGACGAGCTGGGGAAGTAAAGTCGAGCCGAGTGTGGGACTCCAAACCATCGTTAGATTGAAGAGTTAATAGCAGAGATATGTAACAATAGCAAAAATATGAAAAAACTTTATTTATTAATATCCAATGATCGGCTGCTTCTAAAGTTGCTAGCCGTTATTACAAGGAAAAAATAAAAGAAAATTACAAGTAACAGGAAAGGAACGGTTCGACATCTCGAGTTACTTAGAGAGGCGTTGTTGCTCTCTCTTGGTATTTTAAGAGATGGTCGGCATTCCAAGTCCTGGGAATCTCCCTGCCTTCGAGATCTTCTAGTCTGTATGTGCCGGGGCGGACTTCTTTAGAAATCTTGTAAGGTCCCTCCCAATTCGAGGCCAATTTGCTTTTCTGACTAGGGAACGAGATGGCCAACTTTCGGAGGACCAGGTCCCCCTCTTTGAGGTCCGTTGGGCGGACTCTTTTGTTGTATGCTTGCTCGACCCTTCTTCGGTAAGTTTGCTGGCATATGGCAGCTCTCTCTCGGATTTTGTCTATCAGATCTAGACTTGCTCTGAGCTCCCTATCGCTCTGCTCTTCTTCATAAGCTATCAGACGAGGAGAGGGTAACCCGACTTCTAGGGGGATGATGGCCTCGGACCCGTAGGTGAGATTGAATGGGCTCTCGCCTGTTGGGGTCCGCTTCGTGGTGCGGTAATTCCAGAGTACGTTGGGCAGCTGATCGACCCACAAGCCTTTGGAACACTTGTCTAACCTCTTTTTAATGCCTGAAAGGATCTGCCGGTTGGCATTCTCGGCCTGGCCATTCGACTGAGGATGGGAGACGGAGAAGAACCGGTGTTGTATGGCGAGGTCTTCACATAAAGCTCGGAAGGCAGCCCCCGTGAATTGCGTTCCGTTGTCCGTAATTAGGACCCTGGGGACGCCAAATCGGCAGATCACACTCTTCCAGAAAAATTGAACAACCTTGTTCTCGGTAATCGTGGCCAGGGGCTCAGCCTCTATCCATTTCGAGAAATAGTCGACTGCCATGACCAGGAACTTGAGCTGTCCGGGGGCTGGCGGAAACGGCCCTAGTAAATCCATCCCCCACATCGCGAAGGGGATCGAACTTGATAGGGAAGTGAGTGGTGCTTGTGGTAGGCATCGGATGTTGGAGTGCTTCTGACAGGAGTTGCATTGCCGAACGTGCCGTTCGGCGTCCCGTAGGAGAGTGGGCCAGAAATACCCGTAGTTCAACACTTTGCGTGCCAGGGCTCTGGAGCCAGAATGGGCCCCGCCGATTCCCTCATGAAGTTCTTGCAGGGCGTAGTCGGCTTGCCCGGGGGAGAGGCATCTCAGGTAGGGTCGACCGTCCACCTGGGTGAAGGAGCGTTTGTACAGGATGCATCCGATTAGTGTGTAACGCTCAGCTCGGGTTCTTACCCTTCGTGCTTCCTTGGGATCCTCAGGGAGGAATCCGTCCCTTAAGAATTCGACGAGGGGTTTCATCCAATTGTCTTCGAGGAGGACAGGCAATATTTCTATGGATTCCAGTGTTTCGTCCTCTATGCTCAGCTTCAGGAGGACTTCTATCAATACGGTCTGCTCGAGACCTTGAAGGGAAGATGAGGCTAGCTTAGATAGGGTGTCGGCCTGTGCATTTTCTTCTCGGGGGATCCTTTGGATGAGGGCCTCTTCAAACAGCGCCATGAGGCTCTTGACTTTGGCTAAGTATTTAACCATCCTGTCATCACGTGCTTCATATTCGCCGAGGACCTGATTGACGACTAGCTAAGAGTCGCTAAAGATTCGGAGGCGCTGCGCCCTGCATTTCGAGCCATTCCAAGGCTGGCTATGAGCGCCTCGTATTCAGCTTCGTTGTTCGAGGCTTTGAAGTTTATACGGAGGGAGTATTGGAGGATGACGTCATCTGGGCCTGCCAGGATGACCCCTGCCCCGCTTCCCTCATTGCAGGAGGATCCGTCAACATAAACCGACCAGACGGGTGGTCCCTTCACTGTTTGGCTGGACTCGGGGATAGTAGTCTCAACTATGAATTTGGCTAGCGCCTGAGCCTTGATCGCGGTCCGAGGCTGATAAGTTATATCGTGCTGGCTCAGCTCGATTGACCACTTCATAAGGCGACCCGAAGTCTCAGGCTTGTGAAGAACCTGTTTCAGCGGCTGGTCGGTAAGAACGACCACCGAATGGGACTGAAAGTACGGGCGAAGCTTTCTCGCGGCCATCACCAGGGCATAGGCCATTTTCTCTATCTTCGGGTACCGGAGCTCGGCATCCCGAAGCACTTTGCTGACATAGTAGATGGGCTTCTGAGCCCGCTTTTCTTCCCTCACTAAGACTGCACTGAGGGTCTGCTCGGAGGCTGCCAGGTAGAGGTAGAGGGGTTCGCCAGGGATCGGTTTGCTGAGGAGAGGGGGATTGACGAGGTAAGCCTTGAGCTGGTCGAAGGACTCCTGTTGCTGCTGCCCCCATTCGAATCCTTTAGCCCCCCTGAGGGCCTTAAAGAAGGGGAGGCACTTTTCCCCAGACTTTGAGAGAAAGCGCCCTATGGCGGCGAGGCGGCATGTTAATCGCTGAACTTCTTTAATATTTCTGGGAGGGGCCATGTCTAATATGGCCTTGATCTTCTCCGGGTTTGCTTCAATTCCTCGTTGGCTAACCATGAAGCCGAGGAACTTCCCTGATGAAACGCCGAACGCACACTTGTTCGGGTAGAGTCTCATATTGTGCTTTCTCAGAACGTCAAATGCTTCTTGGAGGTCGGTCACATGATCAACGCCTCGGATACTTTTCACAAGCATGTCATCAACATACACCTCCATGTTTCGGCCGATCTGAGCCTGAAAAACCTTGTTGACGAGGCGTTGGTATGTTGCACCTGCATTCTTTAGACCGAACGGCATGACTCTGTAGCAATAGAGGCCTTGGTCGGTCACAAACGAAGTCTTCGGGATATCCGGGGGGAACATCCGGATCTGATTGTAGCCTGAAAAGGCGTCCATGAAGCTGAGGAGCTCATGTCCCGAGGTTGCATCGATCAGGGTGTCTATGCTCGGAAGAGGGAATGGGTCCTTGGGGCAAGCTTTGTTGAGGTCGGTGAAATCAATACAAATCCTCCAAGTCCCATTTGACTTCTTCACCATTACTATATTCGATAACCACTCAGGATAGTTCACCTCCTGTATGAACTGGGCCTTCAAGAGCTTGTCTACCTCCTCTTTAATAGCGAACTGGCGCTCGGGGGCGAACTTGCGCCTCTTCTGCTGAACCGGTTTGGACCCCGGATCAACGCTTAGGCGGTGGACTAAGAGCTCTTCGGAGATACCGGGCATATCTGCAGTTGACCAAGCGAAGAGGTCTCGATTCCTTAGGATGCAATGTACGATGTCTGAGTATAGGGCGGACGGGAGGGTCTTGCTAACAAAAAACTTGCGGGCTGGCTCCTGCTCAGAGAAGAGCACTTCCTCCAATTCGTCCACCGGCTCGGAAGTTGGTCGAGCAACATCTTGGGGAATTTCCAGAGTTTCTAAGGAGAGGACGGGTCCGAGGGTAGAGGTCATATAGCACTTGCGGGGATTGCTCCTGATTGCCCCTTACTTCCCCTACTCCGGCCCGAGTGGGAAATTTCATTTTGAGATGGTAGGCAGAAGGGACGGCTTCAAGAGCGGCTAGGCCGGGCCGACCCAAAATGACATTGTAGGCTGCTGGGACATCTATGACCATGAAGTCCATCGACTCCGTTCAGGTAATAGGAGTTTTGCCAGTGGTTACGTCGAGGGTAATCACCCCTTCAATAGTCACTGGCACTCCCGTGAACCCATGGAGCGTGTAACCGGCGGGCTTGAGTCTATCTCGGGAGAGCTTTAGGCCCTTGAAAGCTGCGAGGAAGAGGATGTTTACGGAGCTGCCATTATCCACTAGTATCCTCTTTACTTTGAAATTTGTCATGTGGAGACTGATGACGAGTGCATCACAATGAGGGGTGCGGACACCTTCAAGATCTTCGTCGGAGAATGTGATGGGCACTCCGAGGCCTTTGGGAGGAGGGGTGGTTCGGACCGAGTTGACTTCTCTAATAAATGCCTTCCGAGAGGAGTTCGAGGAGCCCCCCATTGGGCCCCCATGAATGAGGTGGAGGACTCGCTCTTCCTCAAAGTCAGGCGTCTCTTCTCGTTCCGGACGCTTGTTAGCCCCCCGAAGCGGGGGGGAAGTTCGGCTCGGTCCTTTCTTACAAACCTGGTCAGCTGCCCCCTCTGGATAAGGGCTTCTATCTCGTTCTTTAAGGCGCGACAATCGTTGGTGTCATGCCCGTGGTCCCGATGATAACGGCACCATTTTTCTTTGTCTCTCCTCTTGGCGGGGGTATTCATCCTCGGAGCAGGAGGTATTATCCCTTCCTTTTCGACTTCCATGAGAATGGTTGAGACATTAGTGGTGCAGGGAGTGAACTTGTCGAATCTGGGGGGAGGTCGGCGTTGGCCGGCATTATCTTTCTGGAGCTTCTTAGCTCCTTCCTCTTCTGTTCCCTTTCTCTTTGACCCGGAGGAAGACCCCTCCCAGTTGGGTCGATGCTCGACCTCTTCGGCCCAGATGTACTTTTCATTGCGAAGGAGGAGGTCGGAAAAGTTCTGTGGAGGCTTCTTGGCGAGGGAGGAGCGGAGGTTAGAATTGAGGACATTAGATTGAAATGCTGCCGCAGCGACCGACTGGTCGAGGGATGCTATGGATCTGGCTTCAGCTGTGAACCTCTTCACATAGTCTCTCAATTTCTCCCCCTTCTTCTGGTGGAGGTGCAACAGTGAGATGCTGGTCTTCTCAGCTCTACGGCTACTTACGAAATGGGTGACGAAAAGGGTCTCGAACTGCTCGAAGGAGAATATTGAGGAGGGGGCGAGGCGAGAGTACCATTCTCGTGCTGGGCCCTTGAGAGTTGCAGGGAAGGTTTTGCAGAGGAAGCCATCGGAAGCTTGATGGAGGAGCATCAGGGTCTTAAAGCTTTCGATGTGATCAACGGGGTCGGTCTCCCCGGTGTAAGTCTCAAATTGGGGGGGTTTGAAGCCGAACGGCACAGGTGCATCCACAATGGTTCGGAAGAAAGGGGGTCGGCTAGGACGTAGGGTCCTCCCCCTAAGCTTTTCTTCTCGGTCTATCTGACCCAGGCGCCTCTCTACCTCATGAAGACGGCGGTACATGGTGTCGTCCCTCCGACGATAATCAACCGAGCCTCTAGACTCGTCTTCGTATGAGGGAGAGCGAGGGCTACGGCGATGGTAACTTCGGGAGCGACGAGGACTCAGGGTACGCCGGGAGTTGCTAGGAGCAGGACGAGGAGATGGGGACCATCGGCGAGGGCTTCGGACCGGAGGAGGAGATGGAATCTTGGGTGCATTGGTGTTGGGACGGAGATTGAGAGCTTGTAGGACGGTCGCTTGGAACTGCTGGAACTCGCCACGTGTGATGGGTGCCTCATTGTTCCTGGGCTGTTGCCGACCTGTAGGGGAGTGTGGCCTTCTTCGGTAGTGCTCGGGGGATTCTTTCCGACCCCTTCGGTTAGGGGACCTTCTATATTCGCGGTGGCGAAGGGACCGCTCGTCCGGACGGTGTTGGCGGGAGGTTCCCTCTCGGGCCCGCTTTTCATCCAGATGGCGGCAGAGGTCATCATCTTTCTGGCGGTTGAGGGCAGTATTATGGCGTCCAGAGGCTCGGGGATGATGGGAGGCCATAGAGTCCGTAGAGGCGTCGTGGATGGAGACGTGTTCTTGGTGAAGAGGCTGTATTTGAGGGTTAGGACCCTTTGGAGGAGGCTGATTTGGAGGAGGAAGGTCCTGTTGGAGCGGGTCTTCCGCTGTAGGAGGAAGTTGCCCCTGCTGTTGGGTAGGCTGGATGGGGACTTCTTGCTGCTGATCGGGGTTGGGTCCTCGATTGGACCCTCTTGATCTGACTTTCCTAGGAGGCATGGCTGGAGAAGATCTGTTCACCGGGAAGAGGAAAGGTTTCTATTCGTTAGTTTCCCATAGACGGCGCCAATCTGTTGCCGCTAAATTTGGTGTGGGGGCAAACAGATAGTATTTGTGGATCTTAAGGAAACTGAATAGTAAACCTATATACCTGTTCCGTCGGGGTTTGATCGTCGTTCCCACCGTACACCTGCAAAAAGTGCGAGACACCGGGGTTGTTCCCGGCGACGCACCCTCCGACGCTCAAGTCAGTAATCAGAGAGATTATGAAAGAGCGCAAAAACTGGAGAAAGATTGATTACCTCTTAATGGAGACGGATGGGGGGTATTTATAGGCATCTTAGGGAACAGATTAGGCATGTAATTCCTGTGTATAGATAAGGAATGTAATCCCTAATCCCCAGTGAAGGGATAGATATGAATCAGGGCCGTTGATTAATATTAATCAGAAACTCTAATTCTATCCTGCTGGACCGGGTTTGTTGCGGGTTGAAACCCGCACCCAGTCGTGGTGGGTCCGTTCGCGGGTTATTGGATCTGTGAGAAGGAGACCTAGTACCTGCTTCAGACCCGTTTGTAGGTGAAATTATTGTTTTACCCCTGGGCTTCAGGATTCGTATCCAATTTGGACGGTCTCGATTAGACCCCTATTTTTAGCCACATCAATATACAAGTACCAAATACCGCCTGTAGTGTCGCTTTTGTTTTTAAATTCATCATCATGAAAAACCCTTTTTAGATCTTGACTCTATTTGTTGATCCATCTGTAGTCATCATTTTTGTTACACACGCGACATGAAATAAAATTAGATCTAATTAGATTTGTGATGCATGTATGTATGTTGTTCGTGATTCATGATATACTTCTTACATGCTTGATGAGTTAGTTGTAGTATCTTGTGGTAGACTTGTTAAACACCCACACCATGTTGTTTTGGACATCTATTATACAATGTTTTGTATTTTGTTATAATACGGATTTGTTGCATATGAACTATTGAATTTAATGCATGAGAAAGATTTCTGTTTTTGCTGCTACCCTGTTTTGTTTCAGTATTTTAGACTCTGTTGAGGTCAGTAAATCAAATTAATTTGTGAATATAAAACATAGACCCTTTTGTCTATTTTCCATATTTTTCGACAAATCTCAGTTTCGATTAGTGAGGTATGAGTTATTGTTGTTTTTCTACAGATGTGTTAAAAATTCCAGATTCTGTTTTATGTGACTTCTGTATAGTTATTCATTTTAATACTGATTTTAAAGATAAGATTCTGATATAATATTTTTCTGATTATGACTAGACTTGACTAGGATTAACTCCAAACTTTTGGAGATTTATTTAATGTCATTTATAAACTATCCTATGCTTGTGAACAAACTACTATATTTTTCAAACTGCATGTTGTTCAGTAAAGAACCATATTTTCAACCTGATTCTAGTGGCTGTTGATTAAAACTTTGTGAAGATAAAATCTACCATAGTGTATATATTTTACAACACTTTTGACGAATTTGGATTTCGAGTTATACATTGTAATCTATCATTGCTTTAGTACTGCTGTGTCTAAGGTTTCAGATTCATAAACTTGTTGTATCTTGCTGATTTCCGAATTTATTTAACTATGCTATCTAAGTTTGAATATTATGAAACTTAATTTGCTGATGCTAGACATAATAGGGAATACTCAAGATTTTTCTTACATTTAATTAGTATGTTTTCATGCCATTTTCATGCTTATGAATATAACCTTGTGATTTCTGGATGAACATGATTTCTGTATATAATTCTATTTTGAGCCCTGTTTTCGTGGTTATTATGTGACTTATATATATGTGCTGGATTCGGTCGATAGTCTATTTTCTAGATTTTCTGACGGATCCAAATTTTCATGTCTGTAGCAACAGGAATCTCAGATTTGGTACAGTAGTGTCTTGCTGTCCAGAACTGAAAGTTTTGTTGTCCTAGCCTTTGATGAGTCCTTTTGTCACCTGTTCATGTCCTTATCCAACTTGTACTTGTTCCTTGTTATCTTACCATGTTTCTTGCCTTATTTATGCACATCCATGCTTGCTTTAAATGATAATAATATGAAACCAAGCCGGGGTTAAAGGGAAAGATCTAGTTGTGGAAAATACAGAAATATGTACTCGAAAGGGGATCCATAGATCCTACGTGATACTTGATACTTGATACTTGAAACGTGATTACTTGACACTTGATACTTGAAACGTGATTACTTGACACTTGACACTTGACACTTGATACTTGAAACGTGATTACTTGATACTTGTACCTGAGTATGCTGCCCTCTATGATCCACTATGAAATCTAAACGTAATTTGCATGAATGTAGCAACCATGTAGTAAAAATTTGGGATGTATGAAGTGCTACCTAGATGGATACAAGACTTGAAATACATGATCACTTGCACTTGTACATGCTACTTGACACTTATTACTTGTTAATTGTCTGCATGCTACTTGCTACTTGTTACATGCCACTTGCACCTGATTATCTTGCCATGCTATTTGTTTCTGTTCTTGATTTAGAGTTAGTTGCCCTATTTCGCTATCACATTCCTTCCATACTTACTTCTGTACTTGCTTTCGCTGTTACTCTATACTTGTCTATCTGTCTTTTCCTGTACTTATTGTCTGCACTACAAGCGACCCGTAACTTGCACTGTTGGGCATTTTGTTTCTCTTTTCTTTTCCTACAATTTGTTAAACTTGCAGACTTTGGTGACCAGTTACCCGAGGGAGAAGGTGACCAAACATTCTAGTTGGCTGGAGTTCTTGCTGGAGTTCTTGCTACAATTTGTTTCTTGTTGTTTTTGAATGAAAGTAATTGCTACATGGATTATCTTGTATTGGGCATTTTGTTCCGGACTTAATTATTTGAGATTCAGTATTCTTGCGTTCAAGTGATCTTGTTGGTTATGTTAATTCATTTATTCATGTGTGGCTGATTAAATCTCCTGTATATCTCTTATTTTTTCTTGTACATGTTGTAAAGATTCTTACAGCTTATGAATGGTAAAAGCCATTCGCTGAACTTTTGTCGCGTATCCGTATTCCGTATTCCTTTTTGGGAAGCGGGGCATGACAACTACCAACTATACACAATATTTGCAAGTACGATGCAAATGGGTATGAAATTTAAATTAAAATTGCAAACGAGTTAATGAACAATGATGATATGCAGATTTAGCAAATAGGTGGCAAAAGGGTGTGAGATGACAAAAATAATCAGAAGGCAGGCCAGCCCTGAGTTTATAAAGGCCCGAGGAGAACTTCTGAAATGAGGTCCATACAATTTTTCTTAAATGATTAAAAAAAATTAATTCTTTTTGTTATAGTTCTTAAAAAACCAATATATATGAAGAAATAGATGGAGATTTAGGAGTTTGAGAAAAAAACCTCCATACAAACCCAAGCACAATTAAAATAAGCCTACTAAGTACTAATTAAAAAAAAAACCCAAAATATTAAATTTGGGGGCCCTACAAAAACATTACGGGCAAAATATGTATATATAAATACATGAAATTTTTGTTACAGTTCTTAAAAATCAATTTTTTTCACACCTCCATCGATCAACTCTTTTACTCTACTACTACTACTTTCAATCTACTTCAACAAGTGAACAACAAAGAAGTGAACAAGTTCGGTCGTATCAAATTTGTGTCGACTCAACTACATCTACTTCTAACTCTCTCAACAAAGACTCTCTCCTTCTCTCTCTTTCTACGACTACGTGACTACGTTGACTACAAATTCCATCGACTACATCTAATTCTAGAGCATCTCTACTATTATTTTCTCTCTCATTTCTATATACGATTATTCGTGAAGTACGGTATCAAAATTTCTCAACCCTCTCAACTTTTTAATTTTTGTTGTAGCTTTAATTTTTTTGATTATATTTGTTTGTTGCTTTTTCGCTACTCTCTGTCTCTCTCTCTCAACCCTCCTATTATGTTTTAGATTTTTTCAACATATATTATTTTGTATTTTTTTCACATACACTACTAAACACTAGAAATCATTTTTTTACATACACTATATACCACAAACCATTTATCATGTATAAATCATGAAGTAGCAGCCATAGCCAAAGTGGACAAGATTCCACTTGTTCATCTCATCGGCCTCCAACAATCCCACACTTAGAGCCCAAATATAATCTTATTTCAATAATTACTATGATGCAAATTTTTCAAGACATGATTTCAGACCCTTACATTAGCCATATTATTGAACCCGCTTATACTAAAATTTTGAAGTATTTTAATCCTCCTCCTTTGTTGTATTGTATTGACACTGTTATGGATCCTCATATCAAATTAGCAGGTATGAGGAGTTTGATTGAAATATTTTTCACTTTACAAGGAGACGGGTCTTCTTATGATTGTGATGAATATTTAGTTAAATTTGAGTCGACAATGAATAACTTGTATAATTTTTATGATAGGATTTATGTATCTAGTAGTACAACGGGCCAAATTAGTATAGTAACTTCTTCTTCAAATTCTAGATGTAATGGTAAGAGTACATTAGGGGTCTGTTTAGAAACATTTAAGTTGGGGAATGGGAAGGAATGGAATGAAAATGAATGGAGAGGAATGGAAAGAAAGGGAAAGGGATGAATTAACTTTATAAGTTGTGTGTGTTTGGCAACTGGTGGAATGAAATTGACTTTTTTTTGTTTCCATTCCCTAGTCTTGTTTGACAAATAATGGAATATTATGGATTACGGCATTTTGAAAAACCTTTTGATAACATTTGTACATGGACATACTTCTGACATTTTGCATTTTAGGTTGAGTAATGAATAAAATTATTTTCCTGGAGAGAAAAAACATACCTCTGACACTCCCAAAAAATGAAGATTTATTAATTCTAAAATCACCCACTCTAACCAAAATTAATTAGTTTACCTTATTTTTTATTTTTTTTATTTTTTTGTAATTTAATTCTTTTCACTTTTGATATTTGAATTTAAAAAAGAATCGGGTAAAAAATATATTATCAACGGGATCAAGAACATTAGGTAATTTACACCGAAAGAGGGATCTTAGTTCGGTACTAAAAGTTGGCGAGGTGATTTGCCGAAACTGAAAGCGAAAAAAAGAAAGAAAAAAAAAAAAAAAAAACTATTCTCTGATTAAAAAGTTCGGTGGTTTCTAAAATTTAACGTTTATTTTATGTGAAGTTCTTTTAACATAGTTGGTCTTATATTTATTTATTTATTTAAGTTGAAGAAAAATTAGTTGTTTCCATTCCTTTACCCAGCTTTCCGAGGGGGTGGAGCTGGAATAGAATTCGGCTCAAATCTTTCCCTAGGGAATGATATTTAATTGTTTCCTTTATTTTCTTTTTCAAAACAAACAGGCCGTGGAATAGGATAAGATGGGTCTATCCACAGTATTCCATTCCTTTTCCTAGTTTTTTGGGTTTCCAAACGCGCCCTAGAAGATTTCACTGCTAATTTACTTGCTCATATTCAATCTAAAAAAACCTAGGACTAATGCTCCTAATGAATTAAATTGGTTTAATCAACAAGATAGTGAGAGTTTTAGTGCTAAAATTGAAGTGTTACAATGATGAAAAGAACAAGAAAATCTTTTTCCAATTCTTTCACATATGGCTAGAGATCTACTAACCCCTCCTGTCTCTACAGTTGCTTCAGAAAGTATTTTTTTCTACAAGTGACAGAGTTTTAACATATTACAGGAATCGCTTGAAGCCGAATTCGTTGGAGATACTCGTGTGCACCGAAGATTGAATGAAGGCTGAAGACAGGACTCAAGATAAAGCGGTCGATACCTCAACAAGTGGATCCAACTTGCCTGAAGATCAACAATAAGAGTATGAAATTTAGGGCGATGAGATCCTAGATTTAGGTTAAGTAGAGGTATATGATAGTAGTTCAATGTCATCTCTTCAATCTAACTCTAGGCTATCTCAAACTCTAGATTATCCCCTTGAACATGTAATTCAAGAAATTTGTATTTATTTCCGATTTTTATTACATGTATTTGTATGTAAAAAAATTGTAAAAAAATTATAGAAGTTTAAATGAATAATATTTATATTTGTTTCACTCTTATACTTGTTGTACATTTTTTTAAAAAAAATTGAAGTTAAAAATAAAAAAATGACCCAAGAAATTCTCGAGCCAACCCGCAACCCTGCTCGGCCCTACCTATGTGGAATGCCTCGTTATGCATCTTTAAAAAAAGTAGGCGAGCGAAGTGAGGGATTAGGCGGAGGTCTCATTTCAGAACCCGGCGGTTAAACTCGTTCGGGTTCGCGGGTCGACTGGGTCAAGTTTTCAACTTTCCAACCCGGCCCGGACTGGTTGGCATTCAGGTCGAGCGAATGGCAGCATTCGGGTCGAGCGAAAATTAAAATCACAAAAATTAATTGAATTTTCTTCTTATTGGGGGCACACAAATATAACATAAAGTAGTCGGTTTTAGTGTAATTTTTCACTTTCCAATATCTCAAACCAACCTACAAAGAGAAAATTTAGGTTTCATGATCAAATATGAATGATTATAGGAGTGCCAAGAAATTTCTCTGCATATAATGAGAGAGAAGTAACTTGTATGTAACGTATCATCACTAGTTTGATATATTCGTTCACAATACGAAAAATCTTCAGGAGGGAGTGTCAATTAAATTTTGATCTTTTCCATTTAAAAAGAAAGCATCTTAATCATCAAATTATATATTTGCGAAGTTTCCAATAGTTCGATGGTGAATTCTTCTTTTTATCTATTATTTTCTTTTGTTGATTGAACTTAGGGGAATCTTAGATATGAACATGGTAGGTAAACTGTTGGATATTCTCGTATTCAAAAGTAAAATATTCAAATAATAAGACTGCCAGAATAACAAAGACAATATCATTGATTTTAGTTTGTAAAAGCTCGAATCCGCAATCTACATCAGTCATGAAGTAAGCATGCTTCATGGAAAACCGAGACAACAATCCATCTTTGTAAAACTAATCACCTTAATGAGCACTTGGATTAGTTTACAGATGTGATTACACGTACTTATTGACATTTTGCTAGCAAAAAAAATTAATTATAACCACACTTATTGTTCATGAATGATTAACTCATTAATTAAGTGTTTAATTAGTCATGGCTGTTTGTAGAAACCAGAAGCCGCAACTAATTAATTATAAAGTATTGATGTCAGCACGGTTTGATAAGAATCGAAACTGTGAACACTTGTTTATGTTAATACTATAATCACACTTGTAATTGTTTAGACCTTATTTTAAAATAATTTGCTACAAAGACCTTTTTTTCAAAAATATCATAGCGTCTTTCGCTTATTCATCTAAGCTATTAAAGACTAAAATATCACACTCACTAATCGAGATTCATGAATCTACTAAATGCGAAGTTTATTGGTTTGTTAATTATTTTAAGGGAAAGTTTATTTCTGAAACTTAATATCTCTTTCTGATCGAGGAAAATATAGTATAATACCCATAAAAATGTAATTTCTAATTTATTTCATTTTATATAAAATGACCAAAACTGAAGAAGCCACCGATGGTTCCCGTTTAATCAAGAAACCACCTTAAATTTATGTTCGATCAAATGACTAACTTTCTAATATCACATCTTAATTTAATATTTTATTACGTATGTATGGAAAAGACCTTTCTGTTCTTTATTTGTTAAAATATTTAAAAACTCTTGCCCTCTTTTTTTCCACACCATCCATCTTACACACCATTTCACCACACACACACAAAAAAAAACTTAAAAATTACGCGCGGGGGGGGGGGGGGGGGGGGGGGGGGGGGGGGGGGTTAAGGGGTACGTGAAAATGTGCAAAGGAATCTCAGATTCACACTTAGATTACCTAGTTTGGTATGTGACGAACATAGTTTTGAAAGAAATGGTGGATTCCCAAGGAAATCAGAATCTTTAGTTGGGAAAGCTTTCAATTCCTCTAAAAAAAACCATGGGATTTCAGAATTTCCATGAGAATTTTCATAATAAGCAATAAAATAACCAAAAAAATAGAAAAAATCTCCCCCCAAAATCATGAGATTTAAAGATTGATTTCCATAACAAACAATAAAATAACCAAAAAATTTTGAATAAAGAAATACAATTATAAAGGATTTCCTGGAATGCAATGTACTATACCAAACGTGATAATTGAATATTTTCGAGAATCTTTATTTCTACCCTCGCATTTCCGGAAATCCTCTCATTCCTGTGAATCTTCCAATCCATGTACCAAACGATGTTTGGTACGTGGAAATGTGCAAGAGAATCTCAGATTCCCTCTTAGATTACCTTGTTTGGTATGCAGCAAGCATAGTTTTGGAAGAAATGGTAGATTCTCATGGGAATCAAAATTCTTAGTTGGGAAGACTTTCAATTCCCCTAAAAAATCGGAATTTGTGGATTCTCATGGGATTTCTGTAACAAACAATAAAATAACCAAAAAGAGTAATGCTTTAGCCACTACCAATTTCACTACCATTCTCTTCACTACCTTAGGTGGCATACTCCTATTGGACAGTTCACCCACCTACTCTATCTTCCCCTACCTATTGGAGTGTGACACCTAAGGTAGTGAAGAGAAATATAGAGAAATTGGTAGTGGATGTAGCATTACTCAACCAAAAAAAAGAAAAAATCTTTTCCTAAAATTATGGGATTTGAGGATTCTAATGAGATTTCCATAACAAACAAAAAAATAACCCAAAAAGTTAGAATAAAAAAATACAATTATAAAAGATTTCCTGGAATGCAATGTACTATACAAAGATGATAATGCAACATTCCCGAGAATCTTCATTCCTACCCTCACATTTTCGGGAATCCTTTCATTCCTGGGAATCTTCCAATTCATGTACCAAACGCCCCCTAAGAGTAATGCTTCACCCACTATTAATCTCACTTCCATCCTCTTCACTAGCTTAGGTGACACACTTCTATTAGAGATTTCCTCCACCTACTATCACTTCTCCCACCAATTGGAGTGTGTCAGCAAGTAGTGAAAAAAAATATAGTGAAATTGGTTGTGGGTATAGCATTACTCATAATTTAATATAGAAATGGCACAAATGTCTTTTCCCATACATAAGAAAGCATTAAAATAGTTGTGATGCAAGCGAAGGTGGTCATTTAATCGAAAATATACTTAAGGTGGTTTCTTAGTTAAACATGAAAGCTCGAGATGGTTTCATGACTTTTTCCTATTACTCTATGTACCAAAATCTTTTTCGATCACCATTGTTTATCATTGTATTTTAAATATCTTTTTTAAAATAGGGTAGCATCGCTCCACCTTTTATAATACTACGTGTTGCTACTTTTTCAGGTGTGGAAACAATCAAACGATGAGTTCGGATTTTGATGAAAAACCAAAGATCTATACCATCGATCATGATATGAATAGTGGTGGCTGAATACTCCTTGATCTGAATCTGAACGATTGAGAGTTCACGATTTGGATTGGACGGCTGAAAATATTCTACGAACCTGCACAAAGTCTGAACACCGGGATTGGCTCCGACGAAAGACCCTCCGACATTCAAGTCAGTAACTCAAAAATAAGATTTGAGTTTTAATGGAAAAATATTGATTGTCTATTAATGAATGAGGGAAAGAGTATTTATATCAGTTTTAGAAGATTGACATAAAAAATGTATCTTCTGAAGATTTCCATGGTCAAGAGATGTTCTTGTCAAAAAAAAGTGTTAGTTATTCTTCTCTTGATTGAAGAGATAGAGTTGGTTACTCTTCTCCTATTGAGGAGATAGAGTCGGTTACTCTGGAGGGATTTGACTGACAACCTTAATATACTGAAAATCTCCTATTGCTTAGGAGGTAAGTAAACCAAAATTGTGGATCCAGTTTGGCTAGTTGGCAGGAAAAAAACCTATATCCTTCTAGCAAGCTTGTTGCTGAAATAATCATTCTGCACCTGTAGACTTTGAGATGGGTGTCAGAATCGTACGACCCTGATTTGTAGTAATTTTTATTCATATAACTACGTTTTTAGAAAATATGTTTTAGAATAAAGTTACCAAAAAAGTTACAATCAGGCACCCGATGACCAATTTGTCATCCCTTAATTATTTATTGCATCCATCGTGTTTTTCACAAGGAAACATAAATATTAACATGAAAGAACCTAATGTGGCACCCCATTGGGTGACACAGTATTATATATCATCTTTTAATATCGCTTTAATTTTAATAACTTGTAGACATGTAAGTGTGTGGGCTTTCGATGATATAGTTAGCCAAGTTAACTCTGGTTACATATTAAACAACAATATTTAACTCGAGATTACATCATTGCAGACGTTTTTGCACACTAAACTACACGGAATCACGATTAAAATAAAGCGAAGTCCGATTCATATCGATGTGGATCTTTGCATTATTGTTTGTGTTTTCTATATCAGATTCCAAACTCGAATGCCTCTTTTGTTTGTGTTTTCTATATCAGATTCCAAACTCGAACACAAAGGCGTGATGGCTCTAGCATTACTCTTATTGACAGAGTAATGCTAGAGCCACTACCAATTTCACTACCATTTCCTTCATTATCTTAGGTGGCACACTCTAATAGGTAGGGAATGATAGAGTAGGTGGGAGAAGTCTCCAATAGGAGTATGCCACCTAAGGTAGTGAAGGAAATGGTAGTGAAATTGGTAGTGGCTCTAGCATTACTCTTATTGACAGGGTAGTCTACTCTTAATTGAAAGCTTAGAATCTCGTAGAGTCAGAACAATAAAATCAAGTTTATATAAAATATTGTTTGATGAAATATGACATTTTTTATACAATAAAAAAACTTGAATTAGTCCTACTAATCAAGAAGTGGACCAAAAATCACTTGCAGGGATTGGTTGTCTAAAATGAGTATTTTTGACGTGGCTAAATACAACCAAATTAAAGAAAAGAAAAGGAATGGGAATATTAAAAATATCTTTTTCCAAGATTGAAAGGAAAGACAAAAAAAACAAAATATATAGTTCTTACACAAGTTGTATGCAAATAATGAATGTAGATTCCAGATGTTTGTCAAGCAATACTCGTTTGATCCCCTAATCATCTGAAATGCACACATTAAGGCCATGTTCTGATTTTATAAATCACCAGATGATTTTTGCAACAAGCTAATCAACATGATGGTACATGGTTTTCAAAGTATACCCCTTACTCTATATTTAAATTTTACGAGTAATTTACACGTGTGCTCTACATTTTTTTAAAGTAAAAATTATGACATAGTGACGACTCGAACCTGAGACCTCCTTCATATTAGTTATGTAAGTACAATACACGTAAATTGATTTTGCTGATTGAAAATTTAATTTGTAGAGTCCACTTCGGTTGCACACTACTTTTTGTGAGCACTTCGTGAACACTCATGAAATAGAGCATCAATGACAAATCCGAACTGCTCATATTGTTCTATATACCTTAGATAGCCTAACAATAAAAAATCAAGTTATTTGAAGTTTATTTGCCCATCCATCATGCTATTAGAATTTTCAGCCATCTAATTTTGTGATGATGTAAATCATGGATAAATGAACTTCAAATTAATTGATTTTTTATTGTTAGGCTATCTAAGCTATATAGAACAATATGAGCGGTTCGGATTTATCATAGGTGCTCTATTTCGTGAGTGTTCACGGAGTGCTCACCAAAGTAGTGTGCCACCGAAGATTTCTATATATATATATATATGGGAAAAATGGGTATGAGCAACTTGCTCATTTAGTAAATAAGCAATTGATGATGTGGCATACATGTGATTGGAAAAGCCTTAAAAGGGTTAGTTGTCCAATGTATCACATGCATGCCACATAATCAATTGCTCATTTACTAAATGAGCAAGTTGCTCATATCCCTTTTACCCTATATATATATATATATATATATATTTCTTCCATTGCAAACGATACTGTAGCGTTTGCAAATGTGCACACCACTTAACCCGTCATTGGCGATGACGGGTTAAGGCAAAAAACATAACCCTGTCAATGGCGATGACGGGTTATGTGTTTTGCCTTAACCCGTCATCATCAATGACGGGTTAAGTGGTTTGCACGCGTTTGCACAACAATTACGTTTACAATGGAAGATAGCTCATATATATATATATATATATATATATATATATATATATATATATATATATATATATATATATATAATAAATTACAAAGAAAGTTATCAAGTGGCTCACAATCAATCCTCCCTAAAATTAAAGGCCTAGATCAAACCTCACAAAACATATTTTTCCTCCAAAATTTCAAACCCAAAGATCAAAATTCCCCCCCCCCCCCCCCCCCCCCCAAAACTAAAAAACTTATTACTTTATTACTATCTCTCTCTTCTCTCTTCACTTTTTCATATTTCTCTCTTTCTCTTTCTCCCTATCTCTCTCTCCCAATCTTTTTATATTTACTTAGAAATTTAGATTTTCAGAATTTTAATGTTTTTTTTTGCACATGTTATATTGAAAATAGTAAATATCTCTTCCACTCCACATTTAAAGTTCTAAGAAGTTAGATTTTATAACCCCATTTATAATTATTTTTCAACATATACTAACGAAAACATAGATTTTTATTTACAACTAATTATTGTCATACTATTCAAACTTGAGCTACATAATTATTGTTTTACTGTTTACAGGCTTTTCGTATTTTGTATCGTTCCGAAGACGTGCCGTAGGCATGTGCGCACGGGCAAATCTAGTGTATATATATATATATATATATATATATATATATATATATATATATATATAGGGAAATGCTCTATTGAAAACACAAATATTGTGAAAATACGTGAAAACCACCTAGGCCGTTGTTGAAAACAACGGCCTAGGTGGTTTTCCACGTTTTCATCGCTACAATATGTTTTCAATGGAGCATTTCTCATCTATATATATATATATATATATATATATATATATATTAAAAGTAAAAATTTTGATGTAGTCTGGCCTCGAATATGAGACCTCTATTATATTAGTTATGTATGAGAAATGCACGTAAGTTGGTAGATTTACAAACGAAAATTACAACTCTCCAATCTCCCATTATAATAGTTACTAGTAATTTACATGTGTGATGCACGTCTTAATAAATATTCATTTAAAAAGGTGAAAACTTCGACGTGGCGAGGACTCGAAATTGAGATCTCCTTCATATTAGTTATGTACATGCGATACATATAAGTTTGTATGTTTACAAACTGACAATTCCAACTTCTCATAATAATATTAGAGATTAGAGATAGATATTAGAGATAGATAGATTTGCATACTCTAATAATTTAAGAAACGGATCCAGTACCACGTATTTCAAAAGGAACAACGTTTATGACTAATCCTTTGGATTTTTAAATTTCTACGTAGGACACATATGTCCAGCACTTGATAAATGACCACAAACTAATTCTAGAATTTTACGAAGGAACAAAAAATTGCATGTGACAGATTGTTAATTTGTTTTCCCTA
This sequence comes from Hemerocallis citrina, assembly GCA_017893485.1. NCBI lineage: Eukaryota > Viridiplantae > Streptophyta > Magnoliopsida > Asparagales > Asphodelaceae > Hemerocallis > Hemerocallis citrina. The sequence continues at coordinate 259,348,174 of CM030359.1, forward strand.
GAAAAAAAAACAGGTTTCTAATTTATTTTTCTTTATTTTACATTCATAATATAATATATACTAGGTTTGCCTATGGACACATGTCTACGACACGTTTTTTTGTGAACAATGCAGCATATAAAAAGCCTTGTAAAAAGTTAAATATATGCGCGTCTTCGTGAAGAATGATTTATATAGATGTGTGTTTGGCAGTAGATATTGATGTATTATGAATTAAGTTGTTTATTGGTTTATATCTTGCAGGATCATTTGTCAGGAGCTCGGGATTGAAAAAGAGTAATGTGAATCTACAACAATAATGGATCGAAATCAGTTGTTATGTATGACTTAAACATGAGATATTTCATATTTGATTTGTAGCCTGTCATAAGTAGCAATTCAGTTGCTAATGTAGTTATCGTCGCAAACTGCATGAGTTAATTACCCGTTTTCATATTTTCATGTAGTTAACGATGTATTATTTTAAAAGAGGTTAAAGAGAGAGAGAGAGAGAGAGAGAGAGAGAGAGAGAGCTTGTTGTGATGTACATGTGTAGACCTTTTGTTAAATGTGATCAAATACAATTACATCTCCATATTAATATATTTAGTATCCATATACTGGAGAACCAACTACAAATTTGATCTGAAACATGCTTGTTAGCCCCAATTTTTGATATATTTTAGTGTTTGACATATTTTACATGTATCTTTATTTTAAAAAATCTATAACTTACATCATCTCTCAAACAAAACACATAAGCCCAACTATCAGGCATTTCAAACATTAAGAGAATATGAAGATTGTAGATGGATTGACAACTAAACCTGCCAAAAACCACGATCAAGGATGAAAAATCATTATAATGAAAAAGGAATCAATCAAGTCAAAACCAATGGTCATTTCTATTCTAGAATACTAATAGGAATTTTAGTAAAAATTTCGACAGAGTCTCCCCTAATATTAGCCCTTTCACAGCAATTCCTTACGAAATTCTACTAACAATTAAAAATATAACATCACAGGCAGTTAATATCAATCATCCTCAGGCCAATCCAAGCAACATCACACTGGCATCATATATATAAGGCTCTGGGGGCAAAAGTCTTCATATGATGCAAGATACAAAATACAAACCAAGATTTTGTTTGAAAATGTAATGAATTTTTAAGAATTTTAGTAAAATTTTTGATAGAGTCTCCCCTAAAATATTAGCCCTTTTACAGCAATTTCTTACGAAATTCTGCTAACAATTAAAAATATAACATCACAGGAAGTTAATATCAATCCTCCCAAGGCCAATCCAAGCAACATCACATAGGCATCAGATACATAAGGCTCTGGGGGCAAAAATCTTCATATGATGCAAGATAGAAAATAAAAACCAAGATTTCGTTTGAAAACGTAATAGATTTTTAGATAAATCTTTGAAAAATCTTTGAAAAACCACACACAGAACCCAATACTCCACAACTTTGTGGGTACAGGGTTTTAACATCACTATATTATATTATATCATCATCCTATACAGATACTTACATCATCTCCCAAAATACTAAATATTACACAGATTTACATAATCCCTTATTCTACATAACTTAAAAGAACAAAATATACAACTAATACATCATCCACCAACCATACTACCAAAAAAAAGATTACAAGGTTGTCAGAATAGGGATCAAACACAATGCTTCGAGTCTTCAATATGGGACGAAACAGTGAGCCTAAAAAAACAGTAAGAGTTTTTCAAGAATCAATCAAAACCAATGATAATTAAAGAAACAAATAGTAAGAGTTCGTAAGAAAATTTATTTCAAACCAATACCTTTCAAACATGATGATGTACAAAAGAGATTGACTTTTAACTCGATGATTTCAACCCAACATGTTGTTCATCACCCTACCAGAAGTTAAAGTGTCAATATGTACATAACAGTTCTGAGTGTAGACAACAATCTGGCCATCAGTAAGAAGTATTAAATTAGCAGGCAAACATAGGATGTAGTTGCAGTGAATATCAATTTACCTTATTGCAACCCCATTTGATCAATGTAGTTTCATTTATAAATTTGAAGTCCATGTGAGCTTCATCCCAGTCCTATTACAGTTCAAATACGAATGTCATGCAAAAGTTAAACAATAATGTAAAAATTTTATTAAAAGAATTGGATAAATTTGTTACTTTTAATCAAAATTACCTGTATTTTTTAAAATAACTATAAAAGAACTTTAGGATAAACAATATTAGTTGTTGAGCTCAAACAATCTTCTGGTAGGAGTAGAAAAATACGATCAAAACTTGTACACCTAGAGAGTGCAACATAAAGTTGTCCGTGACTGAAAACTGGTGAGTATAAATCTTTCCCCACAATATCAACAGATTATCCTTATCCTTTATTTTTTGTTACAGAGAGAAAAAAACATATATATTACATGATGATGATGGTCAAGGAAACGAATCAAAACGACCAGAGCTGACATCCTCAAATCCGAACCCAGTGGCCGCATTCCCATTCTAAGAGCAACTCCAACCACATTCTCTATGACATTCCTTAAATTTGCATCTCTAATATTATAATGGGAGAAAACCTTAGTGTCATTTGTCAATCTACCAATGCATGCATTGTACGTGCGTAACTAACGTGAAGGAGGTCTCAGGTTCAAGTCATCACTACGTCAGATTTTTTACTTTAATTTTTTTAATATATTAAATGTGAATCACACGTGTAAATTACTATCTATCTATCTATCTATCTATCTATCTGTAATATAATATATAATCTCTAATATTATAATGGGAGAAGGCCTTAGTGTCATATGTCATTTTGTCATTCTACCAACATGTGCAACACACGTACATAACTAATATAAAGGAGGTTTCTGGTTCAAATTCTCCGTACGTCAGAGTTTTTATTTTTATTTTTTGAAATTATTAAAACGTGCATCGTACGTGTAAATTACTAGTAACTATTATAATGGAATAATTGGAGTTGTAAATCTACCTACTTATGTGCAACACATGTGCAACTCCAACTCTCCCATTATAGTCTTCACATATACTTTTAAAAATATATAATCATATTTATTAGGACATGCATCGGTAAATCAGAGTTTTCACTTTAAATTTTTAAATAAAAAAAATAATGCGTGCATCGCACATGTATATTACTAGTATTCTTTAACCAAAAGCAAATTTGAAGATTTTCAAATCCATGCACACTCCTACCACATTTCATATGTACTTCCGAATATCTATATGTTATTAATATTTATTAAATATGAATAAACTTTTAAATTCATTTAAAATGAAAACATGGAAATCCATAAAAATAAGTTGGTTAAATTCAATTAATATTAAGGAATCAAAGTCTTCTAATTGCAACAATTGCAAATTATAAAAAATACAACATAGTTAACAATTCAAACACAATAAAGATAAATTTAAATTACAACAAAATTCAAAGTACTTCTAACTATATTGCAAACAAAATAAAAGTACTTATAACTAATACTAATATTGTAAATCTTTTTGCAATGTGTTGCATTTTGAGATTCATGTAATATTCTGCTTGAATTAAATCCATATTAGTAGTATCAATTCATATTATTCTCTCCTCTTCCCTAATTTCTTCTCTTCAATTTCTGTTCCGATTGAGAATTAGGTGTTCTTCCTCATGTTTCTCTAATTCTGCAAATTGCTCATCTCTTTTCAACTCTCTGAGTTTTTGAAATTCTTAATACTCTTTAAACTGCAATGCGAGAGGTAAAATATCAATGGGTTGTTTTCCACTTTCTTTTGTTAATTGTTCCTTTGTAGTCTGTTGGATTTAATGTCTTGCACATACTTATTCAATGTGAAGGAAAAATGGTGATACGAGTAAAGGGTTCGAAGTGGGGATCGTCGGAGAGAAGACTCAACAGCAGCAGCAGATAGCAACGCGGGTCTGGCGATTAACTCCCCCCCCCCCTCTGGATTGGCTGGAGTCAAATGCGGTCGACTGCAGTTTGGGCAATCGACCGTGTGTGGCTGTTGTTTGGGTTCAGGTGCGGGTATAGGGGACTCATTTGAAGCCCAACTTCGTCTTTAGATTAGATCGTGTGGCTCTAATTATATGTTTATCTCTTCAGTATACATCAGATGGTTATTATATAAATATATTTGAACTAGAGTTTTCTCTAGACCTATTTATTCATTGTAATGGCTCCAAGAACGACAAGATTCTATTAAGTGCCAAATAAGAGACTATTTAATCTGAGAGGTGAGAGATTTATTATTTGTAAAAGATAAGTAAGTTCCACTTAGGCTTCAGAGAAGGTCGTGGTGAGAATTGTAATATACTTCTATCTTCTCTAGTTGAAATAACATCTCAGTTCTTTCTCCATCAGATTAAGGTGAAAGCCCCAACCGGGATAATTCTTGGGTGCTTTGTGAGATTAGTGTGATATTGAATTTTCTTGGTGGTTTGTATTGATTGTGTCGAAAAATCAACAAGATCCTCTAGAGAAAATAATTCCCTAACAAGTGGTATCGGAGCGCCGATTGTTCATAACGAGTGGTATCAGAGCATCAGGTTCGTTTGTTTGTTCGAGTTCCTTTGAGAAGATGGCAGACCAAAAGACAAAAATCAAGCAGTTTGATAGTAAGATCAACTTCAATCTGTGGAAGCTGGACATGGATGATGTATTGGTTCAGAAAGACTTGCACCTTGCCCTAGAAGAGAAGAAGCTAAGAGAAGTGGGATGAGATTTGTTTGAAGGTCTTGAGTTTAATCCGATAGCAATTGGCGAACAAATCAATTGTAATATTCTTGAGGAGAAAAGTGCAGCAAGTCTATGGGCTAGACTCAAATCTGACTAATCAGGATCGTCGTTGTTGGATCGGATGTACTGGAAGAGGAAGCTGTTTTGTTTCTCAATGAAGGAAGGTACCCATCTTTAAGATCACAATGTGGTGTTCAATAAGGTGAACTGAAGGCGATTAACGCTAATGATCTTAGCGAAGATGATAAAGCTTTCAACTTAATATATTCATTGCCAACTTCTTATGATCACTTGATAACTATCATGCTGCACGGAAAATCAGCCAAGGAGACATTTACAGTAGCCAGGGTGGTTAAGGGTATGAAGGAAGATGAACTGAGGAAGGAGACTAATAAATGAGGGTCTATTTCTGCAAGTTGTTTAACAGTGGATGGTGATACTTTAATTGAAAGGGATAAGGCACACAAGGGTAAGATCCGTTGCTACTATTGTAGGGAAATTCTGCATTACAAGAAAGACTGCCGCAAGTGGTTGAGTCAGAAGGGTGCTACTACAGGAGGTTATCAAGCCAACATAGTCACTGCAGCTGATTCAGGTAAATCAGCTGATTTTGATGTATGTCTTCTTGTTTCAAGTTCTTCAGATGTGGATTCAAGTTGATATGTTGATTCAGGAAGTTCTTCTTTCATTTGCTCCGAGAGGGGTTGTTTTCTACTTATAAGATATCAAAAGGCCGTAGTGTGAGAACGGCGATTGGGAAGATTTGTGAAGTGTTGGGTGAGGGAATAGTAAACTTGGAGATGCCAGATGGTAAATGGTTCACAATAGAAGAGGTCATGCATATTCCTTCGATAAAGCAGAATCTGATATTCTTGAGGACTCTTGATTCTCAGGGTTGTAGGTACACAACTCGAGGTGGAGTTTTGACTGTTTGAGAGAGTCATCATAAGATGATGAAGGGTAAGAGGAGGATTGGGCAAGGTCAGCATAACCTCTACTAGCATTGTGGAAGCAGGAAAACTCTGCCAAGTATTTGGAAACCCATTGTTCCTAAAGCATCTGTAATGCCCCGAATTTTAAAACACGGTAATTCGTAGCACAATAGGATCTTTTACTTCAAATTCGTATAATTTTACAAGGAAATTACAAACTTTTTTTATACAACACTGTTATTTTACATTAACGCAGCGGAAATAAATAAATACAACATGATAAATACAACTTGAATGATAGCAACTAAAATCAGAAAGCAATCTTTAGCACCAATTCATCTTTGTGTTCTTTTACAATCCAAGCTCTGCACTGAAAACTGTGGGGACGTCAGTTGCTTACAACCAACGAAATATTATAAAACAGCGATCCTCACTATGCCATAATATAACGATTTTTTATACTTTAGCAAACACAAACTTGAATGTAAAACAAAGTGTAAAAGTGACTATCCTAAACATGACAGTGTATGATATGCCTTAGATGCCTAATGCAGATTTACACTACGATGCACTAATGTATACTTGTTCGGATTCTATGCATCCCATTCTACATAGGTCCGAGGGCAAGCCCTTATCGTACTCCTCAATATAGGATTTAATCCCACGCCATGAATTACTACTACAGTAACTAATGTATGTTTTAGATATTCTGTGCATATCTAGTACCACCCCGATAATTCTTGAGTATCGTACACCCACTTTAAGTAATTTTTGGCACACTGCCTCACACTCAGTAATTCTGAAGACGAATACCATACCGCGAGCTATGACCCCGATAATTCTTGATTTTGGAGACACTGCCTCACACCAGTAAAACTGGAGGCAAATACCCACACCGCGCTGTCATCGGTACCTCATCACACAAATACCCCATGAGCGTCGCTTCGATCCCAGTAATTCTGAAGGATATCCCCCACTGCAAGCCTGACCCCGGTAATTCTGAAGACACCTCCCACCGTACTATCTAGGCCCTCATACTCATGTTTGTCCATACTTCATCACATCTCCCCTTAGTGCATGTCCTTAAGTTTTAGTTTTAAAGAAATCATCATAACCTAGATATAGCTTACCCTACCTGACTTAAATCAACACAAGAGAAAGACAGCCCAAACTGGCTACTTCTCAGGAGACACTTAACCCACACTGGTTAGTTATCAAATTATCATTAATCACAAATGCCTGTTATCAAAGGTCTCGCCTAATCTCTAGATTCCAACAACTATCTCACTCTAGAGATCAAAATATGTTATAACCCACCTGAACATAAATTATTTCAACTTTAAATCATCGATTTACTTTATTCATGAAGTATTCAACTTTCACAACTCATTCCATAATAATTTCCAAATCGAATTCCTCATGAGTAAATTTTAATTAATCAATCAATCAATCACTTCCAAAGTTTTCTCTCGAAACTCTTTTCTTCAAGATTTACCATTTTCAAAACAAATAATCTATATCTCAATCAACATTATTTTTCCTTTCATTTGCATCATTTATTTTTAATATCAAAACTCTTTTAAAATCATCATATAAATTTCTCGATTTTCCAACTCAAAACTTTGCCTTTAAATTTCAAAGAGAATAATTTTAATATTTCAACCATATTCATTTTAATTCGAACTCCAACTTGAAATACACTTAACATTCCCCTTAAATCACCAAAAATATTTTTCAAAACAGCGTAAAATAACCGATAATTTTCTTGTATTATTTTATGGATTTTATTAAACTTTTCCCTTCCCAAAATATTTCAAAAAAAGCATCAATTTTTTTTTCACAACCGCAAAGGCCTGGCTCGAACCAGCGCCAACAGCAAGGCGTCACAGCGCCTACCCACTGAGCCGAATCTTAGATGACAACCATATAGGGCTTAAATTCTTTAAGTCCTTACCCTCGGTCTAATTCATTTATTTAAAACTTGAATATTCAACTACTTCGATTCATCACACCCATTTTATGTACTCATCCTACACGCTGTAAAATATCCACTACCAATTCATAGTGATTTTTCATGCAATGAAGTGATTCTACACAATTAAAAAATTTCTAGCAATTTAAAAATATCCCAAACACCACATGCCTTTATTAAATCATAAAAATTACTCTACAATGCATTTATATATATATTTCCTCTTTTCAAATGCCAATTAACAAGATGGGGAAATTTTCTCCCAATTTTTTTACTTAATTCAATTCATGCACAAATCCATTTTCTTCACAATTTGTTCATTAAATCTACTCACTCTAAATAAACATTTGCATAGCATCTCATATAATAATTTGCACAACTGTGAATTTTAATTTCACATAAACTCTACTTCATACATTTATATTTAACATGCATTTCATACAAAATTTAAGATTTTTCCTACAACATGCTTCACATCAAAATTGGAGAATAAACTAAGCAATTTACATCTACAATTGTAATTTAAATCTCCTAAACATCTACAATTTAGAAATCATATAGAAACACCCACCTAATAGAAGAATACTAGTAGCAATCTCCTTCACAAAAGCACTCCAAAATCCACAAATCCAAGCAAAACTCCCCCACCGAAAATTGACAGCAAGCAACCCACAAGCCTCTGGCTATTCACTTGATTTTTATTTATTTTTTTGATTAATTTTGCATGTGTATGTTGAATGGTTTAGGAATGGGGGGGTAATTATAGGTTAATTAAGGTAGTTAATATAAATAATCCCCACTAAACAATCCACTACCCACTCTCTTTCTTTCCACTCACCATGTCAGCCAGCTACTCTTCTTGGGTGTGCACATTGCACGTGTGCATATGCACGTGCTTTGTGTACACCTCACACAATTTAATTATTTATTTTATTTTAAAAATAGGTATTATACATGACAAGTAGTGTGTAGGTTTTTTTATTAGAAAATTTTTGTGGGCTTTAAAAGAAATTTTCGGCGCATGGGTTCTAATAAAAATAATACAAAATGTAATACAATAAGTGATAAGAAAATGTACATTACTCCTTAGAAAATTTTAGAAATAAAATGCACATAAAATTTTACGTGCGATGCACATAAAAATATAAAAATTAATTTGGGAGAACGAAAACAGTCAAAATACAAAACATTTATTTTTAATAATGTTACAGATATTTCACGTAACGGAAAATATACGTAATTGACATGTGCATTAAAAGCACGTCCAATGTACGTAAAAACACACGGATTAGAAGTAACTGTTTAAGTTGGCTAAAAATAAGATCAGGTGAGTTTTGAGGAGACGAAAATTATATAAATAGTTGAAATATAGAAATACGTAGGAAAATACGTTATGACTATTATCCTAACAGTACGAAATACACGTGCGTAACACATGTGGAGCAAAATTGTAATTACTCAATTTTGCGGGGGTGTTCTAGCATCATCTATTAAGTCATCACTAGAATCACCAAAGTGAGAGTGCAACGTTTGAATATTGTTGGAAGGTGGAAAGGGCCTTGGCATAGGTGGAGTTCGTGTGGATGGTGGCATCTCCATGATAACATCTACTTGAGTGTGCCCTTGAAGGGAGCATATGATTGGAGGAAAACATGTGGAGGTAGATTCAACCAGCAGAACAAACCATAGAAACGAGTTGTTTACAAAGTGGACATGAAATGTCTAGAAAAGTTTTTTGATCACATAAGTGTGGATTCATGCGTACGCAATCCAAGGTGGAGATTGTTTGGTTTAATGTTCTGCATACTTATCGGTGTGAACGGAAGATTGTGATACGAGTAAAGGGTTCGATGCGAGGGATCAAAGAAAAAGAGAAGCAACAACAGTGGCAGATAACAGCATGGGTCTGGTTGTGCACCCGATCCCCCCCCCCCCCCCCCCGACCGCCCTGTTTGGGCAGTCGGCTGTACATGGCTACTGTTTATGTTCAGGTGCGGGTCTAGAGGATTCATTTGAAGCCCAACTTCATGTTTAGATTAGATCGTATGGCTCTAACTATATGTTTATCTCTTTAGTATACATCGGATGACTATTGTATCAAAATAACTAAACTAGAGCTTTCTCTAGATCTATATATTCATTGTAATGGCTCCAAAACGGCATGATTCTATTGAGTGCCGAATATGAGAAGAGAATACTTTATCTGAGAGGTGAGAGATTTTTCCATTGCAAACAGTAAGTAAGATCTAGTTAGGCTTGAGAGAGGGTTCGTAGTGAGAATTGTAATATTCTTGTATTTTCTCTAGTTAAAATAACATCTAAGTTCTTCCACCTCCGGACTAAGGCGAAAGCCCTAACCAGGACAATTTTTGTGTGCTTTGTATGATTGGTGTGATCTAGTATTTGCTTGGTGGTTTGTATTAATCATGTCGAAAACTCAATATGATCATCTAGAGGGAATAATTCTGTAACACAGCCTTCCTACACCTTTAATATCATGGAGAACATTGTGGTGATCAACTGTTAAAAGAGAACAGGGCAGTGGACTTTCATTTTTTTTATTTTATTCCTTTTTTCATTGAATATGTAGTTGTACTAGGTTTGGCCATGGACGCACGTCTTCGTGAACGATGCAGAATATGAAAAACCCTGTAAACACTTAAAGAAAATGCAGGCAAAGCAAAGCACATAAAGAAAATGCAGGCAAATCACATAAAGAAGTTCAAGAAAATTCAGCATGCTAGTGTTACTACTAACCATCCAACTGTTGAAGAATTTTTGATTTTATAGCTCCTCCTTTTCTGAAAAGTGAAGAGACATGAGAGAGAGAGAGAGAGAGAAAGAGAGAGATCTGAAAAAGTGCAGAGAGAAGAGAGAGATAGTAATAAAGTGATGATGATTTATGTTTTAAGCGAAAAAAATTAGTTTTGGGGGGACAACTTTTGGGGGGGAAATGTCCTTTTGGAGGGTAAATGTGAGCCATTGATTTTGTTTCAATTGAGGGATAGCCACTTGATAGCTATATTTTAAATTGCTTTGTGATTTATTATATAGATTCTACTTTAGAGCATTCTTCAACACATTTCAACAATAATAAAATGAAACTTTGATTTTTGAAACTCTTTGTACATTTCTAGGGCTTCACAAACCTTCATTGAAATTATAAGAAATAAAAAGGTTGTCATGTATTAAAATAAAACAACTATATATCCATAATTTGTAAATATATTTACCTTGTATTTCTCAGTGGTACCTTTTTGTTACATTCTTTCACTTTTCTCATAATACACAGGGCTGGCCCTGGCCCGGTTGCACAGGGCCCATTAATAATGAGGGCCCCCGTGTAAAAAAACCCCTTTGAATCCAACACTAGCTTTCTATTATCACCCCTTTAAAACTTCCACTCCCAAGTCCACCCATTTCCATGCTCTCAATCCGTGACTAAAACCCGGCGTGAGCATATCAGATAAACTTCCACTCCCAAAAAAATTCTTCATCTTTCTACCCATTTTCAAGAACAACTCTCTCTCTCTCTCTCTCTCTCTCTCTCTCTATATATATATATATATATATATATATATATATATATATATATATATATATATATATATCTTTCTCATGCTTCATTGTCTCGCTCCACCTCCCACCACCTCCAAAAATTACTCATAGGTGTAAACCTAGTCCATAAATCCACCAATTCGCCCCCAATACCACCACAATTTGCCACTATCCTCGCCACCGTACACATCAACTAGCAGATCAAGGTCGAACCTTTTTCCCTTTCTTTTCGATTAGTTTTGACAATCTTATAGGGGTTTTCATCTCATGCTTGGGTTTTTCTATTCAACCTCTTATCGGCTGTTCTGGCATCTTCTTGGTATGAGGTTTTACATATCAGAATGAAGGAGATTCTTCATTTAAAATTTCCCCTTGTTTTACCTTTCACCCTTTGTACAATTTATTTTAGTATTTAATTTGTGCATCACAATGCTAAGAGGCATTCTTGATGGTTCCTCTAACATTGACACTGTAGAATCTTTTAAAGTTTTGTAGATTTTTATTTTTAGAAAATGACTTTATCTGATAAAAAATTGACTAATTGTATATTTGTTTCAATTTTTGAATTGCAGGTTTTAGGATTATCTTATATATTTCTAAAGCAAATTCACACATCAGATCTGTTTATAGATATTCTGTAAGTAGCAAGGCATATCGTGTATTTAATAAAAGAAAATGTACCATTCGGGAATCCATTGATACTATATTTGATGAAACTAATCCCTACACCAAAAAAATATTGCATGTTGTTGATGATGATGAGACAGGCGTTCGGGTTGAAAAGAAGCAGGTACAAATTGACCAAGAACCAAATACGAACTCTCAAAATCACAACCCTCCTCAAGATGAAGATGCATCCAAATCCCAAATAGAAGAGATGTCTTCACAACAAATTAATGTCATGGAAGATGAGCACATACAACATCAACTTTCCACAAATGAAACGCACCCCGCATGGAAAATCATGTCCAACCATCCACCAAATCTTATACGAAGCGATATATCGAAAGGGGTAACTACTCGCACACAAGCTCAAAATTTCATGTGTTTTTCAACTTTCGTTTCTATACTTGAACCTAAGAATATTAAGGAGGTCTTGCAAGATAATAACTGGATCATTGCAATGCAAGAAGAACTTAATCAATTCGAAAGGAATCAAGTATGGAAACTTGTTCCTAGACCTCACAATAGGACCATACTTGGAACTAAGTGGGTGTTTAGGAACAAGTTAGATGAATCGAGCACTATTACTAGAAACAAGGCCCGTCTTATTGCATAAGGTTATAACCAACAAGAATGTGTCGATTGTGTCCAGCCATTCGCATTTTACTTGCTTTTGCCTCTTATATGGAATTTACTCTTTTTCAAATAAATGTCAAAAGTGCTTTCTTAAATGGTTTTATTTCAGAAGAAGTTTATGTTGCACAACTACCGGGATTCACTGATCCCACACACATAAACCATGTATTTCATCTTGATAAAGCTTTGTATGGTTTGAAGCAAGCTCTTCGGGCTTGGTATGAATGACTAAGTTCGTTTCTACTTCACATAGGCTTCTCTAAAGAAAAAGTAGACACTACACTATTTATAAAATATATTTCTAAAGAAATCTTGATTGTTTAAATCTATGTTGATGATATTATATTTGGATCTACTAATGAAAATATTTGTAAAGAATTCTCAAAGAAAATGCAGGATGAGTTCGAAATGAGTATGATCGGTGAACTAACTTATTTTCTTGGACTTCAAATACAACAAAGAAATGATGGCATCTTTATAAATCAATCAAATATGCAAAGGAACTAGTCAAAAAGTTTGGACTTGAAAATGCAAATGCTTACAAAACACTTATGGCAACTACTACTAAGCTTTCCAATGATGAATCTGGTAACAATGTTGATATTTCTACTTATAGTGGTATGACTGGTTGTTTGCTTTATATTACTGCATCCGTCCAGATATCATATTTAGTGTTTGTTTATGTGCACGCTTTCAATCATGTCTCAAAGAATCGCATTTGGATGCCGTTAAGCGTATCATTCGATATCTTAAAGCCATACCAAATACTGGACTTTGGTACCCGAAAAATAGAAACTTTTCTCTTGTAGGATACTCTGATACAGATTATGCCGATAGCTTAACAGGTAGAAAAAGCACTAGCAGTACATGTCACTTCTTGAAAAACTGTCTTGTCTCATGGACATCCAAGAAGCATAATTCTGTAACTCTCTCCACTGCCGAAGCTGAATATATTGCTGCCAGATCCTGTTGTGCATAGGTATTATGGATGAAATACACTTTAGAGGACTACGAGGTATTTTTTTTTATCACATTCCTATTAAATGCGATAATACTAATACTGTTCATATGACAAATAATTTTGATCAACACAGTCGCACAAAACATATTAATATTACCACTTTATTAAAGACCACTTTCAAAAGGGAGATAATATTCTTAACTATGTTTCCACTGATTCTCAACTTGTTGATATCTTTATTAAGCCTTTAGATGAAAAACGATTTTATTTTTTAAAGGGAGAATTGAATGTTATTTATATTTTTGCTTAAACTTGGTTTTCGGTCGACTGGACGGGCTACTGTACGACTGTGAAGGTGTACAGTCTATTGGGCGGTCGACCAGTGCACTCTCGGTCTTTGTTTTGTTTTCCATCTGTTTTCAAAAATTGGGTTTCAGTATTTGCGGTCAACCGTGCGGTCGACCGGTTCACTCTCTATTTTTTCGTTCACTATCAATATTGTGTTTACAGGGTTTACGGTCGACCGTGCGGTCGACCGATTCGCTCTCGGTTTGGTTGTCTAATTTATAACTTAAATTGGTTTTCGGTCGCCCATTCGGTCGACCGGCTCTTTTACTGGCTATTCATTTTTTATTTTTAAAAGACACGTCTTTACGATGTTCTATGATTTTGGTTTCTTGATATTCACTCTTCTTCTTCTTTTGCTCTATGTCACGCATCTGTATTGAAAAAACCTCAAACCTATGATACCATGAAGAGCTCTCACTGTATATCAAAGAGTCTCGCGATCAGCAGTATCATGTAAGTAGATTTTCCTTACGTTTTCAAAAATATTATATTCTCCAAATGTTTTGCTTAATGTCAGTTAATTTAATATTTTTTAATGGAGTATGTTATACACTTCTGCTATTCGTTTGCCCCCTCTTGGTGTGTTCCAAAAAGGGGGAGAATCTTTTTATGAATGTCTTTATCTAAAAGTTACTGAAAATAAATAAAAAGATTGAAAATCTCTCTTGAATGTTTTAGTCTACATCCTCTTCTTCATAAATACTATATATCTCCTATGCAAATCTGTCACAGGAAGTACTGAATTAAGGGAGGGTATTTATATGCTTTATTTTCAACATTCAAAGACATGTTTTGTTCACACCAAAAGGGAAAGATTGTTGACTCTTAGTTTGGTGTGCACAAAATGTGTCTATAAATACTAATAAGTTTAAATTGAGTTGTTCAGATTTTCAAGATTAAATAATATTAATAAAAGATTCAAAAGAGAATCAAGAATAGGCAAAGAATGAAAGCAATAAAGAAGGATTGCAAAATCAAGCAAAAGAAGAAGTTATTCAAAAAGGAGCACATGTTGATTAGTGCCCAAGAAAGCCAGCAAGATCAGTTCTTGTAATTCCATATATGTGAGATTTCATGTGTATTTGATTGATTGTTTGACTGATTAGTATATGGTAAGAATATAAAGTGGGTTCGTTATGAACAGCACGATTGCGGTAGACTGTACTATAGTGTCGGTCGACCGCACCACAGTCGACTGCACGTTATAGCAATATAACGAAGCAGTCAACCATTCATCTTTCGACTTTTCGTTTAAAAGATGAACAGCCGACTGTCCCTTAATTGCAGTCGACCATAACTCGCACTGCTGACTTTTCTTGAATGTATCGTTTCTATTTTTGATAGATACACTTCCCCATCTATATATTGGAACGAACCCACTGTGTATTCCTCACCTATTACTCTGAGAAAAATCTTCTAAACTAATCAACTCAACAATCAATTTGAGTGTGTGTGATACTTATATATTTTCTTCAGTCAGGATTATTAAGGATCTTGAGTTTTTCTTTTCTTCCACTTCGGTGAGATTGATGGGGCTTGTGTTAGAAGTCATGTGGGTGTAATAGGTCTCTCAGTGTGAATCCGAGAATCACTGTACAAGATTTTGAGTATAGCGGAACACTTGTGGCGGAGAATTGCTACAAGTAGGTGGTGTGGACGTAGACCTGGGGGTCGAACCACGTTTATATCACTACGTCACTTGTGTTTGTTGTGTTTGATCTCTCTATCTCTTTTCTTTTAATTCGTAACTTTATTTTAAATTTTTAATTCCGCACAATCACCCTATTCACCCCCCCACCACCGGGTGATTTATATGAAGAGGTCTATTTTTTTTCTTTTTGCACAATGTCCTAAAATCTCAGGACCGGCCCTGATAATACTCTTGCAATTTTCTCACGGAAATACTAATTTAAGACCGATGTTGTGTTAGAGACTTGATATTATTGTAAGAGTCAAATTCCTTATATTCATAGTAGTGTGCATGAATTCTTTCCCTGTTTCAGCTTTTTCAGAGTTTTCATGAACCGCATTTGTGCTAACATTGAGCCATGTCGATATAAGCATCATATTTTCTTCAGTTGAGATAAACTTCTTTGCGCATGTCTTTCAACTTCTCCAGTTTGAGTTAAAATTTAAGGTGGAGTAGGAGTTGAAACTTGATATTGAGTAGGAGGGTGACTAGGATATTCATCAAATGGATCAGAAGTTGAGAAATTACCACTCGAGATCAGTAAAATGTGGATTTTGATAAGGGTCCATCTACATGTTAAAGATTTCAAATCGATAATTCAACAATAAAAATTAAAAGAGACATATACGAAATATTAATCAGAAGTTAAAAAAAAATAATACATTTTTCTTGTAGAATAAGGATAGAAACTTCTGCTATTTTAAAAAAAAATAGTCAGAAATTTTAGTGTAAATTAATAGTATCGCAAAAAGGCATATGTATAAAATATCTCTAATATCTCTACTATTTTAATGAGAAAGTTTGTTATCAAACAAATACGTGCATTGTAACCCAACAAACACGTACAATGCACATGCATAACTAATCAGAGCGGATCTGGGTCCAAGCAGCACAAACAACTGTTTTGGGCCCCCAATTTTATAAGGCCCCATATTTTTTAAATATTTACAATGTTAAAAAAAATATACAATATTTTTTGATATAATTACATTATATTAATAGTTGGCTTATTAGCTTAGTTGGTTAGATTGTTGTGCTAATAATGTGAAGGTCAAAGGTTCAAAACTTGCATGGCCCAAATATTTTTTCAATCATTTTTTTAATTTTTCAATTATTTTAAAATTTTTAAAATTAATTTTTTTTCACATAGCCATACATGCCATTTTACCATTTTATGAATTTAATATTATATTTTACTTAACCCATATATCACTCTATGATATTTTTTTAATGTTCTCTAGTATATCATATTTACTTGTTTATGATAAATTTCTAATCAAATCATCAAGTGTATATGGTTATTCTACATTTTAAGCTTCCAACTAGTATTCTCATATACATATATTCATCATCATTTCATTTTGATCGTGTTTTCTGATATATCATATTTACCTCTTTGAGATGACATATTTCGTTTTTTGTTGTTAGAGTTTGTCCGAGTTTCTTTTTGCCACGAGACATTTCCTATAAAAAGTGTACGTTATCAATTAAATCTTTTTTTGAAAGCATATATATAAATTTGTTTTCATTTAAATAGTTTGTTCTCTAATGCTCCGAGTTTGTTTGCATTTAAATAATTGGCATTTTTATTTTACCAACTTGCAAAAGGCCCTATTTGAGAATTTGCTTAGGGCCCCTTGAAACTCAGATACGCCCTTGTAACTAATGCAAAGGAGGTCTTAGGTTCGATGCTAGACAACGTCGGAATTGTTTAATATATATATATATATATATATATATATTGATATGGCTAGAAATGGGGTTTAATCGGAACCGTCCAAATCAGATACGAATCTTGAAACCCAGGGGTAAAACGGTAATTTCCCCTACAAAAGGGTCCAAAATGGGTATTGGATCTTCTCCCCAAGGACCCAATAACCCGCGAATGGATCCGCCAACAAGAGGGTGCGGGTCCTTAACCGCTGCACACCCGACCCAACAAGATAAAATTAGGGTCCCTGATTAATCTTGATCAACGGCCCTGATGTACGTCTATCTCTTCACTGGCATTTGGGGATTAAATTCCTTATCTGATTATAGGGAATATACCTCATCAGATTACATTCCTAATCTGTTTACGGGGGGAATATTCCATATCAGATCACGAGGATTACATTCCTAATCCGTTCCCTAAGACGCCTATAAATACCCCCCACCCATCTCCATTAAGTGGTAATCAATCTTTCACCAGTTTTTGTGCTCTTTCATAGTCTTTTCAGATTACTGACTTGAGCATCGGAGGGTGCGTCGCCGGGAACAACCCCGGTGTCTCGCACTTTTTGCAGGTCCGCGACGGGATCGACGATCGAAGACCGACGGAACAGGTACACAGGTTTACTATTCAGTTTCCCTAAGAATCCACAAATTTATCTGTTTGCCCCCACACCAAATTTAGCGGCAACAGATTGGCACCGTCTGTGGGAATCTAACGAATAGGAACCTCTCCTCTTCCTGGTGAACAGGTCTCCTCCAGCCATGCCGCCTCGCAAGGTCAGGTCAAGGGGGTCCAATCGAGTACCCAATCCTGACCAGCAAGAAGTCCCTAACAATCCCGCTCAACAACAAGAGCAGCTTCCCCCTACAGCGGAAGACCCGCTCCAACAGAACCTTCCCCCTCCGGATCAGCATCCAAAGGGTCCTAACCCTCAGAAACAACCTCTTCACCAACAAGTCTCCGCCCACAACGCCTCTACGGACTCTATGGCCTCCCATCACCCCCGAGCCTCTGGTCGCCACAATGCCACCCTTAACCGCCAGAAAGAGGATGATCTCCGCCGCCATCTGGAAGAAAAGCGGGCTCGAGAGGGAGCCTCTCGCCAGCACCATCCGGGTGAGCGGTCTCCTCGCCACCGGTACCACAGGTCCCCCGTCCGAAGAGGGAGGAAGGAGTCCCCCGATTACTACCGGAGAAGGCACTCCCCCGCAGGTCGGCAACAGCCCAGGAACAATGAGGCACCAATCACCCGTGCCGAGTTCCAGCAGTTCCAAGCGACCATCCTGCAGGCTCTCAACCACCATCAAAACCCTAATGAGCCGAAGGCCCCGTCCCCTCCTCCGGTCCGAAGCCCTCGCCGACGGTCCCCCTCTCCTCGTCCTGCGCCTACCAACTCCCGGCGTACCCCAAGTCCTCGTCGTTCCCGAAGTTACCGTCGCCACAGCCCTCGCTCTCCCTCTTACGAAGACGAGTCCCGAGGCTCGGCAGACTACCGTCGGAGAGATGACACCATGAACCGCCGTCTTCATGAAGTAGAAAGGCGCCTGGGTCAGATAAACCGAGAAGAGGAGCTCAGGGGGAGGACCCTACGTCCTAGCCGACCCCCTTTCTCCCGGACCATAGTGGATGCACCTGTGCCGTTCGGTTTCAAGCCTCCCCAATTCGAGAACTATACCGGAGAGACCGACCCAGTCGATCACATCGAAAGTTTTAAAACTTTGATGCTCCTCCACCAAGCTTCAGATGCCCTCCTCTGCAAAACTTTTCCCGCAACTCTCAAGGGCCCAGCTCGAGAATGGTACTCTCGCCTTGCCCCAGCCTCAATATTCTCCTTCGAGCAGTTCGAGACCCTCTTCGTCACCCATTTCATAAGCAGCCGAAGAACTGAGAAGACCAGCATCTCGCTATTGCACCTCCACCAGAAGAAGGGGGAGAAATTGAGAGATTATGTGAAGAGGTTCACAGCTGAAGCCAGGTCCATTGCATCCCTCGACCAGTCAGTTGCTACCGCTGCATTCCAATCCAATGTCCTCAATTCCAACCTCTGCTCCTCCCTCGCCAAGAAGCCACCACATGACTTTTCCGACCTACTCCTTCGCAGTGAAAAGTATATCCGGGCAGAAGAGGCCGAACAACAACCCAACTGGGAAGGGTCTACCTCCGGGTTTAAGAGGAAGGGAACGGAAGAAGAAGGAGCTAAGAAGCTCCAGAAGGATAATGCCGGCCAGCGCCGACCTCCCCCTAGATTTGAGAAGTTCACTCCCCTCAACACTAACGTCTCAGCCATTTTCATGGAAGTCGAAAAAGAAGGGGTCTTGCCTCCAGCTCCGAGGATGAACACCCCCGCCAAGAGAAGAGACAGAGAGAAATGGTGCCGTTATCACCGGGACCATGGGCATGACACCAACGATTGCCGTGCTCTGAAAAACGAGATCGAAGCCCTTATCCAGAGGGGGCAACTGATGAAGTTTGTAAGAAAGGACCGAGCCGAACTTCCTCCCCCGCCTCGGGGGGCTAACAAGCGTCCGGAACGAGAAGAGATGCCAGACTTTGAGGAAGAGCGAGTCCTCCACCTCACCATGGGGGTCCAATGGGGGGCTCCTCGAACTCCTCTCGGAAAGCATTTATCAGGGAAGTCAATTCAGTCCGAGCCACACCTCCTCCCAAAGGCCTCGGGGTGCCTGTCACGTTCTCAGACGAAGATCTAGAAGGGGTCCGCACCCCACATTGTAACGCACTCGTCATTAGCCTCCACATGGCGAATTTCAAGGTGGAAAGGATCTTAGTAGACAACGGCAGCTCCGTCAACATCCTCTTCCTCTCCGCTTTTAAAGGCCTAAAGCTCTCCAGAGACAGACTCAAGCCTGCCGGCTACACTCTCCATGGGTTCATGGGGGTTCCGGTAACTATTGAAGGGGTGATCACCCTCGATGTAACTACCGGACAAACTCCTACCACCCGGACAGAGCCGATGGACTTCATGGTGGTGGACGTTCCAGCCGCCTACAACGTCATTTTGGGTCGACCTGGCCTCGCAGCTCTGGAAGCTGTCCCCTCAGCATACCATCTTAAGATGAAGTTTCCCACCCGGTCGGGGGTCGGAGAAGTAAGGGGCAATCAGGAGCAGGCCCGAAAGTGCTACATGACCTCGACCCTTGGGCCCGTCCTCTCCTTGGAGACTCTGGAAATTCCCCTAGACACTGCAAGACCGACTTCCGAGCCGGTGGATGAACTGGAGGAGGTGCTCTTCTCCGAACAAGAGCCGACCCGCAAATTCTTCGTAAGCAAGACCCTCCCGTCCGCCCTATACTCAGATATTGTGAGATGTATCCGAACCAATCAAGACCTCTTCGCGTGGTCCGCAGCAGATATGCCTGGTATCTCCGAAGAACTCTTAGTCCACCGCCTGAGCGTCGATCCGGGGTCCAAACCGGTTCAGCACAAGAGGCGCAAGTTTGCCCCCGAACGTCAGCTCGCTATCAAAGAAGAGGTAGACAAGTTGTTAAAGGCCCGATTCATACAGGAAGTAAACTACCCTGAATGGTTGTCAAACGTAGTAATGGTGAAGAAGTCCAATGGGACTTGGAGAATTTGCATTGATTTCACCGACCTCAACAAGGCCTGTCCCAAAGATCCTTTCCCTCTACCGAGCATTGACACTCTGATTGACGCAACCTCGGGACATGAGCTCCTCAGCTTCATGGATGCTTTCTCGGGTTACAATCAGATAAGAATGTTCCCCCCGGATATCCCGAAGACATCTTTTGTGACCGACCAAGGCCTTTATTGCTACAGAGTCATGCCATTCGGTCTAAAGAACGCAGGGGCAACATACCAACGCCTCGTCAACAAGGTTTTCCAGGCCCAGATCGGCCGGAACATGGAAGTGTACGTCGACGATATGCTTGTAAAGAGCGTCCGAGGTGTTGACCATGTGGCCGACCTTCAGGAGGCCTTCGACGTCCTAAGAAAGCACAATATGAGACTCAACCCGAACAAGTGTGCGTTCGGCGTCTCATCAGGGAAATTCCTTGGCTTCATGGTTAGCCAACGAGGAATTGAAGCAAATCCGAAGAAGATCAAGGCCATATTGGACATGGCCCCTCCCAGAAATGTTAAAGAAGTTCAGAGATTGACTGGTCGCCTGGCCGCCATAGGGCGCTTTCTGTTGAAGTCCGGGGAGAAGTGCCTCCCATTATTCAAAGCCCTCAGGGGGGCTAAAGGATTCGAGTGGGGGCAGCAGCAACAAGACTCCTTCGACCAGCTTAAAGCCTACCTCGTCAATCCACCTCTTCTCAGCAAACTAATACCTGGCGAACCACTCTACCTCTACCTAGCAGCTTCCGAACAGACACTTAGTGCGGTCTTAGTCAGAGAAGAAGAAAGGGCTCAGAAGCCCATCTACTACGTCAGCAAAGTACTTCGGGACGCCGAGCTCCGGTACCCGAAGATTGAGAAAATGGCCTACGCCCTGATAATGGCCGCGAGAAAGCTTCGACCCTACTTTCAGTCCCATTCAGTGGTCGTCCTTACCGACCAGCCGCTGAAACAGGTCCTTCACAAGCCCGAGACTTCCGGTCGCCTCATGAAGTGGTCAATCGAGCTAAGCCAACATGATATAACTTATCAGCCTCGGACCGCGATCAAGGCACAGGCACTGGCCAAATTCATAATTGAAACTACAATCCCTGAGTCCAGCCAAACAGTGAAGGGACCACCCGTCTGGTCGGTCTATGTCGACGGGTCCTCCTGCAACGAGGGAAGCGGGGCAGGGGTCATCCTGACAGGCCCAGATGATTTCCTCCTCCAATACTCCCTCCGTATAAACTTCAAAGCCTCGAACAACGAAGCCGAATACGAGGCACTAATAGCCGACTTCGAATGGCCCGAAATGCAGGGGCACAACGGCTACAGATCTTCAGTGACTCTCAGTTGATCGTCAATCAAGTCCTCGGCGAGTATGAAGCCCGCGATGATAGAATGGTTAAATACTTGGCCAAAGTAAAGAGCCTCATGGCACTGTTCGAAGAGACCCTCATCCAAAGGATCCCCCGAGAAGAAAATGCCCAGGCCGACGCCTTATCCAAGTTAGCCTCCTCTTCCCTTCAAGGTCTGGAGCAGACCGTATTGATAGAAGTCCTCCTGAAGCCGAGCATAGAGGACGAGTCGCCTGACTCTGTCGAAACATTGCCCGTCCTCCTCGAAGACAACTGGATGAAACCCCTCGTTGAGTTCTTAAAGGACGGACTCCTCCCCGAAGATCCGAGGGAAGCAAGAAGGATCAGGACCCGAGCCGAGCGTTATACATTAATCGAAGGTATCCTATACAAACGCTCCTTCACACAGGTGGACGGTCGCCCTTACCTAAAGTGTCTTTCCCCCGGGCAAGCCGACTATGCCCTGCAAGAGCTCTACGAGGGCATCGGTGGGGCCCATTCTGGCTCTAGAGCCCTGGCGCGCAAAGTGTTGAACTACGGGTATTACTGGCCCACTCTCCTACGGGACGCCGAACGACACGTTCGGCAATGCAGCTCCTGTCAAAAGTATTCCGACATCCGACGCCTCCCACAAACACCGCTCGCCTCCCTATCAAGTCCGATCCCCTTCGCTATGTGGGGGATGGATTTACTAGGGCCGTTTCCACCAGCCCCCGGACAGCTAAAGTTCCTAGTCGTGGCGGTCGACTACTTCTCTAAATGGATAGAAGCCGAGCCCCTGGCTACAATCACCGAGCATAAGGTCGTTCAATTCTTCTGGAAAAATGTGATTTGCCGGTTCGGCGTTCCCCGAGTCATAGTCACGGATAATGGAACACAGTTTACTGGAGCCGCCTTCCGAGCTTTATGTGAGGACCTCTCCATGCAACACCGATTCTCCTCAGTCTCCCATCCTCAGTCGAATGGCCAGGCTGAGAATGCCAACCGACAGATTCTTTCGGGCATCAAGAAGAGATTAGACAAGTGTTCCAAAGGATTGTGGGTCGATCAGCTGCCAAATGTGCTCTGGAATCACCGCACCACCAAGCGGACCCCAACAGGCGAGAGCCCATTTAATCTCACCTATGGGGCCGAGGCCATCATCCCCCTAGAAGTCGGGATACCCTCTCCTCGTCTGATAGCTTATGAAGAAGAACAGAATGCCAGAGAGCTCAGAGCAAGCTTAGATCTGATAGATGAAATCCGAGAGAGAGCGGCCATACACCAGCAAGCTTACCGAAGGAGGATCGAGCTAGCATACAACAAAAGGGTCCGCCCAACGAACCTCAAAGAAGGGGATCTAGTCCTCCGAAAATTGGCCATCTCGTTCCCCGGACAGAAAAGTAAACTGGCCCCGAATTGGGAGGGACCGTACAAAATCTCAAAAGTAATCCGCCCCGGTGCATACAAGCTAGAAGATCTCGAAGGCAGAGAAATTCCCAGGACCTGGAATGTAACGCCCCGAATCCCAAATACACTGAATTCGAGATGTTCTACAGGATCTTTTCACTTTCTTTAGTACAATTTTACAGGGAAATTAAAACTTTTCATCATACATCAGAGTTTACATCATAATTACATCTTTCTTTTGCACAGCGGAAGTAAAATACAACAATTTGATACAAGTACAACAGCATAATGTAATCTTTAAGCATCCATCCTCTTTTAATCTTTAACAAGTCATTTACCTGCATGTAAGACTGTGGGTACGTCAGTTTATTCAACCGACGAACATTATACACGGCCATCCTCTCTATGCCGGAAATAGTATAACTTAACTTTTCATATTTAGCAAACACAAACTTGTCACATTCAAACTAAAGGGACTACCCTATTGATGTCGTGTTTGTGATTGTGCACTTAGTCCTTAATGCAGTTAATTATGTTACATGACACTAATGCACACTTGTTCGGATTCTATGCATCCCATACTACATAGGTCCGAGGGCAAGCCCTTATTCGTTCTTCATCTTTATAGGGTTCAATCCCCCGTTATGTCTTAACTACTACTGTAACTACGGTAGTGTCTTAGAAGTCCTATGATCTATGAGCCCATGTCCAGGCAGCCTGGAGGGGAATCCCACGCACTGTCACGACGCATCGAGCAGGCAACCTATGGACAATTCAGCCTCCGCCATGGAACAATGGCACCACCCATAGCCACTCGAACATTCCACGAGCGTCGCCACCGGGACGATAATTCCGGAGTAGCGCCCACGCCATGTCTTGACACATCAAGCAGGCAACCTGTGAATCGCTCTCACACCGCTATCCGTTGGCCCCCATACTCATGTTTTTCTTCTACTTTCATCACATCTCCACTATGTACTAGTCCTTAGTTTTATTTAAAAATCATGAACAAAATAATCTCTAGAGTTAGCCTCTCCATCAACCGGACTTATTCATTTGTTTCATCATGACCAACCTTGGTCTAATTTCATCTCAATTCATTTTTCTCAATGCCGGAGAGACTTAGCTACTCTATTTCAAATTTCATTTCACAATCTTCAATTCATAACAATTTCCATGTCGAGTTCTCAAACTCACATGTATATTCTCTTTCAATTCATGATTACACTTTATTCACAAGTCCATAATGAATACTTTTAACTCACAAAGTTCATATGTATAGCCAACAATTTCTTTTTCCCTTTCATACATCATGATTTTAATTTCATAATCATACATGAATTCAAGCAACTTCATAATATCACTAGTCACATCCATACTTCACATTTGCACAATATTCATAAGTGAGGATAAATAATATCATGTTACACAACAAAGTACTTTTTCCAATTACTTTATAATAGCCTATTTCACTTAATCTTTATAAGTTATAAATTCCATAAGTATATATCTTATAACCAAAGCTCTAATTATGCCTTTTATTCACAAACCATAATGTATTTCATTCAAATAATACCCAATTTACTCTTATAAAATTCCTTGTATTTTTATGAGAATTACCATATTTATTTCATAATTTTTGGACATCAAAAACTCCCAAAAAAATATTTTTTCCTATATGCCGAACCCAAGAATCGAACTAGGCACAGCACCGTGACAGCACAGAGCCCCAACTGCTAGGCCGGTCGCCGAACACAATATAAGAGCGACTGAGAGTAATAAATACTCTCGGTTCGCTGTTAACTAGTTTTTGAGAATTTAAACAAAAAGGGTGTGAATACTGGGATTCGAACTGTGCAAACCAGAGAAGCAAACCGCAGTCCAAGACCACCTGAGCCACTGGCTCGGGTTGTCACTAACCCAATTAAAAATCGATTTGTATTATATTCACACTGCTTTAAAAACAACTCGATATTCAAATAACCATAGTTTCTTATTGCTTTGGTAAAACTTTTCTAAAACTTCCAGATTAATCCCCATTTGTATAAAGTTCATACCAGTAAAAAATATAATTTTTTGGTACTAATGAAATGTATTTTTCACACACAAATTCCAAGAGTTATCTATTAAACTACAATATATTGTATTTTCGACATTGCCATATAATTAATCTACTAGTCTTTTTATTCAATAATTTCATGGTGATAATTTACTGATATTAGTTCTTAATTCAACCAGCATATATGATTTCAATAGTCCATATTCATATCAACATAAAGGTCTATTCATCACAAATTAACTACTAATTTTATGAGTAGTACTTTCATTAATCAACCTATGTCATAATGAAGTATACTCATTCATCGATTATACAAATCATATCTCAACATACAAGTATTTCATTTTTCTTCAAAATAAGGTGTACTCTTTCTTAATAAGTTCCATGTCTCAATTTCACAATTAACAAGCATGCGTTATGTCTCTAATCCTAACAACATTCTCAATTAAATTTAATCCCCATCATAACTTCATATTAATAAACATGGAGCAATCTACACACAATTTAATTTTAACACTAAAGCCATATAAGTTAATCACCACATTTCAATCAATTCACATGCTAACTACTCAATTCAAGTGGGCTCTTATTAATATTTTTCATGCATCTTTGATGGTTGAAACTTAGCATGGATCTATATTAGAAATATGAAATGTTTTACCCACCTTAATTGGAGAGAAAAACCCAAACAAAAGCAACCAAGTCCTTGTAGATGAAAGCACCTCCTCCTAGCCAAAAGAGTGCACCAACTCCAAGCTTCCAATCAAAGCCGAATGCTTCCTCAAGCCCAATCCGAATGCTTCTCCTCCTTGTGATGCCGGCCACTCCAAGCAACAACAACACACACAACTCTCTTATCTTTTATAACTCTCACTATTACAATGTTATAACTTAGAAATTATACTTTGCATATGAAAAATTAGCCATGAGAAGGGGGTATTTATACTAGGAAATGAGTGAGATGGAGGGCCAAGATTGTTTTGGTGGTTGTTGGATGAAGGGCTTAGATTAAGGTAGGAGTTAGGAAAACTACCCACAACTAAGAAACTACCACCATGATCACCATACCCAAAATCAAAAATCCCTCCAAAAAGATTGAAACCCGACCAAGAATAAAGTGTGCAATGCACGTGTACGTGTAGTGCACGTGCATGCAACTAGGCCAAATTTGTACATTTTTAATTTGTACAAAAATAAAATAATGATAAATTAGTCTTCTACATGACAAGTTTAATTAAAATGGATTAATTCATGGGCTTTCTTTTTGGGCCAAAATAGTTTATAAAATAAATAAATAAAATAAAATACATTTGGGCTTTTTTAAGAAAAAGGCTTTTCATTAAATTAAAATAAGGCTTTAAAGAAAGGCTTTTTGTACTAAAATAATTTGAGAAAATTATATTTAAATACACACATCATGATAAAATAATCCAAACAAAATATTGCACGTGCACACTACGTGCAAAATAAATAATTTTTCATTAATTGAAAAATCAGGGTATTACATGGAATGCCGACCATCTTTTGAAATACCAAGAGAAGGCACCTACGCCTCCCTAAGTAACTCAAGATGTCGAACCATTCCCTTCCTTTCGCTAGTAGTGATTTCTTCGTTTATTTTTTCCACTGTAATAACGGCTAGCAACTTTAGAAGCGGCCGAGCATTAGATATTAATAAATAAAGTTTTTTCATATTTTTACTGCTATTACATCTCTCTGCTTTTAACTCTTTAATCTAACAATGGTTCCGGAATCCAACACTTGGCTCGATTCTACTTTGCAAGTTCGCTCCTAAGCGAACTAGAAGTAGTTCGCCATTCGAAATTGCTCCCACAGCCGTTGAATGGTACGGAGTCCAACACTTGGTTCGATTCCACTTCGCAAGTTCGCTACTAAGCGAGCTAGAAGTGATTCGCCATTCGGAACTGCTCCTACGCCTCCTGAATTAACAATGGTTCCGGAGTCCAACACTTGGCTCGATTCTACTTTGCAAGTTCGCTCCTAAGCGAACTAGAAGTAGTTCGCCATTCGGAATTGCTCCCACAGCCGTTCAATGGTACGGAGTCCAACACTTGGTTCGATTCCACTTCGCAAGTTCGCTACTAAGCGAGCTAGAAGTGATTCGCCATTCGGAATTGCTCCTACACCTCCTGAATTAACAATGGTTCCGGAGTCCAACACTTGGCTCGATTCTACTTTGCAAGTTCACTCCTAAGCGAATTAGAAGTAGTTCGCCATTCGGAATTGCTCCCACAGCCGTTGAATGGTACGGAGTCCAACACTTGGTTCGATTCCACTTCGCAAGTTCGCTACTAAGCGAGCTAGAAGTGATTCGTCATTCGGAATTGCTCCTACACCTCCTGAATTAACGATGGTTCGGAGTCCAACACTTGGCTCGATTCTACTTTGCAAGTTCGCTCCTAAGCAAACTAGAAGTAGTTCGCCATTCGGGATTGCTCCCACAGCCGTTGAATGGTTCGGACTCCAACACTTGGTTGCCGAACATTCTCGACACCGACCGCATCACGGGCGTGAGTTCGGCACCCGCGCCGAACATTCTTGCCACCGACCGTATTACGCGCTTGAGTTCGGCAGTCAAGATCAATCGAGAAATCAACAAGTCTCAAGCCTCAGCACTAGCTACCGAGCATTCTTGACACTGACCGTATTACGGGCGTGAGTTCGGCACCCGCACCGAGCGTTCTTGCCACCGACCGTATTACGGGCCTGATTTTGGCAGTCAAGACCAGTCAAAAAATGCCAAGTCTCAAACCTCGGTTCCACAACTCCACGACTAGAGCAAAAATTGGGCAACTACGATACGGCGACGATTAAATCGATTCCAATTTTATTAAAAGCAACCCTTACATACATCAATATTACAAGGTACTAAAGATTACAAGGAGCTGAAAAGCAAAGATTACAAGACACTGAACTCGGAGCCATCAACGCCTCCGAGGCGCAGGGATGTTCCTCTTCAAGGACACTTGAGGTCGGCGACATTTGCCTCCGGAACCAGATCCCAGGGCAGCAAGTTGGGACGTGTCCTCGGCACTGCTTCTGGCAGCCACGCCGACGGATGTGCCGCTCGACGAAATGGCCACGGAACTTTGCGCATCCCCCGGGCTTGGATGGCCGAGGGGCGGACGGGTCGCCATCTCGTAAAATGAAATGCCGCGGTCGCTCTCCGCATGAGTACATGAAGTGCTCCTGACATTGATTGGCCCCGAACGTGGTTTGAGCCGGGCTACCTCCGCCTCTAGTTCTGAGATCCGGCCTCGCAACGAGCCGTCCCCGACGTCGACCTCGAAGCGAGGTGGCGTTGCGGAACTCCGGGCATCGGAGCGATTCGCCACGAGGCACCGAAGGTGGGTAACCTCGATGCCCCTGTCCACCGTGGCCCTCTTCAACACATCGACCTCGGCAGTAAGCTCATCCCGCTCGGTAGTCAACTTGGCCACCGTCGAGGCTAACGCTTCCCCCTCAGTCCGAAGCCCCGCCTCCACGGTTCGTAGATGATGGATCTCCGAGAACAAGCCATCCCTCTCCGCCGTCACCTTCGACAAAGTATGGCGAAAACACTTGGTCCGAAGCCCTTTGGTAAAGGCAACCGGCAAACCATCTTCCCCTCCTGAGGTGGTCATCTCGGCGATCCTGCCCTCCAAGCGCTGGATGTCGAGATCTCGCTGACCAAGTATGAGCTGAAGCTGGTTCCGCTCTTCCTCGGCTCGGCGCAATCCGAGATCGACTTCGAAAAGCCGCTCTCGACACTTCGCCAAGCACAGCCTCGTCTCCTTCAAACCAACCTCAGTCCCGACCTTACCATCCGAGCGAGGGCGCTCGACGTCCCGAGTTACCACCGCGAGCTGAAAAGAAACGCAAACAAGCAACAAAAATTCAGACGTCGTCTAAGTCCCAAACCTCGGGAGTTCTTTCGAACAAATGCTCGAGCGTTCGACAGTCAACAGACAAAGACACGAGATCGAGCCCAAAAAGTTGTGTTTTTCATTCATTTCAAAAGAAAAAAGGGGTAGCGATGGCCAGTCCGCTATTAGGCATTACACGTCAAAAAACAAAAAAAAGAAACAACAAATGGAGTCAGGGCTCGACCTCTTTCCCGGGGCAGCGAGCGGGGGTCGGGGACGACACTTCTGAAGGGGCCACCGTCGCCAATGGGGTAACCACCGACCCCTGAACTCCGACGGGGGGATCCGCCACAGGATCGTCGTCGCCCCTCTCCTCTTCTTCTTCTTCCTCTCCCTCCGATTCGGGGTCGAAGCCTTCAACGTGCCCCAGGAACAGCCTCCAACCCGAGCAGTCCACGTTGGGGTAGGCCTCCGTCACCCGGGCGATAGCATCGGCGAAGGCCTTGGCCATGTTCTGGGCGAGGAAGCCTTGCGCCTTCTCCAAGGTCGCATCCTCCGCCTGCTTCACCGCCGCCGCTTTGGCCTCGGCAGCCTCCGCCAACTGCCGGGCCACCTCCTGACGAAGATTGTCCTCCAGCGTCGCAACCCTGTCCTCGAGGTAGGCAACCCTCGCTGACTTCGCCTCGAAATTCAATTCGAGCTTGTCGAGCTCGTTCCTTATCTGGGCCTTCTCCTTCCGAACTTGGTCATTCTCCTTCTTCATCTCCTTCTCCTGGGCCGCCAGCCTCTCGGTAAGGTGCCCAAAGTGAACGACGATCTGCGATTAGAAGGCAAGAAATTCATAAAAATTATTAACTTAAGAAGTTCGGCATAAAAAGGGGGGGGGGATAGATCCAACACTCACCGACACCGCCGAGCGCGCTATCTCGATAACGTCGTCTCCCTCCCGTCCGGCCTCCATGGCCGCCCGATCCTTCGGCGTGGCGAGGTGCTTGATGGCCTCCATGCTCGCCAAAGAATTGCCGAGGAACCCGTCATGCTTCCGAACTTGCCAGTCCGGGACGTGGATCCTTTTGTGAGCCTCGGTCAGGAGCTCCTCCGCCACCCTCGTCAGCAGCGGCGTCGGCATATTGAGGGCTGCGGCGATGGGAAATTCGCCGACCCTGGTCGACGTCGAAGCGACCACGCCATCAGGGGCCGGGCTTTCCAGGATCTCCACCTCCTCGGTCACCTCGGTAACCTTCGGAGCCTTGGACGTCGGCAGCTTGGAGACCACCCTCTTCCTCTTCTTCGGTGCCTTGTTGGCGAGGCCTGCCCTCAGCGCCAACACCGCCTGATAATCCATAGACTCTGCACCATAAGACAAGTAGATTAGTTCGGAACAAGTCATGAAAAATGAAGCACAAGAAGTAAAACAACAATAATAAATAAAGGAAGCCGCGTACTGGGATCGGCATGAACGAGCCCTCCCTTAAACAGGATGTCCTCAGTCAGATCCTTCCAGTCAAGCTTCGGCCGACCCAGGAGTACCCGTACAGCCTCCTCCTCTTCGGGCCGAAGTGTCGGCAGCGCCTTCACCTTCTTCGGCACACCCTCCACCCAACTAACGGGGATGGCCAGGCCTCCGGACTACGCACCAGAAGGTACTTCTCGCGCCAGTACTTGATGGAATCAGGGCACACAACGAGCCTGCCTCCGTGCCTCGGAGT
The DNA here is from genome assembly GCA_017893485.1 of Hemerocallis citrina. Taxonomy (NCBI): domain Eukaryota; kingdom Viridiplantae; phylum Streptophyta; class Magnoliopsida; order Asparagales; family Asphodelaceae; genus Hemerocallis; species Hemerocallis citrina. The sequence goes on from CM030359.1 coordinate 259,379,351, forward strand.
CAAATAGTACCGGTACGCCGACCTATTCCCTTGATGTAGCTGGTAGATGGTCCGAAGCACGTTCAGCTCCGGCTGAATCCCAGCGGCTTCGCAGTGTAGTACGAAGCCGTTTATCACTCTCCATGCATTCGGCATAAGCTGGATAGGGCTGACCCCGAGCCAGCTTAATACAGCGACCGCGAACGGATGGAGGGGCAGCCGAGCCCCGGCGATAAAGGCATCGACCGGCCAGCAACACACGGTCACCGGCATCGGCGAGTTGGCCCTAACCTTGGGACCCGGCAACATAAGCTCGTACTCCTCCGGGATCTGAAAGCAACCCCGAATCACTCCCAAGTCATCTTCGCTGAGGATCGACACCGTCTCGTCGGCCTCTGTCGTCTCCCTCGCCGCATTCTCCTCGAACGACCGGGCCCTCCCATACACAATGCGTTCGGCATCCTCCTCCGGAAGTTCCCGAACCCTGTGGAGCCCAGTCAGCGGCCCCGGTAACCTGCCGAACTCCAGCATGCGCTTCGGCTCCACCACGACAGAATCTTTGCCGAACACCTTCTTGCTTTTGTGAGGTCGGCTAGAGGTCGGAGCTTCGGTGACTTCAAGGGAGGGCTCGGAAGAAGAAGAGGAGACGGAGACAGACATGATTAGAGACTAAAATATAAGTTACCTTGAACGGAGATGTCGTCGGAAAGCTCGCCGGAAAAAGGTCAGCGATCACCTGGAGCTCTAGCAATTTCAAACGAAAACAACAGAGCGAAGAGTTGAAAAGTGAAAAATGAAGAGGGGGTGGGGGTTTTATAGAGAGCCAGCGCGTCAATCGAGACTAATGGGCTTTTACCACAGGCCCACCTCCACAAAGCGACAAAAGGCAACCCCAACCGTCGCCTTGTTTGCCACGCCTGGCCAAACGGCTCATTAATGACAGTCACGTCAGCAGAAGCCCAGGGGACGCAGCATTAAAGGACGTCACATCTGTCAGAAACCCAGGGGCCGTCACATCCGTCAGAACCGTCGAATCTCAAGCCTCGGCACCAGCTGCCGAGCGTTCTTGACACCGACCGTCTTACGGGCGTGGGTTCGGCAGACTCCCAAAACTTTTTCAAAGAGAGCAAAAACTCTTTCAACTTCCTCTGCGTTGTCGGAATCGACAAGTCTCAAGCCTCGGCACCAGCTGCCGAGCGTTCTTGACACCGACTGTATTACGGGCTCGAGTTCGGCACCCGCTCCGAGCGTTCTTGCCACCGACCGTATTACGGGCTTGAGTTCGGCAGTCGAGATCTCCAAAAAATTTCTAAGTCTCAAGCCTCGGCACCAGCTGCCGAGCGTTCATGACGCCAACCGTATTACGGGCGTGAGTTCGGCACCCGCTCCGAGCGTTCTTACCACCGACCGTATTACGGGCTTGAGTTCGGCAGTCGAGATCTCCAAAAAATTTCTAAGTCTCAAGCCTCGGCACCAGCTGCCGAGCGTTCATGATGCCGACCGTATTACGGGCGTGAGTCCGGCGCCCGCTCCGAGCGTTCTTGCCACCGACCGTATTACGGGCGTGAATTCGACAGTCAAGATCTCCAAAAAAATTCCAAGTCTCAAGCCTCGGCACCAGCTGCCGAGCGTTCTTGACACCGACCGTATTACGGGCTTGAGTTCGGCACCCGCTCCGAGCGTTACGGGCTTAAGTTCGGCAGTCAAGATCTCCAAAAAATTTCTGAGTCTCAAGCCTCGGCACCAGCTGCCGAGCGTTCTTGACACCGACCGTATTACGGGCTTGAGTTCGGCACCCGCTCCGAGCGTTCTTGCCACCGACCGTATTACGGGCTTGAGTTCGGCAATCAAAATCTCCAAAAATGTCTAAGTCTCGAGCCTTGGCACCAGCTGCCGAGCGTTCTTGCCACCGACCATCTTACGAGCGTGAGTTCGGCACCTGCACCGAACGTTCTCGCCACCGACCGTATTATAAGCCTAAGGTCGACATTGACCGCCAAACGTCCTTGGTTCCGACCCCCTGTACATGGAAAATCTGGCCTTCGGACTTCGACGAGCCCCCTCTCCAGGCTCGTGACCACGCCGAGGTCCCTCTCCCCATCGGAAAGAATCGCCGAACCAATCTCCGGCCTCGGCATCCTGGTCGTCGAGCTCTGGGAAGGGTCGGAGTTGTGACGCCGGTAAACGCAACTCTCGACAGAGGGAAACGACAGAACTGTTCACCGAGAGATTACGAAGCTAAGAAGATATTCACACAAGAACACCACCCGATCATAAGGAATTACCACACTACCTCCCTCAAGATTCGCCAACCCTCCATTTGAACTCCGACACAACTCCGCTAGCCATCAAAAACAGTTAAACTACTCCTCAAAGGCCGATCAAATTTAGCCTTTAGGAGTGGGGGGCTCGTGATATGGCTAGAAATGGGGTTTAATCGGAACCGTCCAAATCAGGTACGAATCTTGAAACCCAGGGGTAAAACGGTAATTTCCCCTACAAAAGGGTCCAAAATGGGTATTGGATCTTCTCCCCATGGACCCAATAACCCGCGAATGGATCTGCCAACAAGAGGGTGCGGGTCCTTAACCGCTGCACACCCGACCCAACAAGATAAAATTAGGGTCCCTGATTAATCTTGATCAACGGCCCTGATGTACGTCTATCTCTTCACTGGGATTTGGGGATTAAATTCATTATCTGATTATAGGGAATATACCTCATCAGATTACATTCCTAATCTGTTTACGGGGGGAATATTCCATATCAGATCACGAGGATTACATTCCTAATCCGTTCCCTAAGACGCCTATAAATACCCCCCACCCATCTCCATTAAGAGGTAATCAATCTTTCACCAGTTTTTGCGCTCTTTCATAGTCTTTTCAGATTACTGACTTGAGCGTCGGAGGGTGCGTCGCCGGGAACAACCCCGATGTCTCGCACTTTTTGCAGGTCCGCGGCGGGATCGACGATCGAAGACCGACGGAACAGGTACACATGTTTACTATTCAGTTTCCCTAAGAATCCACAAATTCATCTGTTTGCCCCCATACCAAATTTAGCGGCAACATATATATATATATATATATATATATATATATATATATATATATATATATATAAAGACGTGCATCGCACGTGTAAATTACTGGTAATATTATAATGATAGAGTTGGGGTTGTCAATTGTAAACAACCTGTTATTTGTAGATATTGATTCAACTATCTAATTTCAACCATTTATTTTAAGTGGGGGTTATATTAACCATTTATTTACTCAATTGTTCTTAGTTATCATAATACTCTCAGAGTTTAAATTTATTTATAACAAAATTATTTTACAAAAGTTTCTCTCATAAAAATTTGTGTCACTAGAGATAAATCGTAAAGAGTATGTGATGAGTAAAAGAATATCTCAGATTAGAGGCCAACTTAGATCTTATTATTATTTACTATATAAAAGAATTAATTAGAACACGTTCAGATTATTACTAGTAAATTTGAACTGTTGAGATTTTGGTGGGGCCCACATGTACATATATTTTTTTTAATTAAATAGGGATCCACTCCCCCAAATCCAACTATCCGCTTCCCCAATCCTTAAATTTGCCGAACCGAATTTTCAAGCGTTGAGAACCATATCTTCATCATTGAGGAAAATTTTGCCGTACTTGGCGCTCTGCCCCACTTCTAAAAACAATTAGCGATCTGCTCTTGTTTAGAAAACGTCAGTATAAACCGTTATTGAAAATAACGGTTGGCATAGGTTATTTACGTGTCTTTATTTTCAATAACGATAACTATTTTTCTTTTTTTTTATGCCGTTATTTGGAATAACGGCATCAGTATATTTCTCTAACAAGTGTGAATCTTCTAACTTTAAAAAATTCTAAGTGTGAAAAAAAACTTATAAATAATGCCGTTATCCTGAATAATGGCATTCGAATGTCTGATGCATCAGTTATATATAAATGAACTCTTGCCGTTGTTTGGAAACAGAGAGAATGAATAATAAGTTTAAAAAAAAATTATAACTGATGCCGTTATTTGGAATAACGGCATCAATTATAATTTTTTTTTTTTATAACTTATTTGTCAGAAAGGATGAATATTAAGTTACTTTTTTATAATAAAAAATTATAACTGATGCCGTTATTCCAAATAACGGCATCAGTATTGAGAATGCCGTTATCTGAAATAACGGCATCTGTTATAAGGTTTTCACACTTGCAATTTTTTCTCTAAATGGAGACTACAAGTTGTCGAAAAACAAAATAACTTATGCCGTTACTCCAAATAACGGCATGACACTTTTTTTAAATATAGTTGTCGTTATTGAAAATAACGGCACGTAAATAACCTATGCCGTTATTTTCAATAACGATTTATGCTTACGTGTCTTAAATAAGAACAGATTGCTAATTGTTTTCGGAAGTGGGGCAGTGCGCCAAATATTGCAAAATTTTCATCATTGAGAGCCATATCTTCATCATATTCCCTATATCCACCTAAAGACTGCAATTTGCCTCTCCTTGGAGTTGCTCTAACTCCACTACTTTCCTAATACGTACTCATTTATTTGTCAAACCCCACTTTAGATTATGCACATTAATTAATTAATAACTGATCACTAATTAATAAAGGATTCCATCTCTTTCTGGGAAAAACAACTTACACTTGCTGCAAAACCAATGAAACTTTCAGCCATCTTCTCGTCCATGCTTGCTTTCGTCGTCACCACCAAATTCAACAACATGCCCTTTTTAATAATTAACACATAACCAGCTCTTCTAATTAAATTAATTAATCAGCCCAACCTTCTAAATTTCATAGGGCCATCAACTATTCTCATCCAACTCCTATATATAACAACCCCCTCCTTCTGTTCCTCACATTCTATCTTCATCCACTTCCAACAACAAACATTCTTCGACCCAATTCGATCCGAATCTTTTTCGACATGCAAGGGTTTAGCTTCCGAGGAGGAGAGATTGATGGCACCAGCATTGCCAATGTGTTGATGCTCTTTTCCCAGAATAGAGAAGAGGTCACTCATTTTCACAAGCGAGTTTACGAGTGCAAGACTTGTTATAGACAGTTCCCATCGTTTCAAGCGCTGGGTGGCCACAGGGCGAGTCATAAGAAGCCGAGGCTTTCTGAAGATGGTCAAAATGCTGAGGCACAGAAGCCTAAAGTCCACGAGTGTTCGATTTGCGGGCTTGAGTTTGCGATCGGGCAGGCATTGGGTGGGCATATGAGGAGGCACAGGGCCACTAGCGCAGCTGGCAGGTTCAGGCAGGGGATTGTGGAGAAGAGCGCAAATGGTAAGCGGGTGTTGTTGTTCGATTTGAATTTGGTGCCTGAGGGTGAAGACATTATCGAGTGTCAAGAAGTGGCAGTTGAACTTGAGCTTGGGGATGGGCTCGGACTCGAGCTTGGTCTTGGGCTTGGGGTGGTTGAAAAGACTCCTATGGTGGATTGTATCCATTGAAATTGGAATGTACGTAGGATGATGCTTGATCAAGCACTATTTATTTAGCTTCACGTTAGAACGTTTTGGTGGTTGTCAAGGAAGAAGTAGATCCAGTCAGTCAGTTAGGCAGCAACCCGGCGCCCAGATGAGTGCTCGAGGGGGCGCCTGTCGTAGCTTTGTGTACTATTTTAGCTTTTTCTTCAAAATTTCCCAGTATTTTGCCTACGTACCTATGATTTTTCTTTTTCTCTCCTCTATTTTTTTCTTTTCTTTTCTGATGTAATGTATAAATATAGTTCTTGCTATTAATTAGGACATTTAAAGTGCTTTAATGATAATATTGACAGGAGTACAATGGTTAAGAAAATATTATATGATTTTCCTTTTTTTTTTTAGTGTGTGTGGGGGAAAAAACAAGTTTAATAGAATCCGAAGATGATCGAAGTCTTAATTTGTTAAGGTGGTGAAAGCAACTTAACTTCACGCTTTATTATAATTATAAATAACTAGTAATTTACATGTGCAATGCACGTTTTAATAAAAAAAAATTTTAAAAATAAAAATTTTGACGTAAAGATGATTTGAACCTGAATCCTCCTTCATATTAGTTATGTACGTGTATTGCATATATTAGTTATAAGGTCTTTTCCCATTATAATATTAGAGGTTAGAGATTAGAGATTATAAGGCTTAATCGATCATGTGACATAAACTGATAACGAGCTTCTTTCTTCTTGCTTGCAAGTTGCAACGTAGTTCTTTTTTTAAGAAAACTTGCAACGTAATTACAAGAATAAACATATAAGCTCAACTAGTCAACTGCAGCCCGATGCTCTTTTCTTTTGGCTCCTTGGAGTGTATACTTTATTTTATTTATTTATTGAGGGGTTAGAGTAGACTGCGTGCAGTACACCTAACCATCTATATCTGATCCGATAAATACATACATAATAAGCACCACTGCGGCTCAGATTTATATTTCTTCTGTGGGTGATATGGTTGAAAATAATTAAGGAAGGTCTTTTAGGAGAGGTTGGAGTTATCTATAAGGTAAGAGAGGTCGCCATTGTAGGGTCATTCCAGAGGCCTATTTGAGTTTTAGGGACCCGAAGCAAATTCTCAAATTGAAGGATAAACTATTTAAATGAACACACACACACAAATATATATATATATATATATATATAGAGAGAGAGAGAGAGAGAGAGGGAGAGAGAGAGAGAGAGAGAGAGAGAGAGAGAGAGTCTATTAAGAGCTGGGGAGCTGAAATACTTATCGAGAGCTGGAGATTTTAGCCATCCGATCGCGTTTAATCGCGATCGAACGGCTGAGATCTCCAGCCGCTATGATGAGGGGTTAAAGGGGTATAATCGAAATCCCTTTCCCTATCTCTTATCTTCTTGAGCTCTCTCTCCCGCTCTCTATCCTCGTCCCGCTCTCGAAGAAACCCTAATTCCTCTCTATACTTCTCACGCTCTCTCTCCCGCTCTCTATCTTCGTCCCGCTCTCTTCGAAACTTCGAAACCCTAATCCCTATCTCTTATCTTCTCAGGCTCCACTCTCCCGATCTCTATCTTCGTCCCGCTTCTAAACCCTACCTCTATATCTCTTATCTTCTCACCACCAAAGTGGAGCTCTCTCTCCCGCTCTCTTTCTTCGTCACCTGTGTAAACCCAACTCCACGAAAAATCCCATCTCCAGCCGCTTATCTTCAGATCCGTTGAGGGGTTAAAGGGCTATAATCGCTATCTCCCTTATCTTCTCACGACCAAAGAAGCGCTCTCTCTCCAACGGAAAACCCAAACCGCGATTAGGGTTTCGATTTCTACTCTCAATTTCAAATTTTATTTCCTTTAGAGTTGCTTCTAGTTTGTTGCTATATTTTTATCCCTGAAATTATGCATTCATTCTTTAACAACTATACATTTATTTCTTGAAATTTATTTAAGCCATGTCAGAATCTTGTAAGATCAGTAAAGTTGCATTTGTGAATGGTTCAAATTTTTTAGAATTACAAATAATATTCGTACTATTATATGGAATTTTGAGATGCGGACATGACACATGCATATAAGCACACCTAATGCATGTAAGATGCAGCCTAGTTTCTGTTTCTTTTGAGATTTGCTTAAATCATTGCTTATAGTTTTGTTAATGGGGGGCATTTTTTATATGTGTCCATTGCATCAAATCAAAATTGGAAAGTCAAATCCTTTGCGTGTTGTGTACGTATACTAATACTTTAGAGAAAGAAGCTGAGGGATGTTTCCCATTTAACTAGGGATGTTTCTCCCAAAAAAGAAAAATATTTAACTGTCCAAAATGTGTACATACTTAAATTTTTTCAACACTAAGTTTCATATCCCCTCAGTATGAAGACTTTTTACTTGTAACTTCAGAATGTAGTCTGTTAGACTTTTTCCTTTGTGTTACTTTTAAAGTTGTAGCTTTTTTTCAATATTTGTTGTCTCATTCTCCTATGAAGAATGGAGTTTGAAAATGAAGAGTTACTAAGCCAAGATGTTCATACCGGTTGGAGGGACGTTGATGATGCTTCTAAACCATTTGTTGGTTTAGTATTTGCAACATTAGAAGAAGGATATGAATTTTATAAAAGATATGCAAAGTTAGCTAGTTTTTCAGTGCGTAAGTTCGCAACAATGGTTGACACTTCTACGAAAGAGAGGTATTCACAACAATTTGTATGCTCAAAGCAAGGTAAGCCGGTAGATACAGTTGGTGTGAATGTGGCCAATATTGAAGAATCGTCTTCTTCAAATGTGATCAAGAGAAGGAGAAGGGTTGTGACGAAAGAAGTGTAAGGCTCAAATACGAATTCAAAAGGACGATGACGGGAGATGGTTAATTCGAAGGTTTGTTGAAGAGCACACTCATCTTTGTGTTACACCTAGAAAGCAACAATTCTTAAGATCTAATAGAACTGTTTTCGAAGCGCAAAAAAGTTTACTTAGTTCTTTCAAAGAGGCTAACATAAGAACTTCAGAGTTTATGTCCTTCATGGAGATAGAAAATGAAGGTTTCAGTAATATTAATTGTACTGAAAAAGACATTAAGAATTCGTTGCAAAGAGAGAAAGATGGGATGAGAGCTTATGATGTTGATATGTTGTTGGAGCACTTGCAAGAGGAAAAAGAGATGAATCCTTCTTTCTGTTTTTATTACAAGGTTGATGAAGACAACAAATTAACCCATGTGTTTTGGGTTGATGCTCTTGCCAGGAAGGCTTACAAGTATTTTGGTGAAGTGCTAATTTTTGATACCACATATGACACAAATGAATACAAATTGGTTTTTGCTCCATTTACTGGAGTTAATCACCATGGTCAATCTATCAATTTTGGTAGGCTTTCATAAATAAAGAGACCACCGACTCGTTTGTTTGGTTGTTTGAAAAATACGGTAAAATAATGGGTGGGTCTCCACCTAAAGTTATCCTTACAGACCAAGATCCTGCAATGGAGAATACAATCCGCATGTGTTTTCCTAGTTCTAGCCACAGGCTATACATGTGGCACATTCTTAAAAAGCTTCCCGATAACCTTGGTGGTCTGTGCCTCAATAGTGATTTTAGCATTCCATTCCATAGTTGCATTTGGGAATCAGAGACCCCGAAACAGTTTGAGATGAGATGGAATGACGTAATGAACGCTAATGTGCAAATTGCAGGTATTACTTGTTTCAATAAATTATAGCTCTGTTTGGACCATTTCTTTAGTAGTATTAATACTTGATACAATTACAATAACAGATAATCCTTAGCTTTCTGACATTTATGAGTTTCGTGAGAAGTGGATACCAGCTTATGCTAAGTATATTTTTATTGTTGGAATTCGCACAACTCAAAGATCAGAAAGTATGAATGCTTTTGTGGATAAATATGTTAATAGCAAAAAATTTTTACATGAATTTATCACGAGGTTTGAAAGGGCGATAAGGAAACAAAGACAAAATAAGTTAGCAGCTGACTACACAACTCTTCATACAAAACTAAAGCTACAAACAGATTTTGAAATTGAGACACAAATGTCTGAGCTGTACACTAGAGCGAAATTTCATGTATTTCAAGCTGAACTAGTTGAAAGCTTGAATTACGCCTCTTTAATGAAGGTTGACGATAGTAGTGTGCGACACTATATTGTGAGGAGAATGGGAAAGTCAGTAAAATCAGATAAAATAAGAAATGTGTTCTATAAGGGAATGGACAATGCTAGGTCTTGTACTTGTAGAAAATTTGAAGTGGAGGGAATTCTTTGTAGACACATCCTTGTGGTATTGAGGAATGAGTTTGTTGATTTTCTGCCTCAATCATATATTTTAAAAAGGTGGACCGCTTCGGTAACTACCGAGGTTGTATATGATGATGCTGGTCAAGAAATCATTGGTAGCAACGGTAGTCCACAAGATTTGGATATGATGGAGTTGTCAAATGAAATGAACAAAGTGATGAGGATTGCTCGCTCATCAAAGGAGATGCGATAGAAGGCTAAAACATTACTAATTGGTGTTGTTGCAGAATTGCAACAAGATATGCCCCAAGAATTACAACAAGCAACAAGTACTTCACTACCTAAAACAGTCAATATTCATGTACCGGATATTGCAAAGACCAGAGGTAGTGGGAAGCGAATTAAAGGGGGAAATGAGAAAGCATTGGAGAAGGCTGCGAAACCACTAAGAAAGTGTCATTTGTGCAAAAAGCTTGTTAATCATGACAGCCGCACTTGTCCTTTAAAGGAAAGGTTAGTATTTAAATACAAAATTTATTTCAATTTTTGTTATATATAATATGATCTGATTTTTATTATGTGAATATTAATCGTGTAGCTCTAATATGAATGAGTCACAAGCTTCTACTACTTTTTCAAGAATGGAACCCATAACAGAAGAGGCTCCAAATATTGCATGAACTTTATTGGTTTATTTTCTGTGGATTTTGCAAGATATGTGTCACATGAGTTAAAATAATTTTTGACCCATATCTGTAATTATTGTTCTTTAATACCTTATAGCACAATTGTTAAATTAATCGTTATGTCTTCATTGTTTGCAGGCAAAATAATGATATACATAAATTTGATGCATGATCTAAAGTTTACAGCCGAAAAGTTGGTAAAAGTTGATTTGGTTTACAGTTTATAATTCCAAGTTAGTTGGCTTAATAAAGCAGCACTAGTGACAAATTGAAAATTTCACATTTGACTCACTTATACTTCATTTATTATGCGACAATGATGAAAAGTTTATGCATGATTTTGTTTATTCATGACTAAATATTCGGCAATTGGTATAGAAAATTTTAATGGGTGGTGTTCAACTTTATGTTCAGTTTGTGTTTGTTTTGAGCTGGGGAGCTGAAATTATTTGGTGTTCACCCTTTTGTTCAATAAAAGTTGTTCTGAGCTTGCCCATTTTCAACTTCATTTTCAAATGCACTTGTACTGAGCCTACACATTTTGAGGTTCATGTTTAGTTTATGGTGGTGTTATTCTGAGCCTACATGATTTTTGCATCTGAGTCTACAATATTCTGTTTCTGTTGTACTTGTTCTGAGCCTACAAGTTTTTTTGTTGAACTTTCTTGATGATGCCATGTCTATCCTAAATTCGATGATGTCCTGTCAATTTAAATTACCAGCTTCACCATGTTCAATATACACTCTCCAGGAACATAGAAGATACGTACTTGCATCTTTTTTATTTGATGAATCACTATGTGCAGGAATTCAAGAGGAAGAACAAGAAGGTCGTTAGCGGAGAACCGGAGATACCTTGAGAACACTCTCCGACAAATGGAATTCTTTACTGTGTTGGTCATGTAAGGATTGTAATGAAAATAGTGAAAATTAAAAGTTACAACTAGTTTGTGGTTACAATTGTGTATTTATTTGTTTTGTATAATATCCATTACGAAGTTTCTGTTGTTTTCATCAATTGGTGTACATATTGGAGATGAGATGGTTGTGTTCAGTTTCTGTTTGTTCTTAGCTTACACAATATGATACTTCATATTCAGTTTCAGCTGTTCTCAGCTGAGCTTACAAAATTTGATACTTCATGTTCAGCTTCTGTTTGTCTTGGGCTTACAAAATTTGATGGTTCATGTTCAGTTTCTGATGTTCTGAGCTGAGCGTACACAATTTGATGCTTCATGTTCATTTTCTGTTTGTTCTGAGTTTACACAATTTGATACTTTATGCTCTGTTTCTGTTTGTTCTGAGCTTACAAAATTTGATACTTCATGTTCAGTTTCTGTTTGTTCTGAGCTTACAAAATTTGATACTTCATTATCTATTTCTGTTTGTTCAGAGCTTACAAAATTTGATGCTTCATGTTCAGTTTCTGATGTTCTGAGCTGAGCGTACACAATTTGATGATTCATGTTCATTTTCTGTTTGTTCTGAGTTTACACAATTTGATACTTCATGCTCTGTTTCTATTTGTTCTGAGCTTACAAAATTTGATACTTCATGTTCAGTTTCTGTTTGTTCAGAGCTTACAAAATTTGATACTTCATGATCAGTTTCTGTTTGTTCAGAGCTTACAAAATTTGATACTTTATGTTCACTTTCTGCGGTTCTGAGCTGAGCTTACAAAATTTGATACTTCATGTTCAGCTTCTGTTTGTCTTGAGCTTACACAATTTGATGCTTCATGTTCAGTTTCTGCTGTTCTGAGCTTAGCTTAAAAAATTTGATACTTCATGTTCAGTTTCTGTTTGTTTTGGGCCTACACAATTTGATACTTCATGTACAGTTTTTGCTGTTCTGAACTTACCCATTTGTACTTCATGATCAGTTCCTCTTGTTCTGAGCATACACAATTTTGAGCTGACACATTTTGAGCTTACACATTGAGTATACATCATACCATCGCATGACACCAAAATAATAATGAACTAAATATATGGATGAATTTGGATCATCATAGAATTGCAAGGTAATACAATGTTCTTGACATCTGAAACTTTACAAAAAACTGAAACTTTACAAAAAATTTACAAGGTAATACAATGTTCAATAACGCACAAGTACATCAAAAACTTTACAAGACTTGAAAGTATACAACTTTTATTACCAAATATACAATTTTTTTGCTCCAAATATTAACTGCTGTCGAATAGTGAATAGCTCCAAGAAGCACTTCATGCTGAAATTAACCTGAAATCAAAATTAAACAGTGCTCATTTAGCCTGGAAAAGACAAAATATTTAAAAAATATAGTCCGCTCAGAACACAAAATATCATTCGGCAATTATAGTAGGCTCAGAACACAAAACATTTAGATCATAAACTGTTTCGAAGCAACAGCAGCAGCATGCTCAGTGTCAACAAACCAATGTGTTAAAAACACATTTGTGACCACATACCAGTTATAACTTTCAACTTCCATTACTTCCATTACAATCCATACATGACCAACACACTAAAACATGATTGACACCAGACCAAACAATTGAAACAAGAGAAACTGAACATGAAGTATCAAAATGTGTAAGGTCAGCTCAGAACAACAGAGACTAAACATGAAGTTCAAAATTTGTTAGCTCAGAACAACAGAACCTGAGCATGAAGTTTAAAATTGTGTAAGCTCCAAACGAACAGAAACAGAGCATGAAGTATCAAACTGTGAAGGCTCGGCTCAGAACAAACATAAACAGAGCATGAAGTATGAAATTTTGTAACCTCAGAACAAACAGAAACTGAACATGAAGTATCAAATTTTGTAAGCTCAGCTCAGAACAGCAGAATGTGAACATGAAACATCAGATTGTGTAAGCTCAAGACAAAGAAGCTGAACATGAAGTACTTAAATTTTGTAAGCTTACAACAACAGAAACTGAACATGTTTAGTTGAAAATGTGTAAGCTCAGAACAACAGACACTGAACATGAAGTTTAAAAAAAACCAGTAGGCTCAGAACACACTATTCATAACTAGGGCAGCATTGGGGTGCCGTGCCAACTAGGATATGATAGATATATAATCAAGAATAAATACAACAAGCTCGAAAATAATTATTCAGATCATAAAGTGTTTTGCATCACTGCCTACACCAACACACTGAAGGAGAGAATCGAACACCAAAAGGCTTAAATGAGTATCCAACACATACGCATCCAACGTCAGTTACAAAAAAATTATAGTTTCTGTTTGTTCTGAGCTTACAAAATTTGATACTTCATGTTCAGTTTATGTTGTTTGGAGCTTATCATCAACTGTCTTATATATATAGAGTAAGTCTATTAAGAGCTTGGGGGCTGAAATCCTTATCCAGAGCGGGGGTTTTTAGCCATTCGTTCGCGATTGATCGCGATCGAACGACTCATATTCGATCCCGCTTATCTTCATAATGTTTCAGGGTAAAAGGGGTAAAATCAAAAACCCCTGTCTTTCTTTCTTACTCAGGATCAATCGACCAAGCACACATAATAGACTTACTCATGAATATATATAGACTAAAAAAAACCAGTAGGCTCAGAACACACTATTCATAACTAGGGCTGCATTGGGGTGTCGTGCCAACCAGGATATGATAGATATATAATCAAGAATAAATACAACAAGTTTGAAATAATTATTCAGATCATAAAGTGTTTTGCATCACTGCCTACACCAACACACCGAAGGAGTGAATCAAACACCAAAAGGCGTAATCTCAGTATCTAACACATACGCTTCCAACGTCAGTTACAAAAAATATACTTTCTGTTGTTTAGAGCTTACACATTTTGTACTTCATGTTCAGTTTCTGTTGTTTAGAGCTTATCATCAACTATCTTATATATATAGAGTAAGTCTATTAAGAGATTGGGAGCTGAAATCCTTATCCAGATTGGGGGTTTTTAGCCATTCGTTCGCGATTGATCGCGATCGAATGACTCATATTCGATCCCGCTTATCTTCAGAATGTTTCAGGGTAAAAGGGGTAAATCCAAAAACCCCTATCTCTTATCTTCTCACGATCAATCGACCAAGCACACATGATAGACTTACTCATGAATATAAAAAACCCAGTAGGCTCAGAACACACTATTCATAGCTCTATTCATAACTAGGGCTGCATTGGGGTGTCGTGCCAACTAGGATACGATAGATATATAATCAAGAATAAATACAACAAGCTTGAAATAATTATTCAGATCATAAAGTGTTTTGCATCACTGCCTACACCAACAAACCCAAGGAGAGAATTGAACACCAAAAGGCTTAAATGAGTATCTACGCATCCAACGTCAGTTAAAAAAAATATACTGATACTATCAATCATTGTGTGTCATCGGTGCCCAAAAATCAGATGAATTGAGCTAGACTCAAATCACATAAATGTAAGGTAAGTGTTGAGAGCATTGGTCATTCAAAAACCTTTATTTCATTTCTTCCCCATCTTCTCTCCCGCTCATTCCCCAAACTCTATTCAACTTTGCATAATTATCATGGCACACAACCAAATACGCTTCAAAACAATAATTTTAATTCCCAAAAATAAATAACCAACTTATATCAAAATGAATCTCATCATTGCCTACACACAAAACCGAATGGAAATGCAAGAAATTTAACAGAAATCATAAAAGCATTTATGAGAATCAAAAACTTCCCTCAAAATCTGAGAGAGGCAGAACCCACTGAGAGTAGAAATCGAAACCCTAATCGTGGTTTGGGTTTTCCGTCGGAGAGAGAGCTCTTCTTTGTTCATAAGATGATAAGGGAGATAGCGATTATAGCCCTTTAACCCCTCAACAGATCTGAAGATAAGTGGCTGGAGATGGGGTTTTTCGTGGAGTTGGGTTTACACAAGTGACGAAAAAAGAGAGCGGGAGAGAGAGCTCCACTTTGGTGGTGAGAAGATAAGAGATATAGAGGTAGGGTTTAGAAGTGGGACGAAGATAGAGATCGGGAGAGTGGAGCGTGAGAAGATAAGAGATAGGGATTAGGGTTTCGAAGTTTCGAAGAGAGCGGGACGAAGATAGAGAACGGGAGAGAGAGCGTGAGAAGTATAGAGAGGGATTAGGGTTTCTTCGAGAGCGGGACGAGGATAGAGAGCGGGAGAGAGAGCTCGAGAAGATAAGAGATAGGGAAAGGGATTTTGATTATACCCCTTTTACCCCTCATCATAGCGGCTGGAGATCTCAGCCGTTCGATCGTGATCAAACGCGATCGGATGGCTAAAATCTCCAGCTCTCGATAAGTATTTCAGCTCCCCAGCTCTTAATAGACTTACTATATATATATATATATATATATATATATATATATACAACACACACACACACACACTAGTATAATGCACATGTAATGCACGAATACAAAAAATACAGTCATTAAATTAAATAAAATGCTCATCTCTAATCTCAAATCTCTAATATTATGCTGGGAGAAGGCCTTAGTGTCATTTTGTAAATCTACCAATGCGTGCAATGCACGTGCATAACTATTATAACAGAGGTCTTAGGTTCAAATCTAGACTCTGTCTGATTTTTTACTTTAAAAAACTATATTTATTAAAACGTGCATCACATGTGTAAATCAATAGTAATAATAATAATAATAATAATAGATATCATTTTGCATTGATCATTCATGAATTTAATGTAGGAGTGTGACCAAGTAATAAATTGTAAATTTGGAGGGAGGTGGATGCTATTTTGGATGTAATAGGGGGTTCTGTAAAAATATTGAAAGGGGGCTAAAATGGTCGAAAATTAAAATTATAAGGGGTTTTCAGCAAAGTAGGTGCATCTGCAAATGCATGCATTGCAACAATAATTGGCAATCGGCATTCAGCTTTTTGAATCATATGAACACCTTATCGTTCAGCTGATTTAGCCACTCAGATTAAGTCCATACATGAAAAAAATGGAGAGCCTTATACAGTAATTTTTTTTTGGTTGCCAAATTTTGGCAATCAACAAATGCAGCAAATCTATATTTTTGCCGATTTTTATTTTATCATTTTACCATATATGAAAAAATGACTACAGTTGCTCTAATAAACTTATGTATGCTATTTTTTAAGGTAGGCTGTAACATGCCTATTCTGGGTGGAATTTTTTTTTTTATACACTAATACGGCGTTAAACACCCATAGGAACAAATTATCACATACAGAAAGATGAAAAAACATAATAAAAAAAAATAAAAAACCTCATGATTTACATGATTTGAAGATAACAAAATTATGCAGTCACTACAGCTAGAGTATACATTTGCTCATAAATATGGGTCCGGCCAAATGGAGAGGCAATAAAAAACTGCAATCAGCTTGGCAATTACCTGCTTGAAATCAGCTTAACATTAACATCAACTGAATTTTAAGAAAAGTCATTAGTCCTGCTTGGCAATAACCTATACGAAAACTACACTTCCAGTCAAAGTCTATTTGATACAGATATTTGAAAACCACCATCTCAAAACAAACTGAGAATTGTCCCAAATGTTGTTCAAATTAACATATCAAAACTTGCTTCTTCAGCCATAGTACCAACTAATGAGCATCGCTCTCTTCTCAGTGAAGGCAGATATCTGTTTGAATTTGTAACTGTGGAATGAATTACCGATTCTAGCAAGGGTGAACACAGATGATGTAGTATGGAAGAAGTGGAACTGGAGGTCAGAGGGGGATCTGTTGCTGAATGGCGCCTTCTTTACTCAATCAGGAGCAGGGGCATCAGAGAGTTATGCCAGAGCATCCAGTATGTCAGCTAAGCCTTCTTTTTTAGTTGGTACTCTCACTTCCACTGCCGGGGTCCTCAACTGTCACAGGGGCAACCGTTGCTAGTATGTAGCTAGAATTTCTTCCACTACCTACAACCCCTAAGTTTGCATCCACAAAGAAACTTAAAAAAGAAGAAAAAAAAATACACCAAAAATCTAGCAAATCTGTATCTTCAGATTTCCTTCAATTCAGAAAATAATAGTAATTCAGTAGATAATAGCAGAAGATAATAGTAATCCACCAAAAAAATTCCACAGTTACAAATTCAAACAGATATTTGCTAGATATTTGCTACAAATCTGTAAATTTAAGGCCTTACATGAACAAATAGATTCTTTCAGGATTACCATTATCTTCTGCTAAGTGAGAATATTTTTTTTGAAAGTGTACATATTTCCAGAACTACTATTATCTTTGCTAACTGAGTCGATACATCTATACCAACCATACAATCTGTGAACTGGTAGTTGGTGATTATGTGACTAACTGACTATATAAAAAGAGATGCATTTCCCTCTATGATAAGATCTCCTTTTACCACCAAAAATAAACTTGCATTATATTTTCCTACAGCATATTATACTGAACAACCTTCAGCTAAGTGAAAAACTAACTGAACATTATAGCATGCTTCAATTACCTTAACATGAAATTAAGCAATCTCCGCATTGAAAGAAAATACTGCAAAGTACCAATCGGCATACCTAGTAAGCAAGCTATCATGAAAACATGGTACAGAAATTGATTTTACTTGCCCACATTGCTCCTCAATCTCATGCCGTAGCTTCAGAACGTACTCTGCACTCATATCAATATTATGGTTCTTTTGGTTCAACTTGATTAAAAGTTAGCGTAATTAGGTTAGCAGATAAAATAGGCGTATAAGAGAGAGGATGAGCTGTAAAGAGATAAATATACTGACCATCGCTTTCTTAGAGTAGATATTGCGTTAAGTGAAGGAGATGTTGGAAATCATGGCGCTAATGAACCCAAGCCAATTGAATGATAACTCCGTGAGAGATGCCATCGATACACCTGTAAAATGAGTAGTATTAATTTCATCATTTATTGAAATCCATCATATATATATATGGAATGTTGTAGTGTGACACATGAATCATTTTTGGGTAAAATATAAAGCTCTGTTAAATGTCTATTCAGTTCCATATCCAGACCTCTATGGTCAATCAATTGCAATCCTATCGTTCATTCAGAATAATAGAGTATAGTGGCCTTTATAGCATGTTCTCAAATTGTTTTAGTTAATTCTTCCACAATTTCCCTACTATACAATTACTTTTTAGACTTTTAGTCCTTTAAGGTGCACATAGCTATTATCTTATACTTAATTTTGCGGTTTCTCATATACATCAATATCATTTTCTAGATTTATTTTCATATGAACATGTTCCTACTTCCCCTGAATTTTAATCATAAGGCATACAAAAGTCTCATGACTGTATATAGAACCTTTTTCTTCAGTTTGACAGGTTTATTAGTTTCAGTCATATTATACTTCAAAAAAACTTCTCATTTTAGTCATCTCACTTTGCATCGTGAAGATTGATTTATTCAAGAAAGAGGAGATGGTGCTCTGGGTTACTTCTTGGTAATCAACATTAATGTACTCATTTCTTCTCACAGATGTGCTAAAATTTACATTTATATACTCCTTTAGCAATACTGTTTAGAAATGTTCAACCTCAAAAGCTTCTCGGCACCTTTCTGATTATAATGTTTCTTCTTTAGCATATTGAACTAATATATATAATACCATCAACAACCAAACCCCAGAATTAGATACCATCTTAAATATGCACAATAAGAGAAGAAAATCGATTACCTTCGGAGGATGAGATGGGAGATGTAAAGGCGCCGCAGTGCAGGTCGAGCTTGTCGACTTTCTCATTAAGATATTCATAACTTAAGTACCTGAAATTGTCCCCGAAAATGTAACTATTTTAGTTTATACTTGAAGTCATTATCCAAAATTAATTTAACATAATTCAAACGCTCAATTAAATCATGAAACATGATTCAAGTAAAACTCACATTATATAGAATAGAATAATAATCATAGTTACCGTAGAAATTTGAAGACCTCAATAACAATTAGTCACCAGTTGATACCATCTGATCACTCTGGTCCACATGGTTTGTTAATCTCTTTTCTATAGGCATTCCAAAAAAACTCCAGGCATCCTCCACGACCAGAACCGCTCATCATCTAAAGGACTGGCTGTGCATCTTGAAGAAAGATCTAAAATCCCTTGGTGGCAATGGAACCTAGGAGGCATTCGTGGGCATAGCATTTCCAACAGGACAAATAAGATATGCACTGGACAATGCCAGAAACATCTCACTACCTCTTTTCAGAGGCCTGCGGATGAGAACAGAAATCGATAACCAAGATGGGTTCTTCCTCTATACTGAAAATTAAGCCCACCGACATATTCTAATTAAGATTAGAGTTCTCAATGTTTCCTGATATGAAAATGCATTGTACAAATAATTTGTTTTGCATAAGCAAAAAAAAAAAGCACCACCTTTTAATCTCCCCTCTTCGCAAACCCATCCAATCAACACACTCCAAACAACCATAGGCGTGGTGAGAGAGAGAGATTGAGAGTGAACGTCGCAGAGGCGGGGAGAGAAAAAGGGTGCGGTGGCACTGCAGATCAACAGTGCGGGAGAGAGAGGGGGGAGGAGCAGGCGGCGCTACGATCATCGGCGGAGATGCGATTTGTCGGCGAGAGTGAGAGGGAGTTGAAGAGACGGGGAGGAGCAGGCAGATGCGATTAGGGTTTTTGGTTTTGTTGAGAGATAGGAGGGAGTTAAAGAGACGGAGAGGAGCAGGTAGATGCGATTAGGGGTTTTGTTTCCCATTATAGTAGTAGAGAAGTGAAAATTACAGAATTAACCTTATATTTTTTTAAAGCTTTTTATGTATATGGGTATATGATAGTAAAAAGCCGCCAAAATGGGGCTTTGCTTAATAATAGTATATATTGTTGCTGCTAAATCTGGTGTGGGGGCAAACAGATAGTATTTGTGGATTCTTAGGAAAACTGAATAGCAAGCCTGTTACCTATTCCGTCGGAGTTTGACGCTGACTCCTACCGTAAACCTGCAAAAAGTGCGAGACACCAGGGTTGTTCCTGGCGACGCACCCTCCGACGCTCAAGTCAGTAATCAGGGAAAATTGAGAAAGAGCGTAAAAACTGGCGAAAGATTGATTACCTCTTAATGGAGATGGATGGCAGGTATTTATAGGCGTCTTAGGAATCAGATTAGGAATGTAATCCCCGTGATCTGATAAGGAATATAATCCCCGTAAACAGATTAGGAATGTAATCCCTAATTCCCAGTGGAAGGATAGATGTGAATCAGGGTCGTTGATTAGTATTAATCAGAGATCCTGATCCTATCCCTCTGGATCGGGTTTTCTCCTGGTTGAAACCCGCACCCGATTGAGGTGGATCCATTCGTGGGTTATTGGATCTTTGATGAAAAGATCCAGTACCCATTTCAGACCCATTGGTAGGTGAAATTACTGTTTCGCCCCTGGGCTTCAAGATTCACGCCTGATTTGGACGGTTCCGATTAAACCCCATTTTTAGCCATATCATATATATATATGCATTTTACATGAAATACCTCGTGCTAAAAAGAAACTTGGATAAACTCTAATGAAGAAGCGGCAGTGGTTATATTCTGAATTGTATGTTATTTGAGATGATAAAAATGATGAATGAGAGAATTAAATAGGAATAGAACAAAAAATAATTATGCTCAAAACATACAAGCAAGCACAGGTTGAGTTTGTGTACATTAAGATGAAATATTGAGCTGACATGATTGAAGTATAAGCCTAATGCTATTTTGAAAGGTTCCATGGATACATTTGATTTTATCAAATGTATCTTATATATATTTTTTTTCTTTTTGAAGGAAACCCTAGTATTTCTTTCATCAGCAGATTCAAATTTTAGAATAAAGGTAAAAGAATCAAACAAAGCAAACATGTATATGCACTTGAAGATTACATTACTGCAGCGAGGTAAATATGATATATTAGATAACACATTCACAATGAAGTGATAATGAATATATGCATATGAGAATACTAGTTGGAAGCTTAAAATATAGAATAACCATATGCACTGAAAAATTTGGTTAGAAATTTATCATAAATAAGTAAATATGATATATCATAGAACATTGAAAAAATATCATAGAGTCGCATGAATGGGCTAAGTGAAAAATGATATTAAGTTCATAAAATGGTTAAATGGCATGTATGGCTATGTGAAAAATAATTAGTTTAAAAAATAAAAAAATGATTGAAAAATTAATTATCACATGTTAGTTTTGAACCTGCAACCTTCGTATTATTAGCACAATACTCTAACCAAATGAGCTAATATGCCAACTATTGTTTTAAATTTTAGATAATACAATGTAATCGTATCTGAAAATAATTACATTTTTGTAAACATTGTAAATATTTAAAAAATATGGGGCCATATAAAATTGAAGGCCTAAAGCAGTTGTGTGTGCTGCTTGGGCCCAGATCTGCCCCTGGATCATTCTATAAATGATATGAACCGTTCATCTTGTCTATATATTTAAAATAATCTAATCTTGCGAGATCAAGTTATTTAAACTTTGCTTGCCCTTGTATTTATTATATCATTATAAACAAAAAAGATATTCAAGCTAACAATTTTGTAATGCTTTTGTTGCAACAGCAAACAGATTTCAAAAGACTAAGATTTCGCATTCTAAAACTACTTTAATCATTTCTAATAAAATGATAGGTTCGGAATGGTCATACACCACAACAAATTGATGTTACTCCGGTGTTTCTACACCGGCGTTTGGGTAGAAACGCAGGGCTAGAACCCCAGTTAAAAAGAAGAAGAAAAAAACCATCCCCCATATGCCGGTGTTTCTTCAAAACGCCGGCGTAAGGGCAGCTATCACAACGATTCATCGGAAAAAAAAGGCCGAGACCTCCTAAATTTCTGCTAGCTCTCTCTAAATCCCCATAATTTTCATTTTGTCAAATTCATTCCTCTCCCAAAATTCTGCTTTCTCTCTCTCTTTCTCTCCCGCTCACGAACCTAAAGCCTCCTCCTCGTCGCCATTCCCCGCCGTCGTCGACCACCGCCCTCCATCGCCATGCCCCCCTTCCCCCCAACGTCGCCATGCCCTCGACCTTCCTAGCCCCCATATCTATGTCTCTCTCATAAATCCTAGCCCGGCAACTGTTGTTAGGATTGTGTCTTGTATACTTGTGGTTCAGATTAGAAGAAGGTAAGATGAAGCACGGAGGTCGAAGCATCGAAGTGAGTAGAAGGGAAAACAACAGCAGCAAGGTGCAGGTATAGTTGCGCTCGACCGCACCCCCCGACCGCTTGTAGTACAGGAATTGTCAGAGAGTGGTATGGTCGACCGGTCTTGTTGGACGGTCGACCGTCCGCGGCGCTGTGTTCATTTTTGGGCTTCAATTTGTTAGGTCGTTTAAGCCCAATCTTCAACTTCAAGTTAGATCGTACGACTTCTATTCAGTTACTTCTTTTTCAGGTTGTATCGGACGACTGAGAATCAATATTAGACCTAGGTTTCTCTCTATTCTTCTATATATATTGTAATCTCCTCCAATATTAAAGGTAGTACTTTATAGATTCTTTTCTCCATTGCAAAGAGAGTCTCGACAGAGAAATAGTTCTTGGTGGGTGAGTTTAATTCTTTGTATTGAGTGAATCAGTAACTCGTTATAATATCTTCTAATTGAATATCAGATCTCCCGATATTTTCCCCCAGATTAAGCAAAAGCTAACCGGGATAAATCCTCATTGTGTTTGTGTTTGGATTGGTGGATCTACGTGCTTGCTCAATTGATTTGTCTCATCTCTTCGACTTCCTCATTGCTCTAATTAGTTTCGCTCTGACAACGGGCGTTGGTTGATGCCCCAATCCCAACAACTGGTATCAGGTTGTCGAGTCCCTTGGTTAAGATGACAGGTCACAGTCTTTTGAAGATCAAGCAGTTCGATGGAAAGATCAATGAAAGGCCATCCGATATGAAGGAGGATGTTTTGAAAGATATTCGTGAAAGATCCACAAGTCTAATCCGACTATCCTTGGCGGACGAGGTCAAATGCAGATTTCCGGAAGAAACTTACGCAACGAGTTTGCGGGAAAAACTCATAGCTGACTACTATGGTTCGTCATTATTAGATCAGATGCATTGTAAAAGAAAGTTGTTCCGTTTATCTATGAAGGAAGGTACCGATCTCCAAGACCACATTACTGAGTTCAATAAGATATTATCTGAACTTAAGGCGATTAACGTGATTGTGTGTGAGGAAGATAAAGCTTTCAACCTAATATATTCACTGTTAGATTCGTACGAGCTATTGATAACTACCATGCTACATGTTAGATCTGCCAAGGAGAGTATTTCGGTAGATGGTAAAATCAAAGCATTGAAGGAAGATCAACTTAGAAAGGAGACCCATAAATCATTATCGTCTATTCCTACAAGTTGTCTAGCAGTGGATGGTCCTTCGGGGGGAAGACAAAGTGTTTTGCAAAAGGATTCGATTCGTTGTCGTTATTGCAAAAGGCCAGTGCATATCAAGAAAGATTGTTGGAAATTTTTGAATCAGGAGAGCACAAAGAACGAGAGTTCAGCCGCTAATGTGGTTAGTGCCTTTGATTCAGGTGATTCGTGTCTTCTTGTTTCAGATTCTTTAAAAGTGAATTCTAGTTGGCTTCTTGACTCAGGGAGTTCTTCTCATATTTGCTCCAAGAGGGAGTTGTTTTCTACTTATAAGTCTACTACAGGGCGTTGTGTGACAACAGAAACTGGGGAGATTTGTGAAGTAGTAGGTGAGGGGATAGTTGAGTTGAAGATGCCAGGTCTAAACATGTTCACTTTAAGGGATGTTTTGCATATTCCTCTGATGAAACAGAATCTGATTTTCTTGGGAACTCTTGATGCATGGGGCTGCAGGTACACAGCTCGAGGTGGAGTTCTTTCTGTTTTTCATTGTCGTCGTGAGGTGATTAGAGGTATAAGAGTGGTTGGGCCAAGTCAACACAATCTCTACAAGCTTTGAGGAATTCGAAAATCCTGTGCAGGGGTTGCTAGTTCTTTTCCCGTTATTCCCGCAAGCTCAGCTAGTTTGTCACAACTAGATTCATCGAGACGAGACCATGACGTTCGAATATCGTCGAGAGGTGGAGAAAGCCTAAGGGTAGGTGGAGTTCGTGCGGAATTTGGCAACTTAGTGAGTACATCTACGGAGGTGTATCCTTGAAGGGATATACTGGAATTGGTGAGATTGGGTAGAGATCATTTCAACTAGAAGAAAAAGCTATTGTTCTAAGTTTTCTTTACAAGTAGAATTTATTAGAGTTTGGAGATGAGTAACACATCATATGATAGCACTCGTATGCAATCCAAGATGGAGTTTGTTAGGATTGTGTCTTGTATACTCGTGGTTCAGATTAGACGAATGTAAAATGAAGTACGGAGGTCGAAGCGTCGAAGTGAGTAGAAGGGAAAACAGCAACAGCAAGGTGCAGGTATAGTTGCGGTCGACTATCCTATGTTGCGGTCGACCGCACCCCCCGACTGCTCATAGTACAGGGATTGTCAGAGAGTGGTACAGTCGACTGGGCTTGTTGGACGGTCGACCGCCCGCGACGCTGTGTTCATTTTTGGGCTTCAATTTGTTAAGTCGTTTCAGCCCAATCTTCAACTCCAAGTTAGATCATACTGCTTCTATTCAGTTACTTCTTTTTCAGGTTATATCGGACGACTGAGAATCAAGATTACACCTAGGTTTCTCTCTATTCTTCTATATATATTGTAAACTCCTCCAATATGAAAAGTAGTACTTCGCAGATTATTTTTTCCATTACAAAGAGAGGCTCGACAGAGAGAGAGTTTTTGGTGGGTGAATTTAATTCCTTATATTGAGTGAATCAGTAACTCCTTGTAATCTCTTCTAATTGAATATCAGATCTTCCTATATTTCCCTCCGAATTAAGCAAAAGCTAACCGGGATAAATTATCGTTGTGTTTGTGTTTGAATTGGTGAATTTACTTGCTTGCCCAATTGATTCATCTCATCTCTTCGACTTCCTCATTGCTAATTAGTTCCGCTGCGACAACGGGCGTTGATTGACGCCCCAATCCCAACAACTGTGCCCCCACGTTACGGTCACCATTGCCATCGCCGTTCCCATGTTGTCACTTTAATCATCACCATCTTCCTCCCTCTCTCAAACCGTAGATATAAATTTGAGAATTTGAGACATAGGATGTGTAGACCTCAGTAATCAGATTTGTACTTAGATTTTCTTAATTTTCATTTCTTTTCAGTAATAAGATTTATAGATCTCTTGTTAGTTGCAGAACAATTGACTTTACATACTGCAGTTATGATTTTTAACCAGATGTATGAGAGATTGTCAAGTATGTTAGTCGGGAAATCAAGGTTATTTAAATAAAGTCACTCCCATGAAAGAAGGAAGGTAATTAATGAAGTTCGTGATCCTTAAGGTTGGTGATTCGGTGGATATGAAAGAATTATATATCTGGCTCTCGGGCATGTACTATAATAGTACCTATTTACATTGTTAGAATCAAATAGAACCAATAAATGAAATAGAATTCCTATCATAAAGTGTTGGATGCTAAGTTTACTAAAATGAACAACTGTGGTTCTGATTATCAGGAGGAGATAATCTAAAGGATAATTAATAATTAATTGTTAAGTTTGAGGAGATTCATAAGCTTTCTGTTGCAACTAGATAAGGCTGTCAATTCAAAGTTTAAAAGGTTTTATATTGGTAATATATGTGTATAGAGAAATTTGTGCATTGGAGCCACAAGATTGACGATTTGAGCGTCAATATAGTTGTTTTAGTTTTGTGAGTTTGGTCTTCACGTATTATCGAATATAAGTGTATATTGATGCAGTTGATAAATATATAAAGGCTTTCTTTCAACATGAATAAACTTTTGGGGATGGTAAGGAGTCTTAGGGGTGAAGAGCTAGGTCGATGAAGTTTGAATTCCAAAGTTGATTCTGTTGGAATTTAAAATACATCTAGGAGGTTTTGGTGGCAGAACGTGGTGCAAATGCTAAGTTTACGTATTTAGTTAGGGAATGGACTAGTTAGAGATGTAGACTGCGATTTGTAATTGTTCTTCACTGTTCCATTTTGAACAGATAGGTGTTATTATTTGTACTACTTGTTTCGTTAATTTTTTATTAATGAAGCGGTGACCATGTCACCTCTTTATAATTAAAATTTAAAAAAAAATAAAAAAAAAAAAAAAAAAAAAAAAACATGAATGAACTTTGTAAAAAATGTACGTTCAGATCTCTCTTCAATGCCGTTTTTCTCTTTTTGGTTACAGATTAAACTTATTATTGGATATTGGATGGGGGTTAGCTCTACAGTTCTACAACTATGCAGCTGAACAGGCTTCACCATGATTTCAAACTTTATCATCAATTATTAAATGCATGTGTTATTTTCCATGTTATAATTTGTTTAAGCTCCATCTTGTTCTTATAAATAAAGCAGATTTTGAAGTTTTCTAGAAGGTTGATATGAACATTTATTTGAGATAGCATTATCACTTTTGATAGCTAAATCTACCGATCGAGGAAGATATGATGTTTACACATTGAGTAATGCTACATTCACTATCAATTTCACTATTATTTTGTTCACTATCTTAGGTGGCACACTCTAATAGGTAGAAAAGGATAGAGTATGTGGAAGAACTCTCCAATAAGAGTGTGCCACCTAAGATCATGAACAAAATGGTGGTGAAATTGGTAGTGGATGAGGCATTACTCTTACACATTCACAGAACATACAAGTGACCATTAATCCGTATTAAAAGAATGTTAAAATTGTCTTCCAAACAATTATTGCTTGTTTTCTCCCTCGTATGCTTATTTTATTCCGTTGTGATAATTACATGATCACTAAAGTCGTTATTGAAAACAACAGCTTCAGTTATAAATTTTTAAAAAACTAAAACAACCGCTTCTGTGTTAATATAACTGAAGCCGTTGTTCCCAACAACGACTTCGGTGGTTTTCATACCCGTTTTAACGAGACCCATTTGCAATGGAGCATTGCTTTTATATATATACTAGATTTACCCGTGGCTACGTGCCTACGGCACGTCTTCAGAACGATACAGCATATGAAAAGTCTTGTAAACAGTAAATCAACAATTATGTAGCTGAAATTTGAATAGTATGACAATAATTAGTTGTAAATAAAAGTCCATATTTCCATTAGTATATGGTGAAAAATAATTATAAATTGGGTTATAAAAGTCCATGTTTCTATATATATATATATATTGTTAGAGATTATACAGTTGGTTAGTTTTGTATTTGGTTCCTCCTATATATAGAAGATATTGTACTCAGTTATTTCTCAGTTCAATATTCAGTATTGTTTTCATCTCTCTGATTTATCTTAACATGGTATCAGAGCCAATTATCCAAATTTTTCCTTCTTAAATTTTCTCTACAAAAATTCTCAAATCCCAACAGCCAAAACAAATTTCTTCCCAAAACCCTAGATCTACATCCAAAAATCCTCAAAAAAAATAAATAAAAATCCATCGTCTTCTTCACTGCGCTCCCACCCGAGCCATCATCGTCCTTTTCAACCGCTGTCGTCAACCCATCGACAACCACCTTAGAAGCTCCCACCCGAACCATCATCGTCTTCTTCAACTGCCGTCGTCAACCCATTGGCAACCACCTTAGAAGCCCTCTTCCTCAACCCATCGCCATCGTCTTCTTCAACTGCCATCTTCTTCAACCGCTTAAGAAGCTCTCATTAATCCCGAGCCCGATCTAGATCCGATCTCCCTCATCTCAGATCTAGATCCGATCTCCCTCGTCTCAGCCGTCTCAACCACCCGTCTCAACCACCCATCTCAGCCACCCGAGCCGATGTCCAGATCTAGATCCGATCGTTCTCATCAAATCACCGATCCCGAGTCGCCACCATCCCGATCCTTTCTCTTCTTCTTCTTCCTATATTCATAGGCTTATTTCAGATCGTCAGTTACCCTAAACTTCTTCTTCTTCTTTTTTCTTCAAAAAATCAAAAAATCAAAAAATAAAAAAAAACAAAATTTTATTATTATTATTATTATTATTATTATTATTATTATTATTATATATATATATATATATATATATATATATATATATATATATATATATATATATATATATATATATATATATATATATATATACAGGTACTACTACTCGATGGAATCTCAGTCTGTCCCACATATTTCCGCCTCCACTAATTTTCTCAATGCAACCACCTCTCGTTCCTTCTCCAGATTCAAACAGCAGCAGCATCAGTTTCAGTCTGCCTCCGGCCTCCTACCTTCTCCTAACATCATTGCTCACCCTACCTCACCTCTACTTCCGACACCAGTAGCACCGTCCTGCTCTCTAAACCGATTCAGACACCAGAATCTCCCTCCAGATTGTGCTCTTAGTCACAGCAGCCCTCGAAGTGCGTCATATCTCACATCCTCGACCATGCCCGTCACTCTAGCCTTGCCATCTCCTGCTGATTGGGCTAATCATCAGCAATGCCCCACACAGCTGGAACTATAGCTCATGAGTCAGTCTATCAATACTGGCTCCTCTGCTTCTGCTCTTTCAGCCACTCCCGGTATGAATTTCTTTTGGATTTTAGATTCTGGTACATCACATCATCTCACTAGTAATCAGACACTATTTACCACCTGCACAGCACTTTCCGCTCACTCTCCATCTCTACACACAGTTGATGGCTCACCACTTCTTATTACACACTCAAGAACAATTAGTTCTCCCACTCTCATATTACCATATGTTCTTTATGCTCCTCATTTATCAATAAACCTTACTTCTATTAGTGCGTTGTGTGATAGTGGTCTTCTCGTTACTTTTGACTCTTTAGGTTGTTCTATTACTGATTCCTCCACCGGTGAGGAATTTGGGCGTGCTAGTCTTCAGGGTCGTCTATATTATCTAGATTTTCTTCGTGCACACCACTCTCCTAGTTTTGCCAGTATTATTTTCTCTGGTACTGATCTGTGGCACAGACGTTTAGGTCATATTAGCACATCATGACTCCAGACTATAGCTCGCAGTGGTGCCCTTGCTTCTCTCACTTTTAAACATTTATCTGATTATCATGGTTGTCATTTGGCCAAACATATTGCCCTTCCCTTTAGTCACAAAAGAACTTCTGAAACCACTCACCCTTTTCAACTTGTTCATTCTGACATATGGGGACCCTCTCCCGTACCCTCGTGGAAAGGCTATCTTTATTATGTTGCCTTCATCGATGACTTCACTAGACATACATGGGTTTTTCTTATGCATCAGCGATCTGAGATACCTGATATTTGCCGGTTCTTTACAACTATGATTCACACTCAGTTCGGTGTGCGCATTAAGAATTTTCGATCGGACGGTGCACGTGAGTATACTTCCACCACTATGAGATCAATCCTTCAGTCTCACGGCACCCTTTTTCAGCAATCATGCCCTCACACGCATGAGAAGAATGGTGTAGCTGAACGCAAACATCATCACATCCTTGAGACGGCTCGCGCTCTTTTACTCTCCTCTTCTGCTCCTCGTTCTTTCTGGGCTGAAACTATCATGACCTCTGTTAGTCTCATCAACATTACTCCCTCGTCTGCCTTAGCTGGTACGACGCCTTACGAGGCTCTTTATCATTCACCTCCCGACTACAATATGCTCTGTACTTTTGGATGCACCTGTTACGTCCTTCTCCCTCTTACTGAGCGCACGAAGCTCTCTGCTCGTGTTGCTAAGTGCGTTCACCTAGGTCTCAGTCCTGAACACAAAGGTTATCGTTGTTTTGATCCATCAGCAGGTCGTGTCTGCATTTTTCGACATGTCTCCTTTGTGGAAGACTCCCCTTGCTACCTGACCCCCCCTCCCCCCCAGAGGATACTAGATTTCTCGATTCCCCAGTTGTTGCTAGCCCCTCGACTTTATCTTCCCGCATTCCTTTTTATCCCACTCCTCTGGCTCTATTCACATCTCCTGCAGTCCTTACACCTGTTGTTCTCCTTACCGAAACTACACCTGCATCCCCACAGCAGCCAGCACCCATCCCAACTACTTCCCCACCGACACATGCACCTACTCCACCATTCTCACCCCCACATCCTGTCAGTCCACCACCTCTTTGTCACTCTACCCGTTCCACTTCCGGTATTCCTCCGGCACGTTATACACCTGATGCCACTGGTCCTTCTGACCAGTTCGGTTTTACCACCCTAGCTTCCTACTCACACAGTTTCATGCATATCTCATTGCTATACACTCTACACGTGAGCCCAAAATCTATCAAGATGCAATTCAATATCCTGAATGAAGGAAAGGTATTGTAGAGAAATTCAGTGCATTTGATCAGACTGGCACTTGGGATGTTGTTCCTCTGCCAGAGGGCGTTCAGCCTATTAGCTTCAAGTGGATCTTCAAGGTCAAATATCAACCTGATGGATCTATTGAGCGGCACAAGGCCCGTTTAGTAGCCTAAGGGTTTACTCAGGAGCATGACATTGACTATGATAAGACCTTTGCTCCCATTGCACAGATGACTACTGTTCGCACCCTTCTTGATGTTTCTGCCATCCGCCAATGGCCGTTATACCAGATGTACGTGAAGAATGCTTTTCTTCATGGTGCCTTATCTGAGGTTGTTTATATGGATCCTCCTCCTGGCCTCCCTACTCCTCCTCGTCATGTTTGTAGACTTCGCCGTGCTATATATGGCCTGAAACAAGCCCCTCGAGCTTGGTTTGAGTGTTTTCGCCTTGTCATTACCAAGGCTAGTTTTCGTCAGAGTTCACAGGACCATTCTATGTTTATATGGTCATCACCGCAGGGGAGGGTACTTCTACTACTATATGTTGATGATATGATCATTACTGGAGATGACTCCGCCGGCAATGCATCCACACAGAAATACCTTCACCAGAAGTTTCATATGAAAGATCTTGGTAAGCTACGTTACTTTCTGGGTTTAGAGATTGCTCATGGATTTCAGGGGATACTCATTTCTCAGCAGAAATACATATAAGATATTATTTCTGCTGGATGTCTCTCTGACAGTTGATCAGCTGATACACCCTTAGAGCTTCATGTGAAGCTTCGTTCCACAGATGGTGAGTTCCTCCCTGATCCCACTAGATACAAGCAGATTGTTGGACAGTTTGTCTACTTATCCATGACCAGACCCGATATTGCTCATGAAGTCAGTATTGTCAGTCAGTTTGTTTCTGCTCCTACACCAGTTCACTACAGTGCTCTTCTTCAGATTCTCAGATATCTTCGGGGCACTATCACTCGCTCATTATTCATACCTTCTACATCCAAACTAGAGCTCAGTGCATATTCTGATTCAGATTGGGTAGGTGATCTGACTACCAGAAGATCTACCACAGGTTTCTGTCTATTTCTTGGTGATTCACTGATCTCATGGCGGAGCAAGAAGCAGGCAGTTGTTGCATGTTCTTCCACCGAGGCTGAGTACAGAGCAATGGCAGCTATTACTAGAGAGATTGTTCATGTTCGTTGGCTGTTATCAGTTATGGGTGTCACTCTTATAGGAGCTACTCCACTTTATTATGATAACCGGAGTGCATTGCACATTGCAAGCAACCCGGTCTTTGATGAATGAACGAAGCATATTGAGATTGATTATCATTATGTTCGTGAGCGTTTTGAGGCAGAGACCATCTCTCTCCATTTTGATACTTCTTCCCCGCAGATTGCAGACTTCTTCACCAAATCCCATACTGTTCAGATATTCCGACACTTAGTCGGCAAACTCATATTGTTTGACCCATCGTGAGTTTGAGAGGGGGTGTTAGAGATTATAGTCCCACATTGGGTAGTTGGTTAGTTTTGTATTTGGTTCCTCCTATATATAGGAGATATTGTACTCAGGTATTTATTAATTCAATTTTCAGTATTGTTTTTATCTCTCTGATTTATCTTAACACACACACACACACACACACACACACACACACACACACACACACACACACACACACACACACACATATATATATATATATATAGATAATTTTGGGGGAATTTGAATTTGAGTTTTGGGGATAAACTTTTGGGGGGGAAATGTGTTTTGTGAGGTTAGAACTGGGACTTTAATTTTAGGGGGATTGAAGGAGAGAGCCACTTGATAGCTTTCTTTGTGTTTTATTATTATACTAGATTTTCCCGTGGGCACGTGCTTACGGCATGTCTTCGAAACGATACAACATATGAAAGTCTTGTAAACAGTAAAACAACAATTATGTAGCTCAGGTTTGAATAGTAAAACAATAATTAGTTGTAAATGAAAGTCCATGTTTCCATTAGTATATGTTGAAAAATAATTATAAATGAGGGTATAAAATCCAACTTCTTAGAACTTTGAGTGTGGAAAATGATGAAATTTAACTGTTCAATAGATATTTGCTATTTTCAATATAACATGAGCTATAAGAAAATGCATAAAAAATCTGAAAATTTACAAACTTGAAATCTGAAAAAATAAATTTCTGAGTAAACAGAGGAAGAATGAGAGAGAGAGAGAGAGAGAGAGAGAGAGAGAGAGAAAGAGAGAAATAAATAAATAAATAAATAAATAAAGGAGTTGTTTTGGGGGATTTGAATTTGAATTTTGGGGGGAAATTTTTGGGTGGAAAAATATGTTTTGTGAGGTTAGATATGGACCCTTGATTTCAACCTTATTGAATGAGAGCCACTTGATAGCAGGGTATAAAATCCAACTTCTTAGAAATTTGAGTGTGAAAAATGATGAAATTTAACTGTTGATGAGATATTTGCTATTTTCAATGTAACATGAGCAATAAAAAAATGCATAAAAAATATGGAAATTTACAAACTTGAAATCTGAAAAAATAAATTTCTGAGTAAATAGAGAGAGAGAGAGAGAGATAGAGAGAGAGAGAGAGAGATAAATAAATAAATAAATAAATATATAAGTTTTGAGGGGATTTGAATTTGAGTTGTGGGGAAAAAATTTTGGTGGAAAAATATATTTTGTGAGGTTAATCTGGATCATTGATTTCAACCCTATTGAATGAGAGTTACTTGATAGCTTTCTTTGTGTTTTATTATATATATACTAGCTATTTGCACGCGTGCGATGCACGCCCTAATATTTTTTTTTTCTTTTTTATGTAAACAGAAGACTACAATGTGCACTAATTTCAAATCAAACACCAGAAATTACAAAACAACGCAGCATTAATTTTATAAAAATATTCTATATAAAAATAAAAAAATCATACACTTACTAAACATCTTGTTTAGACTCAAACGACTCACTGCTGTACTTCACCATCGGAATCACCGCAACTGCAACCGCATCCAATCAATCAAGCATGTGTTTCTTGCTACAAATGAATAAATTAACCCAATTAGAAACAAAACCCAATAATTTCTCCTGTAAAAAAAACCCCAATGAATAAATTAACTGCAGATGGATCAGTTGACCCAATCCGAGTGTGTGTGTGTGTGTGTGGGGGGGGGGGGGGGGGGGGGGGGGGGGGGGGGGGGGGGGGGGGGGGGGGGGGGGGGGGGGGGGGGGGGGGGGGGGGGGGGGGGGGGGGGGGGTGGGAGGGTTCGAGGGCGGAGCAGCTATCATATATCTCATATTCTAATACACTTAAAAGGTAATGAAAATACTGCTTACCTGAGAACGCTCACCAAAGACTTCATGCTCCACAACGCCCCCTGAAAATACTCAAACAAAACGAAACAAAACAAAACAAATAAAATAACATCAAATATTCAATCTCAATACACACCAAATAATAATAATATAATTGATTTCACTCACAATCATTTAACCTTGCTATAGCCATCAATCTAACAGCCATCTCCCTTTCTTCGGCATCTTCCAAAGCCCTAGAAAATGCCTCATCGGAGTCAAAATTTGCCGTATTGAGCTCCAGTTCCTCTTCATTCGCATCGAAAGCATCCTTACCATAATCACTCCCTTCCACACTCCCATGATCCTCACCAAGATGACCTTCATCATCGCCATCATCTTGATGGTTCTCATTTTCGTGATCACCATCATTATTATCATTGCTGTCCAATTCGTCCTCATACACATAGCTTCCAGAATTGGAGCTACCATACCCTCCCCCATCTACGCCGTCCATTCTCAGCATCATGTATGCCCTCTCCTGCAACCAAAACCAATTGAAAATACAACCCAAGTCATAATTTTGTGAACTGAACTCTGATCCTAACCTTAACCCTACCCCTAATTCACCTGCTCTTGGAGGGCGCCGGCGAGGGCAAGGTCGGCGTCGAATTGTCCAAGGCTAGTGAACGGCGCCCTCGATGTCGAATTCGGGTTAGGGCTCGGGTTCGGGTTCAAATTCGCCGGCTCCAAAGTGGGTTCATCGGAAGAACCATTAGGGTTTTCGGAGGCGGTCTTTTCGACGAGGGCGTTTTCCATTTTGTGTGGTAGAGGGAGTGAGATCGCGATGAGAGCGATGAGATTTTCAAGCAACGATCGATCAACAGAGGGAGGTCGCGTTGGTCGTGCGGCGCGAGGGAGGAGGGTTCGAGAGCGGAGCGTGGTTGCGCGGTGCGAGGGAGGAGGGTTCGATAGCGGAGTGGGCGTAAGGGAGGGGGGTCGCGCAACGCGAGCGAAGTTAGGGGGGATGAGGAGAGAGAGAGGCGGTGGGGATTATGAGAGAGAGAGAGAGGAATCGACGGGTTGAGTGAAAGAGATTGAAGTAAATGTGAAGTGAAAATTACGCTTGTGCCCTCTGATTGTGTAGGGATCAGGGGTAAAATTTGACAGAATTAACCCTGCATTATTTTTTAGCTTTTTATGTTTATGAGGGCATGATAGTAAAAAGCCTCCAAAATGGGGCTTTGCTTAATAATAGTATATATATATATATATATATATATATATATATATATATATATATATATAGTATGCAACATACCCTTTTTCTTATGATTAAATCACTTAATCTCGTACCTATATTTGTGTCACAGGTGATGAATAATCCATTGTTTTGGTATTATTTACTTAAACTCTTATAATTGTAAGTATATTGTTTTTTTTCTTATGATTATGTGCTGAGATTGGTACAAGTCGTTTGTCTGCATACAGGAATTATACTTTCAAGATGCAAGGATGAATGGATGTTCGTGATATATGAGTACTTAAGTACATGTATGATCCTTAGGATAATTTATTTTCAATATTGTTTCTTGTACCCTGGGCTTGTTCTTTTCTTGAATCTTCTCATAATATTTTTCTCTACGATTTAATCTCTTCCTTGTCAGCATATTCTCATGCTCCTCGAGGTAGGTGGATAGTTTTATATTTATTTACTCGAAAGAGACGCTTATGTAATATTGATTTTAGTATGTGTTCTTCTATTCGATGCAAAATAAGCATACGAGCATATTTTTCATGAAACAAACATTCTTAGGTTATAAGGAAACATCATTATAACACTCTTATACTGTTGACATTCGAATGACTTGATCAAATTTTCTCTAATTGGAAGATGCTTTTCTGTGTACTACAACAGGTCTGGTCTTGTGTGAGTACTCAATGAGGTTACGCCGTTTGTATTCCCTAGTGGTAAAAAGAGTCTATACAAAGAGGTAAAGATTATTTATTTGCTATATATAT
Organism: Hemerocallis citrina; assembly: GCA_017893485.1. Classification (NCBI taxonomy): domain Eukaryota; kingdom Viridiplantae; phylum Streptophyta; class Magnoliopsida; order Asparagales; family Asphodelaceae; genus Hemerocallis; species Hemerocallis citrina. The sequence continues at coordinate 259,415,358 of CM030359.1, forward strand.
AGATATATATATAATAAAACACAAAGAAAGCTATCAAGTGGCTTTCCTTCAATTCCCCCAAAATCAAAGGTCCAGATCTAACCTCACAAAACACATCTCCCCCCCCCCCCCCCCCCCCCCCCCCCCCCCCCCCAAAAAAAAAACTCAAAATTGAAATTCTCCCCAAAACAACTCCTGTATTTATTTAATTCTCTCTCTCTCTCTCTCCTCTCTCTCCTCTCCTCCTCTCTCTCTCTCTCTCTCTCTCTCTCTCTCTCTATATATATATATATATATATATATATATATATATATATATATATATAATAAAACATAAAGAAAGCTATCAAGTGGCTCTGATTCAATAGGGTTGAAATCAATGGTCTAGATCTAACCTCACAAAACATATTCCCCCCCCCCCCCCCCCCCCCCCCCCCCCCCCCCCCCCCCCCCCCCCCCCCCCCCAAACTCAAATTCAAATCCTCCCAAAACAACACCTTTATTTATTTATTTATTTATTTCTCTCTGTCTCTCTCTCTCTATCTCATTCTCTCTCTATTTACTTAGAAATTTATATTTTCAGATTTCAGATTTGTAAATTGTCAGATTTTTTATTGCTCATGTTACATTGAAAATAGCAAATATCTCATCAACAGTTAAATTTCATCATTTTCCATACTCAAAGTTCTAAGAAGTTGGATTTTACACCTCCATTTATAATTATTTTTCAAAATATACTAATGGAAATATAGATTTTTATTTACAACTAATTGTTGTTTTACTATTCAAACTTGAGCTACATAATTATTCTTTTACTGTTTACAAGACTTTCATATGATGTATCGTTTCGAAGACGTGCTGTAGGAACGTGCCCACGGGAAAATCTAGTATATAGAAATAGATATATATATTTCTTGTTCAAGATCAACGATACATAAATTTTTATGGACATCTAAGTGAACCAGCAATCTGCCAATATATGTTTTGGCCTTTTTAGGTATGTATACTTCCACTCATGATTAAGTATACTGCACATAGGGTCCCTATAGATTAATCTAGCTAGAACATATCATTTCATATAAGGAAGTTAAAGTCCGTTGACATCAAGTACATTTCTTCATTTTGTCGTTTGAATCATGTGCTCATTGTCAACATAACCATCCTAGTTATTCCATTCATTTAAATAATTTATGTGTAATTGTTCGAAAGATATGGTTAGCGTTAATAGAAAGTTGAAGCAATACACATCATTATTATTTTGCTGTTAGAATCTTTTGTATGTTTGTTTGCATGTTATTATAGAGACCTTAATACAATATTAATGTATGTTCTTCGTCTTCTTTTGATAACGTCTATTTTCTAATGTCTATTTTCTACTTATTGATTATTTTTTATGAAAAACTATTTCTTCAATTCCTAGTCACCTGATCCGGAAAATGTTTGAACTTCAAAGGCCATGGTGGAAATTGGAGGATTCCAGAGAGCAAACTGATGAAGCAGAGAAGAAGAAAAGGTAAGAGGTAATGTGATATTGTTGATAAGTTTGTTTGTAACCCCTATTTCTCTTTTTCGAATCTTTATTTGTATTTCTTCGGTCTTAAAGTTTTGTATTCGGATTTATTTTAACAATAATTTTTTTTGCTATTCCTTGGACTCATTTGTTCTTTTTTGATGACCTGTATTCTTTTGGCTTGAACCCTGATATTTTGGTACAATGCTAATTTTATTGTTTTGCACTTTAGGTTTATTTTGATCCATTATATTCATATCTCCATTTTTATTATCTATTTTCTCTTTTTGGATCCTAAACCCATACCCTATAACCCATTAACCCGCAATCCAAACCCAACATCCTAATACCCCATATAAATACCCATTAAACTCTAATTATTAATAAACCCTGTATTAATCTATCTCTCTCTCTCATCCCGCTCTCTCTCATCCTGCCGCTCTCTCTCCCTTTCCTCTGTTTTTCTCAAAACCCATCCCACACCATCGTCAACCTCCCGCCTCCGCCGCTTCGACAACTCCACCCCCAGTCCTCGTCTTCATGTTCACCCTCGACCCCGCAACCGCCATCGCTATCCCCTCGATCACCACCCATCAGATCCCGTCGACTACCCTTCACCGCCTACACACAGCGACCGTCGTCCCTCCTCGACCAGCACCACCATCGAGCCGGTGCTCCTCCTTCCTCCATCCCCGGCTCTGCAACCGTCCTCCGTCACCCCTGCACCTCGTCTCCACCACCAAACTTCACCAACCGCAACCCCCCTCGCTGTCTTCGTCCATCTCAATACCGAATCCGAAGACCTTTGCTGCCTCTTCTTCTAGCAGAGTTCCTCGCAGCAGTGTCGACCCGTCGCCGACACGTGCACTCTGGCCGCCCTAACCAATAGCCAGTGCTGCCATCACCATTGCATCTATTGTCGCTGTTCTTGCAGGTGTCTGCTGTCAATCTTGCTATGTTGATTTTTTGTGAGTTGCACGTGTAGTTGTTGCTGCACCTTGCACGTATTGCTGTTACGTGTTTTGCACATGTATTGTTGATGTCAGAATCCTTGTCCCGTTATTCATTCATGTTCAGATTCATCATCTTTAAGGCAAGTTTCTCTTGAACTAGTATTATTTTTCTTGTTCAAGAATTTTTTTTGATCTCCGCGAGTAGCTCCTCTTTCAACTATCATATCTTTATTTGTTTAATACCTTCAAAGAGACTATTACGGATTCATCGGCGAAACCAAGTAGTAGTCCTCTTTTCGTGCCATTTCCCTTGATTCAAAACCAAGCCAGTTATATATTGTCACATGCACACACGACATGAATACTTAGATTAGAACATGTATATAGACATTGATGATTGAATGCTTTTCGTTTGAATGTCATGATCAAGCTATGTTGATAATAATTTGTCTCATCTATAGTAGAATTCTTCCCTAAAGATTGACTATGAGGATATGTAATTTTTGCTTCGAAATCACATGCTTACTTGGTTATTTTGTTGTCTTTTAATAATAACCTACTTGCTGGCCTACTGTTTGCTCTGTGTTGATTTCGATTTTTGACCTAGTTTCTATCGTAATTTAATAAAACTTTGTGAACATCATCTGTAGATTTTTGAATCTATTTTTTAGAACTTTTTACAGAACTGGATTCTGATTTATGAACTGAAATATATCATATTTTTAGTACTTCTATGTTTTCAATTTTCAGATTTCTGTCCAGAGATTCATCAACTGGATTTTCTATTGAAATAAAATGCTAACAACATAATTAGAACTTGAAATTTTATATTTTGTTACTATACATGACTGGGAATCACCATATTATTTTTGTAAGATTATTTGATAATTTTCTAGACCCTTTATAAATGTGAAAGCTTGACTCTAGGTTGTTGTAGGAACACTAGTTCAGTAAAGAACATGATTTTTGACCTAATTGTAGACAATATCAATCAGAACTCATTAAATAAGAATTATAACCCTGTGTGTCTGAAATCCAGTTCATCCGACGGTTTTGCAATCCGACCTACCGATTGCAAGTTATCCATATTTTCGTACAAAGACGTCTGAATTCCAGAATAAAGTTTGAATATGCATCCCCCTGCTTAATTAACTGAAACAGTAGATCAAATTTAAGAAATAAAATCTGAGATTGATTTTGTTGTTACTAAACATTGTTAGGAATTAAAATATGATTTTTGTAAGATTTTTAAAGGATTTTATAGTCTACTTCTATACACAAGTATTTTGACTCTGATATACTGCCTGAACCTGTAATCAGTAAAGAATGAACCTGCAGGCCTAGTTTCTGTATTCATTATATGTAGTGTAAATATTCTATGGAACCGGCAGAGAGTCTACTTTCCAAAATTTCTGACGGAACCTGATTTTCTTTTCTATAGCAACGGAAAATTAGATTTTTGTACAACAACGTCTTACTATCCAGAATGTGTGCTTTGTATTTTGCTTATATATCCATGTTGATTTTGCATCTAGGGGAATAGAAATAGTTGTATCATGCATTGCATAGCCTTGCCATCTCCTTGACATCATTTCAAAACTTCATTTACCCATTGCATATCAAAACTTAAGTATAATAAATTATTATCAAGCCGGGGTAAATAAGGATCGACTTGGTAGCGAACAATCAGAGACTGTACTCTGTAGGGGCCCTTGTTCTAGATTTATTATGGATGTGAATGGTGGATTATTGATTGGGAAATATTGATTGTTAATTGTTGATTATTATGCTGAGTACACGATGTGTTGAGTTCACCATCATAGTCTAAATGTTCACTGTTTGCATGCACCGAACCTGTAGTATGTGACATAGTATTACATGAATTAGATATGATAATAAAATATTAATTAACCTAGGATTGACACTCACATTCTTAAATCCTGATTATTTTTATTGATCGTGCATCATTGATTATAATTACTGTTTATTGCATCATACATTCTATTATCGACTTTTGTTATTGTCTTTGATCTTTGACTTTGCTTTAGCCTATCATTTCTTGACATACCATATTTTTCTTGCTTCTTTGATTTCGCTACTTGCTTTCCGCGAATTGCTCAAACGGACACTATTTCTTCTATTTTAGACCGTGAGTTTGCAGGTACAGAAGAAAATTTGACTCAAGGACTTGGTGAGCAAACCTTCGGAAGATCGAAGCTGGATTATTAGACTATTATAGTTATCTCATATTATTAGTTTATTTTATTACTTTTATCTTACTTTGTATTCCGGTCTTGTGTGTCCCGAAGTTTACCTTTTTCACAGATGTTGGATATTTTTAGTGAATTTATTTCATGAATATTTTGGAGTTTATTATTTGTTTATGTGGTTATTCTTTCTTGCGTGGTTGCATTCACTTGTATATTGTTGAGTTAATTGTTACAGTTATGGATGATATTTTGATCATTCACTGAGCCTTTGTTACGTGCTCATGTTCCCATATCTTGGGAAGCGGAGCCTGGCAGGTTTTTAGTGGTATCAGAACCCATGTTAGTTTCTAGCCAGGTTAACTCAATAATATGCACGCCACGTTGATCACATAAATATGTAATAACCAATGTATATCTGGGTACTCACCAACTTGATGTTTTGCAGACTATGACTCGTGGCGGTTCTTCTTCTACTCGACCCAAGGATGAGAAATCGTATAATGTTGCTATCTTTTAGGTAATACAACAGATGATGGCCCTACAACAAGAGCACAATGAATTGATGTGAGCTACATTGGAGGCAGGCAACCAAACCGCTATTGTTCCTGCACCGGGGCTACTGCCGCCGATGCCCGGTACTGTGGCAGATTTCATGAGATTGTACCCGGACAAGTTCTCGAGTACCGAGACGCCGTTGGAAACCGAGCAATGGCTGATCCGGACAGAGCAACTGTTGATCGCAACTCGGATCTCCGATGTGGACCAGGTGGATGTTATAAGCATTTAGCTTATGGACCTCACCCGTATCTGGTGGTAGGCTGAAACTGAAAGGCTTGAGATACCTATCACTTGGCCCACTTTCACGGAGAGCTTCACGGCTAAATTTTTCCATAGTGTCACCAAGGATGAGATGGAGCGGCAATTTGTCTCCTTAACTCTTGTTGGTCGGATAATGCTATTTAATGTCGCATATTGTTGCCTACTTCATATGTGACAATATTAATTGAATCGTTATCCTGACTCAGGGGAACCGATATTTGGATTAGTACGCTGCTGAATTTACTCGGCTCAGCCGTTTCGCAGCTTCTATGGTGGCCAATGATGAGGATAGAGCTCGCAGGTTCTTAATGGGTTTGAATTTCAACATTCAAGATTGTTTGGTTGCTCACCGGCACCACACCAATGCCGATGTTCTTGATGCGACCAGGATTCAGGAGCAGGCTCATAAGAGGATAAGTACTACTCAGCGGGCAGTGCAGCACCCTACCCCCGCCCAACCTTCTGAAGGGCCTATTTGGAGGCCAGTTCCAACCCCTCCTACGAGAGCACTAACATATTCGCCTATTGTCCTGAGGCCAGTTCAGACTTGTGAATACTGCCATAAAGTCGGGCATTTGCAGAAGGACTGCAGGCTAGCCAACCGTCTGTGCCTTGCATGTGGAGGCAATGATCATGTGGTCTGAGACTGCCCAAGGAACAGGCTCCCTGCACCTACTGAGGACCTGCTCAGCAAAGAGCAGTAGCTCGAGGCTAGGGTAGACCGCCTCTACTACCGCAGATGCAAGCTTTTGATCAGAGGAGGATGGCCCCGAGGGGAGGTCATATTAGTGGTCGTGGTCTGGCCTATTACCTGACTGTAGCTGAAGCTTAGACGAATGTTGGTGTCGTTGCAGGTATATCTCTATTGTTGTATTATTTGCTTTCTATTTTTGTTCTATTATTTCTTTCTATTTCTGTTCTATTATTTCTTTCTATTCAATTATTCTTGCTTTTGTCCTGCATTCACTTTCATTCTTATTCTTTGAATATCTTTTAGGTGTCATCTTAGTATTCTCTCTTCCTGCCCATGTTCTTTTTTATTCTTGTGCTACCCACTACTTTGTTTCCTCCTGCTTTGTGGATCGGCATCGTTTGGCTTGCGATGCTTTGCCTGCTGCTTGGAATATTACCACTGGTGGAGGTATCATAAGCTGTCCTAAGGTATGCAAGCATAGCCCTTTGTTGATTAGGGGCTTGAAGTTCAAGACTGATCTGATTATGATCCCCAACTCTGGCTTTGACGTTATCCTTGGGATGGATTGGATGGGGGTTACCCATGCTGTGATTGATTGCCATGCGAATAAGGTAATATTTAGGTTCCCAGATCACCAGGAGTTTGTGTTTCATGTAGGTAAGACATCGTCTGGGCGTGTCAAGAACTCGGGGAACCAGAAGGCTCATGCACTTGAGTCGTTGTGCATTGATGGTGCAGTTACACTCATTGTTGTTCGCAATTTCATTGATGTATTTCCAGAAGAGTTACCTGGATTGCCACCAGACCGAGATGTGGTATTCGGTATCGAAGTTCAACCAGGAACGACACCAATCTCGAAGAGTCTGTACTGGATGGCACTAGTTGAGTTAACTGAACAGAAGGTGCAAGTTCAGGATTTGTTGGATAAGGGTTTTATCAGGCCTAGTGTTTTGCCTTGCGGTGCCCCAGTGTTGTCCGTTAATAAGAAGGATGGTAGTCGCAGGCTCTGCATTGACTATCGTGAGCTGAACAATGTCACTATGAAGAACCGGTAGCCTCTGCCGAGGATCGATAATCTGTTCGATCAGCTAGGAGGTGCTTTAGTTTTTTTGAAGTTGGATCTCTATTCTGGCTATCATTAAGTTAAAGTGAAGGCTGAAGATATTCAAAAAATGGCGTTCTGCACAAGAAATGGGCATTACGAGTTCTTAGTAATGCCATTTAGAGTTACCAATGCACCAGCTGTGTTCATGAGTTTGATGAACTAGGTGTTCTCTCCGTTCTTGGACAAGTTTGTGGTGGTATTCATCGATGATATTTTGGTGTATTCTCGGATCAGAGAAGATCATGCTGAGCATTTGAAGGCTGTCTTGCAGACTTTGAGGGAGAATCAGCTCTATGGGAAGCTCAATAAGTGTGAGTTCTGGCTCGATCGGGTTGACTTTCTGGGCCATATTATCTTCAGCGATGGTGTGTCTGTTGATCTGTCGAATATTTCTGCTGTTAAGGATTGGCCGATGCCGAAGTCATCACCTGAAGTGTGGAGTTTCCTCGGATTGGCGGGGTATTATCAAAATTTTGTCCAAGACTTCTCGAAGATTGTAAGACCCCTAACCAATTTGACGAGGAAGGAGCATAAGTTTGTCTGGGATGGAGCCTGTGAGGAAGCCTTCATGGAGTTGAAGAACCGTTTGACATTAGCTCCCGTGCTGACTATCTCCGACAGTTCTGGAGGCATTGTGATTCTTATGATGCTTCGGGCAGAGGTTTGGGAGCAGTGCTGATGCAGCGAGGAAGGGTTTTTGCTTATGCATCTAGGCAGTTGAGGCCTCATGAGAATAACTATCCCATGCACGATCTTGAGCTTGCAGCTGTAATCTTTGCCATGAAGTAATGGAAGCACTATCTACTTGGGGATAGAGTTGAGATTTTCACTTACTACAAGAGTCTCAAGTATGTGTTCACTCAGAGGAAATTGAATATGAGGCAGAGGAGATGGCTGGAATTGATGGCGGACTACGACATCAACTTGCAGTATCACCCTGGTAAAGTGAACCTAGTGCCCGATGCTTTGAGTAGGCGGCCTGCTGCTATGTTCCTCCCCCAGCAGAAGGAAGTGTTGGAGGATATGAGGAGGCTGGAATTGGATGTGATTCTCCCTGGTTCAGCACATCAGTGTATGGTGTTGCAGTTGCAGTCTTCACTGATAGAGCAGATCAAGGAGGCTCAGACTGGTGACTAACAGTTGCAGGATATCCAAAGTGAAGTGGAAGCTAGATTGAGAACTGACTTGGTCATTCATTCTGACAGGTCGCTTCACTTTGGAGCTAGGTTGTGTGGACCTAGGGGTGAATTCCAGCAGAATCTTCTTACAGAAGCTCATCACTCGCCCTACTCTATTCATCCTAGAGGCACGAAGATGTACAGGGATCTGAAGCAACATTTTTGGTTGCATGATATGAAGAGAGCCGTAGCAAGATTTGTTTCTCAATGCCTGATCTGTCAGCAAGTGAAGGCAGAGCATCAGAGGACCGCTGGACTTCTTCAACTTCATCCGATCCCAGAATGGAAATGGGAGAATATCACTATTGATTTTGTGAAGGCACTGCCACGGAGTCCCAAAGGTCACAACGCTATTTGGGTAATAGTGAACTGTTTGACGAAGAGTGCTCGTTTCATCCCTTTCCAAGTGGGCCAGTCCACCGAAATCCTGGCAGAGAAGTATATACAGGAAGTTGTGAGACTGCATGGTGTTCCTGTCAGCATCGTATCGGATAGAGATACAAGGTTCAGATCTCAGTTTTTGGAGAGTCTTCAGAAGAGCTTGGAAACTAAGTTGAGCTACAGCATTGCATTTCATCTACAGATAGATGGGCAATCCGAGAGAACGATCCAGACTTTGGAGGACATGTTGAGGACTTTTGTTCTTCAGTTTGGTGGTTCTTGGGAGGATCACCTACACTTGATTGAGTTCTCGTACAACAACAACTACCATGCGAGTCTCAAGGCAGCTCCGTATGAGGCGCTTCATGGTCCGATGTGTAGATCGCCGATCTGTTGGGATGATGTCAGCGAGAGGAAGCTTTTCGGTCCTGAGTTGATCACAAGACTGTTGATGCAGTGGCTCAGACCAGGAAGTACTTGCAAGCAACTCAGGATAGGCAGAAGAAATGGGCTGACTGTCGTTAAAGGCCTTTAGAGTTTGTGGCAGGCAATCATGTGTTCCTCAAGGTATCGCCATGGAGAGATGTTATCCAATTTGGAGGGGGGGGGCAAGCCGAGTGCCTTGTTCATCGGTCCATTCAATATTGTGGAACGGGTGGGCAAGGTATCCTACAGGCTCACGCTACCACCGGCTTTATCAGGTGTCCATAATGTATTCCATGTCTCTCAGCTCAGGAAGTACATCAGGTATGGCAGTCATGTGTTTGACAACTTAGAGTTGTCCGTGAGACCAGACTTATCATGTGAGGTCCAACCAATCTCTATCTTGGACAAGCGTGAGAAAGTCCTGAAGAATAAAGTCATTAAGCTTGTTCGAGTCTCTTGGACTCACTCGCCCGGTGAGTCAACTTGGGAACTTGAGAAGGAGATTCAGAAGAAGTTTCCTCATCTCTTGGAGTAGTTGTTTTGTTTTAGTTTTGTTATTTCTTGGGGTTGTCCTAAGTACCACTTGAACAAATTTCGAGGACGAAATTCTTCTTGTAAGGTGGGTAGGAATTGTAACCCCTATTTCTCTTTTTAAAATCTTTATTTGTATTTCTTCTTTCTTAAACTTTTGTATTTAGATTTATTTTAATAATAATTTTTTTTGCTATTCCTTGGACTCATTTGTTCTCTTTTAATCATCTGTATTCTTTTGACTTGAACCCTGATATTTTGGTGCAATACTAATTTTATTCTTTTGTGCTTTGGGATTATTTTGATCCATTATATTCATATCTCCATTTTTAATCTATTTTCTCTCTTTGGATCCTAAACTCATACCTTATAACCCGTTAACCCGCAACCCAAACCCAACATCCTAATACCCTATATAAATACCCATTAAACCATAATTATTATCTAACCCTTTATTCATCTTTCTCTCTCTCATCCCGCTGCTCTCTCTCCCATTCCTCTGTTTTTCTCAAAACCCATCCCGCACCGTCGTCAACCTCCAGCCTTCGCTACTTTGACAACTCCACCCCCAGTGCTCGTCTTCATCCTCACCCTCGACCCCGCAACCGTCGTCGCTAGCCCCTCGGTCACCACCCATCGCATCCCGTCAACTGCCCTTCATCACCTACACAAAGCGACCATCGTCCCTCCTTGACCAGCACCACCATCGAGCCGCTGCTCCTTCTTCCTCCATCCCCAGCTCCGCAACTGTCCTTCGTCGCCCCTGCACCTCATCTCCACCACCGAACTTCTCCAACTGCAACCCCCCTCGCTGCCTTTGTCCATCTCAACGCCGAATCCGAAGACTCTTGCTGCAACTTCTTCTTGCGGTGTTCCTCGCCGTCGTGCCGACCCGTCGCCGATGCTTGCACTCCGACCACCCTAGCCAACAGCCAGTGCCGCCATCACCATTACCACTATTGCCGCTGTTCTTGCAGGTGTCTGCTGTCAATCTTGCTGTGTTGATTTTACTTGCGTTGCATGTGTAGTTGTTGTTGCCCCTTGCACGTATTGCTGTTACATGTTTTGCACGTGTATTGTTTCCGTCGGGATACTTGTCCCGTTATTCTTTCGTGTTCAGAGTCGTCATCTTTAAGTCAAGTTTCTCTTGAACTAGTTTTATTTTTCTTGTTCAAGAATTTTTTTTGATCTCCGCAAGTAGCTCCTCTTTCAACTATCATATCTTTATTTGTTTTATACCTTCAAAAAGACTACAACAAATTCATCGGCAAATCCAAGTAGTAGTACTCCTTTTGTGCCCTTTCCCTTGATTCAAACTCACGCTTGTTAAAATTGTCACATGCACACACGACATGAATACTTAGATTAGAACGTGTATATATACATTGATGATTGAATGCTTTTCATTTGAGTGTTATGATCATACTATGTTGATAATAATTTGTCTCATCTATAGTAGAATTCCACCCTAAAGATTGACTATGAGTTTCTGTAATTTTTTCTTTGAAATCACATGCTTAATTGTTTATTTTGTTGTCTTTTAATAATAACATACTTACTGGCCTGCTGTTTGCTATGTGTTGATTTGAGTTTTTGACCTACTTTCTGTCGTAATTCAATAAAACTTTGTAAGCATTTGTAGCTTTTTGAATCTATTTTTCATATTTTACAGAGCCAGATTCTTATTTACGAACTAAAAGATATTATATTTTTAGTACTGCTATGTTTTCAATTTCCAGATTTCTGTCCAGAGATACATCAACTTGATTTTCTATTGAAATAAAATGCAAACAACATAATTAGAACCTGAAATTTTATATTTTGTTCTTAGACATGACTGGGAATCACCATATTATTTTTGTAAGATTATTTGATAATTTTTCAGACCCTTTATAAAAGTGAAAACTTGACTCTAGGTTGCTGTTGGAACACTAGTTCAGTAAAGAACATCAGTTTTGACCTAGTTATAGATAATACGAATTAGAACTCATTAAATAATAATTATAGCCCTGTGTGTGAAATCCAGATCATCTGACAGTTTTGCAATCCGATCTACCGATTGCAAGATATCCATATTTTTGTACAGTGAAGTCTGAATTCCAGAATACAGTTTGAATATACATCACCCTACTTAATTAACTGAAACAGTAGATCAAATTTAAGAAATAAAATATGAGATTAATTTTGTTGTTACTAAACATTGTTAGGAATTAAAATATAATTTTTGTAAGATTTTTAATGGATTATACAGTCTACTTTTATACACAAGTATTTTGACTCTGATATGCTACATGAACATGTAATCAGTAAAGAATGAACCTATGGGCCTAGTTTCAGTATTCGTTATATGTAGTGTAAATATTTGCTGAAACCGGCAGAGAGTCTACATTCCAGAATCTCTGACGGAACCTGATTTACTTTCCTGTAGCAACGTGAAAGTGGATTTTTGTACAGCAATATCTTTCTGTCCTGAATGTGTGCTTTGTATTTTGCTTATATATCCATGTTGATTTTGCATCTAGGGGAATAGAAATATTTGTATCTTGCATTGCATAGCCTTGCCATTTCCTTGACATCATTTCAAAACTTGTTTTGCCCATTGCATGTCCACACCTAAGTATAATAAAATATTAACAAGTCAGGGTAAATAAGAGTCGACATGGTAGTGAACAATCGGAGATTGTACTCGGTAGGGCCCCTTGTTCATGATTGATTATGGATGTGAATGGTGGATTATTGATTGGGAAATATTCATTGTTAATTGTTGATTATTGTGCTGAGTACACGATCTGTTGAGTTCACCATCATAGTATAAACGTTCATTGTTTGCATGCACCGAACCTGTGGTATGGGACGCAGTATTACGTGCATTAGATAGGATAATAAAATATTACTTAACCTTGGATTGACACTTGCATTCTTGAATTTAGATTATTTTTATTGATCTTGCATTATTGATTACAATTACTGTTTATTTTATCATACATTCTAGACTTTGAATTCTATTATCAACTTTTGTTATTGTCTTTGATCTTTGACTTTGCTCTAGCATGTTATTTCTTGACATACCATATTTTTTCTTGTTTGTTTGCTTTTGCTACTTGCTGTCCGTGACTTGCTCTAACGGACACTATTTCTTCTATTTTAGACCGAGAGTTTGTAGGTACAGAAGGAAATTTAACTCAAGGACTTGGTGAGCAAACTTTCTGAAGATCGAAGCTGGATTATTAGACTATTATAGTTATCTCATGTTATTTGTTTATTTTATTGCTTTTGTCATACTTTGTATTCCGGGATTTTGTGTCCCGAAGTTTGCCTTTTTCCCAGATATTTGATGTTTGGTTATTCTTTCTTGCGTGGTTGCATTCTCTTGTATATTATTGAGTTAATCTGTTACAGCTATGGATGGTATTTTTATCATTCGCTGGACCTTTGTTACGTGCTCATGTTCCCGTATCTTGGGAAGCGGGGCATGTCATTGTTTGTTTTACTTTCAGTCCACATACTTACAATTAAACTACTGACTTATTGTATCTCTTCTATTTATACTATGCAGGAGATAGTTAGGCCATGATGATATGATGGCATCTACATATTTTATCAACTTAATACCAGTCCTCCATTTTGATGGTAAGATGGCATCTACATCTTTTTCTCAATATCTTTGTCAAGATTGAAACTTTTACTACATAATGAGTTGTCTCTATTGAGTTTTGGGTCTTTGTTGGGCTATGTTGTAATTGTAGCGCCCCGAATTTTCAATAAATAAAATTAGAAATAAGTGGCACAATTCCCAGCATCAACTTCAATTGGAATTATAAACATAGTAGAAACACAGGGAAAATTAAAAATTTTCATTTCATTAACTCTCTTTACAACAGCACAACGGAACTTAAACACTTTAAATTACAATTCTTTTGACAACACAACGGTATTTAAAGCACCATAAATGCATCATTCTTTTTACAGTCATTCCTTTTACAAAATATGCATAAACATTTAAATGTTCTACCACATGCTCCCAATTCCATGCTAATGGTACCTACCTATAAAACATGGGCTAGAGATATCCCTAACCCCCAAAATTACAGGAGTCAGCCATAACGGTGTGAGTGATATTCCAAAGAAATACAGACTTAAATGAAAACATAAAGAATAAAATTATAAGTCAACAAGTGGAACTAGACTAAGTGTCAAGTATAAGAAAACACAAAAAACAAGCACGCATAAACAAGTCAAGGAAGCCACAAATGCATATGATGATTAATAATGCATACTTGTCGGATTCTATGCATCCCATTTTATATAGGTCCAGTGCAAGCCCTTATCGTTCTTCATTTCATAAGGTTTAATCCCCCCGTTATGCAACTAACCTACTACGGTGATAGAAACAAGATCTAGAATACTCTGCGAATAGGCCTACGTCCCGGTATCTACTAGATAGATTAGCACCCTCAACGTGCAAGCATCATGTAAGCGTTGCCCTGAACATTCCATGCCGAAATTCTACGAATAAGTCCCAGCCTTCGGAATAAAACCGCCCAACAGTAAAAGTCCCTCAACGTGCGAACTCGAGAGATGGCAATGATAATCGTAGCCTTCGGAATCAAACCGCCCAACCATGACTATAGTCCCGAACCTCATCCGTCCACTATACAGGGGCCCCTATGTACGTTTCCCAAGATCTATCACATCTCCACTAGTGCCTTTTCTTATATTTGTTATTAGTAGTTAAGCCACAATTCTCCTCTAGAGTTGGTGTACCCTACCAGGCTTAACCTTTACAAAAGCCCCACTGGCCAAAATTCCACAAAATCTCACTTGCCAGCATGCTAAGGTCCCACTCAACCTCTAGTCTTATAATTCCACATATCATTAACAATCTTTCTAGGGTTCACATCATAACCCCAATCCCTAAATCAAAACCCAACTTGGTTTAATTATAGAAACTACTCTTTATTAATCACATTCCTTTTAATCAACCAATATTGCCATGAGAACTCGTTTATATGTATGGAAGCACATTTTATCTACAAAAATTTAGATTTTTACAAAATCTGAAAATTATACAATTTTGTCATTCAAAATAGTACACTCTAAAATCAATATTAAATTATGGAAAAATTAACTTAAATCCAGCACATAACAAGGAATCCACCATAAAAATCTGGACTCAAATAAATTAGTTTAAAGGGTTGATATTCAATAAATTCTGATAACTATCTTTCATCCAAAAATCTGAAAGTTACATGATTTCGTTCCTCAAAACAATAAATTCTGTAGTCGATATTAAATTCTGGAAAAATCAATTTAATTTCAACACATAACGAGGAATTCACTATAAAAATCTGGACTCAAATAAATTAGTTTAAAGGGTTCATATTCAATAAATTCTGGAAACTAACCGTTATTTTAAAAACCTGAAACTACAACAGTACAGTGGTAAAAATTGCATATTTTACAATCTATGAGTTGGATTGAGGATCTTTCAGATGTTCTGAAAACTAGACACAGTGAGATACAATTTCTATTTAATAAGTTTTAGGTAATATCATCAGTAACTATGTCGAAATCTTGTTCCAATCTGGAACAGACAGCAGTCCGGACTATACAATGTCTTTAAAATCTCATCCAAACTTGAACGGCCCACTCAAATATATTTGTTTAAACCCATATATAGATTCTCCCATATGTATACTACAGTCCCCCAAACATATCACACAAAATCACCCTCGAAAATCACATGAAAAAACCAAAAAAGTGATCGAATACACAGCGAACAGCAGCAGCCAGTAGGCTGCGGGTTGAACAGTACCCTCAGTTATTGTTCACCCGTGAAGAGTAACCCTTGGTACTGTTCACCTGAGACTCCAATAGCCCTGACCCAGGAATAAAACCTCCAAACCCTAGCTCCCGATGTATTTGAATGTATTTTCATATATATTTCTTTCCATATGCTCTTTGTATGCTTAAATAATTAGGGTTTGGCTAAATTTAAAAAAATCCCACTAAAGTATTGGTCATATTAAAAAAAATCCACTAAACTTTTTTATTTTAAAAAAACCGTACTCAACTATGTTATCCAAAAATCCACATTGACGGAGTTAGGTTTCCGTTAAGGTTTATGTTAAAAAACCACATTCATCTTTCTTTTGTGTTTAAAAAAACAACACTTAACTAATCATATGTTTAAAAAAACCTCACTGAACTATTGCATCAGTGCAATGCAGGTGACATAAACCCTAATGGAAGTTAACTCCGTCAATGTGGGTTTTTTGATAATATAGTTGAGTGCGGTTTTTTTAAAATAAAAAGTTTAGTGGGGTTTTTTTTAAATGACCAATACTTTAGTGGGGTTTTTTAAATTTTAGCCTTAGGGTTTATCATCAAGAATTTTATTTATATTAAAACAGCGAATTAAACATTAAAATCCATCTTTTAATCTTTTTAAACATGCCCTTGAATTAACCACCGATATTCAACTATTACAGTCACCTTTATTCTCATTAGGTTTGTTTCTTTACGCAAAATATCAATCTTTCATGCATAAACCACTTTATTCAAAATAAATTACTTTCGAGCCATACAACAATTATTCAAACCCCAATATTAAGTTTTAATTTTGATAATTAAAAACAACGAATAACATGAAAAGATCTCAACTTTATAATCAATCAACCATGAATTTAAGAGCATATGACATGTTCTAATTATCTCTACATATCTTTATCATCTACAATTAAATCTATAGTTCCCAATTTAGATTTTTCATCTATCAACAATATTTAACATTCAAAATTAATAAAACGTGACTATCTCTCATAAAATTGCATGTTTAGTTCATGTAAACACCTAGAAATTCATTCATCTTGCATAGCAACCATCATGATTAAACTATCAAGACATAGATCTACAAGTTCACAACAAGCCCTAGCATGATCTCTACTAGATTCATCATGATAATATAAGTAAAATACATCAAGAGACGAGAAGTATCACTCACCTCAAAGAAGATCAACTTGAAGAATAATAGTAGTAAGAAAGAAAAAGCATTCTCCTCATTCTTGCGAAAATCCAAGATCCAACTCCAAGAAAATAATGAAAAAAATAAAATTTTGGGTTCACAACAATAGGGCGGCTGTTGCTGCTATAGATATAGGCCAGGATATGATTTTTTTAGGGTTTTACAAGAGTTTACAAAATACTCCTCAAGAAAATATTTATTTGCATATATGGATCTTTCCAATTATTAGTTAATCAAATCAAATCAATTAAAAATATAAATTAAATCCCCTAATTCTCCTGATTTAGCCGACCAATATGTGCAGCCCAGAAAATTTGAAATCTAGAGTTTTTACTCCAAGTGACGATTTTGCATAAAAGTCCTCTTTGTAATATTTGCAAACAAGCCATAAAATATTCGTAAAAATCCAAAAAAATTAGAATTATTATCTACTAATAAAGATTTGATTTTCCAAACAAATTTTTTGACTTTTACTCTCCAGTAAGAATATTTACAATAATCCCAACAATCTCAAAATTGCTTAATTATATATTTATTCAATTAAATAATTAAAAATCAATCAAATATGGATATAATCTAATTCGTTAGAGCCTTCTACTGAATAGCCGGCCGTGAATGTAGCCACACAATTTTGAAGTTCAGCTTTCATCCCTAAACGATTTTTTACAAAAAAACCCCTTTCTTTCACAAATTTACAAAAGTAGTTTTCTTTATTCAGAAAAATCCCAAAAATTCAATATACCCAATAACAAATAATAGAAGTTTTTTATCAACTCATAATTCTAAATTCAGACTTGGAAAATATTTGCACGTGTTTTGCACGTGAAAAAATGTCAATTTAACGAAAATTCAAAATAATTAAATAAATTGATTTAAAAATTATTTATTAATTCAAAATATTGTATTAAAAATTACGGGGCGTTACAGTAATTGAGGATGACATACATCACTAGTTAGCTAGATTAAGAAGGAGATCACTAGATACCGGGAGTCGACCATCGTGTTCAAGTGCTTGCAATTTTAATTGAGTATGGAGTCAACCACGAAAAATTGTAGAGTAGCGTAAATTAAATTTGATACAGGATGTTATTTTTTTTCTTCTTTTTTTACTCGACTTGAAATTTTACTAAAGATATATATATGTAACGAGTATAACAGTTTCATGGCAGAAGCACATCTGTTCTCTGTTGAATTTTTTTCTTTGTGAAATTGGAGAGATGTCTCAGGTAACGTATTAAATTTGATGATATAGATGAAAAAATCAGTCTATCATTCTAAAAGAGTAATTCATAATAATTAAAATAATAAATAAAATTTTTAAAAAAATCAAAGAATATGCTGGGTAGCTATTTACCCAAAAAAGTAAAAAAATAAAAAAATAAAAAATAAATCAAAATCAAAATAATGCCTCCTACTCCAGTGTTTTAGCAAATGTCGGTGTAGCGTGGGACTATACCGGCGTTTTAAGAAAATGCAGATATAGATTTTTGTCTACAGCATTTTTATCAATATTTTCAAAAATGCCGGAAGGAGATATCCCTGCGTTGAGTAGCCCAAAAAAATTGGTCGGGGAAGCCGTTCTGTGGTGTAGTGATAAGATGTCTCTACAATGAAAGAGAGCCTCGGATTCATCCTATGGGTAGCTTCGACCTTTAAGTTTTTTTAATAATTAATTTTCAACACCTAACTTATCTTTAACTAATTAATATTTTAACTTCGACAACAACCTAGTACTACATTTGTTTTTTCTGATCCTTTTTTAATTATAGAAGAAGGCACTAGCCATGGTGTATATTTTTTATTTTTAGAAAGACACTCTCAACCGAAGGTACAGAGATTTATGAAAAACAATGTGTTGTATACGCTAGAAATCTAGTTTCATTACAGGGTATAGCAAGACGTGCTAAGTCTACAGTCACGACTTGAGGTTGTTGATGCACCTATAATGACTACGGGCGGATGACATATACCAAAAAAGAGCTTACGGATGAGGATTCGGACAGTAACATGTTAGGTGTATGTCTTGCATACTAGATTCTATATAAAGAGAAACGAGCGAAGCGATAAGAAGTTAGAAGCGTAGAAGAAGGCGAAATAAGAGTTGTGGTTTGGCTGTTAGCAAGATGACCAGTCGCTTGCAACCAGGTCTAGTTGGGTTCGACTTACAGTGCAGTCGACTGCTCTTGGGAGCAGTTAGGGTTGGCGAGTAGGTCGAGTGGGTCAGGCCCAAACCCGCCGGGTTGCCCGGGTAGGGGCGGGATCGGGTCGGGTTGGGTCAAGGCCCAGTCCGGCTAGGCCGGGTTGGGAATTTTAAAAGTCGACGCGGTTGGCCCACCAACCCTTACGAGTTGAACCTGATTCGGGCCAGGCCGGATCGCGGGTTGGCCCGGGTTGGTTTGGTTAAATAAAAAATTTTAACTCCGAAATTTTTTAAAAAGAAATGTACAACAAGTATAAAAGAAAAACAAAATTGTATATATATTCATTGCAACTTCTAATAAGTTTTACTGTAAACTGAAATTATTTGTGCCCATTAACATATTTCTAATTCTCAAATATCATGTAGATAAAAACAAGATCAACCAAGAATCTTTATTAAGCAAAAACATCAAATCAATTTCTATCTATAATCCCATGTCATTCAAGATGATTAATGAATGCGGAAGCATACCTAAAGGATCCATGAGATTTTGATGGAAAGGATGATGCTCTTAATAGATTAGTGATCTTCCAATTTTAGATTTTTCTTAATTTTGCCTTAGTTCCTCTTCTAATGGGATGAAGAGAATTGCATATTTTTCTCTACAATTGGGGTTCGTAACCCCTTATATTTATAGTAAGTACATGTCATTTCCTGAAGAGTCATGACTTCTGAGTTCATAACCTATGCCTTTTGTGTTCATAACCTATGACTTCTGAGTTCATAACCGATGACTTAAGAGCCATGACTTTTGAGTTCATAACTCTTTCATGAAGAGTCATGACCTTTAAACCTTTCGTATATCTATTTTGGCCCATTATAAAAATAGAAATAAGACATTTGATATCTACATATTACAAAGTCCATACCAAATGAGATTGTAACGCCCCTGCCCCTAGCTCGGACAATTTTATACATTTTATAAGACAAATTAGATACTATGTAGTATAGCTACCCACCACAGGCTACCTCTTAAAAGTTGGTTAACCGATTAGGTGGCTCTTGATCATAGGCTATTATATTTATATATTATTTTATTTCTTTTTACTCCTGATGTGGGATAATTTACACTTACCTTACTCTCGTTCTCACACTCCCGAAGAGATACACAGCACTACAAATCGGGTGGGCCCCAATGGCAATCGCCATGTCAGCATGGCCTTCAACAGCACTTGCTGTTTTCAAACCTCCACCGAGTCCTCCTGAATTCTGTACCTGTACCTGTACCTGTACCTGTACTTCTGTAATACAATACATGTACCTCTGCAATCCAATACCTGTACTTCTGCAATCCAGTACCTAGTGAAGTGGGAAAGTCAGTATTCACTGATGCTTTAAGGCTGATAACTAGCAGCGAATCTCAACTATAGCAAACAGATTGATGAAAAGAGGAATGTGTATATATATTTGATGTGTCAGTGTATGTTATGACTTAGACTCTAATGCAAGATTACTAATATAAGGATGCACTTATTTTAATGCAAGCAAGACTCTAGGATAGTATGCAGCCCATAATACATATGCCCCATATCAAGCCGGTTCTTCATATATGGCCCACGTTATGAATTCTACTTTGTCCACAATCCTGTTCCTGACAATACAACGTGACTGGTGAGATTGCAGGTGGGTCAAGTCCCACCAATGTAGTACGTTTATGATGTCTCCATTTGACACTACTACCCGGCGTACCGGACCTCACTCAAAAACAAGGTTACAGGTACGGTCTAGTTTCGTTACTGCAGTCATATAGTGGTGTCCATATTTGCCACTATTGTCCAGCGTACTGGGCCTCATTCGAAAACCAAAAGAACATAGGGTCTCGCATGCGCAGGATAGCACGAAGCTTACCCTGTGGCACCCCTGGGGTCTCGCAAACGCAGGACTACACGTAGCATCCTGTGACACCCCAAGTCATGGTATTTTAGGAATTAACAGTGCGAGATACGCAACCTGTGCTCCCAACTCGTGAGAAGGCACCATACGTATCCCTTTAATGGGAATATACAACCCAATAACATCGCCTAGTGCTGGCCTATAGGACAGGTCGGATCATAAGGTATCACCCTTAACACAAACTCCTTCCCTTCGGCTGGAAAATAATAATAAGTAAAGGTTCAGTAGTAAATAGCCATAAGTTACTACCCTAACGATGTCACTAATCCTAAACAACCTAGGGATGACAATAGTATAAACATAACATGCTAGGTCTTAAGTTAGACTTCGCAAGATAACTCTACTATGATACTCAACCTAGACTTACCAGAATCCCTAAGGATCTGGTTCATGGCCTATCGATCCAAGACCTCGGCAATATGAACGTATTCGCATGCTACTACCATGAACTTGGATTTCATCAACACTCCAGTCCGCGATCAACCAACTCGGTTAAGATCTGACAGTACACGCGAAGTGACTCGTCCACAGTCCCTTAGGAGTAAGGTAACCACATGTCTTGATGGTTGTGGTAGGGTAAAAATGGCCTGGGGCCCAGCCAAGGCCCAGGACGGCTCTCGCTCAAAAATAAGAAAAACAACAATCCGGCTCGGCTTCGGACCACCACCGGGTCGGCACCGAGCCGCAAGTTCACCCCCACAGACCTGGTCTCCTCGTATCCGACGAGCCTCGATGGCCCTCGGACTCCGATCCGCGACAGCCCCACGGGCCGTCCGCCCAGCCTGGTAAAGAATGAAGATGACCTGGCACAACCTAGGCCATCCGATTCTCCTAGAGGCACAGGAGCCCCATGATCAGCCATGTCAGCTCCAAATACCACCAAGGGCTTTGCCACGTCAGCCCTATACCACTCTTGGCACTGCCACGTCCGCCCTAAACCCCCTGGGCCTCCTGCCACGTCAGGCCCATGGGCTTTCGGGTTCAGACCCGGCCCCCAAGCGGATCCAAACCCGGTTGGAATTCCCTATAAATACCAGACCCTCACCCACCTTTTCAGGTAATCAATCCTTACCACTAAAATTTCCCTAGTTATTGCTACTCTCTCACAGAGACTGACTAGATCGTCGGAGGGTCCGCCACCGGGATAAACCCCGGTGTTTCAGGACCGTCTGCAGGTACTCGAGGCGAGGCCATCCGAGCCGATCCTCAAGCGCCGAAGCGATCCCCTCGCTCACCATCCGACACCGTACTCTTCCCTCATTACAAATTGAGTCCGAACTCACACCTGGTGCATCCACACTGCTACCAAAAACAAACCGCATCAGGTTGGCGCCGTCTGTGGGAAATCCTTTATTCGGTACGAACGACAGCCCGAGCCTCGCCACCAACGCTCTCCCTCGACCCGATCTCCCATGGCTCCCCGAGCCCAAAGATCGGCCCGTTCCTCCCGACCAGACGGGCCTCCTCCCGAGGGGGCCCTCGACGGAGGGCAAGCATCCAATAATCTGGGTGGAAACCCCGAACCCCAGCGAAGCGCTTCACACGTCGCTGAACCCGACCTTCGTCGGGTCATTCTGAACAGAAGGGCTAGCCAGGCTAGGGGAGGGACCGCTTCCAACTCGGCCCCGAACCATTCCAGGCCTGCGCAAGGGGACAGGCCGTCGGCACTCAGCCGCATCGGCCGAATCCCTACGCCCCGACCCGACCCTTCCGACCATGGCGCGGTCACCAGGGGCGAGTTCAGAAGCTTCAGAGATGAAATCATGGAGGCCCTCCATGGAGCGCCAAGGTCCGCAACCTACAGCCGACCCCCTCGAATGAGCGAAGGGAGAAGTCACACTCGTGCGCCGACTCCCCCTCCGGAGCGCACAGACGAGGTGCTCCGACACCTCCTAGAGATGGAAAATCGAATCGAGCGCATCGGCGACGGGAATCCCAACCTAGCTCAAGGACGTGGGCCTTCTCGACCTCCATTTTCCGTCAACATCATAGAAGCGGCGATCCCCCGGAACTTCCGGCCTCCGCAGTTCGAGACTTACAACGGCGAGGGTGATCCAGCTGATCACATGGAGGGCTTCAAAACCCTCATGATGATTTATAGCGCTTCGGATCCCCTGCTGTGCCGAGCCTTCCCGGCCACCCTCCGGGGTCCGGCCAGGGATTGGTTCTCCAAACTCTCCCCTGGCTCGATCTTCTTGTTCGACCAGCTGGAAGCCAGCTTCCTGGCCCACTTCATCACTAGCCGAAAGACCGAAAAGACGAGCGCTTCCCTGCTCGACCTCAGTCAGAGGGAGGGGGAGTCGCTCCGTAACTTCGTCAAAAGGTTCACGACCGAGGCAAGATCCGTCTCTGCCCTTGACGCTGGGGTCGCCTCAGCTGCCTTCCGACACAATGTCCGGCACAACCAGCTGAAGGTCTCCCTGGCAAAGAAGCCACCTCTGGACTTCCCTGACCTTCTCAACCGGGTCGAGAAGTACATACGAGCTGAAGACGCTCTTAACCCAGAGGGCAGCAAGGAAGTCGTGGGGAAGGGCAAGCGCAGGGTCGATGAGGCCGAACCTGCCAAGAAAACAGCAAAGGAAGGGGTCGGCGCGAAGAAGGCACCTCCGGTCCCTCGCTTCGAAAGGTACACTCCCTTGACACATAACGTGTCCGCCATCCTCTTAGAAATCGAGGATAAGGGCATTGTCCGACTACCTCCCCGATCAAATAACAACAAGAAGCGAGATCAGCGCTTCTACTGCCGTTTCCACAGAGATCATGGGCACGAAACCGACCAATGTCGGGCCCTGAAAGACGAGATTGAGGAACTCATCTCACGAGGATACCTCCGAGAATTCACCAGAGAAGGCCCACGGGATCGGCGAGATGCTAGGAACCGGAGGCCTTCGCCTCCGAACCCTACTCCGAACCGCATCCAGGATCGGGACCCCGAACCCGAGGGAGCCGCGGACACGCCATTCATCTTGCACTGTGTCCACGGGGGGCCAATGGGGGGAGAGTCAAATACTTCTCGAAAAGCCTTCATCCGAGAGGTGAATGCTGTCCAAGATAACCCCTCACCCAGGTTGCAACCGGTGCCTGTCTCCTTCTCCGGAGAGGACCTCGAAGGCGTTCGCCTCCCTCATTGCGATGCCCTCGTCATTGGCCTCCACATGGCTAATTGTGAGGTTCGCCGAATCCTCGTCGACAACGGCAGCTCGGTAAATATTCTCTTCCTCGAAGCCTTCGAGAATCTCAAGCTGCCCAGAGACAAACTCAAGCCAGCCGGATACACCTTGCATGGGTTCTCCGGCATCCCTGTCTTAATAGAAGGGATTGTTACTCTCGACGTTACCGCAGGATCGGCTCCTGTCAAGAGGACCGAGTCCATGGACTTCATGGTGGTAAACGTCAAGGCGGCTTACAACACCATACTCGGCCGACCCGGACTGTGCTCCCTTCAAGCGGTACCTTCGGCTTACCATCTGAAGCTTAAATTCCCCACCCCACAAGGCGTCGTAATCGTCCGAGGTAGCCAAGAAGCAGCGCGGTCGTGCTACATGACCGCCGTCGGAGGGGGTGTGCTCCCCCTCGACGCCGTTGAGCTCGAACCCGAGCGGGATGGCCCCGCTCCAGAGCCTGTCGACGAGCTGGAGGAGGTCCCGTTCGGCGCCGAGGATGAATCAAAATGGTTCCGGGTGAGCCGCTCGCTCCCCGAGGACATGAAGCCAGGCATAATCGCCTGCATCCACCGCAACGTTGATCTCTTCGCCTGGAAGCCCTCCGACATGCCCGGGATCTCCGAAGACTTGATCATGCATCGGCTGAGCGTCATCCCGGACTCTAAGCCGGTCGTCCAAAAAAGACGCTAAGTCGCCCCGGAGAGGCAGCAAATTGTGAAGACAAAGGTCGACAAACTCTTGTCTGCTCGATTTATTCAGGAAGTCAGCTACCCCGAGTGGTTGGCTAATGTCGTCATGGTGAAGAAGGCGACCGGGGGCTGGCGGATTTGTATCGACTTCACGGATCTAAATAAAGCATGTCCGAAAGATCCTTTCCCCCTCCCCCGCATCGACGCTTTAATCGACGCAACCTCGGGGCATGAGCTACTGTCCTTCATGGATGCATTCTCGGGGTACAATCAGATCCAGATGTTTCCACCGGACATCTCCAAGACCTCGTTCGTCACCGACAAGGGTCTATTTTGTTACCGCGTTATGCCCTTCGGGCTGAAAAACACCGGAGCCACATACCAACAGCTCGTCAACAGAATCTTCAAAGACCTGATCGGCCGCAACGTGGAAGTCTATGTCGACGACATGCTCGTCAAGAGTCGGGCCGGGCCGGACCACGTCGCCGACCTCGAGGAAGCCTTCGGAGTCCTCCGACATCACAACATGAGGCTCAACCCGGCTAAATGCGCCTTCAGCGTCTCCACTGGGAAATTCCTGGGGTTCATCGTCAGCCAGCGCGACATCGAGGCGAACCTTGAGAAAATCCAAGCTATTATTGACATGGCCCCGCCCCGGAATGTCAAGGAGGTTCAGAGGCTTACGGGCCGGTTGGCTGCAATCGGCCGTTTCCTCTCCAAGTTAGGGGAGAAGTCTCTCCCCTTCTTCAAGGCTCTACGCGGAAAAGGGGGCTTCGAGTGGGGTACCCATCAACAAGAAGCCTTCGAACAGCTGAAGCAGTACCTCACCAACCTTCCTCTCCTCAGCAAGCCCGAGCCGGGCGAACCACTATGGCTCTACCTGTCCGCCTCGGATAGCGCCCTCAGCGCCGTCCTCGTTCGAGAAGAAGATGGAGTTCAGAGACCATTGTATTATGTAAGCAAAGTCCTGCTCCCCGCCGAGACGAGGTACGCAAAGATAGAGAAGGTGGCCTATGCTTTGGTCATGGCAGCCTGGAAACTCCGTCCTTACTTCCATGCCCACTCCGTCCAAGTACTGACCGACCAGCCACTGAAGACTGTCCTTCACAAGCCCGAAAACTCCGGCCGCTTAGTCAAGTGGTCAATTGAGCTGAGTCAGTTCGACATCAGCTACCAGCCGAGGACGGCCATCAAAGGGCAGGCCCTCGCCGAGTTCATAAC
The DNA here is from genome assembly GCA_017893485.1 of Hemerocallis citrina. NCBI lineage: Eukaryota > Viridiplantae > Streptophyta > Magnoliopsida > Asparagales > Asphodelaceae > Hemerocallis > Hemerocallis citrina. Next base: position 259,441,335 of record CM030359.1, read on the forward strand.
TGAGTGCACCGTCTCCGAGCAGCCCAGCACCGAGGCCTCAGATCCGACCTGGGAGGTCTTTGTCGATGGATCATCATGCGAAACGGGGAGTGGGGCTGGCATCATCCTTCGTGGCCCCGACCAATTCCTACTTCAATACTCCCTCTGCCTCAACTTTCCGGCCTCCAACAACGAGGCGGAATACGAGGCCATGATCGCCGGGTTGACCCTAGCACACCGAGCCGGAGCTAAGCAAATCCGGGCCTTCAGCGATTCTCAGCTCGTGGTCAATCAGATCACCGGAGAGTACGAAGCCCGCGATGATCGCATGGTGAGATATTTGGCGATGGTCTGACATCTCCTAGCATCCTTCTGCCACTCCACAGTCATTCGAGTCCCTAGGGAGCAGAATGCTCAAGCAGACGCGTTGTCAAAACTCGCCTCTTCCTCCTTCGAGGGTCTCGACCAAACGGTGCTCATCGAAATCCTATTGAAGCCGAGTATCAACGATCAAGACCAGGAGGCAATGTGTGTTCAAGACGGTGTCAGTCCAGACGACTGGACCACTCCCATCCGGAGATTCTTAGTCAGTGCTGAGCTTCCTGAAGACCGGGCCGAAGCTAGACGAGTCAGGGTCCAAGCTGAAAGGTTCGTCATGATTGACAACGTCCTCTTCAAACGCTCATACACCTTGGCCGACGACAAGCCATACCTCTGCTGTCTCACCAGCAACGAGGCCAGCTACGCACTGAGAGATCTTCATGAGGGGATCGGCGGATGCCACATGGGGAGCAGGACGCTCGCTCGGAAGGCCCTGAATCAGGGGTACTATTGGCCGACCATGCTCCAAGACTCGCAAGACCTAGTCAAGAGGTGCGGCCCATGCCAAAGGTTCTCCCCTATCAAGAGGCTTCCTTAAGCCAATCTCCGATCCCTGTCTAGTCCTACGCCATTCGCCATGTGGGGCATGGACCTTGTGGGCCCCTTCTCCGTAGCGGTAGGGCAAAAGAAATTCTTGATAGTCGCCATCGACTACTTCACCAAGTGGCTCGAAGCCGAGCCTCTGTCCAGCATCACCGAGTGCCAAGTACAACAATTCTTTTGGAAGAACATCATTTGCCGGTTCGGAATCCCTCGGGTCCTCGTCACGGACAACGGAACCCAATTCCAAGGTCAGAACTTCCAAACTTTCTGCGCAGATATCGGCATCCAGTAGCGTTTCTCCGCTATTTGCCACCCTCAGTCCAACGGCCAAGCGGACAACGCGAACAGGCAAATCCTCGACGGCCTCAAAAAGCACCTCGACAGTTCCCCCAAAGGGCTGTGGGTCGAAGAACTTCCTAGCGTGCTATGGGCACACCGAACCACCAAGAGGATCCCCACGGGGGAGACGCCGTTCAGTCTGACCTATGGGACAGAAGCAGTCATCCCCGTCGAGGTCGGCCTGCCTTCTCCCCGTATCATGGCCTTCGACGAAGCTGACAATTCATCCGGCTTGAGGGCTAACCTGGACCTCGTCGCCGAGGTCATAGAGAAGTCTTCAATCCGAAAGAGCATCTACCAACAACAGATCGAGAAGTTTTACAACAAGAAGGTCCGCCCCACAAACATCAAGGCGGGGGACCTCGTGTTATGAAAACTGTCCGTCTCCGATCCAACCAAGAAGAGGAAATTGGCTCCCAACTGGGAAGGCCCATACCGTGTAGTCGAGGCTGTACGCCCTGGTACATACCGACTGGCAGATATGGACGGCCGGCTCATCAGCCGACCCTGGAACGCTGAGCACCTAATGAAGTTCCTGGAAGAGCGAACATAGGTTCTAGCTTGGTTAATGTACATAATATTTTTTGTAAGCTTTCCTGTGTAAAGGGCCGTTTTAGCGACCCTCCCTATCATATATGAAAGAAATCTCTTTTTGTCAAACTCCAAACACCTCGGCAGCCCCGACCTAACACCGGACAATGGGATCGGCACCGAGTCCTCACTCCGGTATCGTCCCCAACGTCTCGGTAGGTCCGACTCGGCTTCAGGCCAGGGAGTCTTCCTAACGCCCGGCGCCGATCCCTCACGGATCGACGGGGCCGAACCTCACCTCCGCCATCATTCACTACATTACTGACCAGAGCAAAGAGTGAAAAGAATTCTTTATTCATACTCCCTTATTAGTTCTGAAAAAAAAAAACAAACAAACAAACAAATAAAGACCGTTACAGGACCACTCCACTCATCTCAAACTGAAGGAAGACGCCATCTTAGGGCCCCTCGGGTCCGACGAATGACAGGACCACTCCGACCGAACAACTAGGAGCCCCCTCCTCGTCATGATGGTCTTTAGGCTCAGCCACGGTCGACACACCAGCCACGGAGCTTTGGGCATCAACGGGCCGTACACGCTCCAGTAGTAGCAATGCAGAGGGAACCCCCTCCGCTCGCCGACCTCCCGAGGAGGATGCCGAGACACCCAGCATCGTCTTATAACGGTGTATCTCCATCTCCTTCTCCACAATGACATCACGAAGTAGCCTCTCAGAGGAGAACCTCTGCACCGATGCACTCGACATAGTATATCCAAGGCCGACACTCCCAAGGTCCCGATCCACCATCGCCCTCCTCAGTCGGCTCGCCTCCTCACTTAGGGCTTCAGACTTGTTCCGATAATAGTTAAAGGCCGCATCATTGTCACTAGCCCCCTTTCGGTAGCGAACCAACGTGGCCTCCAGGGCCTTAACCTTGCTCCGGAGCCACGCCACGTCGGAACGACGGGGGTCCACCTCGGGATGGGGAGCCGTAACCTACAAGAGAACCAGCCCACTCAAAACTTATCGGCAAAAATGGTTCGGAAATATCCGAGGTCAAAACACTTGGCCAGTCAAAAATCATCTTTTATAAATGGAATTACTTCATACAAAAAATGCAGTGGCCAGTCCGCGGTAGGCAAATACAATCGATAGATGGAAAAAGAAAGACATAACTATACAACTTGTTTTCCCACCTCAGCATCGGCCGGGTTCACAGGGGGGTCGGCAGCCGGGTCATCAACGGGCCCTTCTTCATTAAGGGTCTTCGGTGTCCCCTCGATCTCCATGTCGTAGTCAAAGTTAGACAGGTTGATGGTCGGGTAGAAGTGCCTCACATGACTGAGGGCCTTCACATAACACTCGTCCTGGGCTTTGATCACCATGTTCTGACCCGCCTCCGTCAACTCCTCCCCCTCCTTGGCGAACTTCTTCTTCTGAGCCGCCATCTTCTTCGCCCATTCCGCCTCCTTGGCGTCGAACTCGACCTTCATCTTCTGCTCCCTCTGGTGCGAGCCTTCGAGCTCTATCTTCAGCTCCTTCATCTCCTGCACGGCCTTGTCAGCCTGGTCGCGCTCCTGCTTCAAGGCCGCCTCATAAAGGCCCCTCACGTGGGCCCCCTGCACGGTCGCCTACAGCAACCAAGCACTACTGAGAAAACCTCCTTTACAAACATTTCACAAGGCAAGTGGGGTCGGCAGACTTACCAGCACATTAGCCTGCGCGAGGCGCGTGTACGCATCCTCCAAGCCCTCGGCGTTCATCTCCGCGCGGTCCCGAGGGGTCGCCAGCTTAGCCGCCACCTCGACAACCTGGCGCCCTCGGGTTAAACAGTCACCCTCACGGATCGACCAAGCCGGCACCCACGGTCGCCGCAACCTCTCCTCCACCTCTGCCTCCACCAGGGGACCCTTCCCCTTATCAAGATCAGTGGCCTTGCCCTGGTCCGAGCTTTCCTGAACCGCCACGTCCTTGCCCGTCTCCGAGCGAGTCCTTTTGCCCCTCGGCTGAACTGGGGCCTCGGAGACCACCTGGGACGACCCCCTCGTCTTCACCGGGTCCCCCTTCTTCTCGGCCTTCTCCTTCTTCATGGCGAGCCTCTTTGCCTTGATTGATTCGGGATCCATACCTGCGAAAAGATCCATTAAGAACAATGAGCGCAAAAGAACAACAAGACCGAGAGAAAAGAAACAACTACATACAAAGCACGGCTGGGCTCAGTCCGACGCTCGCCAGGTGACCCTCCGTCACCTTCGGCCAACTGATACTGTGCGACAGACGAAGGCGCTCAACAAACCCCCACTCCTCGGCCGTCAGGTCCCTCGGCCTCGGCACTTTGAAGCTCGGCTTAGAATGGTTCCATCGAGTAGGGATCTGCCAAGGCTCCTCACTCCGGATCACCAAATATTTCTTCTTCCACTCCTTGATGGAGTCCGGGTGACCGTGGACGACCTTCGCCTTACTCCGAGGCGAGATATAATAAACTCCCTCTGACTCCCCTGACGAGCTGATCATCAACATCGCTCGGAACACATTCAGTCGGAGGGGTACCTTCTGCTCCTCGCATAACAGCACGAAGCAGATGATCTGCTTCCAGGAGTTCGGCCCATACTGCATCGGTGCCAGGGACACCCAATTCAACACCTCCTGAACAAACGGATGGACCGGCAGCCTCAGTCCAGAGATGAAGGCGTCCACTGGGAAGACACAGTACCATGCAGGCAGGGGGTCGGTCGGGCGCAGGGTAGAGTTCGGCAACATGAGCTCGTAGCTGGACCCTATGTGGTACGCCAACTGCAAAGCCTCCAAGTCACCAGCCTCCAAGACGGTCGGAAGCGTGTCCATCTTCACCCTCTTCCGGCTCGGCGAAGAAGGCTGGACCCTAAAAAGCTCCTTATCAGAAAGATCGTCGGGGTACCGACGGAACGGCTTCGGTTGTACGGGCGACCCTGTCCTTAAGTTACGGTAAACGGGCGCCTGGCTCGAGCCACCGGCCCCTGACCCCTTCTTCTTCGGAGCCCTCTTCTTCTTGGCTCTTTCCGGCGAGGGGCTAGATAATCGCCCCAGACCGGTCGGCGTGAAGCTCGAACCCACACCCTGACCTGTGGATCTCCCCCCCCCCCGCACCTCCTATCCGAGCCCCTTCGGCTTCACCCTCCTCTGGGCCACCCTCCTTTTCGGAAGCCAACTATAGAACCTGTACTTCGTCCGAACTGTCGCTTGCCTCCTCAGATTCGCTACTCTCCACCACGAAAGGTTTTCGGGAGCGTAACGGCCTCACATTGTACACCGGCTCCTCCTCGCCTACCGGCTCCTCCCACGAAGTCGAATCGGAAGGCTCCACATCATGTACAGACTCCCCCTCGAGCACGGGCTCCTCCCACGAAGTCGATTTTGAGGCGGGTTTCCCTTTCCCCCTCGACGTCGACGCTGACGAGCCAGACTGAGCCCTAGACATCTGTGCCTAACAAAAGAAACTTACAAACTAACCTTTGGATTGCCTCGGACTGACGAGCCGCTGCTGCTAAATAGTCAAGCCGAGCGCTGAAGTATTTGATTTCTTTTTAAGAAGACAGCAGAAGAGAAATAAACAGAATGAGGAAGAGGGGGGATATTTATAGAGAGAGAGGCGACGCCTCGATTGTCACGTTACTGTTCCTCGAATAGCGCGCGTCTGCCACCAATAGAATCGCGCCACGTCATCCTCGAAACTGGCGCTGCTGACGTCACCTAGCGCCGGTTGGAGACCACGCAGAGGTCGGTTCGGATCAAGTGTTCGGCAGAGAAAAATTTTTACTAAAGATTTAAGGCTCTAGGGTTCGGTCGGCTCCCCTCTCACCCACGAACAACTCGGGGCTTACGGCCTCGGCAGCCGAAACCCCGAATTGTTCCCGGGTGGGAGAAAAGCCACCATCGCCTGCGCCCCGGGCTCCAGGGTTCGGTAGGCTCCCCTCTCACCCGCGAGCAGCTCGGGGCTTACGGCCTCGGCAGCCGAAACCCCGAACTGTTCGAGGGTGGGAGAAAAGCCACCATTACCTGGAACCCTATCGGAAAACAGATCGGTCCACCTCCAATCTCTAACTCCCTTGGGCTGACAGACCATCGGAAACCGTCAGCACTAGAAGAAAGACAGAGATCGGAGACGACCAATCTATCCGAGGCTCCTCAGCCCCAGGTTCGGAATTCGGTTGATACCCCTCCCGTCTGGATCTTTCTCGGGCGAACAGCCGTGTCAGGGCCGTCCGACCCAAAAAAGGATTCAGACGGCAAAGTCACCACCAGTCCGAGGTCCTTAGGGTCAAAATTTTGCAAGAGACAGATGTCCGCCAAAGCAGACACCTCTAGTGGCCGATGGACCACCCTTGCTGTGATCAAACCTGCTGTGGGGAGAGGGGTATTTATAACCTCCCCCATAGACCTGCCATTATAACATTGGGAAAGCCAAACGACGGAAGCCCATGCGCCATGCATTTATTAGGCGGCACCATTAATGCCCCTAGGAAATTGGAACATTGCACAGATCCCGGAGCGCCTTCAATGCTCCGCCAAGACAGCAGACCGCCCCGCTCAAACCTTCTAAGGCACAACGGTTCGCCATCACCCTTGCCAACCCATAATCCCTCGCCAGCTCGAGGTTCGGTCTAGCACCAGGGTAGTCTTCTCAGGAAGGCTCAACGACTCGCCATCACCCTTGCCGACCCATAATCCCTCGCCAGCTCGAGGTTCGGTCTAGCACCAGGGTAGTCTTTTCAGGAAGGCTCAACGGCTCGCCATCACCCTTGCCGACCCATAATCCCTCGCCAGCTCGAGGTTCGGTCTAGCACTAGGGTAGTCTTCTCAGGAAGGCTCAACAGCTCGCCATCACCCTTGCCGACCCACAATTCCTTGCCAGCTTGAGGTTCGGTCTAGCACCAGGGTAATCTTCCCAGAAAGACACAACGGCTCGCCATCAACCTTGCCGACCCATAATCCCTCGCCAGCTCGAGGTTCGGTCTAGCACCAGGGTAGTCTTCTCAGGAAGGCTCAACAGCTCGCCATCACCCTTGCCGACCCATAATCCCTCGCCAGCTCGAGGTTCGGTCTAGCACCAGGGAGTCTTCTCAGGAAGGCTCAACGGCTCGCCATCACCCTTGCCGACCCATAATCCCTCGCCAGCTCGAGATTCGGTCTAGCACCAGGGTAGTCTTCTCAGGAAGGCTCAACGGCTCGCCATCACCCTTGCCGACCCACAATCCCTCGCCAGCTCGAGGTTCGGTCTAGCACCAGGGTAATCTTCTCAGGAAGACACAACAGCTCGCCATCACCCTTGCCGACCCATAATCCCTCGCCAGCTCGAGGTTCGGTCTAGCACCAGGGTAGTCTTCTCAGGAGGGCTCAACGGCTCGCCATCACCCTTGCCGACCCATAATCCCTCGCCAGCTCGAGGTTCGGTCTAGCACCAGGGTAATCTTCTCAGGAAGACACAACGGCTCGCCATTGCCCTTACCGACCCATAAACCCTCGCCAGCTCGAGGTTCGGTCTAGCATCAGAGTAGCCTTCTCATGAAGGCCCAGCGATTCGCCATCCCATTTCCACGACCATAAACACTCCTCCACGGCTAACTCCCGCACCCCTGCAGGAGTGGGGGGCTTGTGTGGTAGGGTAAAAATGGCCTGGGGCCCAGCCAAGTCCCAGGACGGCTCTCGCTCAAAAATAAGAAAAACAACAATCCGGCTCGACTTCGGACCACTACCGGGTCGGCACCGAGCCGCAAGTTCACCCCCATAGACCTGGTCTCCTCGTATCCGACGAGCCTCGATGGCCCTCGGCCTCCGATCCACGACAGCCCCACGGGCCGTCCGCCCAGCCTGGTAAAGAATGAAGATGAACTGGCACAACCTAGGCCATCCGATTCTCCCAGAGGCACAGGAGCCCCATGATCAGCCATGTCAGCTCCAAATACCACCAAGGGCTTTGCCACGTCAGCCCTATACCACTCTTGGCACTGCCACGTCCGCCCTAAACCCCCTGGGGCTCCTGCCACGTCAGGCCCATGGGCTTTCGGGTTCAGACCCGGCCTCCAAGCGGATCCAAACCCGGTTGGAATTCCCTATAAATACCAGACCCTCACCCACCTTTTCAGGTAATCAATCCTTGCCACTTAAATTCCCCTAGTTATTGCTACTCTCTCACAGAGACTGACTAGATCGTTGGAGGGTCCACCACCGGGATAAACCCCGGTGTTTCAGGACCGTCTGCAGGTACTCGAGGCGAGGCCATCTGAGCCGATCCTCAAGCGCCAAAGCGATCCCCTCGCTCACCGTCCGACACCGTACTCTTCCCTCATTACAAATTGAGTCCGAACTCACACCTGGTGCATCCACACTGCGACCAAAAACAAACCGCATCAATGGTCAATAGCCCTGGGCAATGATATCACTCTAGATGAGCACAACAAACTGCATATTAGCTAAGAAGCTACATACAAGTAACCAAAAACACATACGAGCTAAACAAGCTACGTATGGGACCAACAACTACATACGAGCCAAGTGAGCTGTGTATGAGACAATAACATACATACGAGTCAAATAAGCTACGTATGAGACCAACAACTACATACGAGCCAGGCGAGCTACGTATGAGCAAACCACATACCAAAAACAACCATATAGGTAGTCAACCTACAAGAAACCACACGTGCTTACTAGCAAAACTTGTTCATCTATAATTAGAAGCAATAGAAGAATCTACTAATAGTATAAAATTGGCATTCTACCAATGAGAAGCCCAAAAGCGACATAAAATCCTTCCGCCAGCCTAGAAGCAACCAGTGCTGTGCTTGTCAGATTTACGACAGAAATATACTTTTTAGAAAAATAAGAACATCTGCCACAACTCTCTAGTGGAACATTATTTCAGATTCTGTAAGGAATCCAAAATCCGGTCCATCGAACACATGCAAACAGTTTAACCTAACTGCATATTTTCAACAAAAAGTTGAAACTTCGCAAGCTGGTAATTTTTGCTCCACTCGTCGAAATCTAACGAAACTGGACAATTTGAAAATGTGGGAACATCTACTAAAACTTTCCAGTTGACCAGTTTCTCAGATTCCGCAAGGAAATCCAAATTGCTACCCGTCGAACATACGCAAACAATTACCAAACTACCGATTTTTAACAAAAAGTCGAAACTTCAGTATCTTGTAACTTTTGCTTCACTTATCGAAATCTAACAAAACTGGACAATTTGAAAAGGTGGGAACATCTACTAAAACTTTCCAGTTGACCAGTTGCTCAGATTCCGTAAGGAAATTCAAATTCCTACCCGTCAAACATACGCAAACAGTTACCAAACTACCAATTTTCAACTAAAAGTCGAAACTTTCGTAACTTGTAACTTTTGCTCCACTTATCGGAATCTAGCAAAACTGGATAATTTGAAAAGGATGGGAACATCTACTAAAACTTTCCTGTTGACCAGTTGCTCAGATTCCGTAAGGAAATCCAAATTCCTACCCGTCGAACATACGCAAACAGTTACCAAACTACCGATTTTCAACTAAAAATCGAAACTTCCGTAGCTTGTAACTTTTGCTCCACTTATCGGAATCTAACAAAACTGGATAATTTGAATGGGTGGGAACATCTACTAAAACTTTCCAGTTGACCAGTTGCTCAAATTCCGTAAGGAAATCTAAATTCCTACCCGTTGAACATACGCAAACTGTTACCAAACTACGGATTTTCAATAAAAAGTTGAAACTTCCGTAGCTTGTAACTTTTGCTCCACTTATCGGAATCTAACAAAACTGAATAATTTGAAAAGGTGGGAACATCCACTAAAACTTCTCAGTTGACCAGTCGCTCAGATTCCGTAAGGAATTCTAAGTTCCAACCTGTCGAACATACGCAAACAGTTACCAAACTACCGATTTTCAACAAAAAGTTGAAACTTCCGTAGCTTGTAACTTTTGCTCCACTTATCAGAATCTAACAAAACTAGACAATTTAAAAAAGTGGTAAAATCTACTAAAACTTCCCAGTTGACCAGTTACTCAGATTCTGTAAGGAAATCCAATTTCCTACCTGTCGAACATACACAAACAGTAACCAAAAACAACAGACTTAACCCAGAAAAGCTGAAACTTTGGGAGCCTATAACTTCTACTCCGCTTATCGGAATTTAACCCGAGAAGTCAATTCGAAAAGGGGAGAACGTCTACTATAACTCTTTAGTTGGTCCGAACCTCAGATTCAGCCACTAAGACAGTCTAAAATCTCAAAGTGGCAAAACAGCAAGAGTCCGGTAAAGACAGCCAGTTGCTGTACTTTGCAAATGACATAATACTACTCCGCTTATCGGAATTTGGCCCGAGAGGCCAATTCGGAAAGGGAAGAATGTCTACTACAACTTCTCTAATGGGTCTCTACCTCAGATTCATCCATTAAGACACTCGAAAACTAAGAAGAGTAAAAACAGTAAGTACTCTGTCAGACAGCTTTTTGCTGTATTTTCCAAAGGCCATAACTCCTATTCCGCTTGTCGAAATTTAACCCGAGAAACCAATTCGGAAAGAGGAGAATGTCTCTACAACTTCTCTAATGGGTCTCTACCTCAGATTCAACCATTAAGAGGCTCAAAAACAGCAATCAACCCAAACAGTGAGCAACTCAGTCAAGTTGCTGTCCTGTTTTTGTAATGACCGTAACTTTTGCGTCTCTTATCGAAATTTAGCCCGTGAGGTCAATTCGGAAAGGGAAGAATGTCTACTACAACTTCTCTACTAGGTCTCCATCTCAGATTCCGTAAGGAAGACCACTTTCCAGCCCCCCGAACACACTGCGACACAATCCCCAAAACAGTGAGTCCACTGTTTTGGCTCAATTCTCGCTATTTTGGGGAAACGGTTTGTTTCACCCATCAAAACTACTCCGAAAAATCCCCAAAAATTACAGCATGCTACTAACACCTAGGAGAACCTCCCATATAAATTTCGGTTCAAGATTCCTCCGTTTACATGGTTAATTAAAATCAACCATACAACCCTAAAAGTCAGTTCTTTATGCCTCTAATTTGTGTTCTACCTCTTCAAATTTTACATACACTTTACTCTAGCCCATATGCACATGAAATCACTTCAATACAACAACATACAATAATAATAAAGCTAATAATAACTAAACAAACTCAAGTGCGAGAAACCCCCAGCTTTAATTCGGTTGGAAGGACTAGCTTTGCCTTCTCCTCCTTGTTCTTACTTCTCCTCAAGAACACCTCCATGAAGAACCCATGAACTCCTACTCACTTTTCTTTTGATTTCAATCTCTTTTTCTTTTTCTAACCAAAAATAAGTAGTAGTAGAAGTATTTAGATTTTGGGATTGAGATGAGAAAAACACACAAGGAAAAAAGGGTTTCTAATCCTAGAAAAGAAGTGGCCGGCCAAATCAGTGAGGAGGGGTTGGGGGGGTGTGTTTTATGAAAGAGGTGAAGTGTTTTTGTGGTGGAAAATGAAGCCAGGTGTTGATTTTTCCCATGGTAAAACAATTTGGGAATTCATTTGCAAATAGATTATTGCAATCACACCCTAACTCAATCCAAACCCTCCATATCATCATGATGAGACTAAAAATGAAATAAAATTTGTCAAATCACATACTACACGATTTGTATAAATGCCCGAAACTGACGCGGTTCAAATCCGTGCATAAATATGATTATACAGATAATTTTCGTTCGTGAAAAGGAACAAATCTGTACAAAAATAATTTAATTCCGAGAAATAAAATAAAATAATTTTATTACTGGCTCAGAAGATTCCAGTACCAATTTGATACAAAACAGTCGTATACCAACTAGTATATATACATATATAATGTTTATTAACAAAACCGGGTGATGTCCACAAAAAATATTTCAATTATGAAAATAAAAAATAAAATTATAATTTTTAATATCTGCCCGGTATTTTTCAGACTATTTTCTCAAAAATGCATTTTTCAAGATTTTGTACAAGTGTACAAAACTGATACAATACCTGTATATACTTATTAGTATATATGTCCAGGTAACTTTTTATTTGAAAAACCAAGTAATTTCCATTAAAAAAATATTTTAATTTAAAAAAATAATAATTATCCAAATATAATATCCATCTGGGATATTACACGGGGCAATGCTGAGATGGTGCATTAGGAGTTCCTCGGAGATCCCAAGCATATCGGCCGCGATCCAAGCGAAAAGATCGCAGTTCTCCCTAATGCACTGGGAGATTTCTTCTTTGATGGAGGGGGAAAGTGCCTTGCTGATCTGGAACGTCTTGGTGGCGTCTTCCTCTGAGAAGGCCACTTCTTCTAGTTCGTCCACTGGTTTGGAGATGGTTTGGCTACTCTCCGGTGGGAGCATGAGGGCTTCTAGGGAGAGGACCGGGCATCCCATTGAGGTCATATAGCACTTGCGAGCCGCCTCCTGACTCCCTCTCACTTCTCCTACCCCTGCGGGAGTGGGGAACTTCATCTTAATGTGGTAGGCCGAAGGGATAGCTTGGAGTGCGGCGAGGCCTAGTCGACCCAGGATCACGTTGTAGGCGGCTTTCACATCCACCACCATGAAGTCCATTGGCTCTGTGCGGGTGACCGGGGTTTTACTAGCGGTGACGTCTAGAGTTATAACTCCCTCGATCGTCACCGGTACCCCGGTGAACCCATGAAGGGTGTAGCTAGCTGGCTTGAGCCGGTCCCTTGATAGCTGGAGGCCTTTGAACTCCTCCAAGAAGAGGATGTTGACTGAACTTCCATTGTCCACCAGCACCCGACGAACGTCAAAATTTGCCATTTTTAGGTTAATGGCGAGGGCATCACAGTAGGGCATGCGGACGCCTTCCAAGTCCCTATCGGAGAACGTCACAGGGACCCCTAAGCCCTTGGGGGGGAGGATGGCTCTGCATGGAGTTGACTTCCCTAACGAAGGCTTTTCGGAAGGAGTTACAATCTCCCCCCATTGGGCCTCCGTGTATAAGGTGCAAGATGGCCTCTTCTTCGGCCTTTGGGGTCTCCACGCGCTACTTTGTTTGCCTGCTAGCCCCCCTGGGCGATGGAGGCAGATCGGCTCTGTTCCTCCTTACAAACCAAACGAGCTACCCCCTCTGTACAAGAGCCTCGATCTTGTCCTTCAGGGCCTGACAATCATTATTGTCATGCCCATGGTCCCGGTGGAAGCGGCACCACTTGTCCCGATTTCTCTTCTTCCCGGAGGTGTTCATCTTTGGAGGTGGTGGCAGGATACCTTCATTCCCAATCTCCATCAGGATGACGGAGACACTCGCATTGAGTGGAGTGAACTTCTTGAAGCGGGGGAGAGGGCGTCGCTGACCTCCGTTATCCTTTTGGAGCTTCTTATCCCCTTCTTCCTCTGTAGTCTTCTGTTTCTTCCCAGAAGACGACCCCTCCAGAGTGGGGCGATTGAGAGCCTCTTCATCTCGGATGTACTTCTTGCTCCTAAGGAGTAGCTCGGAGAAGTTTCGAGGAGGCTTCTTAGCCAAGGAAGCCCTGAGGTCGGGGTTGATGACGTTGGATTGGAAGGCAGCCGAAGCTACCGACTGATCCAGGGAGGTAATGGACCAGGCTTCTGCGGTGAACCACTTGACATAGTCCCTCATTCGTTCACCCTTCTTTTGGCTGAAGAAGAGCAGTGAGGTGCTCGTCTTCTCAGAGCGGCAACTGCTTACGAAATGCATGCGAAAGAGGCCTTCGAACTGGTCGAAGAAGAAGATAGATGCCGATACAAGTTGAGAATACCACTCCCGAGCCGGCCCCTTGAGTCTGGCCGGGAAGGTCTTGCAGAGGAGGGCGTCGGATGCATAATGGATCATCATGAGAGTTTTGAAACTCTCAATGTGATCTGCGGGGTCCAACTTCCTGATATAAGTCTCGAAGTGTTGAGGCTTGAAGTTGTCCGGGACAGGGGCCTCCATGATGGTCCGGGAGAATGGGAGCCTGCTCGGGCGGAGGTTCCTCGCCCGTTGCTCCTCGTCTCTTTACAGCTGGCCGAGGCGCCTCTCCATCTCGTGGAGACGGCGATAGACCGAGTCCTCCCTTCGGTTGTACCTCGCTAAGCCCTGAGACTCGTCCTCATGCAGAGGAGGGCTGTGGTTGCGACGGCGATCGCTCTGAGCAGGTGGTGGACTGATAGAATGATGGGGGTGACTCGGAGTGGGCCGAGGACTTCGGGAGCGGCGGCGGTGATCGGGAGAAGGGCAGCGATGGCTCGGAGCCAGCCTAGGACTTAGGGAACGGCGGTGATGGCTCAGAGCCGGTCGAAGACTGCGGGAGTGGCGATGACGGCGAGGAGCTGGCTGAGGGCTGGGTGCCCAATGGCCGTTGTTGGGGGCGGCATTGAGCGCTCGAAGGACCGCCTCGTGGAATTATTGAAATTCTGCCCTCGTGATGGGGGCCTCATGCTCGTGATGGACTCGAGCTGCAGGATGGCCAGCCGGGGAGTGACTCCATCTTGGGCGATGCTGGGGTGACTCTCTTCGCCTCCGAGGAGAGTTGGACCCCCTGCGGTCTGTTCGGCGGGGAGACCGGTCTCTCTGGTGCTCTCGGCGAGGGTTCGCATCGTGGGTCTGCCTCTCATCCAGACGGATCCGAAGGTCGGGCTCAGTCTCGTTTTGCCAGTTATTGAGCACGTCCCACAGATCCTTTGGCATTGGATGGCTATGGGAGGCCATGAAATCTGTGGAGGCATTGTGGATAGAAACCCGAACTTGGTGGAGAGGATGCTTTTGGTGACTTTGCCGAGAAGGCTCCCCCACAGTGGCTTGGGGCCCTAGAGCCTGCTGAACAGATTGAGGATGTTCGAGCTGCAGGGTTGTCTGGACGGGCGGAGGGAGATCCTCCGACGGAGGAGGAGGAGGAGGAGGAATAGTGGAGGTAGTTCTTCGGTTGGAGTTTGCAGAATTCCTCTTGGGAGGCATTGCTGGGAGTAGCTTTGGTAGAAGAAGGAAGGTCGGATTGCTATTCGAGAACTTCCCACAGACGACGCCAATCTGTTGCCACTGAATCTGGTGTGGGGGCAATAGACAAAATTTTTGGATTCGTAGGAACTCGAACATGCTGAATCTGACTTCTTCCCTTGTTGACAAGTTGACTCTTTGGTGTTCCTGCGGACCTATACAAATGTTTGAAACACCGGGATGGATCCCGGCGACGAACCCTCTGACGCTCTTGTCAATACTCAGTAAAGAAACGTGAAAGAGCTTAGGTAGATAAAGAGTGATCACCTTATAACGGTAAAAGGTAGGGGGTATTTATAGTCGCCGTGGAGATCTGCTTCGGGATAAGAACGAATCCCTACTTTCCGGTTTGACTGGATAGAAGTGGTGGAAACCACCACCAGTTGATAAGGACGAGCCAGGATTTCCTCATATCCTGTTGACCTGGTCCTTAGCGGGTTGTGACCTGTTCTCAGTTGAACAGGTTTGTTCATGGGTTAGCGGGTCTAAGAGGAGAGACCCGGTTCCCAATTCGGATCAGTCTGTAGGTGAAATTACCATCTTGCCCCTGTAACTTTAAGATTCGTACCCAATTTGAACGGTTCCGATTTAACCCTATTTTTAGCCATATCAACACCTAACATGAAAATTTTTCGGGTTCCAAAGGATTAAGTGTAATTAGCAAACTAGCAATTTCCTTAGTATTATTAGAGGCGTTATCAAAATCAATAGCAAAAACTTTATCAAAAATACCAAAATTGTTACATGCTTCCATGATGTGTGTGGTAATTATTTACCCATATGTGGGTACCTAATAAATCCGAACGGAATTATCCTCTTTTGAAGTAGCTAATCAGAATCTATCAAATGACATGTTACACACATCATTGGTACGCCGTTCACTCCTACCCACTCATCCGATGTCAAAAAAACTCTAGTGTTTAGCGACGTAAGTGTTGCTACTAAAAAATCCTTAGCCTCATTGTAAACTAATTTACAGTCAGCCTTTACAACATTCCTAGGAACTTTTTTATGATAGGGGTTTAATGCGATTTGTGCAAAGGTCTCTACATTCCTACTTTCACCAAATGAATTAGGTAATTTATCTCTAATTACTAACTTAGTCATTTCTCTACGAACGATATCGTAGTCGCAACTATGACTATCTATTTGGCTAGTCTTCGGGTGTATTTTTTGCTGTGTGGGGTTATTTTTAGAAAATTCGGGTTGACATTTACTTAAGTGTCGTTGAAGTATACCCATTCCCAATCATAGTTTAAACATATAGGGTGTTTGACACTTCTTACAAATTTTTAATCCTACATTCTTATCATTTTGTGAAGGGACATAGGCAAAATATTTTGTGTACTTCGGAAGTGTTCCCTCTTGTTTTACAGGATTGAGATGGGTCTTGTTCCGATGGTTGTGGTTCTATGTCTTTTACTTCTACTTCATCCGTGTGTGTTTCATGAATATCGGGAATACTATCATAATTGTAAAGTGTTTCTTCACTATCTATATATGGAAGAAGAATGGAAGGAATGCAACGACTACTAGTGGACTCTTGGCCACTATGTCTATCACGTAATCGGTTAGATGCCATCTAAACTAGTGTATGTTATAAAAATTTAAGTGAATGTTTTAAAAATTCTAATGTATGTTTTAAAATTTTAATTCTACAAAACAAGTAAAGATAGATAAATTAGTGTATGTTATATAAAATTATTCTACAAAGCAAATAAAACAACAACTATAAAATTATTATTTTAGTGCATGTTTACCAATTTACAAAAACAAAAACTAAAAAAAAGAAGAACAAGAACAAGAAAACTCAATCTAATTATGAGAAATAAATAATAACAAACAACAATGATAATTCTAAAAATTATATAAATATGAAAATACCGTATGGATGTAGAATGTAGATTGAAGAATGAAGGTAAAGAGAGTTGAGAGCTTCTAGTGTTGTTGTTGATTGTTGTTGGAGGTTGTTGATGTTGAATCTTGAAAGAGAGTAGTTGAATGTTGTTGATGTTGAATCTTGAAGGAGAGTAGTTGAATGTTGTTGATGTGGTTGATGTTGAGTCTTGAAAGGGAGTAGTTGAATGTTGTTGATTGTTAATTTCTTGAGAAAGTTGAGAGATAGTAGAGAGAGTTGAGTAAATTTGTGAAGAGAATTGAATGAAATGAGGTTGTATATATAGAATATGTATTTTTTCAATTTCCCAAAATATCCCCCAAAACTAGCTAGTATAAATCCATTGGGGGGTATTTTGGTAATTTTACAAAACCTTTTTGATTAAAAAAATCTTTTAAAAAAAACCCAGCCAATTGTCGGCTCGCGGGCCAGCCCGGACCGGCCCGGGCCGGTTCAATCCGGTCCCGGGCTAGTGCGGGTCGGGCCGCTGGCAGGCCGGGCCGATAGCGGGCTTTTTTCTCGATTTTGTGAACCGGACCGGCCCCTGAGTTTGGGGCGGTATGACCCCAGTTCAGCCCGGTTTTGGGCGGGCCGGTCCCGGGCCAGCCCGGACCGAATGCCACCCTTAGTTCATGTTTTGATATACATATATGCACGTAACGAAAAATCTTCAAATGGGAGTCTTAAATCTTAATTAAAATTTGATCTTTACTATAAGAATTTCATTCTTAATTATCAAATTATTTGCAAAATTTTCAATAATTTGTTGGTGAATTATTTTTGGGTAGCAGTCATGAAACCCGTGAACGTTTACACTGAAAATTAAGAAACTCCCTAATTGATCAAATGAACCCCCCGCATGATGTTATCTTCTCTTTTGTTAATTTTTTAAGATAGGAAATGACCAAAATACCCCTAGACTATGTTAAAAAGGAAAAAAGAAAGATAAATTTTCACTCCACACCATAATTTTCTAATATATGAAATAACCAAAATACCCCTATATTTTTTTGATGAATAAAAATACCCCGACATTATATGGTGGTGATGGGGTGTTTGGCCGGTGGAGAGAGAGAAGGGGATGAGTGAGTTTTTTTAAATATTTTAAAAAAATATTAAAAATACAAAAAATATATATGAAATGTTCACCCCGACACTATTTTAGATATATGAAATGACCAAAATACAACTAAATATATTAAAAAGAAAAAAAAAATGAAAGGGAGAGCAAAGGTGATGTGGTGGTTTTTTTTTCTTTTTTAAATATTGTATACTGATATTTTGGTCTTTTTATAGATAAAAATTTATAAAAATAGATGTCATTTGATTAAAATGAAACAATACGGAGATTCTAAATATTCAGAGCAAAGGTTTAGGGTTTCCTGACTTCCACCCGTTACTTTTTTTAAGATTTCTTTTTCTTTTGTTGGTTGAACTTAGGTGAATCTTATATATGAACATGGTCGGTAAACTGTTGGATATTCTTATAGTCAAAAGTAAAATATTCAAGTAAGAAAGACTACTAGAATAACAAAGATAACTTCATATTGATTCTAGTTTGTATAACCTCGAATCCGCAATCTACATCAAGCATGCAGCAAGCATGCTTCTCGGAGAACCTAAACAATAAGCAAGCTTTGCTAAAGTAATCACCTTAATTAGCACTTGGATTAGTTTATAAATATGATTACATGTACTTATTGACCTTTTGCAATCAATTAAGAATAATTAAGTATAACCACACTTATTGATCATGAATGATTAACTCATTAAATTAAGTGTTTAACTAGGTGCCCGTTTGGAGAAACCAGAAGCCGCAACTAATTAATTAGAAAGTATTGATGTAAGCATGGTTTCATAAAAATAGGAACTGTGAACCACTTCTTAATATAAGATAATTGCACTTGTAGTTATTTAGACTCGTTTAATTTCTTTAATTATTAAAATACTAGTAGTTTACACGTGCGATATACGTTTTAATAAACATAGTTTTTTAAATTAAAAATTTAGACACAGTCTTGATTTGAATCTAAGTTGTCATTTATAATAGTTATGCACGTGCGTTACACAGATTGATAGAATGACAAAATATTTACAAATGACACTAAGGCCTTCTCCCATTATAACTAGTATAATGCACGTGCGATGCACGTCTATAAAGGTGTGTAGGATTTTGAGGAAGGGACAGGTCACCGAAGAGGTTGCATGCATGCATGCACAATTTATACATTTTGATATTTGCATGCATGTGTTACACATACTGGCTTTGATAGGAAGAAACTTTCTTATGAATAAATTGTGCATGCAAGTACATGCAAATCTATACTATTAATTATTTTTCCAAATCTATGCAAACAGGCATGTAAATCTATGCATGTTAATTATTTTCCCGATACATGCAAATTACATTTCTGACCTCCGATATTAACCCTATATTTTTTTTGGTCTGTTATGTTTATGAGGGCATGATAGTAAAAAGCCACCAAAATGGGGCTTTGCTTAATAATAGTATAGCTGAATAAATTATGCATGCAAGTACATGCAAATCTATACTATTAATTATTTTCCCAAATCTATGCAGATATGCATGCAAATCTATGCATGTTAATTATTTTTTCAATACATGCAAATTACATTTCTGACCTCCGATATTAACCCTATATTTTTTTTGGCCTTTTATGTTTATGAGGGCATGATAGTAAAAAGCTGCTAAAATGGAGCTTTGCCTAATAATAGTATAGATATTAGAGATTAGAGATATTGCTTATTCACCTAAGATACTAACCTGGTCATATTAAAGTCTAAAGACTAAAATATCACACTTATTATTCACGAATCTGCTATCTACAAAATTAATTGTGGGACCAACAAATAAATAATCATTCTCATTAATATATATTCGAGGTAAGTGTATACTGACGGCCTTAATCAAAAAATAAAAAAATAAAATAGTATTCTCATTAACCACTCCTTATGCGAAAATTTCTTCCACACTCTTATTTTGAAACTTAATTATTCCATCTGCGAAATTGCAGTTTTAATCCATAAAAATATTTTTCTTTTTTAAATATAAGAATTATTCAAACACAGAAATTCTCTATATACAATGATTTTTACCGCTCACCTTAATTATTTTTCAAGTGATTACTCGAATAAAAAATGTAAATTGTGTAGAAATATTGTTCGCTTAAATTTTCATTTTAATCCACTGTCAGATGATCTACTCCATACCTCGTAGTGCCAATTGCAGAACACACCATAAGCAATAGAAACTCCCAAGACTTTGATGAACCAAGAACAAGCCACCACAATATATGAAATATCTCATAAGAATACAATCAATATGTAGAGATAATCAATGCTTCTTATTTTCCAAGAAATACAAAGATTAGAAAAGAGATTACAACTCTCAATCTCTCTCTCTCACCTTTAAAACACTCGGCACAATCCCCTCTTGAAGTTCAATAATGATCAGATCTATTCAGATGACTAAACTCTACAATTTACTGCTATATATATAGCCCCCAAGTAAAACCTAAAAAATAAACACAAATCTAGCAATTGGGCCTTTAAACTCGTAAGCCAAAAAACAATCAGCCGCCGAAATCGGTCGACCGCACCCTAAGGTCGGACGACCGCAACGTGTAGAACCAAACCCGAGGGCTGACCGGTCAACTGCACCCCCAAGGCTGGTCGATCATTCTCTCCTCTGTTGAACCTGTACACTCGAAGAACTTCTCAGTAGCTAGGGGCGATCGACTGCACCCCCAGGTCGGTCAACCACAACTCTCCAGATTGTCTTTTTCTACTCGCTGCTTGTCTTCTCTTGCTTCTTTGTCTCATCATCTTTTTCTCCAACTTCAAGTACTCAGTGCCTACGTGTATTTGAGGCCACAATTCCTAATAATCTCCCACTTGGACCAAATACACCACACTTCAAAGTTATTGCAATCTTCCCTCGCATTATCTCTGCCAATCTCTTACTTTCATGGAAAACCCAAGTACTTCCTACTCTCATGAAGAGCACCTCCGCCACCCCACCACGTGGAGTGCACCAACCACCCCCCATCGCCTCATGAAGGATGTGCTCCACCAATCGCATAGAGCACGAATACCAGAGAAACAATCTCCCGTGTCAGATTCCGTGTTATGAGACTCCCCAACTCGCAAGATCTCCATCAACACAGGACATGGTTCAAAGCCTCTCAATGCACTCTCTACATTAGAAACCTCCGTGGACGACACCTCCACAAACTCCGCAGACTGTTCAACCCCTACAGTCTCAATTCGGTTACCCTCATCGACATCACCCCGCATATCGATACCAGTGCTCTCTATCACACAAGAGCGACTTGAAGCTTCAACTGCCAATTCGCCAAATACCCTCTCTGTAGCAACGTATTTCCCTCTAGGATCACTTCCATGGCCAGCAGCTCCCACTAAATTAGTAATCTTCCCTCCACAACTAAAAGAACTTGGTTGCACCCCATACAACATACTACTCGATTCCGGCTGAGAGTCAACTACAAGAGAAACGTCCCTCACGTCTCTAAGCAAATATAGTGTTCCCTTACGCTTCTCTTTTGCAATCACCCTTGAACCTGCAGCTATACACTACTCCCCACTACCAACTGTAGAAAACAACCCCTCCTTTTCTAGTCTTCCAATCGAGATAAGATTTTCTTTCAAGTCTGGAACATGCTTTGTCTTCCGCAAGACAACACTTTAATCATCAATGGTGTTCACGCGAACAGTACCAACCCCACATACAGGACACCGGTCATTCCCCACGATCACATCTCGAAAAGAACCCTCCTCGTAGTCATCAAATATCTCTCTCCTCGGGATTGTAATGAAAAGAAGCTCCCGAATCAATACACCAATCTTGAGTGCCCAACTCCTCCCGAGCTGATAAGCATAGATTCTCAACAAGCCCCACTTGAGCTTCCTATGGGGTATTTTTCTTCGGTTTCTTCTGCTTCTTCTTTATATAAGCCTTGTAACTGCGCATCATGTGACCCTTCTCGTGACAATACCAGCAGTTAGGCCCATGTTCCCCATCGCTGTCATCAGACCCACTCCCAGATGAACTACTCTGATCTTTTCTTCTTCGACTGCTCTTAGATCTCCCACGTCTATTCTCAATGTACATTGCGGAATCTCTAAAAGATGATGATGGATATCCCCCGTTTATCACCCTCCTCACCTCCTCGTTCAGAATGCTACTTACCACATCCTGTAGAGTCGTCAAATCTTTCATAGTGCCTGTAATAGTCTGTTCCACTGTACCATAACTATCGGGTAAAATAGATAAAAATAATAATGACTGCCCCCTCTCTGAAAACTTCAAACCTGCAGCTTCCATCTAGTTGTAAACCATACAGTAATTGTTCACATACTCTGCTATTGAACCCCCTTTAGATGAAGAATTTGATTAGATGCTGACGGTTTCTCATACATATCTGTGAGAATCTCCATAGCATCCTTTGTGGTCTTTACCTTCGAGATATGAAATAATGCATTCCTACTCAGTCCCAACTGAATCTGCCCTAGCACCTTCTGATCCAAAGATTCCAATCTGCTAAGACCTTCGCATCCTTGTTTGTACCTACCTGCTTCTCATCAAACAACAGACCATTAAGATCTTTCTAACGAAGATACGCTATCATCTGAATCTTCCACATCGCAAACTCACTCCCATCGAATCTTTCGATCTTCATCTTGTTATCGGCCATCTCGAACCAACTGCTCTGATACCACTTATCAGAGGATCTACCCCACAACTCATAGTGCTAATAGCGGAAACGCACCACAAGCAATAGGAACTCCTAAGACTTTGATGAACCAAGAAC
The DNA here is from genome assembly GCA_017893485.1 of Hemerocallis citrina. Classification (NCBI taxonomy): domain Eukaryota; kingdom Viridiplantae; phylum Streptophyta; class Magnoliopsida; order Asparagales; family Asphodelaceae; genus Hemerocallis; species Hemerocallis citrina. The sequence continues at coordinate 259,463,856 of CM030359.1, forward strand.
AAGCCACCACAATATATGAAAGATCTCACAATAACACAATCAATATGCAGAGATAACCAATACTTCTTATTCTCCAAGAAATACTAAGATTACAAAAGAGATTACAACTCTTAATCTCTCTCTCTTACCTTTAAAATACTTGACACAATCTCCTCTTGAAGTTGAATAATGATCAGATCTATTCAGATGACTAAACCCTAGAGTTTATGGCCATATATAGCCCCCAAGTAAACTCTAAAAGATAAACACAAATCTAGTAATTGGGCCTTTAAACTCGTAAGCCCAAAAATAATCAGCCGCCGAAGTCAGTCGACCGCACCCCCAAGGCGGTCGACCGCAACGTGGAGAACCAAACCCCAGGGCTGACCAGTCGACTGCACCCCCAAGGTCGGTCGACCGTCCTCTCCTCTGTTGGACCTGTACACTCGAAGAACTTCTCAGCAGCTAGGGGCTAGGGGCGGTCGACCGCACCTCCAAGTCGGTCGACCGCAAATCTCCAGGCTACCTTCTTCTACTCGCTGCTTGTCTTCTCTTGCTTCTTTGTCTCATCTTCTTTTTCTCCAACTTCAAGTACTTAGTGCCTACGTGTATTTGAGGGCACAATTCCTAACATCCACAAATTGTCTGGCTATATGCAAATTGTGATATTGGATGCTTTATTTGAAAATCCTTCTGCAAATGCCATGACTATAATTACTTAAATTATAAAAAAAAAATTAGGTCCAAAATGGATATTTGTGAACAGTGCGGATATCATTTGAAAATGAGTAGTTCAGATAGAAACGAATTTTTTTTAATTAAATGGTATGCATTATTCGTTAAATATGAAATTCTCTTTCTGGTCTTAATTTAGGTCCCTAATTTAGATGTACTTGTATTAAAATATTATCAAAAAAATTAAAAATCAAGCACTTATGTAAGCATGCTTATTATATCTATATATTCTTAACTAGGGATGCTCTCAGATAAGGATATATTTGATTCGATCCGTATCCGAATCCAAAATTTTTGCGGATACGGATATATAAAATCTGCATCCGGACAGATACGGATATCCAAATTCAAAAAAATTCGGACACGGATAGGGATACGGATATCCCTTAAAAAAGTGGATGCGAATGCGGATATCCACTTAATTTAATATAGATTTATTTAATAAATATATATACTTATATGATGAAAATTACTCCCCACCCTAATCTTCTAAATTCTAAACTATTATCTTATTTCCTAAACACCAAGTGAGCAAACCCAATCCCTCTCCTTCTCCAGATTCTCCAATTGTTCGATCTCCTCGTCGCGACGTCGTCGATTACTCCGACCAAGCTCGAGATATCCGACCATCCTCCTCTCTAAGATTCTCCTCTGCCCATCCCCATCGACTTGCGGATTGCGGCTGCCCCAAATCCCAAATCAGAAACCCTAATTTTCAAATTGAAAAACCCCAAACCTGGCTATTGTCTCTCTGTCTCCAACCTCCTCCTTGTCGATTACTGTCTCTCCTTCTCCTCCACCCATCCCTGTCGATTTGCGGCTTCCACAAATCCCAAATCAGAAATCCTATTTTCCTTTCTAACCTTCTCCTCCACCCATCCCCATGTCTACATCGACTTGCGGGCCTACAGCTGTACCAACCTCCAACCACTCGTTGTTGTTGTTTTTGTTGTTGTTGTTGTCTTTGTCGCCGACAAAAGCCAAAGAGTTCATGAGACGGTATAAATCTCTCTTTATATATTTTTGAATATATTCTTTTAAGAAGTTGGCTGCATCTTCACAAGTACAATGATTAATTATATGTTATATGTTATATTCTTTTTAACAAAAAAATAGTGTTCATCATGTCTTCTCTTAATAAACAATCTATCACTCAATCTATTAATATCGAATCATCAAGTAATTCAAATACTCAAGTACGAAAACCACCGAGAAATAGATCAAAAGTGTGGAATGATTTTTCAAATATGATGAGAATGTAAAAGAGGTAGAAGTAAAACGCAAATGTGGTTACTCATTAAGATTTTTCTTCTTATGCAGTATCATTGCTGCATTTAGCTGATATTACAGAAAATGTGGTTACATTTCAGGTAATTTCAGATGTAGTATGTCAATAAATGCAAGGAAGTAAAGGATTTTAATCATTTATACTGGAGCACCTTCCCATTTGTTTACACAATTTGATATGTTTCTACAAAACTTGCACTCAACTTCATTATCATTTTTTCTCTTACACTACTTTGAGTCACTATTAACTTTTCTCCATTACTGTAGTTCATCATAAGTGTTGTCTGTAATACTCTGATTTTTCAAATACAAGAAAGATTATCTATTTTCTGCATATGGTATGCTTGTATAGCATGTTGACTATTATTTTTCAACAAGATGGATAAGAACATTGTTTTTATAAAGTATTTTTCCCTAAAGCCCAAATGTTAATTTATTTTATTTATTTTTCTTCTACAAATAACGATTTTGGCCCAATTGATTTTTAGCCCATGAAATTAATCTTTTATTATTTTCTACAACTTGTATGTGTAACATTTTCTTCTAAAAAAACTTATTATTTTGTATGCACAAGTTTTGTAGGGGGGATTGGTGTACACACGTGCATGTTGCATACACGTGTGGAGCACACTCTAGCTTGGCCGGATTATGGTGTAGTGGGTAGGAGATCATGGGTGGTTTCTTAAGGTATGGGTAGTTTTCTTAACTCCCTTATCAATCTCAGCCCTTGATTTTCCAACTTCCTAGTGCATCTCAACCCTCCATCTCACTCTAGTTTATGTATAAATACCCCTTCTCATTCCCTATCTCTTTTACACTAAGATTATTATTGTAAGAGAGTTATTTGTGAGTTTGTGTGTGGGAGCTTTTCTGTGGAGACGAGCAGTATTTCTGAGGAGCTCGGTGTGGAACAAAGGAGCAAGGAGTGCAACACCGTATCGAAGAGTTTTTGTGGGATTTCGTTTATTTCTTCATATAAGGTGGGTGTTTCTCAGGACTTCTAATGTAGGAAATATACTATGATGATTATGATTGCTACCATATTGTGAAATGTGAATTCAATGTAGTAGAATTGCCATGAACATGCTGTTGATAATAAGATAAATTGGGTCGGTACAGTCGACTGTCGTATAGATAAGTCGACTGGTGCGAGACGATTTATTTATGATGTGGTGATCAACATGTATGCAAATAGACATAATGGTGTGAATTATTAGTTTGTATTTTCCTATGACACATATGATGGAGGGAAGGTAAATGAATGAAAAGAGCTAGCGATGATTAATAACTTAAGAATTGTCGGAACAGTCGACTGACACTGTGTTCAGATGACTGGTACCGTACTTCAAGAATGACTATTTGGAAATTCCAGGAAACAAGATATTTTGTTATGTTGACCCAGTATAATGACTTGAGATTTATATCTTCATCATCGTAAGAAGTTATGAGCAATGTGAATGCATGTTTAAGTATCGTTTCTAAAGAAAAGAACATATTAGTAACTTGAATTTTCATGCTTCGTCGTTACTGAACAAATAAGAAGTGTGGTGTTTATAAAATATGGAATGTGTGTATACTGTAAGGAAAATGCATGTGAGAACGGTTAAAAGAATAATGTTTATTTTGAATTATGGAACTGATCAGTCGACCGAATGCGTATAGCAAGTCGACTGAGCTGAACTTAGAATTGTGCTGTTGAAAATCTCAGGACAGACGACTGATGGATGAACAGTCGACTGTCATGTGGTTGACACTGTGAACATGAAAAGTTGCGGGACAGGCGACTGGTTATGTACAGCAGTCGACTATCCCGAGTAATTATGATGAACTTGTATTTGACTGTATAAGTCGACTGGTGTTCTTCCAAGTCGACTGTACAGAGTGGACTTTGATATGTGTGAATTTCATTTTATTTGCTGTTGGAAGTTGTGAATTTTATGATTGAAGTCTGTGGACTCTTTTTATGACTGTGTGGATCATGTAAAATGAATTATAGATGAGAATTGAGACTCAAATGAATATGATAGGTTGAGATCATGATGAGGAAGTCTGTGAGACTCTAATTGAATTATGAGCTGAAGTGCTCAATTGGAAGTTGTGAATTGTAAATTGAAACCGAGAGTAGCTAAGTCTCCCCCCGGCAGTGAAATGAATGAAATGAAATGAGAATTGAAAGGCCAAGGTTGGTCATGTATCGAAATGAAATGATAAGTCCGGTTTGGTGGAGAGGCTAACTCTAGAGCTTGATTTATATTCATGATTCTAATATTTAGTGCATAGTGAAGAGGTGATGAAGGTGAGAGAAAAATATGAGTATGAGAGCTAGGGTACGGTGCGGGTGTGTGAGCCGCAGAATGCATGCTTGATGAGTCAAGACATGGCGCGGGCACAACTCAGTAATGATTGGACTTTAGTCATGCTTATGGGGTGTTTTGGTGACTGCAAGAGGATTGTGTTCAGGGAGGAGGCTGAATTGTCGCAGAATGCATGCTTGATGAGTCAAGACATGGCGCGAAATTCTACTCCAGGGGCCAGGATACATGCTTGTACTCATAGAATCATCTAGGATACTCACTGAAATTACAGAAGTAGAGTAAGTCATGGCGAGGGATTGAACCCTACAAAAATGAAGAACGATTAAGAGGCTTGCCCTCGAACCTATGTAGTATGGGATGCATAGAATTCGAACAAGTGCGCATTAGTGTCATGTAAATTAAATAATTGCATTAAGAATTAAGTGCACAATCACGACACGACATCATTAAAAGTTCTCTTTTGTTTTTACATGCTTATATTGAACAAGTTGTGATTTGTTAAGAAATGAGATTCATTATACTGTTACTGGCATAGAGAGGATGGCCATGTATAATTATCGTCGGTTGAATAAACTGACGTACCCACAGTTTTGTATGCAGGATAAATTACATGTAAAGAGGAATGGATGCATAAAGATCTTATCATGTTGTTGTTCATTTATGTAAATGTTGTATATTTTGCTTCCGCTGTGTAAAATTTAAATGTAATATGTTGTAAACTCTGATGTTAAAAGAAAAGTTTGAATTTCCTTGTAAAATTGTACTGAAGAAAGTGAAAAGATCCTGTAGAACATCTCGAATTCAGTGATTTGGGATTCGGGGCGTTACATTGTCTTTTTCATTGACGCTATATTGTCATGGTAAAAAAATTTAAAGAGTTAACCATATGCCAAATAGACAGGTAAGTGCATACTGTATACATTGTTATAAGAGTTGTACATATATGAAATAAATTTTCCTTCACTTCTTCTGTTATATTGATTTCTATTTTGTGATTAGATATGAAAATCAATATCCACAATTCAGTGATATACATGCCTAAGTACCACTTAAGAAAAAAATAGCAAAAACTTTATATTAGATATCCAAATTCTTATCCGTTATTCGGTAACTGTATCCAATTCACATCCGTATCCGAAAATTGCGGATACGGATATGATTTTTATTTTCCGAGTCATATCTGTATACGTATCCGTATCCGAATCCGTCATTGGAATGCAAATACAGAGATTGATATTGCCAATATCTTATCACTATCCGATCCGAAAGCATCCCAACACCTCTCTCATTTCTAGAATTGCAAAATGAAGAATTCACATTTATTACCACGTGCAACACACATTTTCATTAAAAAAACAATATAAAAGTCCCAAACCTATAAATCTGGAACTTAATTACTAGAACTATGCTTTGCTCATTAAGTGTTCGGTGAAATGTCTATGTAGCACACAATGAGTTTGTGAAAAAATTATTTTGAAAAATTTTGCTTAACTAAGTCAATTGTATCTAAGTATGGTGTATGTATAATTTATTAATTCCTTAAACCCTAATTTACCACCTCATTTTGTTTTCAATTTCTAATTTGTGTTTTTGAAATCCTGAATTTGGGGAAGAGTACGGGTTAAAGATGGGGATGACTGTGGTATCAGGTCCAATAATAAGATTTGGTAAAGAGGTAGGTGTCAGAGAGTAGGGTCAGCCAAACGGATAGGTGGGGGAGGATGTTGGAGAATGAGACGTCGCTGCAGTCGAAAACAGTAGAGACGCGGGAGATGAGAGATAAGGCATCTGATAGGGTGTGAATTTGGGAGGGGGAAGGAAAGGAGGGGAGGGTTGAGATGAGGTGGGTCAAGGCCTGGGTGTTGCCGGTCAGGATGTCTACAAAAACCGGACTGTAAGCATATTTGTATGGTAAATTTTACTAAACTATACGCTTGAAGAGTTTATTTCTCTTAATTCTCTCATACTTTTTTAAAGTTCCATATAATTTTATGAGTCCATTAAAATTATTTTAATTTGTGCAATTTGCACAGGGTAACACTAATACCATATTAATAATATTAATAGCAAATTAAAAATTGAGTATAAGTTATTCTTGTTGATTTGTCATAAAAGCACAATGGAGTATATATTCCAGAGTATACAGTATGTAAAGTTTGTAAATCTGAAAAACGAGCCTACACTGGCACTTAATAACTTAATAAATATAAATATAAGTATTTACACATACGAATCTTTATTAAAATAGGGTAGCTCTCCTCCACTTTTTCTGTACAAGAACAAGGGCTTCAGAATAAGGTCACCGAAGAAGTTATCCCTTAATTATTTATTACATTCAGTGTGTTTTTCATAAGGAAACATAAATATTAGTAGCATCAAAGAGACTAATGTGGCATCCCATTGGGGGACAGAGTATTATATGTTCCGTTAATTTCTGTTTAATTTTAAGCACATATTAATAACATGTAGACGTGTGTGGGATTTGGTTGGTGTGGCTAGCCAAGTTAACTCTGATTACATATTAAAAATTAACGATATTTAACTGGAGTTTGCATCATTGCAAACGTATTTATCGCTGAACAACACGGAATCGTGATTAAAATAGGTAAAATCCGATTCAGATCAATCTAGTTCTTTGTATTATTGTTTCTGTAATTAGATTCGAAACTCATATACGAAGGTGTGATGATGTAATTATCGACAGAGTCTACTAATGAAGGCTCAGAAACATCAAGGGAATCTGGTACAGTCAAACAACAAAATCAATGTTTATATAGAGGTGATAATCGATCAAAAGGAACAATCATGCAAGTAGACCAAATCAATCACACAAGACACACAATTTTGTTCATGTTCGGCGAACCTAATTGGGAGAGAAAATAACCAAGATATTATTCAATTAGAGGAGATTCAAAAGTTACAATTACTCTCACCAAGAACATATCTATCTCTTAAGTATCAGAAGCCCAGTGAGTGACATGGCTATCTGAGCATAGCCTGAATAAACCTCCGGTAGTATCCAGTCAAACCCATGAAGCTACTGATCTCCTTCACTGTTGTAGGTCTTGGTCAATCCCTCACTGTCTCTATCTTTTGCGGATCAGTGGTCACTCCTCCTTAGAAAGGATATGACCGAAGAACGCGACTTCGGACTTCCAGAAGTCACACTTGGATAATTTGGCATACGACTTCTGTTCTTGGAGCTTCTTCAGTACCTCTGCTAAATGCCCAACATGCTCTTCCTAAGACTTGGAGTAGACCAAAATGTTGTCGATAAACACTACGACGAAGAAGTCGATGAATGGTCGTAGGACCCCGTTCACCATGTCCATGAATATAGCTGGTGCGTTTGTTACTCCAAACGGCATAACCAAAAACTCGTAATGCCCATGTCGAGTGCGGAATTCAGTCTTATGCACATCCTCCTCGTTAACACGAACTTGGTGATAACCCGACCGAAAATCTATCTTGGAGAAAGTAGCTGCTCCTTGTAGTCGGTTAAACAGATCATCGATTCACGGAATCGGATACTTATTCTGGATGGTCACCTTGTTCGGCTCCTGTAATCGATGCACATCCTCATCGATCCATCCTTTTTCTTCACCAATAAGACTGGCGCTCCCCAACGCGATGCACTCGGTCTGATAAAACTCTTCCATAACAGTTCTTCAATCTGCTTCTTAACTTCATCATGTTCCACTGGCGCCATTCTGTATGGTGCCTTGGAAATGGGTGTACTCTCTGACTGAATGGAAATGCTGAACTTTACATCCCAATGAGGTGGTTGTCCAGGTAAATCTTCCAAGACACTGTTAGAAAGTTCCGGACTATGGGAATCTACTTAACTTCCTCAGGAATCTTTTTCTTAGTTATAGCTGTCATCAACTGCTTGCATTTTCTCTTCCTTTGAAATGTAACTGTTGGCCCTCCTGGTCCTTCACCATAACCTCCTTGTTCTTGTACTCGATACTGGCATTGTAGATCGACATCCAATCTATGCCAATGATTATATCGACCCCTAAGACTGCCAACTCTATGAGATCGATTCCAAAGACCCTTCCTCCGATTTCGAGTTCACAACTAGTATAGTACCGATCAGTGGTCAATGTTTTCCCTGATGGTGTAGCTACTGCTAGAACCTTGCCTGGAAAAATCTTCGGCTCAATTCCAAATCGTTTTGCAAATTTAGGAGACACAAAGGTGTGAGACGATCCAATATCAATCAAAATAATAGCCTTTATTCCATTAATTAGAAGTTCTCCTGTTACATAATGAATACTCTCAGTACATAACACTCTTCTAATATAAAATAGGAAATAACAGCAGAAAACTCTAATCAGTTGCTCCCATACCGGTGATGACATTGTCAGCATCATCCGCATCCTCTTCAGTCAGGGCGTATGGCTTCTTCCTTGGGTCGCCCTGCTTCTGATTCGGCCTTCCCCACTGGAATTGAAGGCAGTCGGCTTGATGTGACCCTCCTTGCCACAGTGGCAACAAGTCCTGACCCTCTGCGGTTTGGTGCACCTAGTTGCAATGTGGCCCGTCTCTCCACATTTGTAGCAAGTGCTTAACCGTCCAGTTATAGAAACAACATTGGCTCTGGTAGGTTTGAACCTCTGTGCTGGGGGTTGTCCCCTAAAGTTGCTTGGTACTGCAGGCCTTTTGCAGGCACTCCAGGTGTTCTTCCTGTTCTGTGCCACATGGTACTATTCCATGTTGGCTTCTATGGCTGCAGCCCTTCTAACCACCTTGTCGAACCTCCTGATACCGAGTGGTATCATCCGAGACCTCAGACTTGGCCTCAGGCCTTGCTCAAACTTCTGTGCCTTCTTAGCCTCATCAATCACTAACTCCGGTGCATACCTCGAGCTGAGTGAATTTTGTCTTATACTCCCGAACTGACAAGCTCCCCTGTTGCAAACTCAGGAACTCCATACAATTTTTCTCCTGCACATCCATCGGGAAATAGTGGCTACGGAACTCTTCCAAAAATTCCTCCCAAGTAATGGGTTCATTCCCCAGGGTTCTCTTCATGGACTGCCACCAGACCCCTAACATCCTTCTCTAGCTTAAAGTTGCAGCTTCACCTTGCTAGCCATAGGAGTCTCCAGGACCTTGAACATTGTTTCTATCTGCCTGATCCAATCGTCTACTACATCAGGATCTGTCTTGCCCTCAAACACGGGTGTTTTCATTCGCTTGAATGATTCCACCAATTTAATTGCCTCCGGGACTTGTACTACCTGCCCCACCCTGGTGTTTCGGGTCACATTTGCGGCAAAGGTGTTGAGAGTTTGGTACACCTGGGCTAGTTCTGTCTCTAGATCAAGCCTGTTGCCTTCACCGCTGGATCCCTTACCATTTCGGGTTCTTCGTCCAGCCATTTCTGGGTCATAAAACTTCATTAATCACCACAAATACAACAACAATAGACTTTCCTTTATTTATTTACAAAATTTAAATTTTATATATTCAGAAATAAAACTTGTCCATGCATCCAGTACATAAAACACCAGAAAAACTCCAACATAAAACAGTCTAGATTCTACGGTTCCTCATGGCTTCTCTGAGCTCTTCTCGTAGGTCATCTATTTCCTTCCGCATTTCCTCGCATCTTTGATGACATTCTTGCTTTCCCCAACGAGTTTTGTTGTCCAGCTGGGTAAAATGCCGAGCAGTCCTGTGTCGAATCTTTTCTAGCTCCCACACTCGGTGACTCAGAGCTACGATATTCTGCTTGTCCTCCGCATGATGAGCTTACAAGTGGTTTACTCTCCACTTGTGAATGATCAATTGCTCCCGGAGAGAAGCGATATGGTGGTCCTTCTTGTCTTGAACTGGCTCTTCATCTGAGGATTGATCCGAAGAATCAGGCGGAGGTGGAGTGATCTCCCGAGATTCGGGCAGTTCTCCCTCTTCCTCTTCTGGGTCTTCCCCTTCTTCGGGTTCTTCCTCTTCTTCGGGGTCTTCCTCTTCTTCGGGGTCTTCTTCAAAGAACCATTATACTTCATCCACTGGATCCTGGTTATCTGCCATCTTATAGGGAAAGGAGGAGAAGACATCAGTGTATAGAGCAACACAAATGTAAATCAACTTACATTTAAATCTCTATAAACTGAATTCACACTTCAAATGTCCACCTTAATGTGTCGTCCTTGTAATTTTGTACTAATTATTGAAGTTGACTCTGATACCACTCTGGTACACCCCAAATTCTATTTACATGTAATTCGTAGCACAACAGGATCTTTTACTTCAAAATTGTACAATTTTACAAGGAAATTAAAACTTTTCATTATACAACATTGTTTATTACATCAACGTAGCAGAATTTAAATGAATACAACATGATATATGCAACTTTAACATCAACAACTTAAATCTGAAAATAATCCTTTAGCATCAATTCATCTTTGTGTCTTTTTGCCAATCCAAACCATGCACTGGAAAACTGTAGGCACGTTAGTTACCTACAGATAACGCAATACTATAAAATAATGATTCTCTTACTTTAGAAAACACAAACTTGAATGCACAATAAAGTATAAAAAGTGACTATCCTAAACATGTCAGTGTATGATATGACTTAATGCCTAATGTAGATGTTATACTACGATGACACTAATGCATACTTGTTCAGATTCTATACATCCCATACTACATAGGTCTGAGTGCAAGCACCTACGTACTCCACAATAAAGGGTTTAATTCCTCGCCATGCAAAACTACTCGGTAACAAAAGCAAGGTTTAGACACTGTACGAGTACGGATTCCAATCCCGGAGTCCACCGTCAAACCTTACAGAATCCTCATCATGCGAACATCTCGTAAGTGCCCATCTAGCCCCGGTATACGCATATACACTGGAGAATGGCCTGCCATCCGCCCGACGATTCATGATCCTGGAGTCCACCATCAAATCAATCATAGTTCCAGATTTAATTAAGGCTCGCCTCCATTGCAAGCAATCACAGCCCCAAAGTTCACCGTCAAACTGGATCTATAGTCCTGGAGTCCACCGTCAGTCTAGAGGTGCCCCACTTACGTTTGCCCAAGTTTTATAACATCTTCTCCTAGTGCCTATCCTTAAATTTGAAACATGAATAAATAATACCACCTTTAGCTAGCTTACCCTTTTACCAGTCTTAAACAATATACCGAGAACGATAGCTCATATTGGCCACTTCTCAAAATCAATTAATCATTTTCATCGCTTGCCGGTACCTGGGTCTCACTAAGCCTCTAGAATCAACATCTTTTCATGTTCAACATTATGTGTCATTCATACCCTCATTATTCATATTTTCAATTTTATTTATTCACATCTCATTCAATTCTTTCATCCATCCTTTTATTTATCAGTCATGAAGTAAGTACTTCTTGGTTAATCACACAACTATTCACTTTAATAATTCACGTTGTTCCTTTGATTAATAAAACCCTTTTTCACATTCATCTCTACTTCAAGTATCATTCTCAATACAAAAGTTATTTGAGATAAAACACCATTTCTTGATACAAGATTTCTTAAAATAAATCTCTAGGAAATCCTTGCTTCTAGCTCATAATAAAGCTTTGAGTTTACCAGCTCTTAGAACGTTTAATCATGTATATTTTCTTTATTTTAAACTTGAACTCAAACTTAACTAATATATAAAATATGACCTTTAAATTCTCGACATATCTTTAAAATGATATGAAATAACTCCCAAATGTTCTAATAATATTATTTATAAAAATTTTCTATGAAGTTTTCCCCATTTTAAAACTTGAAAAGCATAAGAAAATAAAAAATTTAAAACCTAATGTGCATGCTCGGGTTCGAACCAGAGAAATCAGCAACCAAACCCCCCCCCCCTCCCACCCCACTCAAACCGAATGAGCCAGCTCACATGCTCACATTTGAGTATAAAGTTCTCTTAGTATTTTAAATACCCAACTCGCCATTGTTTTTATCTTTAGAAAGTTTTCAAAGAAAACAGAGACTTCCCCCACTCGAACCCGCGACCACAAAAACCCCAACGCGCCACGTGGCAGCGCCTGGCGCAAAGGCGCCTGCGCTAGCCACCGAGGCCAAAGCCATTACCTGATAGTATATGCGTTGAAAACCTTTTAAGCGTACTCTCTGTTTAGATCTCAATTTTTACTTTTTCAATAATTTTTTATTTCTAATCTTTTCTCCCAAATTAATGTTACCAAATTATATTTCTAAACTTCCAGAAAAACTTCTTTACTGATTTTACCCACATTAGCATTTGTTCGCGAATTAAGTCTAATAATTACTTTTTTAGAAATCTAGTATACATATATTGCAATTAGAAGAATTTAACTACTATCATGAATATATATATATATATATATATATATATATATATATATATATACTTTCTTTTAGCAATTCTCATCCTGATTGATTTTATAATTCTCCTCTAATAATTACACAATTTTTTGTGCCTAATTAACAACTTTATATATATATAAATGCACAATTCCTATAATCCAACCATGGCATACTATTTGTGCCAAACAACACTACAACATATTATTGAAATAGAATTTTTATTCAACAACCTAATTATTTCATGATGCAAGCAACAATTCACATATTTCATTACTACCAAACATTCTAAATAACAACACCACATGCATCACAATAAAAATAACTAAGAACTCATACGAAATATCAATTTCAAGCATCAAATTTTCTACACATGCATTCTATACTAATTTAGAAAGCAAAAGAAACACCCACCTTGTTTTGATACAAATGTAAGAAAACTCCTAGAAAATTGTTCCAAAGCTCCAACACAACTGCCCTTCCGTCTCTTACTTGCAAAACCGAGCTCCTCTCTTTCTCTCTAGCCAAAATCCGAAACTCTCTTTCTTTTCTCTCTTTTGTTTTCTTTTAATCTTTTGTGTTGTTCATACAATAGGAGGGAGTATTTATAGCGTTATTGTGTGGTTGAGAAGACTTCCACTATCCAAATCACTACCCACTCTCCCCACACACACTCTCCCACTCTCCCTCTCCTCTTTGAAATGGCCAGCCAAGCCCATTTGTGCATACCACGTGCACGTGCACCCAATGTGCACACACTTCTCATTTCTTTTATTAGTTGTTATTTATTTAACTGTAGGTGTTTGTTATATAACAAGTGTGTACGATTTAAATTGTTCATTTAAAATGTAGAATTAAACATGGCTTCTATTTTAATTAATTTTCTAGTGGACTTTAAAATAGATTTTAGGCCTTTGAGTTTTAATTGAAAATAAATAATACAAATGTGACAAATAAAATAGAAGAAAAGTGTGCATAACTTTTAGAAAGTTTTAGGGACTAAAATGCATAAAATCTTACGTGCAATGCACGTGCAAAAATAATAATAAAAATATTTAATTTTTTCTGGGATGTTACAAACTTCTACTCCGTCCAAGTACGTCTAGCGCTAAATAATGCTTATTCCCAAACTAATTCTAGAATTTGATCAAGGAACCAAATATTACACCCAACAGGTTTTTGATTTATTTTTAGGCAAAAACCAAGATACCCCCAACGTTTAACGTGAATATAATATGCTCATATAAAGTTTGAAAAAATACATTATACTCATTCCTCCACTAACTTAACTCATTCCTTTAAGTTAGAATTACTAGATTACGTTTTTTTACTTACCCTTTCATAATTAAAAATTATTCATTCACAAACAAGAGGGGAAGATGTTTTTGGCTCCAGAAGTTCTCAACTCCTTGCTAGCTCTTACAATGGTCATGGGAAGATTATATCTGTAGTTCTACCAATTTCTTACACCTCATGACATTGCAGTCTATTTCGTGATCTTGTCAATAAAAAGTCATGAAAGGAAGTTTTAAAAAATGAGAACTTAGTTAATTATGCACTTAGTTAATTATGCATTTCAGGATCAATTTGTGATGTTTCCACCGAGCTGCTAGCGCTCGGCGTAGATCGAACCTCATTCACTCAATTAAATCGGATTCTGGACTGGTACAAGGCGACGTTGCTATTAACCTGGCTTTCCAGTCCCACTTCAAGCACCTCTTTGGGTACAAAGCGGAACTGAGAGTCCTCTCCAACAAGATTTCTGGCAAGACCTAGTAGGCACATCAGACCCTAAGTTGCAATCCCTTGAAGTGCCCTTCACTGAGAACGAGGTCTGGAAGGCAGTCCAACAACTTGGTAAAGGTAAAGCTCCTGGTCCAGATGTGGTATATCGCTATCGCCGCAATAACCTGGGTTCTCTGGCTAGACAGAAATAATCTTTACTTTCGTAGAACATGCAACAGTATTTCGGACAATTTGACTCATTGTAACCCCCATTCCCGACAATATGTATTTCCGTGTATTTTCGATATTTTAAATTTTGTAAATTTATTTATTTATTTATTATTTTCTTTTTTTTCTACCAAATTCATTTCGGATCTTATATTAAAGTGCTTTCTAATCAAGATTTCTTCATTTCGAATAATGGTATATTTGAACTAGCTTTCTATCTCTAATTGATCGATGATTATTATTATTATTATTATTGTTATTCTTATTGTTACTAGTATTATTATTATTATTATTATTATTATTATTATTATTATTATTATTATTATTATTATTATTATTATTATTATTATTATTATTTTGTTTTAAGCACGAACATACTCCATTTATATGTATTTTATTATTTGATTAAATATATATACTGAACATTTTAAAAACCCTATTTTCTTTCATTCTCAATTATTTTTATTTTTATTTTTATTTTTTTATTAAGAATTTCTTGAAAATTTTCTCGTTCCTCTTGTTGGAGCATTCTTGTTGATTCTATTATCTTTTATCCAATTGTGAGTATTTTTATTTAAACCCGATTGATTTTGATCTATTTCCTAATTGAACCCTAAAACCCAAGTGGATGGATTCTTGACCCAAAACCGCTTTTAGGGAACCCTAATTGTACCCTATAAATACAACTCTGCTGTAAACCCTAAATTTTGCACACAAATCGAAACCCTAGATGCCCTCTCTCTCTCCTCCCGTTTCTGACTCCTCTTTCTCTCTCCCCATTTAGAAATCCCTAATTCCAGATCACCTTCCCCGGCCAGCTCCGGCCACACCCACCTCCGGCGACCTTTCCCCTCCCGTCGTGCCACCACCCTGTCGACGCGTGCCCCTCCTCAGCCGCCAGCACACCAGAACCACACCCGATCTCCTCCTTCCCGCTCCGATTGACGCAGCAACCTCCCAAACCCATAGCCCCTCCTTCCTCACCTTGTTTTGATCGTTGGCGACGCCACCTGTGACGCCGCCGCCCCGTCCCCGTCGTGCCGCCATCGAAGACGTCGGTGCCGCCCCCTGGCTGTGCTGTTCTCTCCCCTTTGTTGCTGCAGTCACTGGTTGCCTCTTTGTTGCTGCCTTCTTGCTTTGGGTTCTTTTGCACGTAGTTTATACGTGCTATTATTGGGGATTGTGCTAGTACGTGTGTTCGTTGCTTCAGGATTCATATTCTATTATACTTGTATTCGTTTTCATCGTCTAACAGGCAAGTCACCGTCCACTTGAATTGCTATTTGTTTCAAATTCAAGTTTTATTGAAAATTCTTGCAAGTAGATCTTTTGTTATCATATTGCCCTTTGTTGTCTTTTTCGTTGGGTTTATTGTGGGTTTACATGAGCTAACCCCAATATTCTTGACATCGTGCCAATTTGACTCTAAAGTTTGGATCTTTAATGAATGCATATAGAATTGTTAATAGGGTTATTCATATAAGTCACAACACAAATAATTTATTTTAGAGACATTCGTTAGGTTGTATGTCGTGTGATTGTTTGGTGATTGATTGATGTTAGACATGTATATGTGTGTGTTCTAAATTTTATTTATCATGTTTGGACACCTATCATGCTAGTTACACAATTTATTGACCAAAGAACCGATACCCAACCTGTTCAAATAAATTTTATTTTTCAAGAAAAACACCCTAAGAACTGTACATGCATGCTGACCTGAACTTGATCGCTGTTTTCGAACCAGTAAACAAACTTAAAATGAAATACTTTCTGAATATGAATTATAGCCTTATCTTTCTAGTTTCCAGATCATCTTGAATTTTCAAATTCCGAGTTTTGTAGCAAAAGTTATGCCCGTTTTACTACAGCTGTATTTTTACTTTCAAATTTTCAGATTCTCGTACCCTTCATGTTTAAATAGTAAAAAAGTTGATCAAATGATAGAATTTTGCTATGAAAATTTTCAGATTGATGTTTAACATATTTAGGAGTCTAGATTATATTTTTACTGATTTTTATGTTGAGTTTTTGCTGATTCAAAAATTAAAATGACAAGATATCGAATTCTTGCCTGAACATAAAATCTGAAAAGTCTAGGTACTGTTGTCGGAATTTGAACTTTAAGTATGCGTTGGAACCGTATGGAAGTCTAGTTTCCAGATTTTCCGACGGATTCAACTTTCGATTCTTGAGTCAGTGGAAAACTGCACTTTTGTACAGACTGCGCGTGCTGTCCAGAATTTTAGATCTCTCTTTTTAATGAATTAATAATTTCGATGTTGTATTATTGCATGATTTAATGAATGTATGTTGCATTGTATATTCCCAATGAGTTATTATCACTATTGTAACCGTCCTATCCATGTTATCAACCTATTGTTTTCTTATTGATACTATTGTTCACCCCTTGCTCCTTAATTGCATATTGTATTGTTGCATTGATAAATAATTAACAAGTCGGAGTTTAAAGGGTGATTTAAGTAGTGAACAAAGTAGTGACTGTACTTGGAGGAGGAGCCCGTGTTTCCCTAATTACCGTTTCGGCTACCGTTTTATCGTGTGATTGTGGTTATGGCAGTAATCCAATCTATCGTGTACCGTATCGTTGCCGATGACCGTTTCATACACCGAAAGGTGGATAGTTTTTACCGTTACCGTTGCCAAGTACATGATCTACCGAGTGCACCACTTGAGTCTAAACGAAATTGATTGTATGCATCGAACCTGTGGTACGACACACATGGGACACAGTAGTACGTGCATTAGTTAGGAGATAAAATGAATAATAGACATAAGGATTGACACATCACTGACATTGCATGTTGTTCATCATTGTTTCTATTTGTATCCAATATTATTTAAGTGATAATGATATTAACCGTTGATTACCATTACCGAATATTAGTTCACCATTACACCGTTGCATTAGTTACCATGTCATTGATTCCTATTGATCCGTTGTTTCATCGTATTACCGTTATTCTATTGTTCCCTACTTTCTGTACTTGCTGTCCATGACTTGCTCTAAGGATAATTATTTTTTCTCTTTTTAGATGAAATATTTACAGGTAATGAAGGAGAATTGCCTGCTGGAGTTTGAGAACAAACATTTTGAAAATTTCTGCTTTTAATTTGCTTATCGCTTTAAATGACTTAATGTACTGAGACTTGTATTTATTTTTGGATTGGGATTAGTATTGTTTTGGGCTTATGTCCCGGATTTTATTATTGTTTCCAGACGTTGGATTATTATTGTGCTTGGATATTTTATATTGTTTCAATTCAAGTATTATTGTTCATGAGATTATTATTGCCTGCGCAATTGTTCTGTATTGTTTATGTAGTTGAGTTAATCGATTAAACAGCTTATGGGTGACGTTAGTCATTCGCTGGGCTTTTGTCATGTACTCGTATTCCGTATTTTTGGAAAGTGGGGCGTGACACATATTATGCATCTTATTTCATTTTGGGCTAATGTTGCAGCAGCAAATCCCAAGGAAAGAATCGCCAGTGTATTCCAGGTTCAGGAGTTTGATGACGATTGATTGATAGCCAGCAGGGTATATAATGATATTTGATGCCCACCACCCCAGTGTTTGTTGGGGGGTCTGATGTAATTCTCTGGAGCTAGCCTAGGTTTTGTCTTTTGTCCCACCCCCCATGTTCGAGGTGAAGTTATGTTATTCTGTTATGTTTGTAGGATTTTGTTGTAAGCTCAGTACTCTGAGTTTGTTTTATTAACCTCTTATTAATGAAACAGGGTGGCTAGACTCCACCTTTTCCTTAAAAAAAACTTTCAATCTTGCTACATAGAATGTCATTATCAATTATCATACTTCTATTTATTTGTAAAAATGCTAGATTGAGACTAAGAAGACCCGCATGTCTTTGTTTCAGGCATACCCAGTATGCAATGAGGAGGTGTTTGGATCTTAAGGTTGTTGCTCTGCGAAACTTCGATCAATCCAGTATAATTTGGCTAGGGAAGACCACCCCCGTTGTTATGTTGTAGAGTAAAGGCGCACTCAATTAAAGACAAGATTAGTATTTATTATTCATCAGTCTAAAGTTTCTGTATAGTCAGGAACAATGGGAGGAGAGGTTACTTATGCTTCCAATAAGGCCTTCATTCCTCCGTGATATATTGGACGAAAATTGGTGAATTAAATGTTTCTTAGTAAGCTTGGTCGTGCTTAGACATTTACTATTTTTGAGATATACTTTTGGAGGTGATTGTTAGATATTTTTAACACTAAACACCTAGAAATATAAAGTTAGTAATATGGGTCAAATGACGTGGCCCCTCCTGGGCCACAGGATCCCCTCGAAAGACGCTCACCTCCGATAATCAGATCTGCCACGTCAGCCCTAAAAGCACCTGGTTTTCCGCCACGTCAGCCCTAACCTGCCTGGGCTTCCATCACGTCAGGCCCAAACCGCCTGGGCTTCCGCCACGTAAGGCCCACAAGCAACCAGGTCCAGACCCAGCCCCAAACAGTTCCAGACCCGGTTGGGGCTGCCTATAAATACTAGCCCCCCTACCCCTTCACAAGGTAATCAATATTCAATCTCTCCCCTCTAAAACCCTAGTTACTGTTGCTCTTCAGTGACTGACTAGATCATCGGAGGGTCTGCCACCGGGATCAACCCCGGTGTTTCTAGACCGAGTGCAGGTACACGAGACCTCTAGATACGAACCTCCATATCCGAGCCGAGCCTCCAGATCTGAGCCGGGCATCCAATCTCTACCTCACTCCCGCCTACTCCCGAGCCGTTCCCTTGGCTGAGGATCGGGCATACCATCCGTACCGAAGCTTCTGCAAAAATACAAATCGAGAAGAACTTACACCTGGTACAGCCACCCCCCAAAAAACAAATCGCATCAGGTTGGCGCCGTCTGTGGAAAACCCTCGGTACGGACATCAGTTCGAATTCAGCCATTAACGGCATCCCATTAATCCGAGCTCACATGGGACCTAAGCCTAGGAGAGCTGTCACCTCTACACGTCGCCAGGAGGTTTCTCCTCGGGACGTCCCCGCCGACACTCATGGATCGAACAACCCGAGGGTCAGCCTCGGATACCAGTCGGGTGCCTCTCGCTCAGTCGTACCTGACCTACGAGGGGTCATCCAGAATCGACAGGCGAGTCGGACTAGGGGAAGGGCCGCTTCTAACTTGGTCCCAAACCTTCCTAGACCTCCACCCCAAGAGCGGGAGCCGGCTCTCAGCCGCATCGGCCAGAGGCCACCGCCCCAGCGCAACCCGGCCGAACGGGCTCCAGTCACCCACCAGGAGTTCCAAGACTTCCGGAAGGAAATCATGGAGGTTATCCTAGGGGACCCCGTCAACGAGACGCTCCATCGCTCTCACTCGCGATCAGATGTCGAATCCAGCACTTCTCGCAAGGCATTCATCCAAGAGGTCAATGCCGTCCAGGGACTCCTTTCCCCCCAGGTCCAGCAACTCCCTGTCTCCTTTTCTGGAGAAGACCTGGAGGGAGTTCGGCTTCCACACTGCGATGCGCTCGTCGTCAGCCTCAGCATGGCGAACTTCGAGCCCCGTCGGATCCTCGTGGACAATAGGAGCTCAGTAAACATTCTCTTCCTGGAGGCATTTGAGAACCTAAAGCTCTCCCGGGATAAGCTGAAGCCAGCCGGGTACACCCTGCCCGGGTTCTCTGGTGTCTCGGTGCCGATCGAGGGGATCGTAACATCACCACCGGTACGACCCCTTCCCATACGGACCGAGTCGATGGACTTCATGGTTGTAAACATCAAGGTAGCCTACAATGCCATCCTCGGCCGTCCCGGCCTCTGCTCCCTCCAGGCGGTTCTTTCGGCCTATCACCAAAAGCTGAAATTTCCCACTAAGTCAGGTGTCGGAGTTGTCCGAGGAAACCAAGAAGCGGCACGGTCGTGCTATATGACGGCCATCGGGGGTGGTGTGTTCCCCCTCGACCCTGTCGAGCTACAGCCCGAAAGAAGCCAGCCAGAACCCGAGTCGGCAGACGAGCTAGAGGAAGTCTCGTTCGAGACAGGGGACACATCAGAGTGGTTTCGAGTGAGCTGCTCCCTAGCTCCCAACCTCAAAGCTGACCTGATCATTTGTGTTCGCTGCAATATCGACCTCTTCTCCTGGAAGCCCTCCGATATGCCCAGGATCTCTGAAGACCTGATCATGCACAAACTCAGTGTGATCCCCGGCTCGAAGCCGATCGTCCAGAAGGCGGTGAAAGCAGAGGTGGAAAAACTCTTGTCCGCTCATTTCATACAGGAGGTCAGCTACCCTGAGTGGTGGTGAACATCGTAATGGTCAGAAAGGCGAGCGGGAGCTGGAGGATCTGCATAGACTTTACTGACCTCAACAAGGCGTGCCCCAAAGATCCGTTCCCTCTCCCAAGCATCGATGCCCTGATCAACGCTATATCGGGTCACGAGCTCCTTTCTTTCATGGACGCCTTCTCAGGCTACAACCAGATCCGAATGTTCCCTCCTGATATAGCCAAGATGTCCTTCGTCATGGACCAAGGTCTTTATTGCTACCGGGTTATGCCCTTCGGGTTGAAGAATGCCGGTACTACTTATCAGAGACTCGTTAACCGAGTCTTCAAGGATCAAATTGGTCGCAACATGGAGGTGTATGTCGACGACATGCTCGTCAAGAGCCAGCAGGGGCAGAACCACATTGCTGACCTGGAAGAAGCCTTTGGGGTCCTTCGAACCCCCAATATGAGACTCAATCCGGCGAAGTGTGTGTTCGGCATCTCCTCAGGGAAATTCCTCAGGTTCGTCGTCAGCCAGCGCGGCATCGAGGCGAACCCCGAGAAAATCCAGGCCATAATAGACATGGACCCTCCCAGAAACATCAAAGAAGTCCAGAGGCTCATGGGAAGACTGGCGGCCATCGGCCGTTTCCTCTCTAAGTCCGGAGAGAAGTCTCTCCCATTCTTCAAGGCCTTGCGCAGAACCGGGGGTTTCGAGTGGGGTACTCAGCAGCAAGAGGCGTTCGCCCGATTGAAAGAGTACCTCATCAACCCTCCTCTCCTCAGCAAGCTCGAACTAGGCAAGCCCCTCTGGCTTTATCTTTCGACTTCGGAAAACGTGCTCAGTGTTGTCCTTGTTCGAGAAGAGGACAGAGTCCAAAAGCCGTTGTACTATGAGAGCAAGGTTCTGCTCACCGCCGAGACCAGATACTCTAAAATGGAGAAGGTAGCCTACGCCTTAGTCATGGCTGCGTGGAAGCTCCGTCCCTATTTTCAGGCGCATTCGATTCAAGTGCTCACGGACCAGCCTCTAAAGGCCGTACTCTACAAGTCCGAGAGCTCCGGACGACTGGTCAAATGATCGATCGAGCTCAGTTAATACGACATCGGCTATCAGCTAAGGACGGCCATCAAAGGGCAGGCCCTCGCCGAGTTCATCACGGAATGCACCATCTCCGAGAAACCCAAAAGCAAGAAGGCCGACCAGACGTGGGAAGTTTACGTTGACGGCTCCTCCTGCGAAGCGGGGAGTGGTGTGGATATCATTCTGCAGGGTCCTGACGGTTTCCTCCTTCAATATTGCCTCCGCCTTAACTTTCCAGTCTCTAACAACGAGGCTGAGTATGAGGCCATGATCGCCGGACTCACCCTGGCACATCAGGGCGGCGCCAAACAGATCAAGGTCTTCAGCGACGCTCAGCTCGTGGTCAACCAGATCACCGAAGAGTACGAGGCCCGTGACGATCGGATGATCAGGTACTTGGCCATGGTCCAACGGCTATTGGCATCCTTCGAAGAGCATGCGGTCTTAAGGATCCCCTGGGAGCAGAACGCCCAGGCCGACGCCCTGTCGAAGCTTGCTTCCTCGTCCTTCGACGGTCTCAACTGCACCATCCTAATCGAAGTACTCCTGAAGCCGAGTACTGACCTCCCCGAAACTCTCTGCATCGAGAACGGAGCTCATCCTGACGATTGGACCATTCCCATTAAAAGTTTCTAATCAAAGGAGAGCTCCCCAAAGACCGAGCTGAAGCAAGGCAGGTCAGGGTCCGTTCGGAAAGGTTCGCCATGATCAGTGAGACCCTCTTCAAAAGGTCATACACAACGACAGACGGAAGACCCTACCTCCACTACTTAAGTCCCGATAAAGCAAAGTACGCTCTCAAGGAGCTCCATGAAGGAAAATGCGAGTGCCATATGGGAAGCTGCTCGCTTGCGTGAAAGGCTCTGAATCACGGGTACCACTGGCCCATGATGCTACAAGACGCCCTCGCCCTGGTCAAGAAGTGTGGCCCCTGTCAACGGTTCTCCCTTGTGAAAAGGGCTCCGCAAGCGAACCTCCGTTCCCTGGCCAGTCCGACCACCTTTGCAATGTGGGGGATGGATCTGGTAGGTCCATTTTCGAAGGCAACAAGCCAACGAAAGTTTCTCATAGTGGCAATCGACTACTTCACGAAGTGGATCGAAGCCGAGCCTCTGGCCACGATCACCGAACAACAAACCCAACAATTTTTCTAGAAGCACATCGTCTGCCGATTCGGGATTCCCCAAGTACTCATTGCAGACAATGGGACTCAATTCACGGGTAAATATTTCCAAAAGTTCTGCGAAGATCTCGGGATCCAGCAGCATTTTTGTCGGTGTGCCACCCGCAATCAAACGGCTAGGTCGAGAACGTGAACTGCCAGATCCTTGACGGTCTTAAGAAATGACTTGATAACTCTTCCAAGGGGTTATGGGTCACGAGCTGCCAAGCGTTCTCTGGGCCCACCGAACGATGAAGAGAATCTCCATGGGAGAGTCTCCATTCAATCTCACATACGATGCGGAGGCTATGATCCCCCTGGAGATCGGGCTCCCTTCGCCCCGGATCATGGCCTTCGACAAAGCAAGCAACTCAGTACAGTTGCGTGCTGACCTGGATCTCATAGACGAGGTCAGGGAGAAGTCCGCCATTAGAAAGAACACCTACCAGTAGAGGATCGAATGGTTCTACAACAAAAAGGTGCGTCCCACCGACATTAAGCTCGGGGACCTCGTCCTCCGGAAGCTGGCGGTATCCAACCCCGGCCAAAAGAGGAAATTGGCCCCAAACTGGGAAGGCCCATACAAGGTATATGGGGTTGTACGCCCGGGCACGTACCGCCTAACTGACCCTGAAGGCAAGGCTGTCAAGAGACCCTGGAACGCAGAGCACCTCATTAAATTCCTAGAAGGGGAGGGTTAGCCTCTACAGCCCATGTAAATTATGAAAGATGTAATCGGCACGTCGTGCCTTGTTTTTTGTATAGTTCAAGTATGTTGTAATTATGCCAGCTTTCTTAAAACAAGCTTTGGCTTCATATTAGTTCTCATTAAAAACATGTCTCGGGCTCGGCACTCGGAAGAAACCGCGAGCCACAAAAAGTTTTCCTAACAAGCTTAGGGCTCGTCACTCGGAAGAAATCGTGAGCCACAAAAAGCTCTCTAACAAGCTTAGGGCTCGGCACTCGGAAGAAACCGCGAGCCACAAAAAGCTTCCCCTACAAGCTTAGGGCTCGGCACTCGAAAGAAACCGCGAGCCACAAAAAGCTTTCTCTACAAACTTAGGGCTCGGCATTCGAAAGAGACCCCGAGCCACAAAAACCTTTCATATAAACCTGGGGCTCGGCGCCCGAACAGGTATCTCGCACAAAGACAGAGTCACCTTCAAGGTATAGGGGCTCGGCATCTGTCCCGAGCATGGTTTGAGCTTTTTCAAGACCATCAACCTATGCGCTCAGCGGCAACCTCCAGCTACACCCGTGCTATCTACCTGAGAACAAGTGTGGGGGCTCAACGTTGATCTCGAGCAAGGCCTTGTCTTTCTTCAAATCTACGCAACCTTTACGCTCGGCGACGACCTTCAGCTACGCCCATTACTGACTTTCTCCATGGTATGGGGGCTCGGCATCTGTCTCGAGCATGGTTTGGGCTTTTTCAAGACCATCAATTTATGCGCTCTGCGGCAACCGCCAGCTACACCCGTGCCATCTACCCGAGAACAAGTGTGGGGGCTCGGCGTTGACCTCAAGCAAGGCCTTGGCTTTCTTCACAGCAACGCGACCTTTACGCTCGGCGACGACCTTCAGCTATGTCCATTACTGGCTTTCTCTGTGGTATGGGGGCTCGACATCTGTCCCAAGTATGGTTTGGGCTTTTTTAAGACCATCAACCTATGCACTCGGTGGCAACTGCCAGCTACACCCGTGTTATCTACCCGAGAACAAGTATGGGGGCTCGTTGTTGACCTCGAGCAAGGCCTTGCCTTTCTTCAAAGCCACGCGACCTTTATGCTTGGCGATGACCTTCAGCTATGCTCATTACTGGATTTCTCCATGGTATGGGGGGCTCGACATCTGCCCCGAGCATGGTTTGGGCTTTTTTAAGACCATCAACCTATGCGTTCGGCGGCAACCGCCAGCTACACCCATGCCATCTACCTGAGAACAAGTGTGGAGGCTCGTCGTCGACCTCGAGTAAGGTCTTGGATTTCTTCAAAGCCACGCAATCTTTACGCTCGGCGACGACCTTCAGCTACGCCCATTACTGGCTTTCTCCATGGTATGGGGCTCGGCATCGGCCTCAAGCATGGCTTGGGCCTTTTTAGGTCCACCAGCCTATTCGCTTGGCGATGACCTCTGGCCACACCCATACTATCCGTCAAGACGTGCAAATGAGGGATCGATGTCGCCCTCGGGCACGGCCTTGGCTCCTTCAAGCCATACCTTCCTACGCCCGGCGACTACCTTCAGCCGCGACCGTTTCAAAAGTTTCATTAAGGTTTAGGGTGCCCACCTTCAGCAAACGTCCCGAGCTCCGGATCGTTGGTCGACCCTCCTTTCACCCACGAGCAACTCGGGGTTTACGGCCTTCAAGAGCCCAAAACCCCAAATTGTTCGAGGGCGGCAAGGGAGCCACCGACCCAAGACTCTAACCGAGCCTCCGAACCAATTGATCGGCCCACCACTCACCAACGAACAACCTGGGGTTTACGGCCCTCAAAGCCAAAACCCCAAATTGTTCGAGGGTGATTGGTGTGCCACCAATCCGAAACTATCGGATCAAAGTTCTACTTCTAGGACGCCCGCCTTCGACAGGCACCCGAATCTTATGTCAGATGGATCAGCCTCAATTCCTGATAAAAAACAATGAGGAGATGGGGGTTATATAGCCCCCTAAGAGGAGCATTTATTACATCGAGAAGTCCAAACGGCGGAAGGCGAATCGTCGTCATTAATGCTTATCGAAAGGCGAAACGCCATTCACTGGGCGTTGCCTGCAAGAAACTACGGTGCGGTCTTTTTCGCCTCGGCGGCGACCCCCTACATGGCCAAGCTTGACCACAATCCTCACTCAACGAATTGTCAAAGTCAAAGGAATCGGAAGTTTTTTATTACTCATGGAGCGCCAGAAACGGCCACCCAAATACAATGAAAAGCTTACAAATCACTCATCGCTCGGTCTAAAACTCAAAGTCGACACTTCCTTCAGGTCCCCTCGTGTGCTCGGCCGGACCAACTGTGGAAGGCACTCCAGCAACGGAGCTTTCCGCATCTGCAGGCTGGGCCACCTCCAAGAAAAATGTTGGGGAAGGTCCTAGGACGGAATTGCTTGCCTCCTCGATCAGACCGGCGCCTAGCATTAGCTTCAGCTGGTGCATCTCCAACTCTTTCTCAACAACAGCCTCACGAAGAAAAGACTTCGAAGCCGATCGCCCACTCGAGGCATCCGAGATCGACCAGTTCGTCTCAACTGCCTACCAGTCCTGGTCGGCTATGGCTTTCTTCAGACGAGTGACCTCCAAGCTGAGCTCCCTAGACTTATCCATAAAGTAATTCACTGTGGCCGGTCGGTCCCAAGCCTATTTACGTTGGCGGGCCAGAGCACTCTCCATGGCCCCCAGCCCAGCTCGGACCAAGGAAACCTCGACGGAACCAAGCTCGGCACCGACCTCATGTGTCTATCAAAAATACGAGGAAAACAACAAGTCATAAAGGAGACTGAAAAAGTGCAAGTCATGAAGCATCGGCCAAAAAATCATCTTGTATTAAGTTCAAAATTTTGTACTACAAAATGCGGTGGCCAGTCCGCGTTCAGCAATTACAAAAAAGAAGGGAGGAAATTCCTAGACTATTAGTTAGGAGGGGGACGGCACCTCTTCGTCACGTTGGTCGCCCCCGACCTCCAACCGAGCATCCCCTTGCTCCTCGTCCTCCAAACAGCGAGGCGTAGGCAGGAGCTCTGGGTCCCATCCATAGTGGAGATGCCCGACCTGAAGGTCCGGATAAATCTGCAGGATGTGCTCCCTGGCCTTGTTGTAAGCTTCGTCCTGCGAGGCGATCAGGGTATCCGCCGTGGCGATCGCTGCCTCGTTACTGGCCTTCTTGGCCTTCGCCTTGAACTGCGCCAGTTCCTTCTCATGGTGCTCCTTGTTGGAGACCATCTGGGCTTGGGCGACAGTAAGAGCAGCCTTCGTGAACCGTCTGCTCGTACTTCAGCTTGGTGGCCTCACGAAAATAGCATTCGGTGTTCCTCTTCTGGGTGGTGATCTCCTTCTCCAGACACTCGTGGATCAAGTTAGGAGAATTCTCCGTAAAAACTAAAACCAACATACAGAAGGAAAGCTTACCACGAGGTGGGCCTGAGCAAACCTCATATAGGACGTTTCGGCCATCTCCAGCACCAGGGCCATGCGATCCCGCTCGGTGGCGAGGTGCTCTACCACCTCTACCGCAATCGGACCTTCGAGGAGCGTATCCGCCGCCTTGACCCCCAGTCGGGGGTATAGGGCCTCATGCCCTGCCGACCCACCATTTCTGTGGTGTCCGACCGAAGTGGTGGGAGAGGTCCCTTCGCGACCTCAGTAACCTTCTTGCTACCAGAGCTCGCCTCCGAATCCTTCGCCGAACTTGACGGATGGCGATGATGCGTCTTTGCCCTCTTCGGGGTCGACTCCCCAGGCTTTGGAGTCGCTGCCTGGCAAGTCCCCACCCCCGAGGCGGCCTTCTTCGCCATATCGGCCCTCCTTTTGGCGGCCAGGGCCACTACAGCGATGCGGTTATCCAACTCCTTGGCAGACATCTCTACAAAAGGAAAAAGTTAACATGTTAAGGCTACAGTAGGAAGAAAAACAGAATGGCAACAAAAACATACTAGGGTTAGCCAGGCTCAGTCCGGCGCGAGCGAGGAGTAGCTCCGTGACGCGGGGCCACCCAATGCTGTGACCCTCCACAATCTTGTCGACCTTCACCCACTCCTTCTCAGTCAAGTCCCTTCGCTTCGGCGGCTTGTGATTCAGCTTTTCGAAGTTCCAAATAGTGGGGATGCCCCAGGGCTCCTCGCTCTGAACGATGAAGTACTTCTCCTTCCAACCGTTGATGGAGTCCGGATGGCCGTGCATCACCTTCTTGTGGGGACGGGGCGAAAGATAGGAAATCCCCTCCTGGTCCCCGATATAACACATCCCCAGGATGGCTCGGAAGTAGGGCAGCCTCGGCGTAACCCCCTTCTCCTGACACTTCAAAATAAAACACACCAAGTGTTTCCATGAGTTGGGACCATACTGCATCGGGCTCAGATCCCCCCAGTTCAGCACCCTCTTGATGAACGGGTGCAACGAAAGCCTCAACCCCGAGACGAAAGCATCCTCAGGGAACATACAGAAGCTCGGTTCGAGCGTGGTGGTCGGGCGAATCCCTGGGTTCGGCACCAGAAGCTCGAACTCCCGAGGAATAAAATAGGCTGCCCTCAGGATGGGCAAGTAGTCCTTCGGCACGGCGCACTTCACGCCGTCCATCATAGGCCGGTTCTCGTCTCTCAGCAGCGATGTATATGCCAGAAGATCCTTCACGTCGTTAGGATACATCCTGATCGATCCTGGATTCTTGCTGGAGATAAGGGGGTATGTAAATCCGGAGCCATACTCATGCGTATCCTTCTCGGCCAGGTTATCGGGCCGTATCCACTTCCTCATCCTTTTTCGAGGGCAGTCCTTTCTATCAGGGGAAGGGGTCGCTAGTGGAGACAATGGTGGCAGGTCTGCCTTTTCTTCCCCTACCTCCTCTGCGGCCCTTCCGACCTCGCCAGGATCACTACCACTCTCGGTCCCTTGCTTGGACTCCTCGTCACCACCCTCATCAACCTGCTCCTCTTCTTCCGAACCTTCTTCTCTGGATTCATTCTCCTCCTCCACGAGCTCTTCGCCCTCAGGATCCCTCTCTTTCTGCACCTCCAAAGGCTCCTTACCCAGCCTACAGGATTGCAGAGGCTCTACAATGAAGGCCACGTCACCCTCGCCATCCGATCCTCCTTCTGACAGAACCTCCTCCTTAACTAGGTGGATGTCTTCCGACGAGAAAGATATTGAAGATGAGTGAACCTCCTCCTCGCCGCGACCTGAAGTACTTGCCTCGGAATCGGACTGAGACCGTGACATTTTAAAACAAAAATACTAACCTGTTTCACCGAAGGATTCTAAGGTCAACGGAAAACAGTCACCGGCGGTACGCAAGAAAATTTCGGTTATTTGGAAGGTGAAAGCAAAGTAAAAAAGTGAGGTAGGGAGAGGGGGATTTATAAGCACAGGCTAGACACCTTGAATTCCGCGAAAGGATCTGGCCGTCTGATCTTCATTATCAAGATTTAACGGCCGCCAAGATCTTGATGACGTCAGCCCAGTGCGCAAAAAGACCTTTCTACCCTCAGCTCTATCGACTAACGCGAAGCCTCGTCACGCATGGTCAACCTCTAAGGTATTTCTCCAATATTCAAACAAATTTTCCCTCTCAAAGGCTCCAGGGTTGACGCTTGGAAGTCACTGCGAGCCCACAAAAATTTTATCCCAAACTGCTTGGACCTCGACGCTCGGATGACACCGCGAGCCCAAATTTTTTCTCTCAACGGCATCAGGGTCGGTGCTAGGATGTCACCGCGAGCCCCAAAATTATCCCCTCAATGGTGAGGGGCTCGCCTGCCGACCATCGACGCTCATCAAGAAGATCTCCGTCTCCTCAGACCCGAAGTCGTCCCCTTGCTTTTCCAACAAGTGAGGGGCTCGGCTACCGACCCCCAACTCTCTCAATCAAGAAATCTCGAGCTCGGCGCTCGGATGTCACCGCGAGCCCCAAATTTAGCCCCTCAACGGTGAGGGGCTCACCTGCCGACCATCCACGCTCATCAAGAAGATCTCCATCTCCTCAGACCCAAAGTCATCCCCTTGCTTTTCTAACAAGTGAGGGGCTCGGCTACCGACCCCCTACTCTCTCGGCCAAATGACCTCTGGGTCGACGATCGGCCGTCACCGCGATCCCCGAAACTATTCCCCAACCAGCAAGGGTGCGCCTGCCGACCCTAGAGGCTCGGTAAGAAGAACTCTTGTTCCCCGGGCATAACGCTCTGATTTCCATATACTGGGAAACCGTGACATAAGCCAGAATCTTTTCTTCAATTAGTAATAATACACAGAAAAATAGGAAAATTTAAAACTTTTTTATTCAACACAAAATGTACTATAAGTCTGAATGTTATACAACTATAATACATTACAACAGTGTTACAATAATACCTTTACAATCCCAAGTATTACAACTTTCAATAATTTATATCAGAGTACAATGAATGAAGAACAACACTTGGTAATTCCCACTTGGGTACTTTTCAACAATTAGATAATCAACATAAATATTATAGCGGAAATTAAATGACATCGACTCCTCGCTTTCCTTGCCTTGAGTCATCCTGAATCTCGCACCTGTACTTCTGCGATCCAGTACCTACTGAAGTGGGGATGTCAGTATTCACTGCTGCTTTAAGGCCGATAACTAGCAGCAAATCTCCCAAAACAAACATACAACCATAGCAAATGTGTCAGTGTAGTTCATGTGTTCGTGAGTGCTATGACTAAAATCTAATGCAATATCAACTAAGGCTAGGATGCTCCTATTCTAATGTAAGCAAGTCTCCGGAACAGTATGCAGCTCATACTACATACGCCCCATCTCAAACCGTTTCTTCATATATAGGGATTTGAACCCACACCATGTATTCTACTTTGGTACCCATCCTGTTCCTGACATAATATTACATGACTGGTGAAGTTGCAGGTACGGTCTAGTTCCGTTACTGCAGTCAATAGTGATGTCCTTGTTTGCCACTATTGCCCAGTCGCACCGGACCCCACTCAAAAGCCAACACGAACTACAAGATACTTTTCAACCTTCTTCCGTGTCATCAACTGGTCATGAGAAGGCATAGAACCTGACGAAATCGTAGGGTCTATTTCCCTAGAAAACCCTCTCATTCTTATCATTGCACATTCAGGAATTAACAATCAAAATACGAAACTCATGCTCCCAATTTGTCATGAAAAAGCACTGTCTGTATCCCTTTGACAGGAGAATACATCCCTAGTGTCAACCTATAGGAGAGATTGGGTTATAGGGTATCACTCCTAACACCAACTCTCACCTTTTGGCAATTTATAGATAAAAATGGTTAAGTAACTGTTACTACCCTAACGATGTCACTAACCCTAACCAAATAAGCGAGGCATGTCACTATGCTTCCAACTAGACATAAAAAAGCACCGTATGTGTCCCTCTTCTAACCAAACAAGCGAGACACGGTACTGTGCTTCCAACTCGGCATGAAAAAGCACTGTACGTGTCTCTCTTCTAACCAAACAAGCGAGATACGGCATTGTGCTTCCAACTCGGCATGAAAAAGCACCATACGTGTCCCTCTTCTATAGATTGCAACAATTAATCTATCTTAACCTAGACTTCACAAGATCTCATCGGATCCACCCATAGCCTACAATACCTACATACAAGCCAAATAAGCTACGTATGAGACCAATCATTACATACGGTCCAGGTGAGCCACGTATGAGACAACTACATACAACGACCACACTAGAATCAACCTAGAAGCAACAACACGCGCTTGCTAGCAAAGTTGTTCTTCTATAATTAGAAGCAACCGAGGAATCTACTAACATTCTAAATTAGGTGTTCTACCAATGAGAAGCCCAAAAGCAACATAACAACCTTTATCGAGCTAACAATTATTAGTGACCTTCCCCAACCTTTATTTCCCATGAAGGCGGAGAATGTTCACATGATACGGTCCAATCTTAAGTAGAACCTCATACAACAAAAATCCATGGTTTCTTTTTCCAAATTGAACTAGAACCACATGCAACTAGGTTTTTGGGTTCTCTCTCAAGTTTGAGCTAGAAGCACCTAGAAGCTAGGTGTATGGGTTCATGGGTTCTTCCTAATCCTTCACTACAATACTACCATATACAATTCAAGCATGGCTTCTTTTAGCTAGAAAGCTACAATATACTATTCAAGCATGCATGGTTCTTTGAATCTAGAACAATTATGCAATCTCAAACATGGGTTCCTTCTAGGGGATTAGCTAGAATGACCTCACAACTCAATATTGCAACCACAACATGATTGGTTCTCCACTAACGCTACAACCACAATATGATAGTTTCTTTGCTAAACACTACAACTACAACATGGATATCTACCATTACTTTATACAAGAATGGTTACTACTATTTTAAGCATGGACTTTACTCACACTTAAGCATGAACGTCTACTACTTTAAGCATGTATATCTACTACCCACTCTAAGCATGGATCTTCACTACTTAAGCATGGATGGTCACTACAACTCAAGCATGGAGATAACTTAAGTAAAAAGCTACTATAAGTTTAAAACATGAATAGCTACTAGATTTAAGCATGGATATCTCTTACTACTTTAGCATGGCTAATTGCTACTACTTACCCATGAGTATTAACAATTTAGCATGGTATACAACAAAGCATGATTTTCTTTATTACTTTAACCTACAACAATTAGCATGGTATACAACCTTAAACATTATTCTACAACAATCTCAAGCATGGTAGGAACCTACAACAACCTTAAGCATGGCATACTACTTAAGCATTCCTACAATAATCTTAGGCATGGTAGGTAATTTAAACATCAATCCTACACATTCCTAAGCATGGTATATGACTTAGCATGAATCTACAACATTCTAAACATGGTATACTATTTAAGTATCAACCTAAGCATGGTATACATTTTAAGCATGAACCTACAACATTCTAAACATGGTATACTACTTAAGTATCAACCTAAGCATGGTATACATTTTAAGCATGAACCTACATCATTCTAAACATGGTATACTACTTAAGTATCAACCTAAGCATGGTATACATTTTAAGCATGAACCTACAACATTCTAACATGGTATACTACTTAAGTATCAACCTAAGCATGGTATACATTTTAAGCATAGATAAACATGAGTTCTCTACTACAATCCCTACAACATGCATACAACATAAGCATGAACTCACTACATCTTAGCATGAATGATTACTAGGCTTAAGCATGAATATCTTCTACTAGCTTAAGCATGTATCTTTTCCTACAACTACTTAAGCATGGTATATAACATAGGTATGAGTTTCTTTTCTACCTTATCTTACAACAAATTAAGCATAGTAGAAAGCATGAGTATCAATCCTACAATAATCTAACATGGTATATAATTTTTCTACAATAATCTAAGCGTGGATTGTACTTTTCTACAACAATCTAAGCATGGATTGTACTTTCCTACAACAATCTAAGCATGGTAGGTAATTAAACATTAATCCTACAACAATCTTAGCATGGGTATATATACTTAGCATGAATCTACAACATTCCTAAGCATGGTATTCAACTTCAATATTAATCTATAACAATCTAAGCATGGTATATCAATCAATCTAAGTATGGTATATATCACAAGTATCAACCTACTACAATCTAGCATGGTATGTTGATCTACAACAATCTAAGCATAAAAACAACTTAAGTAGAACATCTACTACTACAATCTAGCATGAGGAGTTTCTTTACTATATCAAATCTGCACAATCTAGCATGGATACAACATAAACATGGGTTCTTACTATAATTCTTACAACAAGTTAAGCATGGATACAACATAAACATGGACTTCCTACAACATTGTAGACAACATAAACTTAGATTTCCTACAACATGGTAGACAAACATAAACTTAGGTTTCCTACAACACTTGAGCATGAATACAACATACACATGGACTTTCTACAACATGGTAGACATTATAAATATGGGCTTCCTACAACATCTAACATGAAACAACAATTTAACTTTATGAGCTATCATTTCTACATACTACAAGTCTATCTTATTATAACTAGGTGCTAGCACAAATTTTTTATTTAATAAATTAGAGATCAAGAAGCAAATAAAAGACTCTTTATAATAATCAAGAGTTCTACAACCCCAAGGGGTATGTAATAGTTCTATGTGCAAAACATATGCTTATGCCAAAGGTTCTTGGTTGAGTTGTACATTCCAAAATGGGTATGTATACAATGTTTATATGCATATGTGTATGAGTCCAATGTCAAGCTCTACAATCCAAAATGGGTGTATACACAATCCTCCAAATGCTTAGGTTCATTAGTCCAAAATAATGACAGCAAAAACAACAATTACAACCATCAAAGAGTCAATCTTTATGTTCTCCATTAATTAGTTCTACCATTTACCTTCATTCATGAGGTTCTTTCTTTTTTCCATACAAATGTTAGCTCAAGTTGCTAACATAAAAACATACCAAAACAAAAAAACAACAACAACACAACAACACCCAAAAAGAACAAGAACAACACAAAACAAAAGAAACAACACACACATAAACTTGGAGAAACCCCCACCTTAGTTTCTTGTTTGAAGGACTAGCCTATGAAAACCTTCTCCTTCCCCTTAGCTCTTAAGTACTCCTATGGAAACCTACAATAAAAACTCTCCTATTAGTAGTTCTCTCTTTCTTTTCCTTTCTTTCTTCTTTTTTTGTCTTTGTAAAATGAGACAAGAGTGAAGGGATGGGGTATTTATAGGATGGAGAGAAGGTGGAGAATGCTAAATCACCAAGGCAATTTTGCAAAAACCCCCTTCCCTAAAAAAGAGAAGGCCATACCTAGGTGAGGTGGAGGTATGGTGAAACATGGTGAGGTGGAGGAGAGAGATTTTCTAGAAGAGAACTCTCTTAAACTCTTATGCACACTTAATCCTATGTTTAATCCCTTCATCAAAACCTAACTATCTAATTAGGTTTGTCATGACAAAAGAGAACTATTTTATCCAAAAATACATACCACACAATTTGCACAATGTACTAATTTGGTACAATACACATGTGTATGTATATATATATATACCGAAAATTTTTGCATAATCCGTATAAAATAATTTAATTTCGAAAATAATAATTAAAATAATTTATAAAATATAATATCCGTCCGGGATATTACACCGGGTCTCGACATCCAATTGCTTTTCCAACCAATGAGGGGGCTCGTCCACAGACCCTCGATGCTCGGCCCATCGAGCTCCGACGCTCCGTATGACTCCAAGAGGGGATCCCCTTCATCCTACCCCACTGACCTCTTCTAGAAGATACGGATCCCGTTCTTCACCGCACACACCACCCCACTCTTCTTACAGAGGCAAAAAGCCACTCCCGCACGGCTGGATCCCCCAGCCCTCCAGGAGTGGGGGGCTCCTAATATGGGTCAAATGACGTGGCCCCTCCTGGGCCACAGGATCCCCTCAAAAGGCGCTCACCCCGATCATCAGTCTACCACGTCAGCCCTAAAACCACCTGGTTTTCCGCCACGTCAGCCCTAAACCGCCTGGGCTTCCACCACGTCAGGCCCACAAGCAAACAGATCCAGACCCGACCCCAAATGGGTCCAGACCCGGTTAGGGATGCCTATAAATACTAGTCCCCCTACCCCTTCACAAGGTAATCAATATTCAATCTCTCCCCTCTAAAATCCTAGTTACTGTTGCTCTTCAGTGACTGACTAGTTCATCGGAGGGTCTGCCACCGGGATCAACCCCGGTGTTTCTAGACCGAGTGCAGGTACACGAGACATCTGGATACGAACCTCCATATCCGAGCCGAGCCTCCAGATCCGAGCCGAGCATCCGATCTCCACCTCACTCCCGCCTACTCCCGAGCCGTTCCCTCGGCTGAGGGTCGGGCGTACCATCCGTACCGAAGCTTCCGCAAAAATACAGATCGAGAAGATTTCACACCTGGTGCAGCCACCCCCACAAAACAAACCGCATCAATTAGTACTCAATTTTATGATTCTTCATTATCATGAAACTTTTCACTATTATTACTATTTTATTTTTGTTCTGTTTTGTTTTATTTTGCTTTACTTATTCTGGATGTTTAAAACTTGCAAATGAATGGAAAACCCAGGTTGATTTCATCAAACATGTCCATAATTACATGGAAATTAATTTTGAGTCATTTCCTAAATTGAAGAACACCGAGCTGTTAAAATTTTCATCTGTTTAGATCCCTAATCATGTATCAGACTTGATTCTACCTTTCTAGTTGTTCAAAAAGAATCAGTTGATAATCACCCTGTTTCTGAGTTTTGGTGCATTTTATGTGTGTATTTGGTATCAGTTCCCTTCAGATTTGTTGTAACCTTTCTTGAGCTTGAATTGGGGTGTGATTTACTTAGAATTTTACAACTTTGTTGTTGGAGCCTCAGTTCAATTTTCAGTTGTGCTTTTTTCCTATCAATGCTTGAAACGTCGGGAGATTCTGATAGAACCTATTATGGAGTCTGGAATAATGGTGAGTTGGACAATTTTGTTGTCAGTATTGGCAAGTAATGGCGAGCTTTAATAACACATACATAAATCAAAACAAACAAACATAAAGCATCTTCCCATGATCATTATAAGAGCTGGCACGGAGTTGAGAACTTCTGAAGCCAAAGCATCTTTCTCTCTTATTTGTGAGTGAGTGAAGAAAGGGGAATGAAGCATAGTCACAAAGTTCGGCAAAAATTTGCGAAATTCGCCAATTATTCGCGGCTAATTGATCAGCCGATCAAATTCG
Source organism: Hemerocallis citrina (assembly GCA_017893485.1). NCBI lineage: Eukaryota > Viridiplantae > Streptophyta > Magnoliopsida > Asparagales > Asphodelaceae > Hemerocallis > Hemerocallis citrina. The sequence continues at coordinate 259,500,478 of CM030359.1, forward strand.
CGAAGTATACGCCTCTTCCCGTATAAATCGCGCGGTTCGCGAATAATTCGCAAAATTCGCAAAATTCACGAACCATTCACTGATCCAAAATAACCCCAAATAAAGTTAAACTAAACCCTATTTCCTACCTTTTCAATTTTCATCCTTGATTCCTTCGACGTTTTCTATCCCCTGCGATTTGCGACTTGCGATTTCAACTTTTCATCAGTCGCAGTCGCAGCCCGCAGCCGCCGTCGTTCCTGGGCGCAACCCACAGCCGCTGTCGTTCCTGGGCGCAACTTTCATCCTTTGTTGTTGGGGTAGGATGTTGATTGGTTCTGCACGGCAATTTTAGGGGTAGAGATTTTTGATTTGGAGGAGTTATGGTTTGTACTAGAGGTTGGAATGTCTTAATCTAGATGTCAGCAACTGTATTTAGAGTTGATGGGTTTGTGAGAAGGTCTGTTGTGTAAATGATTCACTCAGTATATGGAGTGGAAGTGAATTCTTGCATTTGGCCCAGGGGTGAGGATGAAAATGCTTGTTTTTTTTTTAATGTGAATATGAAATTTAGTGGTTCTTATAAATTATACTCCAAATGATAGTAATTCCTTCATTTTTATTTTAGCGTAAGTTTGACATATGAAAGGTTGAATTTTTATGTTACAAATGGTCTTTTACAGTATATGGGCTGGTGAAATGTGAGAAGTGGATTCGAGATGATGATGAGGGTGCGAAGTCGGCATGGTGTTTGAACCGACTAATTAGACGAACAAAGAAGGTCGCCTTCGACTGGCCATTTCCATTAGTAGAAGTAAAAGTATTTCTTCTTACACTGCGTGCTGGTTTGGAAGGTTATCATATCAGTGTTGACGGGAGGCATGTGACTTCTTTCCCTTATCGCACAGTTACTCTGTTCTCTAAAACTTTTGCTTTTGATAGTTATATGTCATTTATCTTATCGCTATTGCATTCCTTTCAGTAGGGATTTGTGCTTGAGGATGCGACTGGGTTCTCACTAAATGGGGATTTAGAAGTTCACCACATATTAGCAGCTTCATTACCCACATCACATCCTAGTTTTGCCCCTGAAAAGAGTCTTGAAATGCTGGCTGAGTGGCAAGCACCTCCACTTCCCCGTGGACCCATAGAGCTTGAACTGGAGCTGAATAAAACAGACTCCTGAGATCAGGTATGCTGCTCAACTGATTTCTTTGTCAAGAACACATGATGTTATTACTAATAAATATATTTTTGCTTTGGTTAAATTTTGTATTTCTTTCTTTCCGTACTTATGCCGATTTTTTTTCCGAATTTTTTGAATTTTTACCGAATTCCGAATATTAAATCTTGCCGAATGATTTCCGAATGCCGAATTTGTGACTATGGAATGAAGAAAGGTGTGAAATAAGGATTAAAGAGTAAGAATAGGAACATAATTTAATAATTTTAACTTAATAGATGAGGTTAAGTTAACAGAAGAATGTGTATAATATATTTTTAAAATATTATATGGGTATATTATATTCACGATAGATGGTGGGGGTTACGTTGATTTTTGACCTTTATTTTTTCCGGGAAGAAAAGGGTTTTTTTTATTGTCTTTATTTTACTTCATTGAAAATATATGCTATTATTAACAAAAAATAAACATATATATTACCGTCATGATGATGCTCAGGATCCAAGTACACACATGAAAACGAATCAAAACGACCAGACCTGACATTCTCCGGTCAGCTTAAGAGCATCCACAGTCGTTGAACCCAAATTTTGGGTAAATAGCATTTGAGAAATAGCAAAAAAAGAATGTTGCTGCAGTCGTTCAAAGCTATTTTCGATCGGTCGGTTGTTTTTTTTTAAACGACGGAAGATTATCTACCGTCAATCTGCTACGACGGTCGATAATATACCGTTCGTCGACCGGGTTTAATGTTTAAGAAGTTGTTTATTTAAAAAAACCAAGCACGGTACATAATGTGCCGTTAATTTGAAGGCACGGTAGGTTAGTTGCCGTCCCTTGACTGGCTTTAATTTTTTTTTTTTTTTTTTTTAGTAAAAACTGAAAAAACGGCAAATAATCTGCCGTTAATGTGTAGCCACGGCATACATTCTGCCGTTTGTTGACTGCATTTTGAATTTTTTTTTTTTTTTTTTTTTTTTTTTTTTTAATTGCACTATAAGACAAAAAAAAAAAAAAAAAAAAAAAAAAAAAATCAAGAAAAGGCCTGGGACGGTAAACAATGGCCCGTCAATTGTGTGGTGACGTGTACCAAAGCAATGATGTGATTGGGTGGTTTTTACTTTTTGTTTTTTTTTTTTTTTAAAAAAAACCCTCCAACGGATGATAATACCCCGTGTAATGTAATTAACGGCATACTATCTACCGTGCGTTGACTTCGTTGAAATTTTTTTTTTTTTTTTTTTAAAATTTCACCAACGGATCATAATGTTCCGTTAATCTGATTACACGGGTTATAATTCACCGTCGGTTGACCATCTTTTAAATTTTTTTTTTTTTTTAATCATTGGGATTGTACGATACGGAACATTATGTTCCGTTAATTAGATCGGACGGGGGATTATCTTCCGAAAGCTATATTTTCCATTTCGCCATATCGCCTGCTATATTTGGCAGCGTACTGTTCCTCGTCAACCCAAATTTTGGGTATTTGGAAGACGACTGCAGATCGTTTTTTTCCAAATTTTCCAAATTTTGGGTATTTAGCCCACGACTGTGGATGCTCTAACTATACCCTACACCTCAAAGCCCAACCCAGTCGCCGCATTCACCTTCTAGCTCCACAACTTGTCTACTGCTCATTTATTTCTCAAACCCCACTTGAGATTATGCACATCTAATTAATTATTCACTAATTATTAATTAATTTAGGCTGCCTCCAAATTCAACAGCATGCTTTTTTTAATACTACATAATTAGCATTGATAATTAAATTGATTAATCAACTTAACCTTCTGTATTTCGTAAAGGGCATCCAGCGTTTGTCATTCAACTCCTAAATTTAACAACCCCCTCCTTCCGTTACCTCACAAAGGCCCAACCCTGAACCTGTGTAACCGTACATGGCCTACAAACCAAGAAGGCATCCCTCGTTGTGTTATATATATATACTAGGTTTGCCCGTTCACAGTAGTAGACACGTCTTCGGAACAGTACACCTTGTTTGATCATATAAAATAGTTTTGGAGGTCGCAAATTAACTGCAGTAGCAAACATATTATATGAGAAACTTTTGGGGTTCAGCAAAAAACATATTATATGATTTATTTTTTAAAATTTTTTTGAATTATTTTTAAAGTTTTCAAATTTTTAATTTTTTTAGTTTTTTAATTTTTTATTTTGTAAAAATTTTTAAAACTTTTATTTTCTTAATTTTTTGAATAGAAGAGGGAGGGAGAGAGAGAGAAAAAAAAATAATTAAATAAATATAAGAGTTGTTTTGGGTGGGGGATTTGAATTTGAGTTTTGGGGGGGGGGGGGGGGGGGGGGGGGGGGGGGGGGGGGAATTATGTTTTGTGAGGTTAGATCTGGGCCTTTGATTTTTTGGGGATTGAATGAGGGCCACTTGATAGCTTTCTTTGTGTTTTATTATATATATATATATATATATATATATATATAAGATCCATCGACTACAATTGTCTAAACAAAAGTAAAATTAGTATTAGAATATGTAAGAATGACTTTTTTTCTCCGCACAAGGCTCCATCTCAGAATCTATCTTCATCCATATCAAACAACAAACATTCTTCGATTTGATCCAAATCTTTTTCACATGCAAGGGTTTAGCTTCCAAGGAGGAGAGATCGATAGCACTAGCATTGCCAATGTGTTAATGCTCCTTTCTCATAACAGAGCAGAGGTCACTCATCTCTACTACTATAATGGGAGAACCCCTTAGTCCTTAACCCAACCCGTGCAACGCACGTGTTGGGTTCTGAACTAACTTTGGTAAATATTTTCGAAAGTGGACCAGTTTGGTAAATATTTTCGGAGGTGGATCAGTTTGGAAATTATTTTCTTTTTGCCCTTTTCATTATCCCTTCAATTTTTTCCACGTGCACGTGTGCATGTGTATGATACTAGTTTCCATAAGAGAGTTTACGAGTGCAAGACTTGTTACAGACAGTTCCCATCGTTTCAAGCGTTTGGTGGGCATAGGGAGAGCCACAAGAAACCGAGGCCTTCTGAAGATGGTTAGATTGCTAGGCACAGAAGCCTAAAGTCCATGAGTGTTCGATTTATGGGCTTGAATTTGCAATCGGGCATGCATTGGATAAGCACATGATCAGAGTCGTTCCCAAGGTAGAGGCCGGAGAGGCGGCCGCCTCAGGCCGCTGATTTTTGCGCAATTTTAGGGGCCACAATTTTTTCTCTCCTTGTACCTGCATATATCTATTTTGCACGTAAAGTCAAATTACAATATGTACAATTTTTTTAGGGGCCCCCGAATTTAAATCTTTGGGCCTTTATATATTTTTATTATTATTAGTAATGGCCCATCACTAATAAATGTTATTTGGACCTTTTGGGAGCTGTTTATTCATTTATTGATTGACTTTTTCCTTCTTTATCTCCATTCTATTATGAATACTCACACCTGACCCGACCTGACACCCGAAAACCCGAACTGCTCTTCATCCAAGTCTCCATGACTCCCAACTCCAAAGTCCAAACCAAACTTGGTCAATTTTTCTCTAAATCCCTAAATCTCCTAACCCTAATTCTAAATCCCAAATCGATTCCATCTCCATCCTCCTTTCCCAAAACCATCTTCGATTCCGTCTCGGTGATAACCATATTTGACTCCTAAGTCACATCTCCATCCTCGGCTCCATTAGTCCTTTCCCTAAATAGCCAAACCCTAATTCTATTTCTAAATCCCAAATTGATTCATGCTGCCTCCATGGCTCCATCTCCGAACCTGACTCCTAAGCCCAAACCGCTTGATGTGCACCTCGCATGTGCATGGTTGCTGTTTGACTGTTCCCACAATCCCACTTGTTGTTGCTATCTCCGTGCACCCTCTTGTTGTTGCTGTTTGTGTTGGTCTTTTATTGGCTTGTAGCCGCTTGCTTATTGTTGCATGTTTTTTTGCTTTGTTGGCTGTAGCCGTTGGCCCGACCACCAAGAATCGACAAATTGGTAGTTATTTCCTTCCATCTTTTACATGATTGACTGATTATTCGATTGTTGTATACTTGTAGTTGATTGATTAATATCAGTTTTTTAAAGAATTTTAGCACAAAAAAATCCAAATTTTTTTCATACCATTTTTTAAAACGAAAATGTATGGGGGGCCCATTTCGGAGTTCACTTTGGGCCCTTGCGAACTCAGGGCCAGCCCTGCACATGAGAAGGCATCGGGCCACTAGTGTTGGTAGGTTTAGGCAGGGATTATGGAGAAGAATGCAAATGGTAAGCATGTGTATTTGTTTGATCTAAACTTAATGCCAGAGGGTATTGAAGATATTGTCGAGCGTCGAGAAGTGGCAGTCGAACTTGAGGCTGGGCTTGGGCTCGGATTGGAGCTTGGTCTTGGGCTTGGTGTAGTTGAAAAGACACCAATGGTAGATTGTATCAATTGAAATTGAAATGTAGGATGCTTGATTGAACGTTATTTAGCTACACGTTATGATGTTTTGGTGGATATCGAGGAAGAGGATTTGTATATCGTGCATACACATATTCGATGAGAAAACGATGAAGCGATGCGATGAAATCCAAGAAAATGGTTAAAGATAAAGAAGATACAGTCAGCAGCAGCAACAGTCAACAGAGAATGATACAATACTGTCACCTCCTCAGAACCAAGTCTGGGTGACAGTGTAGAGTCGACCGAGCGTGGAGCTGATGAATTTTTGGGTGCGGATCTAGCTGATTCGTGAGAAGCACAACTTCGTCTTCAAGTTAGATCGTACGGCTCTCAATGTATGTTTATCTCTTTAGTATACATCTGATGGTTAGTGTATCAAGTGTATCAAACTAGGATTTCTCTAGATCTATATATTCAATTGTAACGACTCCATGAACGAGATGATTCTATTAAGTGCCTGATAGGGTAAGAGAGTACTTCATCTGAGAGGTGAGAGATTTCTCTATTGTAAATAGCATGTAAGTTCCAGTTAGGCTTGAGAGATGATCGTTGTGAGAATTGTAATATTCTTGTTTCTTCTCTCTAGTTGAATAACGTCTCGGTTCTTCCTTCCCCGACTTAAGACGAAAGCCCGACCAGGACAATTCTCAGGGCTGGCTCAAGCCCAAAGCTACCAAAGCTAGGGCTTTAGACCTCCAATTTTTTTTTAATCTAAAGAATAAAAAGGCCTCCTCACATACCTCACCTGCCACTTCTTTCTCTCTCTCCCAACTTCCTCTCCCTTCTCTCTCCCCGACGCTCGCCATCTCTCTCTCCACCTGCAACCCCCCTCCACCACTGCCGTTGTCCCTGTCGTATTCTTCCTCGCCGTCGAGCCTTACCACCGAACCACCGAGTCCCCTTGTCGGCCTTTCCTCCATCGTCGCATGCGCCTTCCTGCCTCGTCTACAACCCTGCTGGCCCTGTGCACCACCAGGTCCACCACGGTTTCTCTTTGATTCAAAGAGAGATCGTGAAGCATCTCACAAAAAGGTTAGGGGTTTGTTTTCTAGTTGCTCTCTCTTACTCTATTTTTCTGAATTTTTGGTGGATTTGATGCGTTCCTTGAATCGGATTCTGCGTCGAATCGCATTTCACGATTTCGTTCGGTAGCTTCTAGTTGTGGATTTGGTTGGTCTCTTGAATTAGATCGGAGATTGGTGATGGTTTAGATGTTTGTTAGTTGTTGTTGTTAGGTGATGGTTGGTAGTTAGATCTGGCATTTAGTTTGCGTAATGGCGGGTTGTGGTTCATGTTCTTTTGTGATTTGAGTAATTAACCAGTTGTGATCTGGCTGAATAAAAAGTTTAGATATATCAATTGGTTGATGAGCGATTTTCGATGTTTTATTCAAGTGTAGTTAGGAATCTACAATTGTTTAAATCGAAGTATTTTTGAAACTGGAGAATTTAGCAAAATAAAAATGTTTTATCTGCAATTGTTTACAATAATATAATAAATAATTTTGCATCTCAAAAAGCCCGACAGATAACATTTAAATAAAATATATTAATTTTAACAAAATATTATTCTAAGCTTTTAAAAGGCCTCATTTCGGAGTTCGTTTTAGGCCTCAATAAGTGTTGGGCCGGCCCTGACAATTCTTGTGTGCTTTGTGTGATTGGTGTGATCTGAATTTGCTTGGTGGTTTGCGTTGATCGTGTTGAAGACTCAACAAAAGCCTCTAAAGGAAATAATTCCATAACAAGTGGTATCAGAGCGCATCAGGTTCATAAATTTGTTCGAGTTCTTGGAGAAGATGGCAGATCAAAGGACGAAGATCAAACAGTTTGATGGTAAGATCAACTTCAATCAATGGAATGTGGACATGTATGATGTATTGGTTTGGAAGAACTTGCACCTTACCCTAGAAGAGAATAAGTCAGGCGACACGAAGCAAAAGTGGGATGAGATTTTGAAGACCTTGAATTTAATCCGGTTGCAATTAGCGGACGAAGTCAAGTGTAATATTATTGATGAGAAAAATGCGGTGACTCTATGAACGAGACTCAAATTTGACTACTCGGGATCGTCATTGTTGGATAAGATGTACTGGACGAGGAAGTTGTTTCATTTCTCAATGTAGGAATGCACCCATCTTCAAGATCATATTGTGGAGTTCAATAAGGTAATATCTAAACTAAAGACGATTAACGCTGGTGTTCTTAGTGAAGAGGATAAAACTTTTAACTTGACTTATTCACTACAACTTCTTATGATCACCTGATAACTACCATGTTACACGGAAAATCTGCTAAGGAGACACTTACAATAGCCAGAGTAAGGGCCTGAAGAAAGATGAACTGAGAAAGACACATAAAAGAGGGTCTATTTTTGCAGTTTGTTTAGCGGTGGATAATCATACTTCAATTGAAAGGGATAAAACACACAAAGGTAAGACCGGTTGCCACTATTGTACAGAAATTGAGAATTATAAGAAAGACCGTCGCAAATGGTTGAGTCAGAATAGTGCTACTATATGAGGTGATCAAACCAATATAGTGAGTGATTCAGGTAAATCAGATGAATTTTATAACTTTGAACTATGTCTTCTCGTTTCAAGTTCTTCATATGTGGATTCGAGTTGGTATATTGATTCGGGAAGTTCTTCTCATATTTACTCCAAGAGAGAGATGTTTTCTACTTGTTGTGAGAACGATGATTTCAGAGATTTGTGAAGTGGTGGGTGAAGGAACTGCTGAATTAGATACGCTAGATGGTAAATGGTTCACACTAGAAGAGATCATGCATATTTCTTTGATAAAACGGAATCCTGATATCCTTGAGGACTCTTGATTCTCGGGGTTGCAAGTACACAGCTCGAAGTAGAGTTTTGATAGTTTGGGAGAGTCTTCGTAAGGTGATGAAGGGTAAGAGGGAGATTGGGCAGAGTCAGCACAACCTCTACCAGCTTTGCTAGAGCAGAAAAACTCGGTCGAGTGTATGGAAGTAAATTGTTCCTCAAGCATCATTTAGTAAGCCGTCACTAGAATTACCGAAACACGACTGCAACATTCGAATATCGTTGGAAGGTGGAGAGAGTCTTGGGGTAGATGAAGTTCACGTGGAGGGTGACACGTCCATGATAACATTTACTGGGGTGTCCTTGAAGAAGGCATATGATTGGAGAAAAACATGTGGAAGTAGATTCAACTAATAGAAGAAGCCATAGAAACGAGTTGTTTACAAGCAGAGATGAAAGGTCTAGAAGAATTTAAATCACACAGGGTGGAAATTTAAATTCAAGAGTATGCAATCCAAGGTGGAGATTGTTGGATTTGTATGTCTTGCATACACATGTCCGATGAAAAGACGATGAAGCGATGTGATGAAAACGAAGCGAATGATTGAAGATAAAGAAGATACAGTCCGCAGCAGCAGCAGCAAATAGAGAATGGGACAATCGACTGTCACCTCCTCAGGTCCAAGTCTGGGTGACTGCGGTCGACTGAGCGCTGCGCTGTTAGGTTTTTGGGTGCGGGTCTAGCTAATTCGAGAGAAGCCCAACTTCGTCTTCAAATTAGATCGTACGATTCTCAATATATATTTATCTCTTCAGCATATATCAGATGGTTAATGTATCAAGTGTATCAAACTAGAGTTTTTCTAGATTTATAAATTCATTTGTAACGACTCCAAGAACGAGATGATTCTATTGAGTGCCGAATAGGAGAAGAGAGTACTTCATCTTCGAGGTGAGAGATTTCTCTATTGTAAACAGCAAACAAGTTCCAATTAGGTTTGAAAGAGTCGTTGTGAGAATTGTAATATACTTATATTTTCTCTAATTGAATAACATCTCGGTTCTTCCTCCCCCCGAATTAAAGCGAAAGCCCCAACCGGAACAATTCTTGTCTGCTTTATGTGATTAGTGTGACATAGTATTTACTTGGTGATTTGAGTTGATCATGTTAAAGACTCAAAAAATCCTCCAGAGGGAATAATTTCCTAACAAAGGCAGCTCCAGTCGTCAGTTTGGCAGCTACCCGACTGCAAATGAGTGCTTGAGGGGGCGGGCACTGTAGATTTTTGTACCATTTTAGGGGAAAAATCATATGGATCATGGTCCATGAATCAACAAATTTATCCACCACTTGATTTACTTTGAAATGTGTTTCTTGTGTGAATCATGGTTAGCACAGTCTTCAAAGCAGATCAAGTGGTGGCTTCACCCACTGGTTCATGGACCATGGACCACATGAATTTTTTTTCCCATTTTTGCCTTCAAATTTTCTTACAGCATATTGTCTACATATGATTTTTCTTTTAGATGTAATATATATATATATATATATATATATATATATATATATATATATATATATATATATATATATATATATATATATGAAGCTTCTTCCGTTGCAAATGGGTCTGTGTGCACAGACTCGTGCGAACTTTAATCTGCTGTGCCGTTGGATCTTTTTGATCCAACGGCCCAGATATTTTTTATTAAATTTTGCCTTAACCCGTCATTGGAAACGACGGGTTAAGGCAAAATTTTATTTTAAAAAATTGCCTTAACCCGTCGTTGACAATGACGGATTAAGGCAAAGATATAATCTCAGATCTATATACAATCCTTCGTCTTCATCGTCGAAACTAAATCCCAAAACCCAAAAACCTAGCACAGATCCCCGTTTTTTTGGGCGAAACCAAACCCAAAACCCCGAAAAAAATTTCAACGTCCTCTGTTTGCCCCTACTCCTCCTCTTCCACTCTCATACAATCTCTCTCTTCCAATATCTACATCAAAAGCAAATCAATTCCTGTGGAAGGCCACAAATCGTTATATTGGCAAAATTCGTTGTTATTTTGTAAGTTATTGACTAATTCTTAGCCTTATTAGAGTTAATTATGTTGATTTTTAAATTTTTACATAGTAAATTATTTAGGAAGTCCCAAAAAAATGTTTTGCCCAAAATAATTTAGAACTATAGTAATGTTTGGCTTACTAATTTAGTTTTATTTGTGTTGAATTTTCACGTTCAATTTATACGAAATTAGTGACTTAGAATTTTTCAGTGCGGTTAGAGTAGAAAACCTTGCAAACGGTCTCCAAAAAATACGAAACTTTGCGACTAGGTAGCTCTCACGCAGCATAAGCCACCCCAACTTGTAGAAGTGGGTTTCGATTCACAGTTCGAGATATAAGGCCGTGTATCGCTTTTGGTTTAAAAAAACCTAATAAAGCGGTATACAGCCGTATCTCGCAAACCGTGAGTCGAAACTTACTTCTACAAGTTCAGGTGGCTTGCGCTACGTGAATTCGACCAAGTTGGAAAGTTTTATAAATTTTGGATGCCGTTTGTGCTGTTTTCTCACGTTCCTCACATTAGAAGTTACTGACTTAGAATTTTTTTAGTGCGGTTAGAGTTGAAAACCTTGCAAACGACCTCCAAAAAATACGAAACTTTGCGAGTAGGTTGATCTCACGCAGCACAAGCCACCCCAACTTATAGAAGTGGGTTTCGATTCACGGTTCGAGATGTAAGGCCGTGTATCGCTTTCGGTTGAAAAAAGCCAAATAAAGTGATACACAGCCGTATCTCTCGAACCGTTAGTCGAAATTCACTTGTACAAGTTTGGGTAGCTTGCCAAGCAAGGTGCAAAGTTTTATTAATTTTGGATGCCGTTTGTGTAGTTTTGTCACGTTCCTCGCATTAGAAGTTAGTGACTTAGAATTTTTTAAGTGCGGTTAGATTAGAAAACCCTTCAAACGATATCCAAAAAATACGAAACTTTACGAGTAGGATGATCTCATGTAGCACAAGCAACCCGAACTTGTATAAGTCAATTTCGACTCACAGTTAGAGAGATACGGCCATGTATCGCTTTCGGTTGAAAAAAAGCCAAATAAAGTGATACACGGCCGTATCTCTCGAACCGTTAGTCGAAACTGACTTGTACAAGTTGGGGTGGCTTGCACTACATGAATTCAAGCAAGGTGCAAAGTTTTATTAATTTTGGATGACGTTTTGTTGGGTTTTCTCATGTTCCTCGCATTAGAAGTTAGTGACTTAGAATTTTTTAAGTGCGGTTAGATTAGAAAACCCTTCAAACGACAACCAAAAAATACGAAACTTTGCGAGTGGGATGATTAGGGATGGCATCAGGGCCGGGCTGCTTCTACTTCTTTATTGTCATATAATTTGTGTTTTCTTGATCTTCTTTCTCTCATTTTTTTTAGATTTTATTTTTAATTTTGGTAAAGTGGTAAAAGAAACATACACTACTCATTTTAGTATAATTTTAATTTGTAGAATTAACATAGCATACTACTTCTTTATTGTCATATAATTTGTGTTTTCTTGATCTTTTTTCTCTCATTTTTTTTAGATTTTATTTTTAATTTTGGTAAAGTGGTAAAAGAAACATACACTACTCACTACTTCATTTTTATTTTTTCATAGTTAAATGGCCTCTCGATCACGCGGTGGTGGTAGGCATAGTAGTCAAGAATCTACTAGTCATCACATTCCTTTCATTCCTAACCAATATATAGATAGTGAAGAAACATTTATTAATTATGATAGTTTTCCCGATTTGAATGAAACACACTCAAATCCTATAGAAATAGAAGATCATGTAGAACCACAACCATCGAAACAAGGTCCTTCTCTAAACTCAAGAAAAACTAGAGGGACTGCTTCGGAAGTACACAATTTTTTCAATTTTGTCCCTTCACAAAATGATAAGAGTGTAGGACTTAAAATATGTAAGAAGTGCCAAACCCCATATAAGTTTAAAGTAGGATCGGGCAGGGGTACACTTCAACGTCACTTAAATAAATGTCAACCACAATTTTCGAAAGATAATCTCACACAACAAAAAATACATCCTAAAACCGGTCAAGTAGATAGTCATACATATGATCATGATCACGTTCGTAAGGGAATCGCGAAATTAGTAATTAGGGGTGAATTACCATATTCGTTTGGTGAACAAAAATATGTAGAGGATTTTGTACAAGAAACCTTCAACCCTCATTTTAAAAAAATTGATAGGAATGTTGTTAAGGGTGATTGTAAATTACTTTACAATGAGAATAAGGATTTTTTGATAGCAACATTAAAATCACTAAACACTAGAGTTTTATTGACATCGGATGGGTGGGTAGGAGTAAACGGGGTTCCAATGATGTGTGTAACATGTCATTGGATAGATTCGGATTGGTTACTTCAAAAGAGAATAATTTCTTTTGGATATGTTAGGTACCCACATAAGGGTGAAATTATAGCCGAACACATTATGGAAGCATGCAATAATTTTTTTATTCATGATAAAGTGTTTGCTATTGGTTTAGATAATGCATCCAATAATACTAAGGCAATTAAGATTTTAAAAATTACTTTAGATCCTGTGGAACCCGAAATTTTTCATGTTAGGTGTGCTTGTCACATTTTAAATCTTTGCGTGCAAGATGCACTAAAATATGGAAATGATAAACTAGAAGCTATGAGAGATTGTGTTCATTATATTACATAGAGTGGTCCAATTTATCAAGCTTTTCATGATTGGTGTAAACTTAGGGGCATTGTATGTAGACGTTTTCCTAAAGATGTACGACATCGTTGGAATTCTACCTTTGAATTATTAGGTGTTGTTCTTCATTATCGTTTTAATCTTAGAGATTTTTGTGTCACAATGGGCATGCAAAATTGTATGTTAGATGATGATTTTTGGTTTTTTGCCGATAGTTTATATAAATTTTTACAACCTTTTAACGATGCAACTTTGCAATTTTCGAAAACATATACATCTACATCTAGTGGTATTTTACTTGAAATTGTGACGATGATGACAACAATTAAATATTTACAAAATGACCTTTTTATTGGAGATATGGTTAATGCGGCATATGTTAAGTTTTTTAAAATATTTTCATCCAATTCCTATGTTATATTGTGTAGCTAGTGTAATGAATCCTATGATTAAATTAGAAGGTACAAAAAATTTAATTGAAATTTTCTACACTTATGCCCCACACGATGCAATACTAGATTTTGATCATATTGCTTTTACTCGTAAATTTGAGAATGTTTTGACTAGGTTATATGATTCTTATGATAGGATTTATTCAGCTAACACTATTCAAACACAAACACAAAATGTTCAATCTTCTTCTTCTTCTTCCTCCATATTAGCAAAGGGAAAGTGTAATACCCTGATTTTTCAATAAATGAAAAATTATTTATTTTGCACGTAGTGTGCACGTGCAATATTTTGTTTGGATTATTTTATCATGATGTGTATATTTAAAAATATTTTCTCAAATTATTTTAGTACAAAAAACCCTTCTTTAAAGCCTTATTTTAATTTAATGAAAAGCCATTTTTCTTAAAAGCCCAAATGTATTTTATTTTGTTTATTTTTATAAACTATTTTGGCCCAAAAAGAAAGCCCATGAATTAATCTATTTTAATTAAACTTGTCATGTAGAAGACTTTTTTTAACTAATTTATTTTTGTACAAATTTAAAATGTACAAATTTTTGCCTAGTTGCATGCACGTGCACTACACGTACACGTGCTATGCACATCCTAGGGGGGAGGCCGGGATTCATTCTTTTGGAGGGAATTTTGAATTTTGGTATGGTGATCATGGGGGTAGTTTCATGAAAGTGGGTAGTTTTTCTAACTCCTACTTTGATCTAGACCCTTCATTCTACAACCACCTAAGCAATCTTAGCCCTCCATTTCACTTATCTTTTAGTATAAATACCCCCCCTCTCATGGCTATTTCCATATGCAATTTCATATTTCCAAACTATAGTCCTATTTTAATATTAGTGTGAATTATAAAAGATAAGAGAGTTGTGTGGGTTTTTGTTTGCTTGGAGTGGCCGGCATCACAAGGGGCTAGGAAGCATTCGGTGGGGGCTAAGGAAGCATTCGGCTTTGTGCTAGGAGGCTTGGAGTTTGTGCACTCTTTTGGCTAGGAGGTGGTGCTTTCATCTACAAGGACTTGGTTGCTTTTTGTGTTTTCTCTCCATTCAAGGTGGGTAAACATTTCATATTTCTAATATAGATCCATGTTAGTTTCAACTATCAAAAGATGCATGAAAAATACTAATAAGAGCCCACTTTGATTAAGAAGTTAGTGTATGGATTGATTGAAATGTGGTGATTAATTTATATATGGCTCTAGTATTAAAATTAAATTGTGTGTAGAATGCTCCATGTTTATTAGTGTGAAGTTATGATGGTGATTAAATTTATTTAAGAATGTTGTTAGTATGATTTGAAACATAATGCATGAATAAGAATGCTTGTTAATTGTGAAATTGAAACATGGAACTTATTAAGAAAGAGTACACCTTATTTTGAAGAAAAATGAAATACTTGTATGGTTGAGATGTGATGTATGCAATTGATAAGTGAGTATATTTCATTATGACATAGGTTGATTAATGAAAGTACTACTCATAAAATTAGTAGTTGAATTGTGATGAATAGACCTTTATGTTGATATGGATGTGGACTATTACAAACATATGTATTGGTTGAATTAAGAACTAATATCAGTAAATTATCGCTATGAAATCATTGAATAAAAAGATTAGTAGATCAATTATTTGGCAATGTCGAAAATACAATGTATTATAGTTTAATAAATAACTTTTGGATTTGTGTGTAAAAAAAATACATTTCATTAGTATCAAAAATTATTTTTTCCTTACTGGTATGAACTTTATATGAATGGGGATTAATCTGGAAGTTTTTAGGAATTTTTATCAAAGCAGTAAGAAACTATGGTTATTTGAACATCGAGTTGTTTTTAAAAACAGTACGAATATAACACATATGGATTTTTGTTTGGGTTTGTGACAGCCCGAGCCAGTGGCTCAGGCGGTCTTCGACTGCGGTTTGCTTCTCTGGTTTGCACAGTTCGAATCCCAGGATCAACACTTCTTTTGTTTAAATTCTCTTAAAACTAGTAATCAGCGAGCTGGGAGTATTTATAACTCCCAGTAGCTTTTATACTGTGTTCGGCGACCGGCCTAGCGGCCTGGGCTCTGTGCTGTGTCGGTGCTGTGCCTGGTTCGATTCTTGGGATCGGCATATATGAAAAAATATTTTTTTTGGGAGTTTTTGAAGTCCAAAAATTATGAAAAAAATATGGTAATTCTCATAAAAATACAAGGAATTTTATAAGAGTGATTTGGGTATTATTTGAATGAAATTCAATATGGTTTGTGAACAAAAGGCATAATTAGAGCTTTGGTTCTAAGAGATACACTTAAGAAAATTATAGTTTATAAAGATTAAGTGAAATAGGCTATTATAAAGTAATTGGCGAAAAGTACCTTGTTGTGTGACATGATATTGTTTATTCTCACTTGTGAATATTGTGCAAAATATGAAGTATGAATGTTTATTAGTGATATTATGAAGTGCATGAGTTCATGTATGATTATGGAACTCAGAAATCATGTTGATGAAAGAAAAAGAAATTGTTGGCTATAAATATGAATTTTATGAGTTAAAAGTATTCATTATGGACTTGTGAACAAAGTGTAATCATGAATTGAAAGAGAACATACATGTGAGTTTGAGGACTCGACATGGAAATTGTTATGAGTTGAAGATCGTGAAATGAAATTCGAACTAGAGTAGCTAAGTCTCCCCGGCATTGAAAAAGAAAATGAATTGAAATGAAATTAGACCAAGATTGGTCATGATGAAACAAATGAATAAGTCCGGTTGATGGAGAGGCTAACTCTAGAGATTATTTTGTTCATGATTTTTAATAAAACTAAGGACTAGTACATAGTGGTGACGTGATGAAAGTAGAAGAAAAACACGGGTATGGGGGCCAACGGATTTGCGGCGAAAGGGTATTCACAGGTCCTTCACGATGCGTCGTGACATGGCGTGGATACGGCTCCCGAGTACCGTCCCGGTGGCGACGCTCGTGGGATGTTCGAGTGGCTATGGATGGTGCCATTGTTCCATGGCGGAGGCTGAATTGTCCATAGGTTGCCTGCTCGATGCATCGTGTCAGTGCGTGGGATTTCCCTCCAGGCTGCCTGGACATGGGCTCATAGATCATAGGATATCTAAGACACTACCGTAGTTACAGTAGTAGACTAAGTCATAACGGGGGATTGAACCCTATCAAGATGAAGAACGAATAAGGGCTTGCCCTCGGACCTATGTAGTATGGGATGCATAGAATCCGAACAAGTGCGCATTAGTGTCATGTAACATAATTAACTGCATTAAGGACTAAGTGCACAACCACAACATGACATCAATAGGGTAGTCCCTTTAGTTTGAAATGTGACAAGTTTGTGTTTGCTAAATATGAAAAGTTAAGTTATACTATTTCCGGCATAGAGAGGATGGCCGTGTATAATGTTCGTCGGTTGAATAAACTGACGTACCCACAGTCTTATATGCAGGTATATGTCATGTTAAAGATTAAAGAAGAATGGATGCTTAAAGATTGTATCATGCTGTTATACTTTATTTCAATTGTTGTAAATTTTACTTCCGCTGTGCAAAAGAAAGATGTAATTATGATGTAATCTCTGATGTATGATGAAAAGTTTTAATTTCCCTGTAAAATTGTACTAAAGAAAGTGAAAAGATCCTGTAGAACATCTCGAATTCAGTGTATTTGGGATTCGGGGCGTTACAGAGTGGTATCAGAGCCACGCTTTCTACACTTTCACACTTGTACAAATTTATAGGGAACGACATCCTAGATGTGGACATTAGAGTGTGTGTTTGAATCTAGAGATTTAAATGTAAGTGACTTACATTTGTGTTGCTCTAAGATTTATGCTTCTTCCTCTCTATTTTTAAGATGGCTGATCACTTCGACCCTGCTGGAGGCGATGACTGGCATATTATTGAGGAAGAGTACCATCCTGGACAAGCTGATTCCGAGGACGAGTACTATCCTGGGCAAGCAGATTCTGACGGTGAAGAATGGCCTGAATCCCGAGAGATCACCCCACCTCCGGATTCATCTGATGATTCTTCTTCTGACGAAGAAGAAGTACCAGTTCCAAGCGGTCTTGTGACTTCTCTTCAGAGGCAAGTGGAAACCCTGAAGGAGAGAGTTGGATTGTTGGAGGCTCAGCTGGAGAAGCGGAAGGCCGACTATTCTGTTCTTAGCCATCGGATTTGGGAACTTGAGAAGAAAAAGAACCTAACTGATGTGCTGAAGGATGAGGTTGATGAACTGCGGGAAGAACTTCGAGCAACGAAGAGGACCCGTAGGAGTTAGAGTGTTGTAGCTTCTGTTTCTTTCATTCTGATGTCAAAAATGTTTTTAAATTCGAATGTATAAACTTTGGAATTCAATAAAATGGAAGTTGGTTTAAACTCTTGTCTTATACTTCGAATTTGACGGATCTTTTTGCATCAGAATATGTCGAGAAGAGGAGCTAGGAATGGAGAAGGGTTGGATCTGGAGACTGAGCTTGCTAGGGTCTACCAGACACTGAATGCAGTGGCTCAAAACCAAGCTAGGGGGCCGGCGAATCCAGTATCCGAGGCAATTAAGCTGGTGGAATCGTTCAAGAGAATGAAACCACCCGTATTCGAGGGAAAGTCAGACCCAGATGCGGCTGACAATTGGATACGGCAAGTGGAGACGATCTTTGAGGTATTGGAGACCCCGGAGGGCAGCAAGGTCAAGTTGGCGACTTTGCAGCTGGAGAAGGATGCGGCAGTTTGGTGGCAATCCATGAAGAGGACCATGGGAGGCTTGTTGCTTGGCTGGGAGGAATTTCTGGAAGAATTCCGCAGTCATTATTTCCCCTCCGACGTCCAGGAGAAGAAGGCGATGGAGTTCCTGTCGCTTCAGCAAGGCAGCATGTCGGTGAGAGCATATGAGACCAAGTTTACTCAACTCTCCAGGTATGCTCCAGAGCTGGTGATGGATAAGGCCAAGAAAGCTCGCAAGTTCGAGCACGGACTGAGGCCAAGCTTGAGGTCTCGTATGATACCCCTTGGTATCAGGCGATTTGACAAGCTGGTCAAGAGGGCAGCAGCGACGGAGGCGGATATGGAGCAATTCCACATGGCCCAGGACAAGAGGAACCACTGGCAGTCCGGGAAGAGGCCTGCACAATCGGGGAGTTTCAAGGGGCAACCATCTGCACAGAGAATCAAACCGACAGGGGCGAACGCTGTTAGTGTAGCTGAAGGACCTGGAAACAATGTGGTGAGACCTCCTGCGGTGACTTGCTTTAACTGTGGTGAAGCGGGGCATTATCGATCCCAATGTCCCAAACTACGGAATGGTAACAGCAGCGCACCAACGCAGCAGGCGGGGAAGAGGTCGTACCAATCAGGGCGAGTATTTGCCTTGACAGAAGCTGATGCTGAGGAGGCAGATCAGGTCATCTCTGGTACGAGGGCTGGTGTTTAGAGTCTTTGTCATTTCTTTTCCCTTTGTTTAGTGAGACTGTTATGTAATGGTGTATATTATGTAACAGGCGAACTCTATCTTAATGGAATGAAAGCTGTCGTATTGTTTGATACTGGATCCTCTCATACATTTGTGTCTCCAAAATTTGCTAAAGTGTTGGGAGTTGAACCGAAGATTTTCCCAGGCAAGATCTTAGCAGTAGCTACTCCGTCAGGGAAAACTTTAACCACTGATCGGTATTACGCTGATTGCAAGATAGTGATTGGGGATAGAATCTTTGGCATTGATCTGATCGAGCTGACTATCTTGGGAGTCGATGTTATCATTGGCATTGATTGGATGTCGGTGTACAGTGCAAGCATCGAGTGTAAAACCAAGACAGTGACAGTGAAGGCTTCAGGAGGACCTGAAGTCGTATTCCAAGGGAAGCAGAAGTGTTCTAAGCTGGTGGCAACTATTCGCAAGGAAGAGACTCCTGTGGAAGTGCAAGGAATTCCTGTGGTTCGGGACTATCCGACTGTGTTCTTGGAAGATTTTTCTGGGTTACCTCCGCATCGTGATGTAGAGTTCAGCATCACTGTTCAACCGGGAAGTGCACCCATTTCTAAGGCACCGTATAGGATGGCTCCAGTGGAACAGGATGAGGTGAAACGGCAGATTGAGGAACTGTTGGGAAAAGGCTTTATTCAACCTAGTGCATCACCTTGGGGAGCACCAGTACTTTTGGTAAAGAAGAAGGATGGATCGATGAGAATGTGCATCGATTACCGGGAGCTGAATAAGGTCACTGTTCAGAATAAGTATCCGATTCCTCGAATTGATGACTTGTTCGATCGTCTACAAGGAGCAGCTGTATTCTCCAAAATAGATCTTCGATCAGGTTACCACCAAGTTCGAGTGAAAGCTGAAGATGTGCACAAAACTGCGTTTAGAACTCGGCATGGGCATTACGAATTCTTAGTTATGCCATTCGGAGTGACGAATGCACCCGCAATCTTCATGGACTTGATGAACAGAGTTCTGAGGTCGTTTATTGATTCTTTCGTCGTGGTGTTTATCGACGATATCCTCGTGTACTCCAAATCTGAGGAGGAGCACACTGAGCATCTGGCAGCAGTTTTGCAGAAGTTGGAAGAGCAAAAGTTGTATGCCAAGTTATCCAAGTGTGATTCTCGGAAATCTGAAGTGGCATTCCTAGGTCACATCCTTTCTAAGGAGGGAGTGGCAACTGACCCTCAGAAAATAGAGGCAGTGAGAGATTGGGCAAGGCCTACTACAGTGAAGGAAGTCAGAAGCTTCCTTGGGATGACTGGGTATTATCGGAGATTCATTCAAGGTTATGCTCAGATAGCTGTACCGCTTACTGGACTGACCAAGAAGAATGTGAACTTCAAGTGGACTGAGCAATGTGAGGCGAGTTTTCAGGAGTTGAAAGATAGACTGACTACTGCACCTATTTTGGCTTTGCCTAGAGCTGGGGTTGAGTATGATGTTTATAGCGATGCTTCACATCATGGGCTTGGTTGTGTCTTAATGCAAGAAGGAAGAGTAATCGCTTATGGGTCTAGGCAACTACGACCGCATGAGAAAAATTACCCGACTCATGATCTGGAGTTGGCTGCGATTATCTTTGCTTTGAAGCAATGGAGGCACTACGTGTACGGTGAGAAGTTGAATATGTACACGGATCACAAGAGCTTGAAGTATATATATCAGCAGAGGGATCTCAATCTGAGGCAGCGAAGATGGTTAGAAGTGCTTGAGGATATGCGACCTGAGATCAAGTATCATCCTGGAAAGGCTAATGTTGTTGCTGATGCACTTAGTCGCAAGAGCAGTTTGGCCAGTTTGATTACAACTCAGAGGCATCTGATTGAGGAGCTGGATCGAGCAGGTATTGAGGTTGTCTTGCAAGGATTGGGAGCATCTTTGGCTCAGTTGAGGCTTCATCCTACTCTAAATACAAGGATCATTGCAAGTCAGGAGGTTGATGCTGATATCTTGGAGATGAAGGAGCAGGTCAGTGCTGGCAGGTTGCCCGGTTTTCAGATCAGGGATGGAGTGCTGTGGTTCGGAGGTAGACTGTGCGTTCCAAATCAGGCGGACCTGAAAGAGAGTATTCTTCAGGAGGCACATGCTACTCTTTTGTTGGTACATCCTGGGAGTACTAAGATATACAAAGACATCAAACAGCATTTCTGGTGGTCAGGTTTGAAGCGGGATGTGGCTGAATTTGTTGCGAAGTGTGAGGTTTGTCAGCAAGTCAAAGCCAAAAATTAGAGATCCGGAGGTCTATTACAGCCGTTACCTATTCCGGAATGGAAGTGGGATAACATCAGTATGGATTTCATCACGGGATTGCCTAAGAGTCCTAAAGGCAATGATGCTATTTGGGTTATAGTCGATCGACTTACCAAGTCCGCTCACTTTTTGGCGATGAAACTCACTGCTTCGATGGACAAGTTAGCTGAGATGTATGTTGGTGAGATTGTCCGACTTTATGGCGTTCCTTCGACCATTGTGTCTGATCGAGATGCGCGATTTACTTCGCATTTCTGGAGGAGTCTTCAGACAGCTTTGGGTACCAAGACAGATTTCAGCACTGCTTTTCATCCGCAAACCGATGGGCAGACCGAGAGAGTCAATCGTATTCTTGAGGATATGCTACGGTGTTGTATACTAGACTTTGGAGGCAGTTGGGAAAGGCATTTACCTTTGGTGGAGTTTGCCTACAACAACAGTTTCCAGGCTAGCATTGGGATGGCGCCGTACGAAGCTCTGTATGGCAGGAAGTGCAGGACTCCTGTTTGTTGGTATGAAGTAGGGGAGCGTCAGTTGTTTGGTCCTGAGCTTGTGCAGCTAACTTCTGAGAAGATTGATCTGATTAGAAAAAGGTTGGTGGAGGCTCAGAGCAGGCAGAAAAGCTATGCAGACAACCGGAGAAGGGACCTTGAGTTTGAGGTTGGTGACTTTGTCTTTCTGAAGGTATCACCCAGTAAAGGTGTGGTTCGATTTGGCAAAGGCTGGAAGTTAGCCCCGAGGTTTATAGGCCCATATAAGATATTGAAAAGGATCGGGAAAACTGCTTACCAGCTTGAATTACCGGAAGAGTTGTCTCAGGTGCACAATGTCTTTCATGTGTCTATGCTGAGAGGTTACATTCCAGACCCGAGTCATCATTTGCCTGAAGTGCCGGAAGGTTTGCAGTTAGACCTGAATTACATCGAGTCTCCTGTTGAGATTGTTGATCGTCGAGAGAAAGTCTTGAGGAATAAGACGATACCGATGGTCAAGGTAGTCTGGAGAAACCACTTGGTTGAAGAGGCTACTTGGGAGTCTGAGGAGAGGATGTTGAAGGACTATCCTGAGCTTTTTGCTTGATTGTATTTTTTTGTATCTTTTTGTTCTTGCTTGTTGTGTGTATTGTATTTTATTTCTCACTCTTGATTGTAGTTCCGGGGACGGAACTATTCTAAGGAGGGAGTGCTGTAATACCCTGATTTTTCAATAAATGAAAATTTATTTATTTTGCACGTAGTGTGCACGTGCAATATTTTGTTTGGATTATTTTATCATGATGTGTATATTTAAAAATATTTTCTCAAATTATTTTAGTACAAAAAACCCTTCTTTAAAGCCTTATTTTAATTTAATGAAAAGCCCTTTTTCTTAAAAGCCCAAATGTATTTTATTTTGTTTATTTTTATAAACTATTTTGGCCCAAAAAGAAAGCCCATGAATTAATCTATTTTAATTAAACTTGTCATGTAGAAGACTTTTTTTAACTAATTTATTTTTGTACAAATTTAAAATGTACAAATTTTTGCCTAGTTGCATGCACGTGCACTACACGTACACGTGCTATGCACACCCTAGGGGGGAGGTCGGGATTCATTCTTTTGGAGGGAATTTTGATTTTTGGTATGGTGATCATGGGGGTAGTTTCATGGAAGTGGGTAGTTTTTCTAACTCCTACTTTGATCTAGACCCTTCATTCTACAACCACCTAAGCAATCTTAGCCCTCCATTTCACTTATCTTTTAGTATAAATACCCCCCCTCTCATGGCTATTTCCATATGCAATTTCATATTTCCAAACTATAGTCCTATTTTAATATTAGTGTGAATTATAAAAGATAAGAGAGTTGTGTGGGTTTTTGTTTGCTTGGAGTGGCCGGCATCACAAGGGGCTAGGAAGCATTCGGTGGGGGCTAAGGAAGCATTCGGCTTTGTGCTAGGAGGCTTGGAGTTTGTGCACTCTTTTGGCTAGGAGGTGGTGCTTTCATCTACAAGGACTTGGTTGCTTTTTGTGTTTTCTCTCCATTCAAGGTGGGTAAACATTTCATATTTCTAATATAGATCCATGTTAGTTTCAACTATCAAAAGATGCATGAAAAATACTAATAAGAGCCCACTTTGATTAAGAAGTTAGTGTATGGATTGATTGAAATGTGGTGATTAATTTATATATGGCTCTAGTATTAAAATTAAATTGTGTGTAGAATGCTCCATGTTTATTAGTGTGAAGTTATGATGGTGATTAAATTTATTTAAGAATGTTGTTAGTATGATTTGAAACATAATGCATGAATAAGAATGCTTGTTAATTGTGAAATTGAAACATGGAACTTATTAAGAAAGAGTACACCTTATTTTGAAGAAAAATGAAATACTTGTATGGTTGAGATGTGATGTATGCAATTGATAAGTGAGTATATTTCATTATGACATAGGTTGATTAATGAAAGTACTACTCATAAAATTAGTAGTTGAATTGTGATGAATAGACCTTTATGTTGATATGGATGTGGACTATTACAAACATATGTATTGGTTGAATTAAGAACTAATATCAGTAAATTATCGCTATGAAATCATTGAATAAAAAGATTAGTAGATCAATTATTTGGCAATGTCGAAAATACAATGTATTATAGTTTAATAAATAACTTTTGGATTTGTGTGTAAAAAAAATACATTTCATTAGTATCAAAAATTATTTTTTCCTTACTGGTATGAACTTTATATGAATGGGGATTAATCTGGAAGTTTTTAGGAATTTTTATCAAAGCAGTAAGAAACTATGGTTATTTGAACATCGAGTTGTTTTTAAAAACAGTACGAATATAACACATATGGATTTTTGTTTGGGTTTGTGACAGCCCGAGCCAGTGGCTCAGGCGGTCTTCGACTGCGGTTTGCTTCTCTGGTTTGCACAGTTCGAATCCCAGGATCAACACTTCTTTTGTTTAAATTCTCTTAAAACTAGTAATCAGCGAGCTGGGAGTATTTATAACTCCCAGTAGCTTTTATACTGTGTTCGGCGACCGGCCTAGCGGCCTGGGCTCTGTGCTGTGTCGGTGCTGTGCCTGGTTCGATTCTTGGGATCGGCATATATGAAAAAATATTTTTTTTGGGAGTTTTTGAAGTCCAAAAATTATGAAAAAAATATGGTAATTCTCATAAAAATACAAGGAATTTTATAAGAGTGATTTGGGTATTATTTGAATGAAATTCAATATGGTTTGTGAACAAAAGGCATAATTAGAGCTTTGGTTCTAAGAGATACACTTAAGAAAATTATAGTTTATAAAGATTAAGTGAAATAGGCTATTATAAAGTAATTGGCGAAAAGTACCTTGTTGTGTGACATGATATTGTTTATTCTCACTTGTGAATATTGTGCAAAATATGAAGTATGAATGTTTATTAGTGATATTATGAAGTGCATGAGTTCATGTATGATTATGGAACTCAGAAATCATGTTGATGAAAGAAAAAGAAATTGTTGGCTATAAATATGAATTTTATGAGTTAAAAGTATTCATTATGGACTTGTGAACAAAGTGTAATCATGAATTGAAAGAGAACATACATGTGAGTTTGAGGACTCGACATGGAAATTGTTATGAGTTGAAGATCGTGAAATGAAATTCGAACTAGAGTAGCTAAGTCTCCCCGGCATTGAAAAAGAAAATGAATTGAAATGAAATTAGACCAAGATTGGTCATGATGAAACAAATGAATAAGTCCGGTTGATGGAGAGGCTAACTCTAGAGATTATTTTGTTCATGATTTTTAATAAAACTAAGGACTAGTACATAGTGGTGACGTGATGAAAGTAGAAGAAAAACACGGGTATGGGGGCCAACGGATTTGCGGCGAGAGGGTATTCACAGGTCCTTCACGATGCGTCGTGACATGGCGTAGATACGGCTCCCGAGTACCGTCCCGGTGGCGACGCTCGTGGGATGTTCGAGTGGCTATGGGTGGTGCCATTGTTCCATGGCGGAGGCTGAATTGTCCATAGGTTGCCTGCTCGATGCGTCGTGTCAGTGCGTGGGATTTCCCTCCAGGCTGCCTGGACATGTGCTCATAGATCATAGGATATCTAAGACACTACCGTAGTTACAGTAGTAGACTAAGTCATAACGGGGGATTGAACCCTATCAAGATGAAGAACGAATAAGGGCTTGCCCTCGGACCTATGTAGTATGGGATGCATAGAATCCGAACAAGTGCGCATTAGTGTCATGTAACATAATTAACTGCATTAAGGACTAAGTGCACAACCACAACACGACATCAATAGGGTAGTCCCTTTAGTTTGAAATGTGACAAGTTTGTGTTTGCTAAATATGAAAAGTTAAGTTATACTATTTCCGGCATAGAGAGAATGGCCGTGTATAATGTTCGTCGGTTGAATAAACTGACGTACCCACAGTCTTATATGCAGGTATATGTCATGTTAAAGATTAAAGAAGAATGGATGCTTAAAGATCGTATCATGCTGTTGTACTTTATTTCAATTGTTGTAAATTTTACTTCCGCTGTGCAAAAGAAAGATGTAATTATGATGTAATCTCTGATGTATGATGAAAAGTTTTAATTTCCCTATAAAATTGTACTAAAGAAAGTGAAAAGATCCTGTAGAACATCTCGAATTCAGTGTATTTGGGATTCGGGGCGTTACAGAAAGAGTCAAGCTAGTATTGGTGTTTTAAATCTTATTAAATCGAAAAAGGCAAGGACCAATTCACCTAATGAGTTGAATTGGTATAATGCACAATGTGCAGTTGAAGATGTAGAAGATGTGTTACAATTTTGGACGACTAATGAAGCAATTTTGAATATTTTTTTCTCGTATGGCTAAAGATCTGCTAACAACACCGGTGTCAACTGTTGCATCGGAAAGTGCTTTTTCTCTTGGTGGCAGGATAATGAGCCCGAGCAGGAACCGATTGACAGCCAAAAATTTGGAGATGCTAGTATGCGCCGAAGATTGGATGAAAGCGGAAGAGAGGACCCAAGACTTACTTGAAGCACAAGCTGGAGGTGGATCGACAAGTAGCGATGAATGAACGATTACATTTAGTTAATTTACATTAAAATGTTGTTCAATTAATTGTAATTAATTGGGAAATTTAGAGTGATGAGATTCTATATTTAGGTTAAGTTGAAGTGCACGACAATAGTCCAATGCCTTCTCTTCAATCTAAGTAGAGGCCATCTCGATCTTTAAATTCAAGTAATTCCCTTGATTTGTAATTTGATGATTTGAGCTAAATAGACAAATTTGTATGAATTTTATTCATGTACTTAATTTTATTCGAGAAGTTCAAATTTATTTAATCATGTACTTTATTTATTCATGTACTTCAATTATTTATGAAATTTTAATTTTTGTAATTGTTATACAATTACAAATCCATATACTTGTTCTTTAACAATGCTAAAAAAAAACCTTTATACACGGGCCAGGCCGGCCCGCGAACCAGCCCGACCCCCACACTAGGGGCTAGGGGCCAGGTCCGGGCCAGGGTTCCTTACCTTCAGCCCGGCCCGCGTTTGGAGGAGCCCGGCCCGGGTTAGCCCGGGACCGGTCAAAACCCGGTCAAACCCGGCCCGGCCCGGCCCAAATGGCCCGAATGCCATCCCTAGGGATGATCTCATGCAGCACAAGCAACCTGAACTTGTATAAGTCAATTTCGACTCACGGTTAGAGAGATACGGCCGTGTATCGCTTTCGGTTGAAAAAAAACCCAAATAAAGTGATACACTGCCGTATCTCTCGAATCGTTAATCGAAACTCACTTGTACAAGTTGTGGTGGCTTGCGCTACGTGAATTCAAGCAAGGTACAACGTTTTATAAATTTTGGATACCGTTTTGTGGAATTTTCTCATGTCCATGCATTAGAAGTTAATGACTTAGAATGCGTTTAGTGCGGTTATACTAGAAAACCCTTCAAACTACCTTCAAAAAACACAAAATTTTGTGGCTCGGATGGTCTAACGTAGATCAAGCAATCCCAATTTGTAGTAGGTTAAAGATTCGATTAACTGTCCAAGAGATACAATTGTGTGTTGCTTTTGGTTATAAAAACACCAAATACAGCGGTACACGACCGTATCTCGCATACCGTGAGTCGAAAATCACTTCTGCAAGTTACGGTGGCTTGTACTAGGTGAATTAAAGTTGCAAAGTTTTATAAATTGTGGATGCCGTTTGTGCGGTTTTGTGACGTTTCTCTAATAATATGTAAATAAAGTTAGAAAGTTATCATCACATTCCGTAACGGGTTTAGGAACCCTAACTGTTCTCCTTTTCACGCTTTCTTAGGTATGGACAGTTTTGAAGAAAGTTCTGTTGCCAGAAAGAAATTTGTTCGTGCACAATAAATTGGCGAGTTTTTTCCTCATGTTGACGAGCACCTAAAACCGAAGATTGGTATGACATTTCCCACTCTAGAGGAAGCGAAAAAATTTTATTCATCATATTGCAAATGTGCGGGATTCTCTATGCGTAAGGGTGAAAATAAATACAAGAAAAACGATGTAGTGGATAAATTATATGTTTGTAATAAAGCCGGGGAGTCACCGAATAATCAGAATGAAGCTAGACGAGGAACAACTTCTAGAACGGGTTGCAAAGCTTTCGTTCGTATCAAACTAAATCCACAAAATAATTTGTGGATTCTTTATTCATTCAATGAACCACACAATTACGAATTTATTTCACCCGGTAGACGTCACTACCTCGAAACCGTGAATTGACAAATACAGATAAAAAAGTAATTGGTCAACTTACCGAAGCTAATGTCCCTATATGCAAATAAATGCTATTCTTTGAATGTGCAAGTGGAGGTAATGAGAAAATTGGTTTCACTGAAACCGATGTCAGAAATCTAAGGAGAGACGAGATGGAAGGTTTAAAAGGACACGACGGACAAATGCTACTTGAGTTCTTCGAATCCAAAAAGGAGACCGATACTTTAATCTATTATGATTACCAATGTGATCCCGAAGGACGATTGTCTCATTGTGTCTGGGTGGATGGTATCGCCAGAAAGAATTATGAAGTATTTGAGGGTGTTCTCTACTTTGATGCTACCTACAACACAAACCGATACAGGATGTTGTTTGTACCATTTGTTGGATTCAACGATCATTGGCAATTAATATTCCTAAGTTGTGGGTTCATCCCAAATGCGAAGGCATCCTCATTTGAGTGGTTCTTTGAAAAATGGCAAGAAGCAATGACTCACGATCCGATGAACATCGTGACAAATGAGAATCATGAAATAACTTCTGCAGTTTCTAAAGTTTTCTTAACCACGTCGCATAGATATTGCATTTGGCATATTTTGGATAAGTTATCGCATGAAGTGCGTATGCCGAATAACATTGACGGGTTTAGGAATGCTTTGAAGACTATCATTTATACGGCAGAATATAAAACAGAATTTGAATAGAAGTGAAAAAATTTGATTTCCCAGTACAAACTTGAGAATAACAAATGGTTGAAGGAAAAAATTTGAATCCGCGAGAAATGGGCTCTCGTGTACGCAAGAGACTTATTTTGGGGCAGCATGTTGAGTATCCAACGTAGCGAATCGCTACATTCATCCTTGAAGAACCATACTCATTAGAAGTACTCATTACATGAATTTACTGTCATCTTTGACCGAGTCTTAGTAAAAGAAAGACACGATGAACTTAAAGAAACATATCGTAATCGCGAGGAGAGGCCAAAATTGAAGACCGAATGGGCATTAGAGTCACAAATGGCGGGAACATACACACTGAAGATTTCCTACAAATTCCAACAAGAAGTTGTAAAAAGCTTATTACTTAATGTGAGTTTAATTGCGAGTATGGCTACACCGGATAGTGCGGCTTATTCTGTAACCGTTTGTGAAAATTTAGAACCGGGAAGGGTGATTTCTTATTGTAAAATCAGTCAAATTGCTAAATGCCCTTGTGTCGTGTATGACTTCGTAGGCATTTCCGGCAAATATCTATTGGCAGTTATTCGGTTCACAGATCACACCGTACTACCCGAACAATATATTTGTAGGCGATGGACCAGGGATTAACTGACAAGAAGCAGTACACCGGTTCCCAATATTATGGGCGACAATTTTGCCTCTCGTTATTGTGAACTGACTATGCACTCAGGACATTTGGTTGATCTTGGTTGTTCTTCAGAGCGAGGGTACAAGTACATGCTCGACCACATGCTCAAGGGAATCGAAGACTTTGCTCACATTGAATCCGGGAATAGCACACCACACGAAGGTAGTGAACAACCGGAGAGTGATGGACATGCACATGCACATGCACATGCACAAGTAGGGAACCTCGTGCAGTGCACCACAAAGGGGAGGCCTAAAGGAAAAAGGTTGAAGTCTATCAGAGAAGGCCAGAAAATGAAGAGACCAAGACTTCAGATGCCTTCGTGTCGTATGTCACTATTCACGAAATTACCCAAAAAATATGGCAAGGTAATATATCAGAGACTAAGTATTTGTTAATTGGACTCAATGAATCTAAACTTGTTGTAGTCGATACTAACTCATTCTTCTCCCTTATTTAGTGGATCGGTAGGGTATGAAGAAGTTCCAAACGCTGTAGAGAGTGATGATGATGAAGGTGAAGGTTCGTGCTAAGGGATTGTGTTATATATGTCATATCAAACTTTCAAGATAAACACCGAATAATTGCTTACTTTTTTAATTTGATGTGAAGATAATTATTAATTTCGACTTGATTATTAACCCAATTTTTTTTTTTTTTTTTTTTTGTGTAGGTCTGGAATGAAACAAAATCGTACCCATGGAAAGAATCATTGCGTTGAAAACTTCCTTACTTTTGATTGTGTATATGTGGTTAATTGAACGTATCTTTTTGGTACAATTAGATTACTGGTGTATTTAATCAGAGTGTAATCTCTGTATGTGTGCATTTTTTGCATTTGTGAACTATATATGTTGTTGTGGGTTTTAATGTTGTAATTGGGTAGCGAATGTTTATTTATGTTGAAATTTGTGAATTTTGAAGATGTGTGCAATTTGGGTAACCCGAACTATTTGTGAATTTTTTTGTAATTGATTTTTTTGGATGCCAATGTGTACAGATTTATTATTTATGTTGAAGATTGTGAGTGAATTTTATGTATTTGTGCAGATTGTGTATTTCTGCAATGTATCTATGCTGTTGGATTTTTTTAATTTGTGAAAAATTGTGAAAATTTATGCAAACTTACATTCTGAAGATAAAATACTGCAAAAATTGAATAAACCTAGGCCATTATTGGGGATAACGGGTTAAAATAACTTAACCCGTTATTGAGGAGAACGGGTTAAGTAGATTGATATTGGCAGAACTTCATACCCTACAGACCAAGTATTGATAAAGTACTGCCAATTTCTCCCTACTTAACCCGTTATTTAACCCGTTATTGAAGATAACGGGTTAAGTAGATAGATATTGATAGTACTTTATCAATACTTGGTCTGTAGGATCCTGCCAATATCAATCTACTTAACCCGTTATCGGCGATGACGGGTTAAGATCACTTAACCCGTCATCGTCAATAACGGGTTAAGTAGAGAGTTTTTGATAGAACTTTCGTCTGTGTAGGCTGTATGTGCTTTTGTTGATACATATACGACTTCACAAAATTTGTTCATTCACAACAACTTCTACAGATGATAATTTGTTCATTCAGCAATTCACATCAATCTTGGGATACTTAACCCGTTAGGCTGATTGATATTTGCAGTGTCTTCGCCTTTGTAGTACAACTCTTCAAATTTCCAAGATAAGTAAGGAGAATATAGGGATACGGGTTATATCTTATAACAGCTTTGTATATCATACATTACAAATTGGCAAATACATGTAAATTGAACATACATAGAATGCATACATAACTAAAGCTAATTGATATTACAAAGTCATTCTTTGACACTTTCACCAAAATTTACAATTAATTTAGTATACAAGTACATGCTGGGTTTCTTCTCAAAGAGGTGGGAATGACTGCTGACACTGCCTTTTTTTGAATGCATAAGTAGCAGTTATCCCCCTGCATACAATTTAGTTTACTACTATTACACAGAGGCAGCAATTCTCCAGTTCGTGGAATAGAGTAGTAGTGGGTATAACCGTATATTCAAAGTACTTGACAACTTCTTGACACGCACTCCTCATATTCGTACTATTTGTTGCATGATTGTGAGGTGTGCATGCCAAGAAGTTGAAAAGTACCATGAATACATTGTGACACCGACCACTACTCCGTCCTACGAAACCAGAGAATTATTGCACTCTATGTAACAATAGGGAACGAATGTGTATGAAGGGAGTAGAATTGCTACTTATGCATTCATTCAAAAAGCCCCAAAAAAGAAGAGATAGGGGAATGAAGAAAAAAAAAGGCAAGAGTCAGGAGTCCTTCCTACCCCTTGAGAGACCCAGCATGCACTTGTACGCTAAAGTAGACATGCATATGTTTCTCTACTTCTGCATCTTCAGCTTCTTTCTGAAACAAAGTTATGAAGAACTCAGTTGAAGGAGACTCCCTTTGAACTCAGTTTTTTTTAGAACTCAAACTTCTTCCCCCTTCAAGAAATGTGTCTCCTTCCTCTTTTTTTTTTTTCTTTTTTTTCTTCATTGAACTTAAGAGGCATGAACTCAAGAGGCATAGATATAGGGAAATGAAGAAGAAAGCATTGAAGTGCAAGAAAATAAGAAGGAAATAATGAAGACAAGAAGAAAAGATTGGCAAGAAAACAAGAAGGCAAGAAAACAAGAAGAAAATGAAGACAAGAAAAAAATGTTGATACACTTCTCAATACATTGATACACTTCTCAAAACTTTGATACACTTCTCAAAATACAGCAACAAGGACAGCAAGCATGAACATCAATATGATACACCTCTCAAAATGCAGCAACAACGAAAGCAATATACAGAGCAAGTATTCATAAACTTCTGCCAATATATGTCTACTTAACCCGTTGTTGGTGATGACGGGTTAAGTACACTTAACCCGTCATCACCAACAACGGGTAAAGTAGACATATATATGCAGTACTTTATACATACTTGGTCTGTACATGATGAAGCACTGCCAATATATGTCTACTTAACTCGTTATTGTTAAGTAGACATATATTGGCAGAAATTTATGAATACTTGGTCTGTAGATAATGAAGCAGTGCCAATATATGTTAACCCGTTATTGGCGGTGACGGGTTAAGTGTACTTAACCCATCATCCTTAATAACGGGTTAAATAGACATATATTGGCAGTACTAATAATTTTAACATTGTTTGAAAAAAAAATGTAAAAATGTTTGTAAATATAATATATAATGTAGTTCAATAAATGAAAACAATTTATTATAAATTATTCAAACACTACTTTAACCCTACTAAAATCCTCTAACCTTAGCACGTTACAAAAAATCTGTTCATAAAAAATTATATAATCAGCTATCCACAGAAGTTCGTTACACGATTTGAACTTTTAAAGTAAACAAATAAATTTTTATAACATTTACGTACATTCAACGAATTTGCTTTAAAACTTACAGTGTCAACGGGTTACGGCTAGGGTTGCAGGGTTATTGTAGGGTTACGGTAGGGTTAGAGTAGTCCTTCGGGTAAAAATAGGGTTAGAGTAATTTTAAAAATTATGAAAATAAATAATATAGTTGAAAATTTGAAAAAATTTATTACAAATGAATCTAACCCTACGAACTACTCTCACCCAAGCCGTAACCCTACCCTAAGGTTACAGTAAGGTTTACAGTTAGGGTTCAGATAAGGTTAGAGCAGGGTTAGGACAAGTTTGTAAGTTTAGAAAAGGTTAGAGATAAGGTTAAGTAGATAGATTTTGGCATTATATTATGAAAACTTGGGTGAAGTCCTTCCAATATCTCTCTACTTAACCCATTGTTGTGGATAACGGGTTAAGCAAACGTAACCCATTAACCCCAATAACGAGTTAAGTGGAGAGATATTGCAGTCCATTATGATGACTTTATATATAGAGGGATAAAGTACTGCCAATATCGCTCTACTTAACCCGTTGTTGTGAATAACAGGTTAAGATCACTTAACCCGTTATTCACAATAACGGGTTAAGTAGAGCGATATTAGCACTACTTTGGTCTGTAGGGGATAAAGGACTGCCAATATCGCTCTACTTAACCCGTTATTGTGAATAACAGGTTAAGTGATCTTAACCTGATGTTCACAACGGGTTAAGAAGAGCGATATTGGCAGTACTTTATTAAGACTTGGTCTGTAGGCTTCTAAAGGACTGTCAATATCTCTCTAT
This sequence comes from Hemerocallis citrina, assembly GCA_017893485.1. NCBI lineage: Eukaryota > Viridiplantae > Streptophyta > Magnoliopsida > Asparagales > Asphodelaceae > Hemerocallis > Hemerocallis citrina. The sequence continues at coordinate 259,534,137 of CM030359.1, forward strand.
TTAATCCGTCATCATGAATGACGGGCTACACTCAATTAAACCGTTATCGTCAATAACGGGTTCAGTATAGATATTTGTGCAACACTTTTGTCTATCTTTGGGCTATATACATTTTTGTTGATACAAATACAACTTCACCAAATTTTGTTCACAAATTCACATCACATCAATGTATATAATACAACAGATAACTTCACAAGAATTTTAAAGCATACAAATGTACAATGTCAACCAACCACATAATTAATTCAAATCAATACAATTATCCAAAATTTACACAAAAATTATACATATAAAGTTGCACATGTCCAAAATAAAAAAAATAGTAATAAGGCGTTCTTCATGTTGGCTTGCACAGCATGCCCGGTATTTACCTACAATAATTTATCAACATAGTAACAAACTATGCATTAGTTATTAGAATAACAGAATCAACAACCAAATGCTAAACTACTAAAGAGTATTAGATACTACCGTTTGCGGCCATGCGGCTTGCGACCACTTAGTGTGAATTGATCGGACGGGTTCCGCTTCCTTTGAGGATTTCGCCGTCTGCCATGTGTCCCGGGGGATTCAGGGTCATCCGACCACTGCTCCATTTCAACTTCTTCAGGATTTTGCTGTTGTTGCACTTGTTGTGGCTCGGCGATGTGAATTCCCTGCCTTGTCACGCTCTTTCGCCTAGAACCCGTTGTTGGCACGTTGGCTTTCAAATACGCCTCAAGTTGCGGACCTTCACCCGCATCCTCAAGAGGACGACAGCACGGCATTAGCATCTCCCGCATTATCTCCTTAAAACTCTCGGGTACCTTACTCTTCAAGACGCGAGTAGCTGTTCGAACGTTCTCCCATGTGTTTTCAATCTACATTTGGTTGAAAATTTCAATTTAAACAACTTGCATACTTAACACATCACAAATTTAAAATCAAATGTGGTCTTCGGCAAGGAGATCCGCTTTCTTCCCTTTTATTCTCTCTAGTGGCTGATGTATTTAGTACTCCTTCGCAATGCCTGGGAGACTCAGGCCGTTGAAGGTCTTAGCAACTCTCATGGTTTCCATGGGGTGTTAAACCTTCAATATGCCGACGATACGATCATTTTCACCAAGCAGAATTCCCAATCGCTTCGGAACCTGAAACTCCTCCTCTATTGTTTTGAACTAGCGTCAGGGGTTTCTATCAATTTTCACAAGTCTTCCATTCTCTGGTTGGGGGGATCACCTAACAGGAAAATAGAAATATCAAACTTCTTTAATTGCCCTATAGCTTCATTTCCCATCACTTATTTGGGTATCCCCATAAGATGGGGCAAATTGCATAAAGCGGATTGGTACCCTATGATTGAGAAAGTAGAATCCAGACTTTCTGTTTGGTCCGGGAAACTTCTTTCCCGAGGAGGTAGATTGATTCTTCTCAACTCTGTTCTTTCCGCTATCCCTCTTTATATGATGTCGTTCTATTTCGTTTCCGCTTGGGTGATCAAGAGGATCGATCAGATTAGAAGTAATTTCTTCTGGTCAGGATCATCCTACTACAAGCCAGGCTCGCACTTGTGCAACTGGAAACTTATTTGTTCTTCCAAGGAAGCTGGAGGTTTAGAAGTGTTGAACCTCAGACACCAGAACCTGGCTCTACTGGGCAAATGGCTATGGAGATTCATTAAAAAGGAAGACCTACCCTGGATCAATAGTATCAAGGTTAGGTGCTTCACTGCAGATCAGTGGTGGGTTTTCCCTCTGTCGTGCCATCGTAACGCCTCCCATTTCTGGAAGGGGGTTTGGAAAGCTTTGGAGGCTTTCCAATGTGGTTTAGCCCACTCTTGTTCCAATGGTTCCAAGACCAAATTCTGGACTGACCACTGGATTGGTAACTCTAAGCTCGCAACTGCTTACCCGGCTCTCTTCCGCCTGGCCTCCAATCCCCTGGCCTCAGTAGCCGATTCTTTCAATACTTCCAACACACATAGGCAATGGTCGATCCCTTTCTTGACCAATATTCCATCTCACTTAGTATCTGATTTTAACGATCTTCTTTATTCTCTTACAAATTACGAGTGGAAGGATAAGGATGATTTTTATTGGCGTTGGAATAGATCAGGAATGTTCTCTGTTAAATCTTTCAACAATTTTCTCAATTTTAGGGGCACTATTTCGCCATTCGCCGACGTCGTTTGGAAGTCCTATGCCCCACTTAAAGTGAAAATCCTTTCTTGGCTCGCCCTCAACAACAAGCTTCTGACTGTTGAGATTCTCAACAAGAGAAATTTAGCGTGGGGCCAATTATGTCCATTATGCTCTTCTGAACCAGAAAATGTGGACCACTTATTTATTTTTTGCGAATTCTCGCATCCTTTCTGGAAGATTGATGCGCTCACTTGGGAAGTGCCAGCCACTCCTTCAAGCTTATCGGGCGTCTGGGCTTTGCCACCCTCTAGTTACAATTATCACATATCATGGTATTTATCATTTCAAACCATTGTGTGGGTCACGTGGATGGAAAGAAATAAGAGGATCTTCCGCCACTCTTCTTCTTCATCCCGCTCTATTGTTGACGAATTCTTATTCCTTTTCAACTTTTGGTCATCATCTTTAAATTCCGAAGCTAAAGATTCCCTTCTCTTTGGTAGACTGGAGAATGCCTGTTAATGTCTTCGTAACCTTAATGCGATTTAATGCTCTTTTCTATTTTCTTCTCGTTGGGTTTTATATTGGCCGGCGAATGCTCTCTTCTTTAATCTGTAACTTCTAATTTTGAGCTAGTTTCTTTAACTCAGTCTAATTAATCCTCTTTTTATTTTGATACTTCTCATCTCGTTTGATGACTGCAGGGTTAAGGGGTGTTTTGGCACTTCATATTTTGTTTTTTTGGGCCAGTGGCTCTGGCTCGTGGCTGGCAGACCGCCCGCATAGTTCTTGGGAGCTGTATGCTCCATTTTCTTCACCTTCTATCTCTGTGACCCTTACCTATTTACTGCTAATTATTGCTGGCTATGATGGTAGTGATGTTGTATCTTGCTAACTTTCATCCTGGAGGTTGGGAGGATCATGGAATGTTTCAATGTTATTTGTTTACACTCCTTCAGTCTAGTACTGTTTTAGACTGTATATATTTTTTTCTTGACTTCGATCTTTCGAAGTGTGAACTGTGTCTATGCTTGTTTGTTAGCCCGATCGATGGTGTCTTTTGTGATGGGAGATGGTCCTGCTTTCTCCAACGTCCTTAATCATCCTTAATGGAAGTTTTTTAATGCTTTTTGTTCTTATCCTATTCTTACTTGGATGTTTAAGTTTGTCTACTATGTGAGTCTGGGCCTGTGCGAATTTTTTTAGTTGGTTGTGAAGCGATGCTATTTCTGCCGTTTTGTTATCGAGCTCTGAGTATCGTCGTTTTCAGAGTTTCATCTGATGATAGACATGATAGATATTGCTTGATTCACTGAGTTCCGAGTCCCTCCATTTCCGCTCCCGACGTGTCATAGCTCGCCTGCGCTTTCAGAGTTCTGAGAGGATCCCAATTGAGCATTTGGGTGTTCCTTCAGCTTTCCTTGCTCTCCTCTCGGGGTGTGTTGGTTTTGGAATCGCGTGCTTCATTTCGAGAGTTTGGAACTACTTAGAGCATGGTATCTTACGGAGGTTGCTCGTCAGCGGAGCACCTGGGGTGTCATGTTCTTCATCGCTGACGGACTTTGCTCCTTCTTCTGAGGATTTTGCATGTTCTGATTTGTGTGTTTAGTTTTTAATTTTCTGAGGCATTGTATCTTTTGGGGATGGGTTTTGTTCCCCCAGTTTCTGTATCTCTTATTGCTTTTACTTCGTTTTACCGCTCGTAAAACCTCTTTATGTACCTATTTTGCCGTTATATATTATCAATTGCTGGCTGGAGTCATTAGACTCTATCCGTATCATCAAAAAAACACATCACCCACCTCAAATTACAGTACATGCATACCAACTATATGAAATTTGACTAACCATTTTTCGATATGTCTCAGCCTTTGGTTGGTACATCGGCTGGGAGGAAGAATATGCTGGAGCTGGTTCTGCCTGGGTTGGGGAAATCGGAATCTGCACACCGGCTGGTACAGCGGCCTTTGAAGAAACATACAACGGTGTTACCCGCTTGTACCACATCATGTATGCCTGTTGGAGGGAGCCATCATACGGTATCGCGACGAATATCATATTCGGTGTCATTTGACGCCGCATGGTGTTCCAGTTGGCTACATGGTAACGATGGTAATCAGTCCAATCGAAGTTGGGCACTCGTCCCATTCCCCTCACCTCGTGCAATTTTTTATCATAACACCTAACATCGGAAATCTTTTGTTGATATCCAAATTGCCGCAAGACTCTATTAGGATACTGGAACTCGATAACTCCAAAATTCACAAGTGGTGCAGCCGTCAACCAAAGAACACTGTCTAAACAGACCGTTGGAACCCTTTGCAACCTAGCGATCGAGTACGGTTCCTAATTGACGAACTCGTCCCGCAGGTTATCTAACTCATCTCTGTAATAGGTTAAAGATTGGCGTGGGTTATCGACACACGTGTGCCGCCCCGCCCAATATGCTCCTAGAGGAGGTAACAACTCTGGCACCCCCGGGTCGGCCAACCAATCCGGTGTAACCTCAATAATACGGGAACGTCCGATGTGGATGCGTTCCCAACTCCAGATCTGCAGTAGCACCATCGGGCTACCCATTTGTACGCCACCTAAAGAACATGTGCACAAATTCCTATATAGTAGCGCCAGTGCCGCACTCCCCCAATTGAAACGACCCGCATAACGAAAATCTTCCAACAATCGTAGGTACATTAGCTACACAGTTGATCCGAATGAGTTCAGGAAGATCACTCCCCCTATCATACTAAAAATATATGCACGTGCATAGTAGGTTAGAATTTGCTCGTCCGAATCGGAAGCCAAATAATCCTCCTCAAACTGAAATTTCAACCAACTAATGTACACTGATTTACCATCGAAAGTTTCATTTATAACTTCAGCTTCTGCTTTATCTTTCGCAACTTCTATTACAATAAATCTTCATCAATATTTGCGAGAACATTATCGAGGATTTCTTTTTCAACGGCTTCTCTTCTTTGAAGAACTATCAACTGGAGGTCGATACCGAGCAAATCACGAATAACTTCAACTCGATCGAAGTCCATATTCCCCGTTACGGCGACCCCATCTATTGGTAGCCCAGTTATCATTACCACATCTTGGAGGGTCACAGTCATCTCACCCACTGGTAGGTGGAATGTATGGATCTCCGGCCTCCATCGCTCGACAAGAGCTGTAAGTAGCGGCCAATCTAGCTTTACTAAACCCATAAATTTTGCTCTGTAGAAACCGGCCTCACTAAGTACGGCGTGATACGGGGGTCAAGAGGAAGAACTACGTGCTTCCGAAAGTTACATTTCTTATCGGACCGATTCCACACGGCTTCGGATCGGTGTTTGGATTACAAGGTGGGTAAGTTTGTGTCCACGAATCCAGGTGGTGTAATGGGAATCGAGGACGACGGACCTGCCTCAGCAGATGTGGATTGACGACCGCCAACCTACACGAATAAAGATAACAAATGTTATTATTAAGATAATATTACACTAGTATAATGCACGTGCGATGCACGTGGAGGGGGAATGAAAAGGACAAAAAAAAACCACCAACACGTGCGCTGCATGTGTTTGCACACATACACAAAAGAATAAAATATTGTTTATTTGTTTGGAACCCCATCTCTCCCATTATAATAGTTATAGATATGAGTATTTAAAACCAATAATAATAATCAATCTTACCTCAATAGTTGGTGCGCCACTAGTGGTACCGGATGGGCTTCTCGGTTGCGTTGCTAGCCATTTATCTATGTACCAAAAAATTTTAATGTGGTTGGTACGCGTTATATCCAGTTCATCAATAAACATACCGAGATTGTGGGAAAAAACGCACAAATGACAACAAAAAAAGCAGTCAAAGTCAATTTGGTCGGATTCACGTAGCACAAGTCACCGCAACTTGTGGAAGTGAGTTTTAACTTCCGGTTAGAGAGATACAGGCGTGCATCGCTTTTGATTGTAAAAAAACCTAAATAAACCGATATATGGCCGTATATCTCGAACCGTGAATCGAATCCCACTTCTACATGTTAGTGTGGGTTGTGTTACGTGAGATCAGCTTACTCGTAAAGTTTCGTACTTTTTAAAGGCCGTTTGCAAAGTTTTCAACTCAAACCGCACTAAAAATATTCTAAGTCATTAACTTCTAATGCGATGAATGTGAGAAAACCGCACAAACGACATCCAAAATTTATAAAACTTTCCAACTTGGTCGAATTCACATAGCGCAAGCCACCCGAACTTGTAGAAGTGAATTTTGACACACGGTTTGCGAGATACGTCCGTATACCGCTTTATTAGGTTTTTTTTAACCAAAAGCGATACACGACCTTATATCTCGAACCGTGAATCGAAACCCACTTCTACAAGTTGTGGTGACTTGTGCTGCATGCGATCAACCTACTCGCAAAGTTTTGTATTTTTTGGAGGCCGTTTGCATGCAAGATTTCAACTCTAACCGCACTAAAAATATTCTTAGTCATTAACTTCTAATGCGAGGAACGTGACAAAACCGCACAAATGGCATCCAAAATTTATAAAACTTTTCAACTTGGTCGAATTCATGTAGCGCAAGCCACCCGAACTTGTAGAAGAAAATTTCAACTCACAGTTTGCGAAATATGGCCGTATACCGCTTTATTAGGTTTTTTAAACCAAAAGCGATACACGGCCTTATATCTCAAACCGTGAATCGAAACCCACATCTACAAGTTGGGATGGCTTGTGCTGCGTGAGATCAACCTACTTGCAAAGTTTCATATTTTTGGAGGCCATTTGCATGGTTCTCAACTTTCACCGCACTAAAAATATTCTAAGTCATTAACTTTTAATGCGATGAAGGTGAAAAAACCGCACAAACGGCATCCAAAATTTATAAAACTTTTCAACTTGGTCGAATTCACTTAGCGCAAGCCACCCGAACTTGTAGAAGCGAATTTCGAGTAATGGTTTGCGAGATACGGCCGGGTACCGCTTTACTTGGTTTTTTTCAACCAAAAGTGATACGCAGCCGTATCTCTCGAACCGTGAGTCGAAACTCACTTGTACAACTTGGGGTGGCTTGTACTACGTGAGACCAACCTACTCGCAAAATTTCGTATTTTTTTACGGTCGTTTGCAGGGTTTTCAACTATAACCACACTGAAAAGTTTCTAAATAATTTTGTATTTATCGGACGTGAAAAAACAACGCAAACAAAACTAAATTACTAAGGCATCTAAAATTTATAAAACTTTCCAACTTAGTCGAATTCACGTAGCGCAAGCCACCCGAACTTGTAGAAGCGAGTTTCGAGTCACGGTTTGCGAGATATGGCCGTGTACCGCTTTATTGGTTTTTTTCAACCAAAAGCGATACGCGGCCGTATCTCTTGAACCGTGAGTCGAAACTCACTTCTGCAAGTTGAGTTGGCTTCTAATAGGTGACACCAACAAACTTGCAAAGTTTCGTATTTTTTGAAAGTCGTTTGAAGGATAATCTAGTCTAACCTTATTGAAAAAGTTCTAACTCATTTACTTATAAAAAGATAAACGTGAGAAAACCGCACAAGCGGCATCCAAAATTTATAAAACTTTGCAACTTGGTCGTATTCACGTAACACAAGTCACCCCAACTTGTACAAGCAAATTTCGAGTCATGGTTTGCTAGATACGACCGGCTACCGCTTTACTTGGTTTTTTTCAACCAAAAGCGATACGCAGCCGTATCTCTCGAACCGTGAGTCGAAACTCACTTCTACAACTTGGGGTGGCTTGTACTACGTGAGACCAACCTACACGCAAAGTTTCGTATTTTTTACGATCGTTTGCAGAGTTTTCAACCATAACCGCACTGAAAAGTTTCTAAATAATTTCGTATATACAATTCTAGTTCTACAAATTACTAAGGCAAACAAAAATTTTCGGCAATTGAATATATTAAAAGTCTTCCCAATTCGACATCTACAAATTACTAAGGCAAATAATTTTTTGCCCACTTTCTAAATAATTTAGTATACACAAATTCAAAAATAAACACAAATATATCTACTAAGGTAAAGAAATAGTTAATACCTTACAAAATAAGTCCGAATTTAGCCAATGATTCAATTTGAGGCCGAACTAGGGTTTCGATTGGCTTTCGAAGAGGGGATGAGAGAGTTGGGTTTCAATGTTTGGAGTAGATATTGGGAGAGAGGAGGGGGAGCGGACGGAGGACAGGTTTGAGTTTAGATCAAGGATTAGGGTTTTCTTCGCTTTGGGTTCGTCGAAGAAAAGAGATAAAGAGTGGGAGAGAGTCGTCGAAGAAGATGATCTTTATGCAGTTCTAAATGAATTTAGAGTGTCTTAACCCGTTCTTGGGAACGACGGGTTAAGGCTATATTTTTTTTTATAAAATTTAGCCTTAACCTGTCATTCCCAACGACGGGTTAGGCAAAATATTATTAAAAAATATATGGACCGCTGGATCAAAGATCCAACGGGCCAGATTAAAGTTCGCACAGGTCTGTGCACACAGACCCGTTTGCAATGGAAGAAGACTATATATATATCTATATATATATATATATATATATATATATATATATATATATATATATATATATATATATATATATATATATTGTTGTTGTCATTAATTAAAACTTTAAAATGCTATTAGAGCATCCACAGTCGTTTCTCATATTTGCCATTTTCTCAAAATTTGAGAAACACCGCTCTACAGTCGTTTGATATATTTGAGAAACGAAATGGCGATTCTCATAATATAGTCCCAAATTATTTTTTTAATCGTATCGGACGAGACATTGTTTCGTCCTGAATTTTTTATAATTTTTTTTTTAAGATCAGACGAAACATTTTGTTCCGTCTCAATTTTTTTTTTAAAAATAGGACGGGAAGTTGTCCCGTCCGATCTAAAATTTGGACAAACGGGACATGTCCCGTTTGAACCCAAACTGTCACTTTCATCCAATTAACGCACTAACTTAACAATATAATCACTATTACTTAATATTTAATAAATATTTAGTATTATTTTAATCAATAATTAATTAACTAATAACTATTTAGTTACTAATTATTATTTAATAACTGATTACTATTTAATAAATTTTTAAAAAATTACGAGAGACTAGACAACATGTCCTGTCTCTTCCAATTATTAAATAATTTTTTTCTGAACGATACATGTTGTATTGTCTCCCTATTTTTTGGGAAAATTTTAGCAAACGACCACTGCACACATACGCTCCGTTTGCTATTTCTATATTTGCCATTTTCTCAAATATGAGAAATACCATTGTGAATGCTCTTAGTAATATTATTGATAGAATTACAATGCTTAACATATGAAGTCCTATTTTTTAAAAGAGTAGCGCCACAGGTATTAATCATGTTCGGTTAGAGCATCCACAATGGTGTTTCTCATTTTGTAAAAAATGGCAACTACAATAGTAAATAACGATAGTTGCTGCAGTGATTGTTTGCTATATGGTTCTCATTTTTTTTAAAATTTTGCATGGGACGGTACAACATTTACCGTCGCGCAATTTTTTTTTTTGAAAAAAGCAAGCGACGGTATATGTTGTACCGTCTCATTCGTTTAAAAAAATAATTAAAAAAATTAATTACTTATTAACTATTAAAATATGTTAATTAAATAAATTAAATAATATAATAATAACTAAACCTAATTAAAAACTAACTAAACCTAATTAACTAAACCTAACCTACCCACTAATAAAGCCACAATTCAAGGACGGTACAACATGTACCGTCTGAGAATTGTGGGATTTTTTTTTTAAAATGAAATCTGGCCTTTGGATTTAAAAAAAATAATAATAATAATAATAAAAAGGACGGTATATTTTATACCGTCCGACCCCTGTTTAAAAAATAATAATAATAATAATTTTTGGGACGGTATATGTTATACCGTCCGACTCGATTAAAAAAAATTAAAATAAGAGGGATGGTATATGTTGTACCGTTCTTTATAATTTGATAATCGCTATTTTGTTTCTCATTTTTTAGAATCGACTGTAGCCAATTTGCCAAAAAATGGCAAAATAGAAAACGATTGCAGCGTGCCATTTGCCAAAAAATGGCAAATTGGCAAATATACCAAATCGACTGTGGATGCTCTTACGAATAGCATTTCTCTAAAAAAATGAAGATTATGAAAATCCGAATATGACTGAAGTCTTAATTTGTTGAGGCAAAAGATAACTTAACTCCAAGTTTACTATAAATAAATTGTAAGTGACATAATCGATCAAGTAACATAAACTAATAATGAGCTTCCTCCTTGTTACTGCAACGTTATTATACTTTTTTTTTATTTTAATTTTTTGAAGAAAATTTGCAACGTAATTGGAAGAATAGTAAACTGTAATTGGAAGAATAGTAAACTGCAGCTTGGCGCTCTTTTCTTTTGTCTCCTTGAATTGTATACATTTTACTTATTGAGAGGTAAGAGCAAACTGAGTGTAGTACATACATAATAAGCACAAGTGCAGCTCAGACATTTACATATTTTTCTGTAGGTCTCATTGTGGAAAATAATTAACATACCACCACAGTGACCACACTGTCCTTCAAGAGAGAAGGAGAAACTTAACCTATCTCTAACTAATTATTAACAAGAGAGTAAAAGTTACTACAATTCTTTCTTTCTGCTACTCTTTTTTAGTTAGCCATGCTGTTTATTCTTTTGAAACAACACTCTCAACAGAAGATACAAAGATTTATGAAAAACATGCATTCTTTACGCTAAAGATTTAGTTTCATTAAAAGAGTATAGCAAGACGTAGAAAGTCTACAATCACGATGTGAGGTTATAGATGCAGTGATGCACCTTCATATCATGACCAGGGCCAGATGACATAAAACTAAAAAGAACGTCCATTGAGGCACTCACAGTAACATATATTGACCTACCATCCTCACCCTTGCCCAGCTGGTTTAAGGTTACCAATTGCCATCCTATTGAGTTTGGGTTCAATGACAGGGCCGGCCCTGGGCCTGTGCAACCTGTGCGGTTGCACAGGGCCCAGTTAAAATGAAGGCACATTTTTTTTCCATTCTTTCTATAGGCCCAGTTACAATGCCCAATATTTTGCTTCAACTGAATTTTTTTTTGATCTACTCAACTCAAAAGAAACCTTTTCATCTTCCTAAAATAATCTTTCCATCTTCCTAGAAATGTTTTGATCTACTCTACTGTTATACATTTTTGGAGCAACAAAAGCCAGAACTCAGAAGGATAAGCAGTAAACTCAGCTTGGAAGTTGGAACTGTTTCTCCAAAAGCCAAAAGGATAAGCAGTTAAGCACTATAAAGGTCAATGACTCAGCGATGCTATTCAATTTCAATACTATAGATATGTTTTCTGGCCTATTCAATTTGAATACTATTCAATTTCAGCACTATAAAGGTTTAGTAATAGCACATCTGATTTATGCTAGTAAGTAGTAAAGTGTTATATTTTGATCGTATAGCACATCTGATTTATGGATCTTATTTCCATCTTCAATGATATCGTACTGCTCAGGATGAGCTGTTTGGTACTGTAACCTAGTCCAGTCCCTTATTAGATCATTGATCATTCTATCTGTTTTAGTGTAGTGTTGGCTTACTAAACTAGGATTATGGATGGACATCAAATGTCTGATCTGCTCTTGCACTATATCTAATATGTTTTGCGGCTTTTCCGTAGCAAAGCTCTTGCACTGTATGATACCATAACATATGTCTTTCACTAGACTACTTGAGTAAATTTATTGAACACTGATTCTGCATTTAGGAACTAGAATACATTTTCGACAAATATAGTTTTAATGTAGTTTTAGATACACAAACAGTTGTGGTAGATAATCTATATAATGAGACTTCTGTTTCTTAATGGATAAAGTGTCTTATTATTCTTGCAGGCTTACTTCAGGAGATTCTAAAGCAAATTTACACATCAGATTTGTTTACGACTTCAATCAGGTTGTTTTGTTTCAACTTAACTAATTTGATTACTAGACATAGTTTTTTATTACAAAAAAATGTTTCCTAAAAAATATGCATCTGGTTATGAGAAACAAAAGAAAAAAAAGAAGGCTGGAACAATTAACCCAATCTCAAAAAGGAGCCCTTAATAAGTTTTTTGTTGAAGAACAAGAAAGTGTAGTTGAAACTTCAAAAAAAATGAATTAGTGAATGATTTAGGTCACAATATGCATGAACATGTTGATAATCTAATTCAGAATAGAAATGAAAATATTAATGATATAGCTCTTGGTAGTAACAAACAAGTTAATAATCTTGATCATAATGAACATCCAAATGTTGAATTTTTTTGTAATAAAGAACCATGTTCATCAATTCCAGTAGAGTTGAACATTTATGATCCAAGAACTTGGGATAATCTAGACACAAAATCGAGAGATTTATTAGTTGAAAAAGGTCCTATAAGAGATTTATTAATAGTAAATGGTCCTAAAGATAAATTATCTAGACATTTCTCTTCTTCACATTACACACGAAATATATCAAATGGAGAGAAACAAGATAGAATATGGCTGGTGTATTGGAAGGATATTGATAAAGCATTTTGTTTCTGTTGCAAATTATTTAAAAAAAGTCTCCAAAAAGGTAAATTAGTAAATGAAGGGTATAACGATTGGATACATCTTTAGTGAAAGGCTTAAAGAACATGAAACAAGTAATGATCACCTCATTAGCATGAACATTTGGTTTGAATTACGTCGAAGATTAGAAAAAAATTAAACAATTAATAAAGATATTCTAAATCAAATTAACGAAGAAAAAAAAACATTGGAAGGAAGTATTGCGAAGAATAATTTCATGTGTAAAATATCTAGCTAAACGTAGTATACCATTTCGTGGATCAAATGAGAAAATTTATGAAAATAATAATGGAAATTTTCTAGGTTTAATTGAAATGCTTGCAGAGTGGAATCCAATAATGAAAGAACATATTCGACGAATTATAAATAGTGAAACTCATTTCCATTATCGCAATCATAAAATACAAGATGAATTGATTAATATGTTAGCTAGTGAAATAAAAAGTGCAATTATTGAAAAAATTAAAGAATCAAAATATTTTTCAGTAATACTTGATTGTACTCCTGATGCAAGTCATCAGGAGCAAATGTCTTTGATAGTACGTTGTGTAGATGTTTCTATAAGTCCAATAAAAGTAGAAGAGTATTTTTTAGAATTTTTAAAAGTGAATGACACAACTGGATAAGGAATTTTTGAAGAATTAAAAAATATGCTAAAAACTCTTGATCTTAATATTGATGACATACGAGGTCAAGGATATGATAATGAGTCTAATATGAAAGGAAAACATCAAGGAGTACAAAAAAAACTCTTAGACATAAACCCTAGAGCATTTTACACGCCATGTGGTTCGCATAGTCTTAATTTAACACTTTGTGATATGGCAAACTGTTGTGTGAAAGTACAAGATTTTTTTGGAGTGGTAAACCGTATTTATACATTGTATGCTAATTCTACAAGCGATGGCAAATTTTTAAAAATAATGTAAATGGTTTAACTGTTAAGTCGTTGTCTACCACACGATGGGAAAGTCGTGTAGAAAGTGTTAAAGCAATTAGGTTCCAAGCTCCTGAAATTAGAGAAGCTTTACTTGAATTAGCAGAAACTGATAATGAGTCTAAAACAAAGAGTGAGGTTAAATCTTTAGCAAAACATGAACTTGGAGATTTTGAGTTTTTATTAGCCTTGGTTATTTGGTATGAAATATTGTTTGCTGTTAACTTAGTGAGCAAAAAATTACAATCTGAAGACATGCTTATTAATGTTGCTATAGAACAAGTAGAAGGGTTGATCCATTTTTTTGAAAATTTGAGAGAAACTGGACTCAAACAAGCCATAATTGGCGCTACACAAATTTCTACTGAAATGGAAGTTGAACCTGTGTTTTATGAGAAACGTCAAATTCGTAGGAAAAAACATTTTGATGAGAATGCTGATAACGAGCCAAAACAATCGTCTGAAAAATCTTTTAAAATTAATTATTTTTATTATATTGTAGATCGAGCTATTGGTTCACTTAAGAAAAGGTTTGATCAATATAAAGCATATGAAGTTCTCTTTGGATTTTTATTTAGCTCGGATAAATTAAATTCATTAGACGATACCCAACTGAAAACATGTTGCGATCATCTTGAAATTGTTCTAAGACATGAAATGTTTTCTGATCTTGACGGAAAAGATTTATTTGGAGAACTAAAAATTTTACGATAGATTTTACCAAAAGAAACAAAGACAGCTATTGATATACTAAACTTTTTTGAAAAGCAAGACTATTTTGCAAATGCATTCATTACTTATAGAATTTTATTAACTATACCTATTACTGTTGCGTCTGCAGAAAGAAGTTTTTCCAAATTAAAATTATTGAAATCTTATCTCAGATCGACAATGTCACAAGAAAGACTAAATGGACTAGGTTTAATATCTATTGAAACTGGTTTTTTCGAAAAAAATGATATGAGTACCATAATTGGTGATTTTGCATCTAAACATGTGAGACGATCATTTTTTAATTGATAGTTTATGTCGTGTATTTCTTCTACTGATATGCATCTAAACTACTAAATTTGATGTTTTGTTGTTTTGTTTATTAAGGTTTTTTCATGGAACTCCTACAAGATGCTGGAATTTTAGAGAGATCAAAGATTTTTGAAGATACCAAGGTTTTGCATCTTGAAAGGTATTTTTAAATGAATTTATATAAAATTATGATTGATATAGAATGTACGCTACTTATATTTTTCAATTGAATTCGTATAATATATATAAGTATATATACATGACATTGAAACCAATGTAATACTAAAATTAGTATTAGAATATGTAAAGAAGGTCCAATTTATTTTTTTGCACAAGGCCCTCAAAATCTTAGGACCGGCCCTGTTCAAGGAATAGTACCAACATGTATTGACCTTCACTATGGACGTCCAAGAACAATAAGAAATTACAAAATTAGAAGAACGTGGATTATGGATGATAAATATCAACACACTTACCATGCAAGCGGGATATTTACCATCAGAGATTTATGACAAAGCTTAATAACACAGTACTTGTTTCTTGTACATATCCTTCATCTTTACCAGGGCCGGTGCTAAGATTTTGAGGGCCTTGTGCAAAAAAATAAATTGGGCCTTCTTTACATATTCTAATACTAATTTTAGTATGACATTGGTTTCGATGTCATGTATATAAACTTATATATATTATACGAATTCAATTGAAAAATATAAGTAGCGTACATTCTATATCAATCATAATTTTATATAAATTCATTTAAAAATACCTTTTAAGTTGCAAAACCTTGGTATCTTCAAAAATCTCTGATCTCTCTAAAATTCCAGCATCTTGTAGGAGTTCCATGAGAAAACCTTAATAAACAAAACAACAAAACATCAAATTTAGTTGTTTAGATGCATATCAGTAGAAGAAATACACGACATAATGTATCATTTAAAAAATGATCGTCTCACATGTTTAGATGCAAAATCACCAATTATGGTACTCATATCATTTTTTTCTAAAAAACCAGTTTCAATAGATATTAAAGCTAGTCCATTTAGTCTTTCTTGTGACATTGTCGATCTGAGATAAGATTTCAATAATTTTAATTTGGAAAAACTTCTTTCTGCAGACGCAACAGTAACAGGTATAGTTAATAAAATTCTATAAGCAATGAATGCATTTGCAAAATAGTCTTGCTTTTCAAAAAAGTTTAGTATATCAATAGCTGTCTTTGTCTCTTTTGGTAAAATCTCTCGTAAAATTTTTAATTCTCCAAATAAATCTTTTCCGTCAAGATTAGAAAACATTTCATGTCTTAGAACAATTTTAAGATGGTCGCAACATGTTTTCAGTTGGGTATCGTCTAATGAATTTAATTTATCTGAGCTAAATAAAAATCCAAAGATATCTTCATATGTTTTATATTGATCAAACCTTTTCTTAAGTGAACCAATAGCTCGATCTACAATATAATAAAAATAATTAATTTTAAAAGATTCTTCAGACGATTGTTTTGGCTCGTTATCAGTATTCTCATCAAAATGTTTTTTTCCTACGAATTTGACGTTTCTCATGAAACACAGGTTCAACTTCCATTTCAGTAGAAATTTGTGTAGCGCCAATTATGGCTTGTTTGAGTCCAGTTTCTCTCAAATTTTCAAAAAAATGGATCAACCCTTCTACTTGTTCTATAGCAACATTAATAAGCATGTCTTCAGATTGTAATTTTTTGCTCACTAAGTTAACAGCAAACAATATTTCATACCAAATAACCATGACTAATAAAAACTCATAATCTCCAAGTTCATGTTTTGCTAAAGATTTAGCCTCACTCTTTGTTTTAGACTCATTATCAGTTTCTGCTAATTCAAGTAAAGCTTCTCTAATTCCAGGAGCTTGGAACCTAATTGCTTTAACACTTTCTACACGACTTTCCCATCGTGTGGTAGACAACGACTTAACAGTTAAACCATTTACATTATTTTTAAAAATTTGCCATCGCTTGTAGAATTAGCATACAATGTATAAATACGGTTTACCACTCCAAAAAAATCTTGTACTTTCACACAACAGTTTGCCATATCACAAAGTGTTAAATTAAGACTATGCGAACCACATGGCGTGTAAAATGCTCTAGGGTTTATGTCTAAGAGTTTTTTTTGTACTCCTTGATGTTTTTCTTTCATATTAGACTCATTATCATATCCTTGACCTCGTATGTCATCAATATTAAGATCAAGAGTTTTTAGCATATTTTTTAATTCTTCAAAAATTCCTTATCCAGTTGTGTCATTCACTTTTAAAAATTCTAAAAAATACTCTTCTACTTTTATTGGACTTATAGAAACATCTACACAACGTACTATCAAAGACATTTGCTCCTGATGACTTGCATCAGGAGTACAATCAAGTATTACTGAAAAATATTTTGATTCTTTAATTTTTTCAATAATTGCACTTTTTATTTCACTAGCTAACATATTAATCAATTCATCTTGTATTTTATGATTGCGATAATGGAAATGAGTTTCACTATTTATAATTCGTCGAATATGTTCTTTCATTATTGGATTCCACTCTGCAAGCATTTCAATTAAACCTAGAAAATTTCCATTATTATTTTCATAAATTTTCTCATTTAATCCACGAAATGGTATACTACGTTTAGCTAGATATTTTACACATGAAATTATTCTTCGCAATACTTCCTTCCAATGTTTTTTTCTTCGTTAATTTGATTTAGAATATCTTTATCAATTGTTTAATTTTTTTCTAATCTTCGACGTAATTCAAACCAAATGTTCATGTTAATGAGGTGATCATTACTTGTTTCATGTTCTTTAAGCCTTTCACTAAGATGTATCCAATCGTTATACCCTTCATTTACTAATTTACCTTTTTGGAGACTTTTTTTTAAATAATTTGCAATAGAAACAAAATGCTTTATCAATATCCTTCCAATACACCAGCCATATTCTATCTTGTTTCTCTCCATTTGATAAATTTCGTGTGTAATGTGAAGAAGAGAAATGTCTAGATAGTTTATCTTTAGGACCATTTACTATTAATAAATCTCTTATAGGACCTTTTTCAACTAATAAATCTCTCGATTTTGTCTAGATTATCCCAAGTTCTTGGATCATAAATGTTCAACTCTACTGGAATTGATGAACATGGTTCTTTATTACAAAAAAAATTCAAGATTTGGATGTTCATTATGATCAAGATTATTAACTTGTTTGTTACTACCAAGAGCTATATCATTAATATTTTCATTTCTATTCTGAACTAGATTATCAACATGTTCATTCATATTGTGACCTAAAACATTCACTAATTCATTTTCTTTTGAAGTTTCAACTACACTTTCTTGTTCTTCAACAAAAAACTTATTAAGGGCTCCTTTTTGAGATTGGGTTAATTGTTCCAGCCTTCTTTTTTTCTTTTGTTTCTCATAACCAGATGCATATTTTTTAGGAAACATTTTTTTGTAATAAAAAACTATGTCTAGTAATCAAATTAGTTAAGTTGAAACAAAACAACCTGATTGAAGTCGTAAACAAATCTGATGTGTAAATTTGCTTTAGAATCTCCTGAAGTAAGCCTGCAAGAATAATAAGACACTTTATCCATTAAGAAACAGAAGTCTCATTATATAGATTATCTACCACAACTGTTTGTGTATCTAAAACTACATTAAAACTATATTTGTCGAAAATGTATTCTAGTTCCTAGATGCAGAATCAGTGTTCAATAAATTTACTCAAGTAGTCTAGTGAAAGACATATGTTATGGTATCATACAGTGCAAGAGCTTTGCTACGGAAAAGCCGCAAAACATATTAGATATAGTGCAAGAGCAGATCAGACATTTGATGTCCATCCATAATCCCAGTTTAGTAAGCCAACACTACACTAAAACAGATAGAATGATCAATGATCTAATAAGGGACTGGACTAGGTTACAGTACCAAACAGCTCATCCTGAGCAGTACGATATCATTGAAGATGGAAATAAGATCCATAAATCAGATGTGCTATACGATCAAAATATAACACTTTACTACTTACTAGCATAAATCAGATGTGCTATTACTAAACCTTTATAGTGCTGAAATTGAATAGTATTCAAATTGAATAGGCCAGAAAACATATCTATAGTATTGAAATTGAATAGCATCGCTGAGTCACTGACCTTTATAGTGCTTAACTGCTTATCCTTTTGGCTTTTGGAGAAACAGTTCCAACTTCCAAGCTGAGCTTACTGCTTATCCTTCTGAGTTCTGGCTTTTGTTGCTCCAAAAATGTATAATAGTAGAGTAGATCAAAACATTTCTAGGAAGATGGAAAGATTATTTTAAGAAGATGAAAAGGTTTCTTTTGAGTTGAGTAGATCAAAAAAAATTCAGTTGAAGCAAAATATTGGGCATTGTAACTGGGCCTATAGAAAGAATGGGAAAAAATGGACCTTCATTTTAACTGGGCCCTGTGCAACCGCACAGGTCAGGCCCAAGGCCGGCCCTGATCTTCACCTGACTCTGACTGACACGATTCACATGCAGAGCTGGACCCCATTCATAACCAAAATGAAATAGGAACAGCAGTTCCCTACAGCAGTAAATTTGGTTTGGTTCTCAATGCATATATATATCTCTTATGATGTAACTTCAGAAGTCAGGTAGACATGTAAAAGTGTGCATGTTTTTTCCATCTCAACGGTATCTTTTTTATATCTCTAGTGACCTGTGACTAAGTAACAATGCTACAGTTATAGAAAGAACATATGCATTGCACAATGTCATGCGTAGTCAGCAGAAGAGACGTATCATCTACATTGTGCACGCCCTAAATCTTACTACTAGCACTCAACTCAAGTAGCGGTTTGTGGTGCATAGTAGTTGCAACAATGTAAGCCTTCACAGGCCATCCCTAATCGTCTCATATTTTTGCATAATCAGACCCTTTGGGACTAGTTCCATTTTAAACTAGGAGTGGAACGTGTCTGACACAAGGCAAACATATATACATAAACACGATGTCCGCTCATAGATTAACAAATTCTATCAATTTTAGTACACTTGGTTGGGCAGTCCCACCATCTACAATTATACTCATTGGTTGATAAAAAATCTCCTCACAAAGTAATAAGTTAAATTTAAACAATCAACAATGTTGTATAATTTCATGAACAAAGTATTACTCAAAATTTTGGTATTTTCTGGAACTCGCAATAAATAATGAAATATATAAGGACCTGACACACCAGCAGTAATTCTCCGCAAACAGTATTGACAATAAGGATTTCGCATATTCCCCGTACATGATTCAGCATTCTGAAATAACTTACAATACAACATAAATGAAGTTCAGGATTAGTAAATAACATTCAGAGCTTACCTGATAAAAGAGTGACTATCGAGGGGGGAAGGAAAGTTCAGACAACTGATGCGGATCAACTGGCGATGGTGCTCTAGTGAGCGCACATTGGGAAGTTGTGGTCTTTGGAAAAGCAATAACATCCCGGATTGAATTTGCACCACATAAAAGCATTACTAGCCGATCCAACCCATATGCAATTCCACCTGCAAAAAAATATAATAAAACACAATTACACACTGATCTCAGAAGAACAATTAAGCAGATTATACAAGAGTGTTATAAATAAATTATTAAGTGTGAATTGTCTATTGAACTCCCCCCACTCTTTCCACATTCTCCACCACCACCACTACGTTCATTCATATTTATTCATATGTAATAATTATGTAATTGTCTCTTTGTATTCTTTGTAAGCCTATAAATAGGCCATTGGATGAATCATTTGTAATAGATGAAAAACCTATGAATGAGAATAATCTTCTTTTCTCTCGTCTCTATTTCCTTTGTTTATTGTTTCTATTATTTTATAAGACGTTATCAGCACGAGTCTCTATCTTTCGAGTCTCAAGTTCATCCGAAGAAAAAGAAAAATGTTTGGTCTTATATATGTAAGTATGTTAATCTCAAGTTCATCTTATTATTATTTTTTTTTTAACTTTTGATCATTTCCTTAAGATCAATATAACTTAGTATGCTCTACACTCGCCATTTTTTATGGATCTTGTGTATCAGAAAAGTTATATTTTGAGCTCTTTTTTTAGTTCTAATTATGCATATAATTTCATTATGTTCTTATTTTTCAAAACTCTTGATAATAACCGACAAGAATTGCTTGTCATGAGTTTTGGATGTTGAAATTCATTTGAATACCGAAAGTCTCAAAGAGACAATTGATGGATTTAAAGAATCATCGAAATGAGATCATAAAAAAGCTATAATTTTCTTTTGTCACAATCTCCCTGAAGGAGTGAAAGATGATTGTATCAAAATCAATGATCCTGAAGATCTCTTGAAATTTAAATAAAATATTGTTCATCTAGCAAAAAGAATTATGTGAGAATTTGATATATCAAAATTAAAGATCCCGAAGATCTCTCGAAATGAAGAAAATATTGTTTGTATAATAACAATACAATGAGTATGAATTGATGACGATCCTGTAGATCTAAATATGCATAACTGTGGCTAACTATAAATGTATGGAAAAATGACGATTTCGTCTTATATATTGGACATACTCCATTCCCCGAAGTGAATGTGATGCTATATAATTGTTCTAGTGATTTTAGCCATGAGGGTACCTATCATCGTGGCCATAGATGTGGACTTGGATAATGAAAATAAAATAAAATGTATAAACAATCTATCATTGACGTATGATGCAAGACCATCGGTCACATACCTGTAGTACGGTAATGTATTTTGTTGATCTATATCAAGAATTATTAAAGAATAAAGGAAAGAATTAACTGATGGTCATAACCTCAATGATATGATACACTTAAAGGTGCCAGATTTCTCTGTCCATTCTGGAGATGGAAGTGATAATCACCAGAAGTAATAAATATACTATCCTGAAGATAAAAAATCATGATCACCAGAAGTGATGAAAATGATTTATCATTTCAAGTTACTTTATTTATAAGTTTTGTTTTTATTGGCATTTTTTTTCTCTTTATCTAGATTATGAATATGTATCAATCCAAGATCCAAGTTGGGAATATATGTCTTGTAGACAGTGCTACTACACACACCATTCTTAAAGATAAGAAATATTTTTCTAATCTGAGAAATGATCAAGCACATGTCAATACCATATCAGACTGTGCAAAGATAATTGAAGGCTCCGGAAGAGCAAATTTTATAATGCCAGAAGGCACAACATTTATAATTGAAAATGCATTATTTTCGCCTAAGTCTCAAAGAAACTTATTAAGTTTTAAAGATATTCGTCTAAATGGATATCATATTGAGACTATGAATGAAAGAGGTATTAAATATCTTTGTATTACCTCAATTATGATGGGCAAAAAAGTGTATGTTAGAAAAATTACCAACTTTCTCATTTGGATTGTATTATACATATATAAGAATGGTTGAATCATATCACAGTAAACCCGAAATTTACTGATATTGTAAACCATAAGTTTACAAAGATGGTTAAGGTTTGGCATGACCGGTTAGACCATCCCGATTCATTACTGATGCGAAAATAATTGAGAAATCATGTGGTCATTCATTGAAAAACCAGAAGATTTTTCAATCCCATGAATTTTCTTGTATTGCTTGTTCCAAAGAAAAGTTAATTACAAGGTCCTCACCAGCCAAAATAAAGAACGAATCACTATCATTTTTAAAACAAATTCATGCTGATATATGTGGTCCGATTCATCCCCCGTGTGGACCGTTTCGGTATTCTATGGTTCTAATTGACGCATCAACTCGATGGTCACATGTGTGTTTATTATCATCTCGTAATTTGGCTTTTGCAAGATTACTTGCACAAATAATTCGGTTGCAGGCACATTTTCCTGATTATCCGATAAAGACAATTCGTCTTGATAATGCTGGTGAATTTACATCCCAATCTTTTATGAATTATTGTATGTCAATTAGGATAAAAGTGGAACATCCAGTAGCCTATGTTCACACTCAAAATGGTTTGGCAGAATTATTTATAAAATGGATCCAATGAATTGCTAAACCAATGCTTATGAAATCAAATCTCCCCGTTTGGGCCTTGGGACAGGCTGTTTTACATGCAGCACAACTTATACGGATCCGGCCAACCAGTTATAATGATAATTCTCCCTTACAATTGGTTCATGGTTAGGAACTAAATATTTCCCATTTACGAATTTTCGGATGTGCGGTATATGTCCCAATCAATCCACCACAACGCACAAAAATGGGACCTCAAAGGAGGGCGGGAATATATGTTGGGTATGAATCTCCATCTATAATCAAGTATATTGAACCGACGACTGGAGATTTGTTTACTGCAAGGTTTGCAGATTGTCACTTTGATGAATCACTATTCCCAATATTAGGGAGAGATAATAAACAGTTGGAAGAAGAGATTTCATGGAATGAATTATCATTGAAAAGTTTAGATCCTCGAACAAAAGAAAGTGAATTAGAAGTTCAAAGGATAATTCATTTGCAAGGTATTGCAAATCAACTGCCAGACGTATTTACTGACCACAAAAGAGTAACAAAATCTCATATTCCAGCTGTAAATGCTCCTGTCAAAATTGATGTCCCTGAAGGACAACCTATAATTGCTAGTGAGACTAAGGCACGCTTGAAGCGTAGTAGACCACTTGGTTCCAAAGATAAACATCCTCGAAAAAGAAAAGGAGCAAATAACCATGATTGTCAAATCGAGGATGTCTCTCCAGAAGAGACCATTGACATAGTTAATAATGAAGAGAATCAGGTACCTGAAATTAATGAAAATGAAGAGATCTCGATTAACTATGTCATTACGGGAAGAAGATGGGACCGAAATAATATAATTGTCGACAATATTTTTGTATATAATATAGCGCGCGATATCATAAATGAAAACGAGGATCATGAACCTACCTCTGTGGAAGAGTGTAGAAATAGAAATGATTGGCCAAAATGGAAAGAGGCAATTAAGTCTGAATTAGACTCGTTTGAAAAACGATGGGTTTTTGGACCTGTAGTCCGAACACCAAAAGAGATCAAACCAGTAGGCTATAAATGAGTATTTGTACGAAAAAGAAATGAACGAAAGGAGATTACTAGATATAAAGCACGGCTTGTCGCACAAGGTTTTACCCAGATGCCTGGTGTTGATTATGAAGAGACATATTCTCCTGTGGTGGATGCAATAATATTTCAATATTTGATATATCTGGCAGTGCATGAAAGACTTGAAATGCGCCTCATGGATGTGGTCACGGCCTATTTGTATAGTTCGTTAGACCATGATATATATATATATGAAAATCCCTGAAGGATTTAAAGTGCCAGAAGCACATAATGATAATTCCCGGAAAATTTACTCAGTTAAGTTAAACAAAGCGTTATATGGATTGAAACAATCAGGACGGATGTGGTATAACCGTCTGAGTGAATTTTTAATAAAAGAGAGTTATAATAATGATCCTATATGCCCATGTGTGTTTATAAAAAGTTTAGGATCAAAATTTGTTATAATTGCTGTTTATGTTGATGATTTAAATATCATTGGAACTCCTGAAGAGTTATTACAAGCCGTGCAATGTTTAAAGAGAGAATTTGAAATGAAAGACCTTGGAAAAACAAGATATTGTTTAGGTCTTCAAATTGAACATTTGAAAGAAGAGATTTTTTTGCATCAATTCACTTATCTGGAAAAAGTACTTAAAAGGTTTTACATGGATAAAGCTCATCCATTAAGTACTCCCATGGTAGTGAGGTCATTAGATGTTAATAAAGATGTGTTTAGACCTCGTGAGGAACATGAAATACTACTTGGTCCTGAAGTACCATATCTTAGTGCCATTGGAGCATTGATGTATCTTGCTAACAATACACGTCCTGATATATCTTTTGCGGTAAATTTGTTGGCAAAATATAGTTCCTCACCAACTCGAAGACATTGGAATGGTATGAAACATATATTTAGATATCTTCGAGGGACCATGGATATGGGCTTGTATTATTCTAACCTGTCCAAATCAGATTTAGTTGGGTATGCAGATGCAGTCTGATCCACATAAAGCCCGATCGCAATCTGGATATGTGTTCACCTGCGGAGGAACAACAATTTCATGGCGTTCTACAAAGCAAACACTAGTAGCAACTTCAACTAATCATGCAGAAATATTGGCAATCCACGAGGCAAGTCGTGAATGTGTTTGGTTGAGGTCGATATCTCAATATATCCAGAGAACGTGTGGCCTTTCAGTCGATAAAGATATCCCCACAACCTTATTGCATAGCTCAGCTAAAGGATGGCTACATCAAAGGTGATAAAACGAAGCATATCTCACCAAAGTTCTTCTTCACTCATGATCTTCATTAAAAGGGTGAAATCATTGTTAACCAAATAGAATCAAGCGACAATCCAGAAGATTGCTCGATGTGACCCTATCACCCCAACTTTTGGAAAGGATGGTAGAATTGATCGAGATTTGAGATACGACTTTTGAAAGTCCTAATCGGATGATCTCGTCAGGGGGAGAGATGATATGCGCTGCACTCTTTTTCCCTTCACCAAGTTTTGTCCCACTGGGTTTTCTTGATAAGGTTTTTAATGAGGTAGCATCTTCATTGCATATCATTGTTAAAGATTATGTATTCTTTTCCTTCACTAGGGTTTTTCCCATTTGGGTTTTACCTAGTAAGGTTTTAACGAGGCATATTCTTATTTACATTCAATAGACATTCAAGGGGGAGTGTTATAAATAAATTATTAAGTGTGAATTGTCTATTGAACTCCCCCCACTCTTTCCACATTCTCTACCACCACCACTACATTCATTCATATTTATTCATATGTAATAATTATGTAATTGTCTCTTTGTATTCTTTGTAAGCCTATAAATAGGTCATTGGGTGAATCATTTGTAGATAGATGAAAAACCTATGAATGAGAATAATCTTCTTTTCTCTCGTCTCTATTTTCTTTGTTTATTGTTTCTATTATTTTATAAGAAAGATAAGACTTTTGAATTATAACAGAAAATTATACACAGAACAATTAAAGGCTCATGGATAGAAGAGCATACACCTATATAAGTTGCATTCCCAACTCGTATTTCTGTTTGTGGTACAGGGAAACCAAAGGTCATATATTATGAAGCAAAATAGCAAATACTAAAAAAAAAAAATTGAAGGGACCATAAAGGGGGGACTAAATGTAACTGAAAATTACACACAGAACAATTAAAGGCTCATGGATATAAGAGCATACAGCAATATAAGTTGCAATCCCAACTCGGAATTCTCTTTGTGGTACGGGAAAACCAAAGGTCACCAACTTCAGATAGTGAAGAATACATATAGATTATGAAGGAAGCAAAATAGCAAATACAGAAAAAGGTGAAGGGAATATAAAGGGAGAACTAAATGGTGTAAGTATAAGATGACACTGTGTCTGCAACGCTTCGTTGGGGGAAAAGGCCCCAAACCGCGTTGGGAGTCTTGAGACAAGAGAGTGGCATTGCATCCAGCAAGATTAACTGCAAACTTAAACATCTCCACTTGGAAATTGTGTTATGTCAGACACTTGCACTCACTTGCACTGGACACACAACCAACATTACACTACCTATTTGCAAAATAATATTTTCGAATTGTCTATGTTGAACGTAGCATGTTGTTCGATTAGATGTGTCCATGCTCATGCTTCTTATAACAACATTACCCTTCAAACTGGATGTAACATAGCCAGCGACGAGAAATAACTTTTGAGGGACAATTATCTGAGAACTTGGTATCGGTGTTATGTATGGACCTATTAGTTATCAATGAAACCATATATATGGGAAGTATCAGTAGGCAAAATACTCATCTAATTTGGCTGTTACATCTCGATATCATCTGCCATTCAAATAATGGGGAAAACACAGCCATGCATATAAGAAGAATTTGGGTTAGTTGTCTCGCTGAGATACTTGCATGTACCACCCAAAACAGTTTTAAGTATTTTATCAACTTGATTAGTTGTGAACCTATATTGTAAGAACTGTAGGGAGGATCAATATTAATTTGGAAGATAAGCACAGGAGAAGAAGGACAACACATCTAGGAAAGCAATAATATAGAGTTGTCATGGAGAAATAGGATGCTATATTTGCACTTCCAGATGCACGAGTCAGGATGGGCCCATAGTTAAGAGCATTCACGGAGCTACATACAGCTTAGGGTAGACGGCCGCCCACCCTTGGTTTTCAGATCTCCGCTAATATGTAGGTATCATGTATGTTTTGTATATTTTTTGTACAAAAAATTATTTATGAACTGGACTGAGCTCTGTCGGTTAGGGTGTTCTGACTTATGGACGGGGTTCTTGGGTTCGATTCCTGCTTACTTTTTATTTCTTTTGCTTTTAATTGTTTCTCAGATTTAGTAGCAATTTTCTTTGCTAAGATGTTTTTAAATTGAAACTCAATTGCATATATAGCTCTTGAAAGTATTTTTGTTTATCTTTCTCCAAATGTAATTAATATTAAAATTCATGAAAATAAGTTTCTAAAAAGATCTATATGATCTGGCCATGCTTCCTTTGTATGTAAATGATGCAGTAAGGCTGGCAATTGACCCGAGCCCGATCCGAGCCCGATCAAGTCCGACCCGTTTTTAGTAAGACTTGGGCCTGTTTTTTTTTCGGACCCGGGCTCAACAAATAAGCCCGATTAAATTTTCAGGCTGGGTTCGGGTGCGTATGAGTCCGACCCGAACCCAACCCGATTTATATAAGTCCAATAAATATATATTTTTCATTATTTCTGCCCCTTCCCTTTCCCCGTCCCTTCCTCTCTCTCCCCTTTTCCCGTCGCTCATCTCCCCCCTTTCCCATCCCTTCATCTCTTCGGGGCTTCGAGCGCTTCGTCTTCCGCAAAAATTCAAAACGTCACCTTCTCTTTCCCTATATCTCTCTCATCAATCATCATGAACGCAAAAAATTAGATTGCCTCCTTTTATCCATCATCAACCCTAACCCTAGCTACCAATTCAATCTCTTCACCCTTAAACCCCATCTTAATCTGTAATCTGAAGAGTGAAGAGGGGATCTCAACCTGTAAACTTGACCTTGCGATTCGGCTACAAGCCTACAACAGATGAACAACACCAGATCCAGCTCCTTCTCGCCGCTCTCTTTTGCACCGCAGAGTCGCAGACATAGGTCAGACCTTGCGATTTGTACATTATTTGTTATTTTGTATTGACTAATTTGAACAGTTCATTCAAATTTCAAAGTGCTTCACAAGTTGGACTGTTTTGATTAGATTGAAGAACCTAGGAAAAGGAATTGTGAGGAGTTTAATTTTGATCATGGCGTGTTGCCTATCAATTTTGTTGTAGATATTTCCAGACCGGTGCATTTGTTTCTCTATGTTTAATTGTTCATGAATGAGGTTATTAGGAAAAAGAATAAAGACGGAACCGACATGAATCTTATTTATGTTTTAGTATAGTTTAATTAGTTGTTATGTTTTCCTTTGCTAATTCAACAATGATGCTGTTAAAAATATACTGTATTACTTTTTCTTTTCTAATAATTTCATGGTGCAGCAAGGGTATATGCATAGCCTCAAAATCCAGATCTAACAAATTTAAACATGAGAATTTTTTTAAAGATTAATTATTTGTTCAAGTATCGCACTCAACCATATCATGTCTTGCATCTGCAAAAATGCTTTAGTATTTGAATCCCCCTATTATAAATCTGTTAAACAATTATTAGTTGTCCTTTCTAGTATGCTCTTCATTAATCCAGAATAACATGATTAGTATTTGCATCTTCATCTTTTGCTTCAAACACAATGGATTCAGTATTTGTGCATTTCCAGCATGCTCTGTATAGATTGTTAATATGCATTATGCTGATATCTGTACAGATAGAAAGAAGATTATGTATAGATAGAAGATTATGAATCTATGATTATCTAATGGCTGATGCAGATAAAAACATAATGGCTGATTGATGATTTCTATCAGAGCCGGGCCAATTTGAGAAAACTCGAAGAAGATCAATTTTTTAGTATGTCAAAACAAGAGGATTGTCTCTCGGGCTCCCGTTAATAGCAGACATGACTAATAAACCTTCAGGATCTAAACAGTAGAGCAAAGATATAAACCTCACACACGAGATAAAATTTTAACTATGTAAATAGACAAGGAAATCATCATTTACTTGTCATTATGTATCATCCACAAACAATGATCAATGTAAAGAATGGCTCAGAAAATAACCAACATATTCTTTATCACAACTGACTATGATGATGGTTAAGATAGCTTTCCTGTTTATATATCCTTGGAGCAACCCTAATCATGCATCATTTATATGAGTAAATCATTTGAGTTTATGACTTCTTCATATAGTTCATTTGCAATGAGGATGTAAATGCATTATTAATCTGATTCATATTCAATTGCTACGTTGGCAGCCAGATCCTTCGACTAAGAGCAAGAGGTCATTAGACTCATAACCCATAGCATAAAAACAAAAACAGCTAGTTGCAGTAATTAAGAAAACACAACATTTTCATGGCCATGCAAGACAGTGCAACTTTTCATTTCTCTATCCTGAAAAGCAATGGGGTTGTCATGGTCACTTAAAGAGGCTTCACTTCATAGTTCATACAAAAAAACACCTGTTTAGATTTTAGAATAGCCAAGTAAGTAGGATTAAGTCAAATGTCAGGCAATAAAAAATCCCTTCATGAAAAAAGAAGTGTTAAAGATAGTTGCATTTAGCACTGGTGGAAGAGTGTTGGACCAATATCGTAGTTCTTTGCTCCCAAGGACAGTTGAGGCCCTTATATGTGGCCAAGATTGGTTAAAGAACTCTATCAAAGGTATAACTAACTGGACATTTTTGGTTTATAATCCTAATTTCTTATCCTTATACTTATTATTGTATTGTAGGACAAGATGGAGCCTCAAAGTTACAAATTCATTGTGCCGCTCTAGGTTCAGTGATAGTTGATGAAGAGAAAGATGATGCATGGTATAATATTTTATATCTTATTTATTAAACAATATTTTATATCTTATTTAAAGTACTTCTATAGATTTATGCCCTTTACATATATCGTTATTTTTTGACAGATGACTCTTATTGCGGGGACATGACATGCAGTTACAGAGCTACTGAACAATCTCTTGCTACTACAAACAAGAGCTTAATTTTTTCATGTCTTCAATTTAAACTATCAATAGAATATCAACTACTTTGAACTAAATGTTGAATATTCTTAAAAGACTTTGGACAATTGTGGTTTGTTTAATTTTAAAAACTGGGTTGTGAACTTGTGATGTTATCTTGTATTATTTTTTATGCTTGAAAATATTTTTGTATGAGTGAATGATTATTTTGATGAGCGTCATATGCTTTGATAAATTGATATTATCTTGTATTGTTAAATATAAAAAAAATAATGTTGATAATTGTTCTTTTAAAGAAATCGGGCCGGGCTCGGACTTTTTTGGTTAATTCAGGCCCGGGCTTGGGCCTGTATTTTGGAGCCCGATGCAAAATCGGGCCGGGCTTGGACCCAGAAAAATAAATTCGGGCTCTGGCTCGGGCTTATATAAGTCTGGCCCAAGTCCGGCCCGTTGCCACCCCTAATCTGAAGTCATCGTACTTGTGAAATGTACAAGTTTCCCTATACGATCTAACAAAAAAATAGGGATCATCGATATTTGTTTTATAATTAAATAACGATAAAAATAAATCTAGACTACTTGAAAATAATAAAATAAACATGTGCATTGCATGTGATCATTTTTTATTTTTGTTGTTTCACAATTCGTTGATGCACAAACTACACTGTAATTTTATAATGCCCATGCCGAGTAAAACTTCCTACATCTACCACTAGGTTGGAGCAAAAAAGAAGGGGAGCAACAATGAAGAAGATAAGAAAGAGGAAGAAGTAGAAACAAAGACTAATTAGAAAGAATAAAAAAAAAGTAAAAGAAGGTTGTGGTGTGAGCTGTGGATGTTAGTGAATAAAAGGTAATAAAATTAGGGGGGGGAGGGGAGGGAGGATGAGAAAAGCGGGGACTGTTTAGAGTAGAGTGTTTAAATTAGTTGGTTTGGGATTTATTGAATTCAAACATGAATTGTAAATTAAGACACTAGTCGCACTATAAATCCTGACATGATAATTATTTTATACAAATCAACTTTCAGAAAAAAGATCCAGTTAATACATACTGTATCAGTAAATACTATCCAATAAAATGCAAAATCAATATAAATAAAACCTTGCATGTGAAACGAATATATATAGTCCCCTTCTGTTATGCACTAGCCTTCGTGTGCACTCACCGTTCGGACCTTCTTATCGACGATCCGAACCGTTCACATTGATCTACACATCTAAATTAGTCTAAATATGTAAAATCAAGTCATTTGAAATTCATTTACCCATCCATTATGTCATTATAAAAAAAAATATCCAACCAAACAATTTTGTAACACTTCAATGGATGGACAAATAAATTTCAAATGACTTCATTTTACATATTTAGACTAAGTTAGACGCGTCAATGTGAACAGTTCGGATCGTCGATACGAAGGTCCGAAAGGCGAGTACACACGAAGGCTAGTGCACAACGGAATGGGACTATATATATATATATATATAAGGAATGCTCCATAGCAAACCACTGAAGCCGTTGTTGGGTGTTAACACTTAAGCCGTTGTTGCAAATAATGGCTTCAGTGTTAACATAATTGAAGCCGTTGTTGGAAAAAATGGCTTCAATGGTTTGCATACCCGTTTGCAATGGAGCATTGCCATATACATATATATATATATATATATATATATATATATATATATATATATAGATATAGGGAAAGGATCCGTTGCACACTACTTTGGTGCTCACCGCGTGAACACTACGCCTTCGGGCGTTCATATCGAAAATCCGAATCGTTCACATTGATCTACACATCTAAATTAGTCTAAATATGTAAAATCAAATCATTTGAAATTCATTTGCCCATTCATTGAAGTGTTACAAAATTATATGGCTAAAATGAATTTTGTAACACTTCAATGGATAGGCAAATGAATTTCAAATGATTTGATTTTACATATTTAGACTAATTTAGATGTGTAGATCAACGTGGACGGTTCAGATTTTGTAACACTTCAATGAATGGGCAAATGAATTTCAAATGATTTGATTTTACATATTTAGACTAATTTAGATGTGTAGATCAACGTGGACGGTTCGGATTTTCGATATGAAAGCCCCGAAGGCGTAGTGTTCACGCGGTGAGCACCAAAGCAGTGTGCAACGGATCCTTTCCCTATATATATATATATATATATATATATATATATATATATATATATATGGAAAGCTTCGGTTATGCACTCCCCCTCCGTGTGCACTCGTGTGCACTCGACCTTCCTGCCTTCGTATCGACGATCCGAACCGTTCACATTAATCTACACATCTAAATTAGCCTAATATGTAAAATCAAATCATTTGAAATTCATTTGCCCATCCATCATGTGACTATAAAAAACAATGATTTTCAGTCATACAATTTTGTAACACTTCAATGGATGGGTAAATGAATTTCAAATTATTTGATTTTACATATTTAGACTAATTTAGATGTGTAGATCAATGTGAACGGTTCGGATCGTCGATATGAACGCCCGAAGGCCTAGTGCACACGCCGTGTGCACTAGAGGAGTGCACAACCGAAGCTTTCCCTATATATATATATATATATATATATATATATAAGTTTGTAGCAATGAAGGAAAAGAGTCCAGGTTGCGTTTCCATTACCGTGTGGAGGTGCACCCATGTCAAAACACTCCAAAAGGTAACCAAATTTATCTTCTGCCTGTAAATAGAAATGCCCAGTACCAAGTAAACAGGAAGCACATTAAAGTACTTCATGGCCTATGATAAGAATATCACCACAAAAATATTAAACATCACTGACTTGTGGAATTCAAAATTATACACACAGACGGAGACACAGATTGACCCAGGTACAAGGAAATACCTTGTAGCCGATACATTTGCTCGTTATAGACAGAAACCAAAAGGACAAGCAATTTAGGATACGTACACAGTGTACACAACAAATAGTAAAAGTTAAAGCAAACCTAAAGTGAAAGATGCACCTCTGATGGCTAATAATTTTCAGGAATTGCAAGACACGGTTTCGACATGCAGTACTCCAAGTGACTAAATTCACCAATAACATACTCTTTCACCTTTTTTTTGTATGTATTTTTAGTCATGGTTTAGACTTTTAGTAACATGTAAGCCTGCAATTTCTAAGCCAACTGAAATTTAAAATATTAATTTCTAAAATACCTGATAGCAGTTCACGAGTCCCAATACATTGGCACACACCTCATTGGAACTAAATGCATCATATAAAGCTTTCCCCAATGATTCTATGTTTAAGAACTACAATCTATCCACATAAGCTAATATAGTATCATTGGCAGCATCAAATAACCTCATCTAGGTAGCAAAGCAAGGTAATCAACAAATAAAGGAAAGATTTTCCCCCCTCCTCCAACAGTTTACTATTTTAAATATTGGCCATCTCAGCCGATATCTCTTCTCGGCAAGGATAACCAATCTCGCCCGATAAGTTACAGCTGATATTTCGTTATTTCGGCCTTTTTTTTTGGGTTAAGGACTTAAGGGTTTGAAATAAACCAGGTTTTTAGACCCATTACCCATACCCGTACTTTGAATATATATATATATATATATATATATATAGTCCCCTTCCGTTGTGCACTAGACCGCCGTGTGCACTCGGCCTTCTCGCCTTCGTATTGACGATCCGAACCGTTCACATTGATCTACACATCTAAATTAGTCTAAATATGTAAAATCAAATCATTTGAAATTCATTTGCCCATCCTTCATGTGACTATAAAAAAATAACGATTTTCAGCCATACAATTTTATAACACTTCAATGGATGGGCAAATGAATTTTAAATGATTTGATTTTATATATTCAGACTAATTTAGATGTGTAGATCAATGTAAACGGTTCGGATCGTCAATACGAAGGTGGAAAGGCCGAGTGCACACGGAGGCCGAGTGCATAATGGAAGGGAACTCTCTCTCTCTCTCTCTCTCTCTCTCTCTCTCTCTCTCTCTCTATATATATATATATATATATACCAAACCCTAAACCATACTTAAATATTATTAACAATTTTG
This sequence comes from Hemerocallis citrina, assembly GCA_017893485.1. Classification (NCBI taxonomy): domain Eukaryota; kingdom Viridiplantae; phylum Streptophyta; class Magnoliopsida; order Asparagales; family Asphodelaceae; genus Hemerocallis; species Hemerocallis citrina. The sequence continues at coordinate 259,568,119 of CM030359.1, forward strand.
TATCTTTTATTTTTAGCAAGAAGTCTTTCAATATTTAGATCACTAGACAAAATGAGTTCATATCTCTAATATTTCTATTTCCCAATGAATGCGAATTCAAGAAAGTCTCTAATATATATATTTTCCCAGAGTATGAAAAATTCAAGTATAGTTATTTTTGTCATACACCCAAAAATTAACAATTATTTTATGAATAGTATTACATTATTTATTTATTTATTTATTTAATTATTAATAAAGTTTTGTCTTGAATAATATAATTGCATATATTATTAAAAATTATATTTACCATTTGTCATGTTATAAGTTTACACACATGCACATTACACTACACTACATATGAATGCACCCTATCAATAAATAGGAACTAGCCTACAATTTTTGACCTGGGAGGGTTGTGTTGACCTAGGAAGGCCTGTGTAATTATTAAAACCTAGGGGGTTAAATGTAAAAAATAGGGACACCTAAGCAACACTAGATAATTCTACACTCAACCACACTCATCCTAACCCTCCTTAGGTGGCCGGCCATCTCTCCCTTTCATTCTATATATATATGAGTATATGAGAAACTATAGTTCTTTTTCACACTCCTTTCAAAACCCTAGCCTATTTTCTATCTACCAACCTCTTCTCATGCTTTATATTTTCCATTTCCAAGCATCATATATATATATATATATATATAAAATAAAACACAAAGAAAGCTATCAAGTGGCTCTCCTTCAATCCCCAAAAATCGAAGGCTCAAATCTAACCATACAAAACATATTTTTCCCCCCAAAAGATTCCCTCCAAAACTCAAATTCAAATCCCCCCATCCAAAACAACTCCTTTATTTATTTAATTATTTCTCTCTCTCTCCCCCTCTCTCTCTCTCATTCAAAAAATTAAGAAATTTAAAAAAAATCAAAAAACAAAAAACTTAAAAACTTAAAAACTAAAAAAATTAAAAATTAAAAAACTTTAAAAATAATTCAAAAAATCAAAAACTTACAAAAAAATTTATAAAATTTGTGTTTTAAAAAATTTTAAAATTTTTTAAAATTTAAACTTTAAATAAAAAATTTTAAAATCAAAAACTTATAAAAAAATTATTAAAAATTATTTAAAAAATTAAAATTTTTCTAAAAATTTAATAAATTTTTATAAAAAAATTTAAATTTAAATTTTAAAAGTTTAAAAAAAATTAAAACATCAAAAAATTTTATATTTTAAAATTTAAATTTTAAATTTTAAAAATTTGAAAATCTCAAAGCAAACCCAAATCCAAATCCAAATGTCGAACCCCAATCAAGAGGTAGTCGCCGATATCTAATCCGCTGCTAATTCCGTATCTGTGACTCCCCTCCACCAAATCGAGCGCGAATATCAAGCAACTCTGTATCGGCAACTTCCCTCCACCAAATCGAGAGCCTCTATATGCAATACGACGACTCTAATTTTATCTTATTAACCGAATTCTCATTCTAATTTTTAATTGTGTGCAGAGAATTACTCAGTTTTTTGCTGATCCGAATTTTGTGTGCATGGGATTTAAGTTCAGAGAGAGATGATTTAGGGGTGACAAATGGGCCGGGTCAACCGGTGGCCCGCCCGCAACCCGCACGGTGAACCCGGCCCGTGAAACGCTTTGGCGGGTTCGGGTCGAACCCGGTGAACAGTACCGGGTTGATCCGGGTCGCAAATAATGCGAATCCAACCCGTTAAACCCGGCATGCGAACCCGGTTTAAAAAACCCAACCCGTAGCCAACCCGCGGGTCGACCCGCGGGGTTCGAACCGTTGGACCCGTACGGGTCGAACGTTCGACCCGTTACGGGTCGATCGTTGACCCGCGGGTTAGCCGTTGGGGGGCGCACTGTTCACCAGAACGGTCATTTGGCCGTTTTTTTTTTTTTTTGGTTTTTTTTGTTTTTTTTGGTATTTTTAGCCTATAAATACCCCTCAAAATTCCATTAAAAATTCACACCTTACTCTCTTACTCTCTCTACTATTATACATCATTTTTAAGGAATTTTTCTTCAATTATAGTATTCAACAAACAAGTCTACAACAAGGCATACACGATCAATTTTCGATCGTATCGAAATCAAAATTGAACGTCTTCAACGTCTTTAACTCTCTTCAACCCTCGTCAAATCTCCTTCAAACTCTCCTCAACTCTTCAATTGCGGAATCGGGAATCGGCAAAGCACTTCTTTCTAGTTCTATTTCTATTCTTATTTTCACGGTTTATTTTACATACGCGTATTCCACGGTGAACGGTATCAAAATTTCATACCTCTCGTTATATTTTTTTTGCGTTGTAGTCAAAATTATTGTTGATTTTTTGATCTTCTCTATCTCAACCCTCTTGTTTTTTAGATTTTTTTAATAATTCATCGTTCCTACATTGTGTATTTTTTTTACATACATTAGGACATTACTACATTATGTCTAGATCACGCGGTAGCGGTCGTAGCGGGCAAGATTCCTCCTCTTCCCGTAGGCCACCAATTGTCCCAACTAGTGAGCCCGCCCAAAAGTACCATGATCCTCCTACCCAACAATGGGGTGCACACGACGAGGTTGTAGGTGACATACAATTAGAAGAAGAAAAACAACAACCACCACCAACCGAAACCACACAATCCCGTAGTAGTAGGAAAAGTAGAGGAGAAACTAGTGATTGGCATAAGTTTTACGATTATATCCCGGACGAACATACTCCGGGTATAGATTTGAAAATTTGTAAAACATGTGTTAAAACATACAAATTCAAAAGGGGTGACAGCACCGATACAATTAGTAGACACATCCAACATAACCATAAAGACCTTCTTGCTGACTTACAAGGCCAACAAAAAATCAACCCTAGAACCGGTCTAGTTGATAGCCACCCTTATGATCCCGATCTTGTTCGTCGGGAAATGGCCCGATTAGTCATTAAGAAAGAGTTACCATTTTTCTATCTCGAGAGCAGGAACTTGAAAAATTTTAATCAAACGGCCTTAAACCCTCATTTTAGAAGAATTCCGAGAAATACATGCAAATCGGATTGTTTTAAAATGTACATCGAAATGAATGACGCTTTGATTGCAATTTTATGGAGTTTAACTTGTAGAGTAAGTTTAACTTCGGATTGTTGGACGGGTGTCAATAATATTCCAACGATGGGAATAATCTGTCATTGGATCGACAATGATTGAATTCTTCAAAAAAGAATCATATCACTTGCGGCGTTACCGTATCCCCATAGTGGCGCTGAAAGAGCAAATCGTATTATAGAAATTTGTGATGTTTTTCATATTCGCGATAAAATTATGTGTATTAGTTTTGATAATGCATCTAACAATAATGTAGCAATTACTACTTTAAAATCCGTATTAAACCCTCCATCTGATAATATTTTTCATGTTAGATGTGCATGTCATATTATAAATTTATGTGTTCAAGATGCATTAAAAATAGTCGATCCATATATAGTTAAAATTAGAAATTGTGTACATTTCATTACATTAAGTCCAAGCATATTACAAGAATGGAAAGCTTGGTGTAGGGTTAGAAATGTACCTTTTAGAAGATTTCCAAAGGATGTTAGACACCGATGGAATTCTACTTTTGATTTACTAAATGTTGTTACCGAATATAAAGCAGTTGTAAATAATTTTTGTATCGCAAAAAATATGCATAATTTTGAAATGACTCCCCCCGATTGGTTTTTTGCCGAATCTTTGTTGAAATTTTTAAAACCTTTTAAAACCGCAACTTTAAAATTTTCAAAAACATAGGTATCTACTTCTAGTAGCATTTTTATTGAATTAGTTAACATGATGCAAACATTTAACGAAATGTTAAATGATATCAATGTTGGTGAGATTGTAAAACCTGCATTCAAAAAAAATTTGAAGTATTATTTTCCTCCTCCTATGTTAATTTGTATTGCTACCGTTATGGATCCTCGTATCAAATTAGAAGGTACGAAGAGTTTGATAGAAATATTTTTTGCATTACTTGGAGAAAATGTAGAATTAGTAATTGATTGCGCTACATTTTTAGTTCAGTTTGAATCTACGTTAAATAACTTGTGTGATTATTATGATAGACATTTTGCTTCTAGTAGTTCAACTTCTGTAGTTAGTTCTTCTGGTACTTCTAAAGGTAAGGATAAAAGTAGAATTGGTGATAGAACATTTAATTTACTTGAATAAATTCAATCAAAAAAACCTAGGACTAATCAACCAAATGAATTAAATTGGTATAACCAACAAGATTCTGAGCCTTCTACTTCTCCACTAGATATTTTACAATGGTGGAAAGACCATGAACACACTTTTAGTATTCTGTCAATTATGGCTAAAGATTTACTGACTCCTCTTATCTCTACAGTTGCTTCTGAGAGTGCATTTTCTTTAAGTGGCAGGGTTCTAACTGATTACAGGAATCGCTTGAAGCCCGACTCGTTAGAGATGCTCGTTTGCACAGAAGACTGGCTAAAGGCTGAAAATAGGACACAAAGGAAAGCACTATCAACGTCCACAAGTGGGAGCAACTCACCGGAAAAACAACAACAACAATAGCTGCTTTGCTTGTAATAGCAACTCGACCGACACGTTAGGAATTGTATTATATCTTTGCTTGTTATGTTAAATTAGAATAATTGGAGTCAATTAAAATTGAATATAAGAAATATGTTATTGTATAAAACTTATTTGTGAATTGAATTCTTTATTTCATTAGAAATTGTGAAAATTGTATAACTTAAATTCATAGGAATAATATTTCAAAATTTTTTGCCAATTTCACTCTTTCAATCTTATTATTATTATTACGATTTTTAATGTTTATTAGTATTATTACTTACTTAGTATTATTATTATTATTATTATTTTAAGCTACAAAAAAAACTGCCTATATAAACGGGCCAACCCGCGGGTCGACCCAACCCGACCCGGGTTGAACCCTAAAGGGTTCACGGGTTGGGCGGGCCACCCAAATCAAGTTTGGGCCCGGCCCGGACCGGCCCGGCTAAGTGGCCAAACCGGCCCGAGCCCGCCCAAGATATGTGCCAACCCGTACGGGTTAGGCCCGGCCCGGCCCGTTCGACCCGTTCGTCATCCCTTATATGATTGTTTTATTTTTGGATTTAAAATTTTTTTAATTTGGTGATTTTTTATGAGTTTTTTATTGGTTTTGATTTAAGGTGTACGCAAGTGAGAGATGAATTATTTGGTGGCCTTAATTTGGGCTTCCAAACCATAGCAGGACAGGTAAGCTGACCAGCAACCTAAAATAATTTGACAAATATGCAACATTAATTTCTTTACTACAAGAGAATCTATCGTGAAGTGTTCCCTTCACTGGTTATTAGAAATAATGGATAACATAACATATAAGAACTTTTAGTGTATGTTTGGATATATAGGATTGGGATGACTGGAGTTAACCAATGAAGGGTGCAAACTCTCCACTCAAGAAAGACAGCTAAAGTAATTTGTTATTTATCCATTTTGATTTTTTTTTGTAAAGGTGCAATGAAGACAAAGTGGAGATAAAAGAAATGAGTAGCTTGGTTTAGAGTTTTGAGAACTTCATGTATTTCATTTTGGTTGAAATAATAATAAGAGGTATTTCAATTGCAAACTGAGTCTCAGACAAATAAATGTTTAGATTATTGGTATTGTAGATACCTTCACACCTGCACGCGTTACCTTTGTATTTAGATATGCTCATAGTGGCTATGGGATTAGAGTAAGATCTATAAAACCTATATGATAATGTCCTTGCATAACTATTACAAGCATCTAAAAGTGATGCTGAAGTTAAAAAAAACTTTATGCAGTGTTTCTAACAAACTATATGCATTCTAGGTAAGTTCAAGCTAATAATCAAGAAGGCGATAATTGAGCTTAAAGGTAGATATACTACTTACTCATATAATATATTTGCTACTTCAATTAATTTGCTGGACCTCCAAAACTATTTTATATAATCAAACCAGGTGCACCGTTCCGAAGACGTGTCGTAGGCGCGTGTCAACCAGCAAACCTAGTATATATAATAAAACACAAGGCAAAGCTATTAAGTGGCTCTCCTTCAATTGGAAGGAAATCAAATAGAAGTATTGTTAGTGTTGTATTACTTGCTTATAACTCATGTTCTATTCTTAATTATTTGTTCAATAATTTACATGTAGCAAATTATATAGACTAGAAGTGTTAGTGTTGAATGCCTAGTTAGTAATGTTTAGAAATTGGTAATAGTGTCTAGTAATTAAAGAAATTAGTTGTATAGTAATCTATATATAGTAAATAGTAAGTTATATAAAAATAGAATTGTTGGTATGATATGCTTAGTTAATGTTGTTCGTAGTGATTCATAGAAAGTCATGCAGTCACTTGTAGAATAGTTTAATCACTTAAAAGTAGTAGTCACTTGTAGAAGAATTAATCACTTGTAGTAGTCACTTGTAGTAGAATAGTTTAATCACTTGTAGTAGTCACTTGTAGTAGTAGAAGAATGTTGTAGAGTTTATGTGTATGTTTAAAAGTTCATGTAATTACAATAGAAGGGAGATTAGAATAACTATGTTAAATTCATGTGTATAATAAACTTCATGTTAAGTTCATAATCCTAAATGATGCACAACGATGGTATAAAATAACTACCTATGTTAGGTTATGGTGTAGAATTTTGTATAAAAGAATTGAAATTGTAAGTATACATGGGTAACTAGAAGCTAGTAGAGAGATATGTCATTAAAAGGTTAGTAAAACTTAAAGATAGAAAGAGTTAAAGTTGCAATGAGATATTAGTACACCTATATGTGTGCATACGGTGATGCCTAGCACATATTAAGTGCACTAGTTTGGTGTATGTCGAGTATGTATGTTGAGTTGGCTCTTAGCTTAACTGGAAAGTTGGGTTGAATCCAATTTGGGTTAAGATGTTGTAAGACAAGACTAACTTTTGAACTAGGTTAAATTTACCTAGTATTCAACCATTATTGCGTAAGAAACTAAGTAAACCTAGTAAGAAAATTGTAAGGGATAAAAAGAGAAATGAAGCATGATTAAATGTTAAAATAAGAAACTAGAAAATAAAGTGAGAATAGAGCCATTTGAATCGGGTAAAAGCATGGTGTAACTATATTTCCTAACCCTAGATTGTAGTGGCCCTTAGTTGTGTGACCAAGTATACAAAGACAAGCACGAGTTGGTGTGTACTCACTTGTCAAGGGGACACGTGCGGCGTCGTCCTGTCTGGGACACGTGCGGCATTGTCTCGACTAATAATTTCTGGGATTTAGTGATAAGAGCGGGATGCGGACGTAAGTCATAAGTCATGTCGGAGCTTAGGGGATGGACCCTTAAGTTACCGTCTATGTTCTGGGTTATCAATACGAACAAGGAGCAAGAGTGTAACTCTAAGTCTCTTGGCAGAGTAGGGGTGGCCCAACGATTCGCTTTGTGTTCACGATAATTTTGGGCAGGGGTAGGAGTGGGGAAGGACCATGATTTCGGCAAGACTGATGATCACTGGCCTGACCGGAAATGGAGAGGGACCACAGTCTTGTCGGAGTGGAGAAGAACCACGATCTGAACGAACAGAGTAATTACTGCCGTTCGGAGTGGAGAAGGACCACGATCCGACTGCAATAGCGGGAATGGACCACATGTATTGCAGACTCTACCCGTCACTAGATGAATGTCAGAAACAAGAAATAGTACAATAATAGGATGCACGGCGAGGGATTGAACTCTATCATCTGGAGAATACAAACTCGATTTGGGGAGTATGTAGTATGGGATGCATACGTTTCCAAATCAAGTTTGCATTAGAGTAGGAGCATTGTGCATTTTGAGTTTATGCATTAGAATCTAGATCATGGCATACATCGACACTTATGTTTGTATGACTTTCATATTTTTCTTCTGCATCAATATTGATTTGGTAAGAATTTCGGAGATTGTGGGTTTCATACGCATTGCATCAGCTGTATGCAACTGACGTGCCCACAGTTACTTAGTTGCAGGATTACTGATCGTGGAGCAGGGGACTCGAGCTGCGGGAAGTATTCAAGTAGAAAATGTAATTCCTTGTGCAATGTAAGTATTTAATTTCCTGTGTTTTCCTGTGTTGTGTACTCATTGAAGTAAAGATTCTGAGTAAGTGTCACGAGCTTCCAGTGTGCGGAAATCGGGGCGCTACAATTTTGCTTTCTCTCCTATTTTTCTAACACATTCTACGAACATCTTTTGTGCCTAATTCATGTCTTTACTTGCATTATACAATATTTAATATCGACATCTAGATAATATAATCTTTTGAACAATAGTAATTTAAATTTGTTTATGAGTGTCGGAAATGATACCATCTCCCCAAGATATCCTCCAACATCTACTTTCCCGAGATAAGAAACCCCTTGCTGAGACGAGTCCCAGATCCAAGATTTAAAACCTTGCATTTCATTCTAGTTCCTAATCTGTCATACTCACATAAATATAAATTATACCCACTAAATCCAAAATTTATTAATATACCCACTAGTTTATTTCTACCACAGTATATTATCTACCTAAGTGGCCTAATCAAGTTTTTTTTATAGATCCATAAAGTTATATTCAGTTCTCTTATTCAGCAAAAATCTTTCCATGATTGTCTTCAAATAGTAACTACCATAATACGAGACATCTTCGGAAAACCAATTTGACTTTCAGAAAAAAAATCTACTATTTTCTGTCTTTGCTAACCCATCTAGATTATTACATTAGTATGGCTAACATATGTGATCCCATTATTGTTTTTATATAAACTGATACTGCAGTGCCCCTACAATAATGTACTTTCATAGCCTTTTATAGATCTTCTGAATAAGTTGTGCGTTGAATTCACTTAGCTCCTAAAGAGTACCAAAACATCTATAGGTATATTATCATGTCTCATATCAATGTTCAAATTTCATAAGCAGTTTCACTTCATTAAAATTAATTTTCAACAATACCTATTGCAGTATTATCATGTCCTCTTTACTACGTGTTTCTCCAAATCTCTCATTCTGCTGAAATCAATTCATTATTTTTGACTTCCCTCATGCTCTCTTCTACTACTTTCTTATTTCTTAATAAAATAAGTATCCCAAACAATGTTTGTTAGTTCACAGGAAATTCATTCTTTTCACAATATCTTTTGTTAATTTTAGTGATCATCTTCATTCTTTTCACAATATCTTTTGTTAATTTTAGTGATCATCTATTTCATCTTAGTTATCCTCAAACATTACTATTTTAAAACCCCCCATTTTTCCTTGAGTAATCAAATTCTCACCCCATATAGATCCTAATTTCATTTATCAAAACATAGTTGCACTCGTTCAATCATAACCCATTATCATCTAATTAAACCAAACAATCTATTTGACTATAGTTGGATCCATCTTTTCGTATATACAAATTGTGATACAAAGAATCTCCAACTTCATTCTTCTTTATAAGCTACAAACACCATACCCCTCTGTACATTCTTTACTCACACATTCAAAATATTGTATCCAATGGGAAAAAGAAACTTACATTTAAAGCAGGTGAAAATGAAAAAATATAGAAACTAATTGAAAGGTAATCAGACTGCTTAATAAGTTTAAGAGTTGCACCTGCTTTGGAGAAATACCAACAATTTCCAGAACCTTTTCTTGAACTTCACGTTTATAAATTCTCAAGCTGCCCCCACCAATCTGGTCCAAATAAAAAGTATAACAGACAAACATCAGTTATATATTAGAATTAAAAGAACGCACTAGTCTCCAAAAGCCACAGAGTAAAAACATTCTATTTACAAATCTCCACTAGATCAACAAAAAAATTGCAGACCTGATGGACATAAGAGCAGACTGAGATACTTAATGGTGCTGGATAGAAGCATTATAGTATAGTAGCAATTTTTTATTAAAAAAACGAGAAAGAGGAAAAAGGCAGAAAAAAGAGTTACCTCAACTCCATTGTAGACCATGTCATAAGCCAATGCACGTGCTGATGAAAGGTTATCTATATCGTCAGGGTTTGGTGCAGTAAATGGATGGTGCAGAGCCTAGAGAAACAAGCAGTCCAGTACCGGATGTTAAAAAAAAAAAATTTGAGAGAACAGAACAACAGTTACATCATGCAACAATTAAGGATCCCTAGTGTTCCTACTATATATCAGATCATAAAACTAAAGAAGAAAAAGGATGTGTGTATATATAATAACTTTGCTGTTAAACTTAGGTCAGTAGCAGCTTATACTGTCTCAGTGAAATTTTATTGCTAAGTTCATAAAGAATTGTAAGTGGTCAGAGAAAATTTATAATAATCCTACAAGTTAGTTAGATGTCTATTATGTAGAATATATGATCATTCAGTAGTCTAGTCCTTTGAAGTAACCCATATTCTAGTCCAATACCAGCAATTTTGGAGGAAAATCAAAAAAAATGTTCTTAGAACAATGGTAAGCCATCCATAGTTGCAAAATCCATGAATAGTCTCATAGACAGCATAAGATCATAAATTTGCCAAACTAGAATGGAGAACAATGTCACATCAATTAATTATAACAGAATTTCAACTAATGCACTTCAATATATAGCAAAGCAAAAAATTAAACTTAATGTATAGTGTCAATATCTTGGTGATGTAGCCGGAAGATATTCTTTTTTGGCATAAACATACAGTAATGATCTAGAAGTAGTGGCAACTCATGCATCATGCATGTCAAAAAACCTGGCAGGTGGACTTAGTGGGCTTGGAAGAACTGCAGAGCTAAATGCCTCATGAATCTTTCCCAGTGAATTCATCTAAATCACTGGTAGAAAGAGAAAGGGAAGCATCATCTGATCTTTTTCTTTTTCTATGAACAGAAAGAAAGAGGAACTAAAGAGAGCGATGCAAAGACCCAGGTAGTCGAAATATATCAATATTGGGCAAATGCCATTGAGTAAAAATGTTAAATCCCTAAATAGACTATGGGGTTCTTTTTCCCTTTTAGAAAAATCTAAAAGGAGAAATCTAATCTTCATATTCTTCGGAGGTAACATATAAACATCACTGTTGATTATGAAAGGTAACCGAAACATAAAACCTGAGGGAGAATATTGAAAATACAGTGGTTGCTTGTAAAAAACCTGTTTTAGAATAACTGAGAAGTCACAGAACTTTGTTTTATTAAAATCAACTACCTGCCCCATCTTTCTTTCACAGTGAGCGATAAACCTAGAAACAACACCTATAAATGAAGCTGGTAACCAAGCATGCATTTAAGATCCAATTGATTGATATCTAGCATCAGTAACGTGTTGCCATAATTTTCAAATGTTCTAAAAATTAATATAGATAAGAATTTGTATCCAATAAAAGCAAACTGGGAACTTACCTCAAATCTGTGTTCTGTATCATTCCACTCAAACATTGGGAAGTCCGTCACCCACAAAACCGAATGCCTCGACTACGCATTTCAAAAGAAATCATTAAGTTAAGAAGCAAAAAATTCATATCAGTATTAAGTATCAATCAGGTATGAAAACTCGCAAAAAACAACTCAATGACAACAAATGTGCTTGAGCAACAGGAATCTGTTTTGCACACGTACATACAGAAATCTGTTGATAGTGAATGTCCACCATTTGCGCGTGTCAGAGAGATAGAGAGCCATGACCTATACCCAAACTCCCTCGCTCATATCCTCAAAAGATGGAAAACTTATAATTTTAACCCTTCTCAACAGTTTTTTATTAGCTTTTTGACAGACAAAATTCATAGTAGTCGCACAACAAAGCGAGCCATTAGTAGCCCAGATAATAACTACTTGACCTAACAAATCATTAAGATGATTGGGAAATGCTCCAAATAAAACAATACTTTTCTGGAGGGACAAAAAAAGTAAAATATTCTAATTAGGATTCTGCACTGTGGTGAAAAGGTTTGAAACACACCATTAAAAAAAATATGATTTTTATTTCCCAGCAAGCACAGAAAAAAATTATCATGTGCTAGCACACCATATGCATATGATTATTAGAACGAAAAAAAACTCTAATGCAATAAAAAAGGAGTTCAAAGGAAAAGTGTAAATAACTGAAATATAAAAGAAAGAATTTAACAAACTCGCGAGAATGAAAACTTAAGACTTACATTGTCAATCAGTCCCATTTGCTGAGCAGAAAATAGCCGGAGTCTGTCAAGAGTCTTATTAACTGCTGCATTGTGACCCACAGCAAACAAAATAAGGTCACCAGGTTTTGCAGAACAAAGGCTAAGAAATCTTTCTTTTCCTCCAGGTCCCAAACTTGATACAAGCGCAGGAACACCTTCAAGATCGCCTGTCCAATTTCAGCAGAAAAGCATAATGTACCAAAGCACAAATGTTAGCACAAAATCAAAGAAATCTATATAAATATGAAAATAACATTTAAAGATAAAAGAAAATTCACCATTATCCAAGACCTTGAGGAAAGGCAAGCCCTTCGCACCAGATTTTATTGCTTCTGAATATATATCACCCTTTTTCAGGGCTGTGTTTGAAAACTTTTGGGAACCAGAAGGCAGACAAAGTGCTTTAATAATGCCATCGTTTTCTAAGGAATCTGCAAAAACCTTGAAACTACATCCTCTGAAAATGTCACTGACCTGCATCACAAACAAAAAGGGAAAAATTAATTTTATCGAACCAAGGGAATGGCTTTAGACATTAATTTATGAAACTAATTCTAGATTCTTCATAAAACAAGGGGAAACTCATTACAGCTACTTCAACTGCGCAACCGATGTTAAGTTGGTAACCAGTTATTATCAGTGTGAAGCATTGAGTCTCAACATGCAATCTAGATACCCAACAAGTTGTACAGCTCTTAATACAAGAAAGATTTTATTGACTCAAAAAATTGAATCTGAAGTTTCAACAAAGGAGGAGATGGAAAACTCCAACTAGGCCCCATGTTTGTTATCCTCGGATCCTCCACCAACAATATCTTGGTTAAGGAACATCACAGACTCTGGTTGAACACTCCAAATCACCATGTGCGTGGCACAAGTCTAATTGTACTAAGTACAATAGGTTGAATAGCCAAGGACTCTTCTTTGAGATTGGGAGGCCAAATTCAACTGGAAGAGAAGATAAACTCCTCTATACTTGAACAGTAAATAAATTTTGAAGTTCTTGTGAACTCCCCCATCAAGATTCAACTCCACAATGAAGGTCAGAGCACAGGTGAAAACATAAGCAACAATGCACCCTTCAATGCAAAATTCTGGATCAACTTTAAATTTATTCTGCTATCCTCAGGATCATCTACTATATTAGGCAAACAAATATTTTTGAACTTTTTATTGGTCGAACCTATGTACCAGTTGAGCTTAGCTACCCCTACTACTTGTCACTCCATCAACTTTGATCCTGCTACTATTAATTCACAAAGTTTTTACCCTCCATCACACCCAAAACATAGACCTCATTTAATTTATTGTAGACTGACTCTGCTATCTCGAACTTTTTAATATGCACTCTTCACTACTACCAATTACCTTATTGCTAACCATCCACATAAACATTTTCTGTTCTGATCGTCTTCTTATAATACTACCTATTAGCTTATTGCTAACATTCATATAAACATATATTCAATTCACCTGTGCCCATTAACCAAAGATATGTCCTGAAATTGCCTAGCATTCTGACCCATAAAGCATGGCCGGAAATATGGCTTTCTTATAAAGTTCCCCTTTCATTTGATAGGTATGATATGATCATATAATCATCAAGAAGCACTATCCAGTTTAAATTTCATGGATAACATCATAATATCCACGTTAACCCCTCTAACATCGTTCTTAATCCATCCATAATGAAGAATGATCCTAATTCCAAGCTGCAAAACTGACTGCTCTTAGTAATAATCACCTTACAATAATCTTTAAGAAAATGTTGGTTCTATTGAAGCTCAAATGACGAAAAATGCATTCATTGTGGAGTCTTGGCAATGCCTGAAGCTACACCAGACTAAATAAAGTGGAGTCCACTAAGACCATCAAGTGTATGACTCGTAAAAAAATTATTATTTAAGATTAAAAACAAACTGAGTATGATTGGTATTGCTCTAAGCCTCTAACCATACTGCTTAAGTTGATCTAGTTTAGATGCATTATTAGAAATGGATATCGGGAAATTCCTAATTTAAAATGAAGGAAAATTCATCAAACTGAACTAATACTACATCAAACAAAGCAATATAACATCAAATAAGCTATGGTTGCTGAAGACAATCAGGTATTAATTGGACTAGCATGCCGGATTCGGATATTGTATCTATATTTAATCTACTGACAAGGATATCAATATAACCATTTCTTTTGAACTGTAACATGAAAGAAGACTCACCATAAAACTGACAAATTGACCTTCATATGAACTAACAAAATATACATAATAATAATATAATGCAAGATAACATCAAATAAGCTATGACCCTATGATTGCTGAAGACTTCAGATATTATTGGGAATTTGTATGCCAGATTTGGATCCAAAGGTGGATTTTTTTAGAAGTACTCGTCTTTAATTCGGATATACCTGTGAATATCCATATCTAACTAGTGAAGAATATGTCAAACACTTGTAGTGCAAGTGGCAAGACTTCTCACTCTTAAGTGAGAGGTGTTCGATTCCAGCCTTTAGACGGAATGAATTTGGGATGTTGGAAAATCCCCTCTCCCAAAGTGGGCTGCTATAGCGAAAAAATAATAGAAAATAAAAAATAATAAAAAATAATAAAAAATAGTGAAGAATATCGAACTAAGAAATTGTATGACCAATTTTCACCACAGTTGCTATTTCATATGATCCTTACAACTTGGATGAAAATGTTGAAATAAGCTACCAATAAGGACGCTAAATAAGACAAGGAAAAGGTCAGCACTATGACTACACAATCTATATAGTATGTGACTACAAGTTCTAAATACATGGAAAAAAAGGACGTGAATGGAATGCACAGTAAATTAAAGCCGATGGAGTGAAATAATGGCAAAGTTGTTTCAAAACTAAGTTTGCTACTCCCTCCGTTTCAAAATACAATATAAATCGCTTTAGGTTTACGAGGCAAATGTCTTGTCATTCTTTAACGTCCATCAAGTACTTTTTAATGAGATTTCCAATTTTACCCTTATCTTTTTTATAGAAGGAGTAATAATAAATTATAGAGGAGGGCAAATTGAACATTTTATAATTGATAGCTCATTTATGAGCTTCAAAAATCAAGAATATTAGTATTTTTTGTCAATCCTAGGTTTTTTCTTAATAGGCGTGTAGAAACCTAGAATGACTTTTATTTTGAAACGGAGGGAGTATAACAGACCACAAATCCATGATATCAATAGATCTATGAAGAAAGGACACTATCATCGTTGAACAAGAAAAGGAAATATTTGTTATAGAAAAAAACACAAAATGTTTAATAAATTAGCTTACATCTTTCAGTTCCAACTCAAAGCGAAGATCTGGCCTGTCTGACCCATATTTATGCATTGCATCAGCATATGTAATCCTGGGAAAAGGATTTGGAAATTGAATTCCTATTATCTCCCAAAATACCTAAAAGAAAACACTTTATCCAATAAGAAACAATTGAATCAAACCCAAACAAGAAACTCCCACAAAGAAAACATTACAAGAATCAAGTATTTCATAAATGTGGCTGAGAAAAAGATATACATGTCGTATTAGGTCTTCATTCAGTTTTAGCATGTCTTCCAATGGTGTAAAAGCCAGCTCCATATCTAGTTGCGTAAATTCAAGTTGCCTATCAGCCCTAAGGTCCTCGTCCCGAAAACACCTGTTCAAGGAAGTAACAGGAATGTGATGACCGTGAAGTAGCCTTCATAACCCCAGTGACACAAGATATGTCATACATACTACAATCTTTCAAACACCAAAGACATTTTGTTTGAAGCTTAATCAGATCCCATTCTTTTAAGTGTTTCTTACCCATGAGGCCATGACCCGTTTAAGCCATGTAGATTATGTAACTCCTGCTGACAATTTTATAATGGAAGGATGCTTTCTCATTAAATGCCTATACAATATACTTAGTTCAAAATTTGAGTATTAGCATAACAATGAAATTGTACATTGTATATGTATGCTTGACACGCATACTGTTGATTCAAATTGAAAAGTCAGATCCGTCAGTAGTGATCTATACCAAAAGATTTGAACTACTGTTAGGTCCTCTTATGCTCTACGATCTGGATCTTGCAACCCAAATTAGGGTACTTTCACGATCCGGATCGTCAGCTTTGAAGATCTGACCATACTACAACAAAAGACAAGGCAGAAAAGAAATCCTAAGAAAACTTTTTGGAAGAAAAATAATATTCAAATAGGTAAATTAAAACAATTACCACCAAGATGAATCTTTTCTGTCTTGCTGTCCCAGCCTTTGTTTGAACTAAAGTAGCAGGCGGGGCGGGGCGGGGCGGGGCGGGGCGCATTAGACTAATAGGTTGATTCACTTTTTTAAAAAAATTAAACTCAACCTAACCATATTTGTTTCTATGGAGTACACATGGTTTTTTTAAAAATATATTCTGTTTCTTGGCTGGTTCACGTGTATAATGCAAGGAGTACACATGGTTTTTTTTAAAATATATTCTGTTTCTTGGCTGGTTCACGTGTGTATAATGCAACAAAATCTTAATAATTTGGAAAATCTAAGGACTAGAATATTAAAGAATTCGTTAGTATTATGATGTTTTATATTTTTTTTAGGAACAATCCCAAAAGATTGATTAGTTAAGTTAAATATGTGAGATTAGATTTAAGGATTAAAAAAATCTAGTAACTTATTTAAATCAACCTCTAACACACACACATATATATGTCGCATTCCAAATTAGTAAACCCAGACGTACCACAGCCCAAATCAGCAATCAGACTAACCCTACCCCCTCTATACCGTGTACCATCAAAGTAGTGTATTTCATCCTCGTGTCCGTTCCGTGTACCAATATGTACCAAGAACCTAGTAACACTGGTTTGAACTTTGAAAAATCTTGCTGTCAAGCTAAGTGATAATTGATCGCACATGGAGCTAATAAGCTAGTTGGATCTAAATTCTTCAAATACGAATATAGATCTCATCAGTGATAAAGAAGTTACAGGATGTTGAAACTTCATATAAAGTGCTAAGTGATGTTGGTAACATGCAATAATACATCCATAGGAATCATTCCTGTTTTCCTTTTCGTTTCATGGATAAAGTTAGACCAAGTAAGCTATTTTGGCATCTGCGCTTTATTGCCTATCATAAAGATTAAATCTTAAGCTGACTTATTCTCTAACACAATTCAAGTGCAGACAATCCTAGTACACCTAGTACCACGGTCTTTGAAGTGCAAGTACTTCCTACTAGGACGTCGTGTCATGTGTACTACATGTAACTGACACAACTATTCCTCTGAACATTTCAGAATAATCTGTGTGATGGTGTGTCACATCGCTCTGTGTCTGTCTTTGCATCTTAGACCACCTTACCTCAAAATAAAATATCTTTATTAGCCCATGGCTCATGTACTGGATTTGAAGATTTACCCTACACATACCCCATAAATATTAGGCTTTCAATGTCTTCACAGATAAATTTTCATTTCTATATCGTCCTCTTTGTTAGTGATTTTTCTTGTTCTGTTTTCTTCTTTTTCAAACTTAAAACTATACAGTACTTTGTCCAGCATAATGGATAAAACTAATTACTTAATATAAATAAGATGCCTGTGATTCTGGAATTCAAAACCATGGTTTGCAAACTCCATATTGTGTTCTGTAACAGCCCTCCATTTTTCTTTTGTAGAATATCCTCCAATTGGTGTATCCGTTTCAGCATTCTCGGAATATTTGATCAACTCGGTGATCGGGCATTTTGATATGGTCTTTGTAAAATTAAAAATCAATTAAACATTCTAAAATAGTTAAAACATTTTTATCTTAGTGAAAAAAATCAATGTACAATTGAGTTGATTGTGATAATACACTACAATATAATTTTCATACATTTTAATGTACAAAAGTATCTTTTCTAAAAGAAATATTTATAAAGTAAACCAGGGAAATATGATTTATAAGTTATAAAAGTTAACTATAAAAATATTTTTTTAAAATTAATCTACAAAGATTATATCTATAGGTATACTTAAATAGTTTTTTTATTACGCTCACTTGATCATGTTATCTTTCTCCTACACTCTTTTGTTCGTGTTATACCTACTCAGTGACTGTAGCACCAATTGCATAGGCTCTATGGCCTTTGGTTTCAATTGCTTCCGGTTGTTTTTCTTTTCTTTCTTTGTTAACTTCAGTATCAGTAAATACCAAGTTTTTAGGCAAATATCTCATTGGGTAGGCCAAAATACAAGACGAACTTTGAGGTTATTGTCTCAGTCTCGGCCAATATTCCATACCATAATAGAAACAAACAAGATTCTATATTACATCATGTAGAAAAAAAAGAAAAGTTTTTTAAAACACCAAAAATGAATACCTTGCAATCTGATAATATCTCTCAAATCCAGAAACCATCAACATTTGCTTGAACAGCTGTGGGCTTTGAGGTAAAGCATAAAATGATCCTGGCTTCATACACCACACTGACAAGGGTCAGCAAAGTAACGCATCATTGATACAAAATTTAAATTTATAAATATACACAAGTAAATAAGAAGAAGAATTCATCATGCGGAGAGAAAGATAAGCAATTTATACTTTGTTGCCAGGGGTACAAGGATGAAGGATGAATTAACTACTCAGCCAAAAAACATAACTATAGTACAATCAAACCTTCAAAAGAAAATAACATAATGATTAAAAATGTAAAAATAGACTCGAGTGTGTTAAACGTGCACCTGAGGGTTACCTAGTTGCTTAACTTCATCAGTTTAAAGAGCAAGCATAATTTGAGAAACAGGGAAGAATTTCAATTGCCACTACTAAGGAAGTAGTACTCACTAAGCCCTATAATATAACAATGGATATGCTGAAAGTTGAAACACTATTGAAAACTTAGGAGGTTTTGAAGCAGTAACAATTCGCTCTAAAATACCATTTACAAAAAGAAAATCATTCCAAACTACAGTTCATCTATGAAAACTTGTCAAGATCCCTGGCCTCCATTCAAACAGTTTGTACCAGCATAGACAAACAAGATACCTTTTTCTTATCTGGTCTTTGACAAACTAAAACCCTATGACACCTATCAAACACTTAACCTCGCCATACACAATACTTTTCAAGAATTAATACCATGACATTCGCACACCCATTAAGGACCTTGCAGTACATACAACAATTAGACAGAAATTAACCTTCTACGTAGAGATTGTGTTTTAAATCCGTTAGGCATCAGCTAAGAATTAAGATGCACAACTTGGCTATTCTGGCAGGAAACTACATGATATAATCAATTTTTATACACATTGCACTCAGCTCCTGAACTAAGATTTCACTAACTAGCTTCACTTCTCTAAGAATTTATTGAAGGTAAAGGAGAGTAACAAATTAGTTACCATCAATTTTATTGAGTTCTGCATGCTGTGGTTTCTTCAAATTATGTGATGTCCAAGAAGCAAGGCACCAACCTCTTAAACAAAGTCAAAAAAAGAAAAGAAAAAAAACCCTCTTGAACACAGAATAAATAAATAAATAACAGAAAAATGACAACACCCAAAACAATGAGAAATGAATAGATAAATAAATAACCGAAGAGCAAGCCTTCCTGAATAAAATCAACTACTCCTTCCATAATATGTGAGGCTCAACTATAACATCTAACCAGCCAAGCAAAATTTGATAACCTTAATATTTCTTTAAAAACACCTCATGCAATGACTGACACCTTATCGTTAATACCATCTAAATGCCAACTCATTCATTCACATACTCTCAAGGAAAACCTAGGCCCCCCCCCCAACTCTATACACCAGTTTCTACAGTATTTATCAAGCCAAAAATCCTAGAAGTGAATTTTGAGGAAGAAACATAGAATGAGAGGAGCTGATAAGGAAATTGAAATGGGAGGTGTTGGAAACTAAATGGTGGAAACGAGAAATTGAAAAGAGAACAAAGAGTTAGGGAGCAAAATTCAGGAATTTCCACCAATACCTATATTATCTACATCACGATCAACAAAAACCATGTTCGAATATTTTTAACTGTTTCTGGATCCTAATATTAGTAACCATGTACATAATCAATGCGAAACTACTTGTGAGTGTGTAATTTATCCAAGTAAATTAAATCAAGTAGTGTTCACCAACACGTTTGAGCATAGATATAGGGTGAAGTTTAAAACATTACGGGTTAATGGATTTTACAAGAGTTACATTTTCACTAGCAATTCCATTTAACACCCTAGACAACATTATCAACAAAACTAAAGTTGTGCAATTTAAAACTGACGATATAAAAGTTTATAAGCTACAGGCATATAGAAACTCTCACTCTCATATATAGTAGTAGATAATAATTTAGAGATAATGAAAGTGAAATTTGATAGACTTAATTACCTGAAAAACTTATTTGAAGTTCTTATTTCTTCGAAGCGCACTGTCGACAATTGGGAATGTTCATTCAAATTGGACTTGAAAAGCTTACAGGAACTGAACTGGATCATTTCGGTTTAGGTACACAACACGTCTTGGGCTGGCCTTGAGAAGAATGTTGCAGCATACACTATTTGGATCAAGCGAGGCGAGATTTGACTCATAGTCAGGTGCTTCTAAGCAAAGTGCCGACTCAGCTTTCACTTGGACAAAATAAACATGCTCTAGTTCGGTGAGAAAATTATACAGAAGGGTGCTTATATCAAAGTTGAAGTCGTCTCACTTCATCAAGGGCCATAACAAAGGATGCCTTCGAAATTCTATAAGGTAAATTGACAATTGAGCAAGAGGTAAAGCATCTTAGCAATGAACATGAGGCATAGGACTCAAATCCGCTTGCATCAGCCTTCGGCCTATTCTTGGGAGACCAAAGAAAGAAGGATAATAGTCGGTTTCACACCTTGCCTTAAAGTTTCACACATTCAAGACATGAACACATTCTCTTTGTTAATTTTCTTTCATTCACCAAATCATACCTTTTTGCAATAACCCAAGCCTTTATATAGGCTACTACCACACATACAGTCACAACTGCTACTACCACACACACACACACTAACTGCCACAACTGCTACACTGCTACAGATAACTGCATACACACACACTACATAACTGCATAACTGATGCCCACATAACAATCCTTTAAGGTGTATTATAAGATCAACCCAAGGTCATTTTTCCAACATTTATCAAAATTTACAAAGAAAGACCAAACTCATTCATATCAAGTTAAATAGTAAAAGATAGCTGTACACATATTATGCAAGTTTTAATAGAATGCGCTAAGGACCCAAGTTGGAGAGGGAGAGAAAAATCTCCGAGAATAGATTGCAGTCTTATCTGTTGCTTACTTGACTAAAACATTTACGAAACTGAAGTTATATTAAAAAAAAGATGTCACATAAGCCATGTGGGAAAGGTAAAAGCTTTCACAAGTTCATCTTACAGTCCCATCCATTGCACAACACCCTTGACATCTTACAAACTATTTGCAAACCAAATACTCAAAAAAACTCAAAAAACATGTGCTACCCCTGCTACCTCAAAATAATAAACAGAAAATATCTCAGTTGTTTGCACAGTCAAATAAAAATTGACCTGAATGGTAATGAACTGCCAAAAAGTTAAAATTTTATATATTCTTTATAAAAAATACAAAGTCATTGTGATGCAGACCACATAAGTGTAATTTACTTTTTCATATTTCATGTAAACAAAAAGATGAGAACATTTGAAGATCCAACATGACTACAAGGATTAGTAAATGTGTGTCTGTGAGTCTGTATTTAAAGCAAACAAAAAAGCTGAGAACACTTGAATATCCTAATTGACTACGAGGATAAATATAACTGAATGCATATATGTAATGGACGATATTAAAGGATATTAGCTTACCTGAACACGTGATGGTACAAGAAAATCTCGTGCACCTTCGGGTGTCGATTTGGACAATATTGGAGTCTCAATCTATCTTGTAATCACAATAAGAAGCAAGCCAGGTTAAGCACCAAAACTTTAAATGCATACAAATAATAAAGATCAACTAGTAGTAAATGGTAAAAGATACTCTCATACTATTGAATTATATGTGTTTTCTTAAGGATGCAAATCAGCCAGGTAGCACTACCTCGATTGTAATCTAGATCAGATAAAAGGCATTTGATTCAGAATTGATTATTTTCAAAGTAACACAAGAATAATCTGTAAGTTTGTACCCTTTATTCTCTCATAAACAAAATCAAACTGGGAGCAAAGCCATGTGAGGATCAGACAAAAACATAATGCCTAAATGTAAAGAGATTCTAGAAAGCTGCAATTGACGGGAACTGATCAGTGGTTACTCCTCGACTAGATTCCTCCATCTGGTATCTAGAGGCTGAGAGTCAGTAGACTGCCTAACTGCCATATAATTGTATCCTTGATAGAAAGGAATGTTTGAATCTTTGGACCTTCGTACATCACCAATATCTTGGGAATATTAAATGTATATTTTATGTACATTTCTTGCATAATCTAGACTAATTGTAGAATATTGTAATTATAACCTAAAGATATACCAGGAGATTATCTCGTTAGTCTCTAACGAGGAAAGGAACAGTACCAGTTAACCAAGATATATGCAACTAACCAAAGGCCCTCTGGTGACAGGGTCATCACTGAGAATTGTGAAAGAAAGATATGTTAAAGAAAGATAAGGACTGGTGTGTCAACCACCCACAAAGAACAAAGAACCTTAGCAATTAAGAGAACGAGCAGTGGTATTTATTTCACTACATAATAAGATCATCGTTTATGATTATTTTTTATATTCTGACAAAAAAAATGCTTAAATGTCCATATCCTCCATACTTCATGTACAGAGCCAAATAGGACACAATCTATGCAATAATGTGAACGCTTGCAGTGATAGAAAGCCAAACTTCCATGACTCCCTGCCTCCCTCCCTCCCCAGCCACATGCTACTGACATAACATGAGCGGTAATTTAAACACTTCCGGTGAATAATAATGCACTATGCTGTCATTTGGCACGCACCTCTTAGGCCACACTATCATAGATATTAAAAATGCAGTTCATGGTTAATTTTATCAGAGTTGAAGTCATGTAATGTTTTAAGATTTGTACGGCTTATTTCATCCTTATTACCATATAGTTCTAATGAGGACATCGGTTCAAAACGTTTTGAGCGCTTCTATCAATGCAGACATCGTTTAAGAAGACTATTTTATTAGCCTAGTATTTTTATTTCAACATTTATATTAGTTTTTAGCATTTTAGCCATATATAGTAGTTTTGCTATTTGCACCCTGTATTTTCTGCATTTTGAATATTTGTTATGAGATTTGTTTGAGCCTATATATAGGACTAGGGACTAATGAAAATTTTAATGCTTTTGATTGACTAAAATTATTGTGATTCGAGATTTTGCTCTTCATCCATCTCTTTTGTGTGAGACATTGAGATAAGAATAGGGACTGTGAGAAACCCTAAGTTACACCCCCAAATCCCCAAATTATTATCTAACCCTAATCCCTTCATCCCCTCAGCTGCCATTCTCCCTCGCCTCCTTCTCTTCTTCGTGAAGCCCCCAAACCCCCTTCACCGTCGTTAGCAACCCCAAACCCAACTCCATTGTCGCCCCCCCCTCACTGTCGTCCTCATCAATCCAAACCCAACCCCGTCGCCTCCAATACCCGAGTCCCTCGCCACCTTCCTCTTGTAGCACCCCGATTTCCGGTAACTGGAAAACCGTGACATATGCCAGAATCTTTGTCTTCAAATGCATGTCAACACAGTAAATAGCTCGGAAATTTAAAACACTTTTATTGCCATCAGAATTAATACATCAATAATTACGAATATCAATTTATCATATCACCGTAACGCCCCCCTTTTGGCTCCAAATTCAATTCTTTCAATTTCTACATCACTTTAAACATAAACAAAGATAGTTATATTTCAAAGAAAATTCGGACAGAGTTTTCCCTAAAAATTTCTGTCCCGAAACACAAAAAGCTTACGGAATTCTGCTCTAAATTCCATAGCTCACATCACAGGTAATAATATCATGGGCTCTCCAGGCCGAAATGAGCAGAGACATACAGATAATCAATATATATGCTCTGGGGCCAAACTCATAATAGAATATCAAATATCAAATAAAACCATAAGTTTCTTTTGAAAACGATGTAAGGTTTTTAGAAAATAACTTATAAAACATACCACAGAAACGTGAATCTACACCTCACCTCTGTACTGCTGAGAACCTACAACAGTAGGGGTCTAGGGTAGTCCAGAGACTCCCTAACCCCCCAAACACTAAGGGATTAGCCATTCCTGGTGTGAGTATAGTCTATTAATTAAGCAAATAAAATTAAACTTATAAGTAAAACA
The DNA here is from genome assembly GCA_017893485.1 of Hemerocallis citrina. Taxonomy (NCBI): domain Eukaryota; kingdom Viridiplantae; phylum Streptophyta; class Magnoliopsida; order Asparagales; family Asphodelaceae; genus Hemerocallis; species Hemerocallis citrina. The sequence continues at coordinate 259,592,667 of CM030359.1, forward strand.
GAACGAACTTACAAATACCAAGATAATCAAACTTTACTTGAAATCTAAACATGTAAACATCATGAATGGGATTTCACATCAAATACTCTCCGAGTCAGTTCCTGTATGCATATCCATACCTGCTCACAACATACTTATCTTTAGTTTGGAAATCATTTCCAAATTAGTCGCTTAAAGCCCATCACTTTACGCCTTATGCAAATATTCCTATAGCTTTATTTTCCCATAAAGCCTTACATTCACACAACTCTACTTTCACATAAACTGCGCCTCATTTACCATTCATTATACCGTTCAACTATCACATTCACAATTCAGCTTGAATGGAAAATAAACGTGTATCCTGTTTTTCTAGTGTTCGTGTATGTCATGATCTAGATTCTTATGCACAACTCATAAGCACACCATGCTCTTAATCTAATGCAAACTTGATTTGGAAACGTATGCATCTCATACTACATACTCCCCAAATCGAGTTCGTATTCTTCAGATGGTAGGGTTCAATCCCTCGCCATGCATCCTACTCTTGTAGTCTTTCTTGTTTCTGACATTCATCTAGTGACTGGTAAGGTTGCAGTCGCTCGGTCTAGTTCCGTTGCTGCAATCAGAATCATTGGTTATGCCATTATGTATGCCGAGACCCTGTGGTCCTACGCCACTCCCCGGTCATACTCCGTCTGGCTCCTGTAGTCCTACGCCACTCCCGGATCTTACTCTGTCCGGCCTCTATGGTCCTACACCACTCCCGGATCTAACACAAAAGTTATTACGAACATAAAGGTGACCCTGCAGGTCCCACCTGCTCCACCGAGAGTCCTAGAGCTCTGCTCTGCTCCCTGTTCGCATTAAACAACATAGAACCTTAGGTGGATTTTGGAGGGTCCATCTCCTAATTTCCACCATACAGTCCTTATCACTAAATCCCAGAAATTAACAGACGAGACCATGCCGCACGTGTCCCCTTGACAGGAGAGTACAACGCCCAACTAGTGCCTGTCCTTACCAAATTATGAGTCACACTGCTTAGTGCTAGCACCTTTACTTAGTTTAGGTCAAAACTCATCTGCTTAATTCCTTCATTAATCACCACTTAGTGCTGACTCTAAGAATGAGTTTGATTATAGGGAATCACCCCTAACACCAATTCGATCTTCAAGCGAAATAATAAAAGAAAACCTAATCAATGTGGTTACTGAAACAAGTTGCTACCAAATCACACTCGGTGTCGATCAACAATGTCGATCCTGTCCGGTCTGTCAACAATAATCATCACAGGAATCACATCCACTGATTTCCAATACCTTCACAGGTCAGCGACCAAATAATTCTGGCCCGTGACCCTCAGCGAGTAGTCCAACGGCACCCCAAGGATGCAATACAATTCAATGAAGGTAAGCACACACATAACCATCAATTCTTGACCATCGACAGACTCAGGCATCGAGACACCAAACACAAACCGACCAGAGTTATATCCCAACTCACTCATGTCCACCATGAGTACCAAGCACAGGAACCTTATCTAAGTTCCAAATGAAATGCTAAAACATCATTAAAACCCAATAGCTCATGATCACCATACGCGGTATGCAGAAAGTTCCTCATCAATTGTCCGATGAAATAGTTCAAGAAATAGCAGTAGCGGTGACCCAAGCTACGCTCATCGGAATTTAACACAATCAGACTTCTAGAAGGGTAGGGAGATCCACAGCAGTCCCCTAGTGGGCGACTCCCTCAAATATTTAAGAGCTCAAGTCTCCGAGTCAACTTAAACTTGAAGTTTGGTCTAAACAACAGGTTGTTATGTTGCAATGTCCATAACTTCCAACACACAATACATAATTGCTTGATGCTACCCATTACCAAACGAACTCTATAATTTCTAAAACTTGAGAATCATCAAATAAACTCATACCCAAAGCTACTCTCAAAAGTTCATAGCAAGATCATACATATGCAATTGGTTATGACCCTTTGAACTTCAGTCCAAAGGCAATCGGCTTCAGCTCTGCCCTTTCAGACCAGCTGCACTCCCCAAATTTTTTGAGGTATCAACCGACCTCAATAATTTATGAAATTTACACTATTATTGTGGACACATACAAGAGTGTCCACACAAATTCTTAGCTCAAACACCCAGGCTACACTAAGATACGAAATCAGAAATACACAGCAAATCATAATTTAAAATCTTCATAACAGACCATGTACATAAAATAAAAGAGATCATACTCACATAGTATCCCGCGAAGACTCGAAGCGAAAACACGCCATTCCGCATCCAAAGTCGCTAATATATCCTATCATCAAAATTCAAAGCAATCAAGGCTCAAGCATCCAAACCAGTCACGGGAAGATAATAATACTAACCCCAATACCACACAGGCATTTTATTGAACGCCTGGGATAACATGTGCTTTGCACGTAACATTTGAATTCCGACAAGATCCTTATTTTCAAACAATTACTAAAAGCACTCCCAAATTATTCTAATAGTCCAACTACAATTTCTACTACTATACGAGAACTAATTCATCCACATAGTTCTCTTTTACAAACCCAAAACTCTAATTTATTAACAACTCGCAAATTCTCTAACAACTTTGCTAATTTCTCGCATCTACCCTTCCCAACATCTCCTAATCTTTCTACCATAATACTCCTACTCAAAAGAAATTAACCACACTCAATTTCATACAATAAAATAATCTAGGATTTACCTTCCTGAAATTCTTTCGAAAAACAGACACCGCCACGATGTAGAGAATCCTTCTATTAGTCTATCCCTCAATTTAATTTGAAAACGATGGAGAAATGAAGGGGATTTGAGCGGGGAGAGAGAGAGCCGATGGGTTCTTTGGGGTTTCTTTCGGCTGGGAAGGAAACGGGAGAAAGAAAGGAGAAGGAAGGAGAAAGGGTGGGGTGGGGTTTTGTAAAGGGAATAAATAAATGAATAGATAAATAAATAATGTACGGGAATACTTCTTATAAGCCCCCAAGTCTCAAGTATATTTCAAATAAGCCCCAAAACTCTACTTTAACAATATAAACAATACAAAATACATCAAAATTATTTCATATTAATCCTTCAAAATTATAAAATAAAGTAGACAATAAATCTGATATTTCTCAGTAAAAAATCAATTGTTATTAGAAAAATACATAATCCCGTGCAATTCTCAATTGTGCACAGATTGCGAGGCAAAATAGTCATATGCTATTTTGCGGAGTATAACACCTCTCCCCTCTCTCCCTGTCTCCTAAGCCACCAACACTGCGCCACCTCATCCCCACTGCACCCCAACTACCTTGTTGTTCGCTACCTTGACTCCACAACCTGATGATCGAAGCCGCCTGCCTCCACTGTCGTTCTCCTCGCAACCACCATAACCACCCCGAAGCTCCATCAGGTCCCTGTCCTCATCTTCGACACTTTCCTCGAACACCGGTAAACTCTTTCCACTCCATTATTTGTGATAACGCTTATCATCTCTAAAATATTATCTGAATTTACTGTCGTCCACAAATATTGAGTGTGTGCTTCTACTTGTCAATTAGCGTACGAATCATCATTGAATATTTTACCTACTAAGAATGCTTAAGTATAATTATGATTGTTAGGATTGAATCTTTAATTGGACTTGTTAAACTTATTTCAATTCTTAAAAATCTATCAAAACCAATTAGTAGATTTAATTTCTAACTTAATTGGCATTACATGTTGGTAAACTTAATCTTTTAATATTCTTGGAAATTCTCTACTTAGGATTAAGTTTACATCAAGTTCTTTGTAATTTGAAAATAATGCCAACTGATTGAACATAATAACTGAGTTCATATTTGACAACGGAATGTGTTCTTACATAAATTTAATTACAGCAGAAAACTCATAATTCCCAATTTCTGTTATATACAATATATTGAACGGTACCCCATCAAAAAAACCAACCTCAAAAAATATTTTTTTTATTTTTAAATAACACAAAATAAAATTATTAGGACTAATTCACTGTATTAAACTTGAGATTCTCTTATTAAAAAAAATCATCATCGTTCTAAAATTACTTATTTATTTTAAGAAGCCAACGATTATTGTTTCCTGAATGGGTGTCATGATGTGAAGTAATTATTGGGAAAAGGAGGTACTTCGATCATTGACCAGGAGATCAGTTAATCAGTGGTCTTAAGTCAATTACATGTTGGTTCTGGATTTGTTTGTCAGGGATCAGTCTGGCACATTTGTATCTCATTTTCGCAATGAACACTAGTAGGGCCTATGTCATACAACTGAAAAACTTTATAATCATAAACAAATGAGGGTTTCTTCGTTTCAGGACTTACATCTACAAAGTCATGAACATCTTCTAAATACCGCCGGACAAGCTTTACCACCTTATGCCGCAACCTCAAGTTGAACTGCATCTGTTGCCGACGTAAATCGAGGAATCGGTATCTGTTATCATATTGGCAGAGCTTATTCATATCAGAGAAAGCTAACAGATAAAATGATTAGAGAATAAGCAACTTGAACAAGAAAGCTTGATAAAACAGTACTATGAGTACAAGAGTGGACGTAAGCAAGATTTGAAGCAAATATATAGCTAGGCATGGTTAAGATATCATCGTAACATTATTAGTATACAATGGAAAATTAGGACAAACAGAAATCATGTAGTTGGCCATAAACAATAAGTTCCTGCTGCAAAAATTTACACTATTTGGTACAAAGATACGAAGGCAGTATCATTTTCATGTACATTTCCTACATTAAGGATACACCTTTAAGAATAAATAAGTAGAGATATACAAAAGTGGAAGGTTAAGTCGAACAAAATAAAATGAGACTAGTAGATTCATATTTAATTAATAGTTAAATCACCCCAAAAAAGTCACACTTAAGTCATCTTCATAAATCACAATTTCCAACAAAGCAAGAGGTGCCTACAATACTAGCAAGTAGCAACCATCATTACGGCTCCGTTTGGCATTGTTGTGGGCCAAAAGAGCTGTGGGTCGGGTCAAAAGTGCAGTGAATAGAAAGTGTTTTATAGGAACCAGAATTGTTTAGCAACAACAGTTGTAAAACTGCTGTCCGAATGACAAAAATGTTTTTTATAAATAACTGTTGGTTTTTATTTAGAAAACTGCAATAATGTTATAAAAATTCTCTAATAATAAAAATAAAAAATCTACAGAATTGAAATGTTAAAGAATTTAAAATTTCTTAAGTACTTTTTTTTAATTTTAATATCTCTATTTAATTGCATAAATTTAAGAATTATTTTTTCTATAATTCAATCACATAAGAAGATTGAAATATAGACTTTGGCATCATAAAATAAAAAAAGAGCTTCTTTAGAGGCCCAAAGACTCAAATTTGTATGCTGGAATTTTGGAGAGAAAAGGAAGGTTTTGAAAATCGCTTTGGCCCAAATGAGTTTTTTTAAAACATTGTCAAACACCTCATTTTTAATCCAAACCGCTTTTAGGCCTTTAAAAGAGCTTTTGGGCTCTCCAAAAGCAATGCCAAACGCAGACTATCTCTATGTGGAGTTCATGCATGCACACAAAAGATAATGGAAAATGATTTAATCCAGTTACAACTTTTTTACCAGAAGGCATTATATAATTAATAACTATAGCAGTTATTAGTACTAGCCCCAAAAATAACTAAAGAATGTAATAAATATGGTATTCCCTTTCAAAAGAAGAGGTTATTAGAAATCCTCCGATTGTAATTTAGTATGTAAGACATACTAAATGGCTAAGATAACACCATACGAGCGCGCGCGCGCGGGGGGGGGGGTTCGTAATAACTGAGACTTGAGAGAAGGCAGAGCAATGACAAATATAGGTTCTAATAAGAAGAGATGGATGTTTTGGATGTCATTATAAACAGAAACTGTTGTGAAAGAATGTTGCTTGTATAAAGACTTTTCAAGACAGAAAATTTCTTCTCCGAAAGCTAAAGATGTATCTTTTCCCACATATTTTGCACAGCTTTATTGATGGGATAACCACTTGTGATATATGAGATAACAATTTGAAGATAATGGTTGTGTGGTTTATTCATTCCCACATCTTTTCCCACTGGTGATCCTTGATGAGTGATGAGTGTGTTAGGGAATTCCCACTGAAAACCCCTCTCTAGGATCTTGTTGAGTTATTCGATGCAATCAACACAAACTACCAAGCACACATGAGATCATACCAAACACACCAAAGCACACAAATTTGTCCCGATTGGGGCTTTCGCCTTAATCTGGGGGAGAAGATACCCAAGATGTTATTCAACTAGAGAAGATACAAAAATATTACAATTCTCACCGCGACCCTCCCTCAAGCCTCACCAGCAAGTACTAGTTATTTACAATTAGAGAAACTCTCAAGCTTTGCCTTCAATGAAATACTCTCTCTTAGCTCTCAATAGAGGCCAATAACAATATATAGAAATCTAGAGAAAACCTAGTTTGATATCTTGATACAATAACCATTGGATATTCCTGAAGAGATAACCCTACGATAACAGCCGTTAGATCTAACTTGAAGAGCAAGTTGGGCTTCTCACGAATCACCAAGATCCGACCCAATTAACCCATCAGCGCCACGTACGGTCGATCGCACCCCAAGGTCGGTCGATCGTCCCACTCTCGAGAACATTTGCTGAGTAGGGCGGTCGACCGCAACTTGTGACCGGTCGACCGCAACTCCTGCAACTACAGCCGCTGACTATTTCCTTGCCTCCACTCTGTCTCCGATCTTCTCGATTCCTTCATCGTCTCATCGTCTTCCTATACAACATAGTATGCAAGACATAAACCCAACAATCTCCACCTTGGATTGCATACTCATGAATCCATACCTGTGTGATTTGAAATCCTCTAGACTCTTTTCTTTCTCTTCTTGCAAACAACTCGTTTCAATGGCTTCCTCTGCTAGTTGAATATATCTCTACCTGTTTTTCTTCCGCTGTATGGGCCCCTCAAGGGCACACCCCAGTAGATGTAATCATGGAGGTGCCACCCTCCACACGAACTCCACCTACCTCAAGGCTCTCTCCACCTTCTGACGATATTCAAACGTCGCAGTCACGCTCGGATGATTCTAGTGACGGCATACTAGATAGTGCTTTAGGAACTGTAATACCCCTAAATTCTTACAATATATATATATATACATTGTTATATATATATATATATATATATATATATATATATATATGCATTGACATTATTAATTTTTTCATACACTACACTATTATTTTTATGTTAGTATGGTTAATTTTTTCAAAAAAGAGACTAATATGTTTTCTTTTAAAAAGCCCAACACATTCTTTCTTAAGCCCAATCCAATAAGATTTAGGGCTTAAGTGCAATTACATAAAGTTTGAGGGGTTATGTGCAAAAAGTAGGGACACCTAAGCATTCTACACCCTTCCACACTTCTCTCCTCTCTTTTTCTTTCTTTCTGCAGACAGCCAGCAGCTGCAGCCTTTTCTTTTCCCCCTTTTTCTATATATACATGTGTATTAACTCCAATTACTACTACTACTACTCACTACTACCTTACTCATTACTACTACACCTCTCTCTCTTTCTCCTTACTGTCGACAGCAACCAGCACCAGCAATTTTCTTTCCATCCCTCTTTTTCTATATATTTACTACTACTTTACTACTTCTTCAACAACTACTACTACCTACTACTTCTTCAACTACTACTATTGTTACTACTACCACTTCTACTATTACTATTCCTACTACTTAGCTACAACTACTTCACTACTACTTACAACTCCTACTACTACTACTTTTGGATTGGAGCAAGAAGTCAAAAAGACTAAAGGTGCAAGGAGGAGAAGATAGCAACTTGAAGCTTGCAAACAAAACAGAGTGAGTATTCTTCATACCTCTTGTATTACTATTATTTTTTTTTTTCTTCATATATGGAATGAATAATTAATGCTTGCTAGAAATTGTAGTGAGTGTTTACTTATGTGAATTTTATATGCATAAATATACAAGTGAATAGATGAAGATTTGTTCTTTGTGTTAAGAATGATAGTATAAGTGTAAAGATGTGATTTTGTGATGTCTTGTGCAGTAATTGTCTAATTAGTAAATTGTTTAATTAAATTTTCATGTTTGAATGCTTAAAGTCCTTATGATTAGTAAGTTAATATCTTGATTAGTAAATTTACATTGATAGTAAGCTACTAGCATTGTACTAATAATGTTAGTAAGCTTAGTTGAAATGTTAGTAAGTTAGTAAGTTAATATGTTAGTATGGTAGTGAATTAGTAGAATAGAATGCTAGAATGCCGTGATAGTGAGAAGTTAGAAAGTTAGAAATGTAGACTTGACCTCGTAGTAACCCAATTGCTAACCAATTGTTTATGGTTAGTAAACATACATTGTTAGTAAACTACTAGTTTTGTGTTAGTAAGCTACTAACATTGTATTAGTAAGCTACTAATGAGTTAGTAAGCTTAGTTATAATGTAGTAGAAAAGATTACTCCTCGAATGCTTAAATTGATGTGATTGCATGAAATGACACACTTGTAGTAGTATGCTTAGTGGTTGTAGTTGCATGCTTAGCTAATTAGAAACTCATGATAAAGTTGAGTAGATTGTAGTAAAAAACTATTGGTTGCATAGAAGAGATTGTAGGCATGAATACGGTGATGATGGAATACCGTATGCTTGTGTATGCGGGTATGCATACTTGAATATTTACATATGGTAATGCTTCGTGCACATTGAGTGTACTAGTGTGGTGCATGTTGGGCCAACCTCTTAGCATGATTGGAAGCTAAGTTGAACCCAATTAAATCTAGATGAGACTTGTTGAGATTCAACTAGGTTGGATTCACTTTGAACCTAGTAAGTGATATTTTATTGTGATATTTTATTGTAAATGTGAGCAATGAGACCTTGAGTACTGATATTTTTTACCTAGAAACCAAGTGGTGATTAATGAAAGAATTAAGCAGATGAGATTTTGACCTAAATTAAGTAAAGGTGTTAGCCCTAAGTAGTGTGACTCATGATTGGTAAGGACAGGCACTAGTTGGGCGTTGTACTCTCCTGTCAAGGGAACACATGCGGCGTGGTCTCGTCTAAAACACGTGCGACGTGGTCTCGTCTGTTAATTTCTGGGATTTAGTGATAAGGACTGTATGGTGGAAGTTAGGGGATGGACCTTCCAAATCCACCTAAGGTTCTATATTGTTTAATGCGAACAAGGAGCAGAACAGGGCTCTAGGACTCTTGGTGGAGCAGGTAGGACCTGCAGGGTCACCTTTATGTTCATAACAACTTTTGGGTAAGGTCCGGAAGTGGCGTAGGACCACAGGGGCCGAGTGGAGTATGACCGGAGAGTGGCGTAGGACCATAGGGTCTCAGCATACATAATGGCATAACCAATGATTCTGACTGCAGCATCGGAACTAGACCGAGCAACTGCAATCTTACCAGTCACTAGATGAATATCAGAAACAGGAAAGAGTACAAGACTAGGATGTATGGCGAGGGATTGAACCCCACCATCTGGAGAATACGAACTCGATTTGGGGAATATGTAGTATGGGATGCATACGTTTCCAAATCAAGTTTGCATTAGATTAAGAGCATGGTGTGCATATAAATTGTGCATTAGAATCTAGATCATGACATATACCGACACTTGTGGTTTGACTTTCACATTTTTCTTCTGCATCAAATATTGATTATTGAGGATTTTGGAGATTGTGGTTTTCATCCGCGTTGCGTCAGTTGTATTCAACTGACGTGCCCGCAGTTCGCTAATGCAGGATCGCTGATCGTGGAGTAGGAGACTCGAGCTGCGAAAAGCATCCAAGTGTAAGATAAAGTTTTCTTGCGCAATGTAAGTATCTAATTTCCTGTAATTTTTTTCTATGTTGTATACTCATTGAAGTAAAGATTCTGGGTAAGTATCACGAGCTTCCAGTGTGTGGAACTCGGGGCGCTACAGGAACAATGGGCTTCAAAACACTTGCGCAAGTTTTTCTGTTCCTCCAAAGCTGGTAGAGGTTGTGCGGATCCTGCCCAATCCCCCTCTTACCCTTCATCACCTCACGATAACTTTCCCAAACTGAACGAACTCCACCTAGATATGTGTACCTGCAGTCCTGAGCTTCTAGAGTTCTCATGGAAATAAGGCTCCGCTTTATCAAAGGAAAATGCATGCCCTCCTCTAGTGTGTGTCCCCTTCCGCCTGTCATCTTCGACTCATTTGTTTTCTCACATCTTACTTCACAAGTCTTGTCAATCTTTGTTCTCACACAATGACATGAGGCAAACTTGTAAGTAGAAATTATTACTTCACAAATCTTATCAACTTCGTTCCCACACAACGATATGATGCAGATTTGCAAGTAGAAATCATCTCCCTCTCGAAGCAAACTTGAGAAGAACTAACGGAATCAAAAGAACAACCAGAAATCACCTCTAAAGAACTTGAAACAAAAACATTGTTTAAGTCTTCACCTGATTCAGCGGCACTGTATTTGGCACCCCTCTGACTCAATCGCTTGCAATAGTCTCTCATGTAATGCTCAATCCCTTTGAACTGGTGGCTACAGACCTTACTCCGACAACACTTTTCCTTCCAATCAAAGTACAATCCATCTCCAAGCAACTCACAGAAGTTGACGCCGATTTCTGACTCTCCTTCCTAAGCGCATCCTCCTCCAACCCCTTGATCATACCTGCTATGAAAAACTTCTCCTTGGTAGATTTCTCGCCTAGCACAGTTATCATGTTGGATGAATTTGATGGTGAATATATTAAGTTGGAAACCCTTAGATCATTTGCATTGAACGCCTTCAGTTCAGATAACTCCATATTGAACTCCACTTCATGATCTAGAAGAGCGGTACTTTCCTTCTTTGAGAAACCCCACAACTTTCTTCGCTGGTGCATCCGAACTTGTGACGACGATCCCGAGTAGTCAGTTCTGAGTCTTGCCTAAAGACTCGTCGTACTTCTCTTATACCTGACTTCGTTCATCAATGACAACCAGATTAAACCCAAAGCTTCTGAACACATCTGCTTCCACTTCTCCTACTTCGTGCTAATTAGTCTCCCTTTATCTCCTTCTAGGACTAGATCCAAGTTCTGTTGAACCGATGTTTCATGCATGTCAACTTTAAGAGATTAAAGTTGATCTTACCTTTGAACCGCTTGATCTTCGCGATTTGATCTGCCATCATCTCCAAGGAACTCGAACAAACCCTTGAACCTGATTGCTCTGATACCAATTGTTAGGGATTTCCCACCGAAAATCCCTCTCTAGGATCTTGTTGAGTTATTCGATGCAATTAACACAAACTACCAAGCACACATGAGATCATACCAAACACACCAAAGCACACAACTTTGTCCCGGTTGGGGCTTTCGCCTTAATTCGGGGGAAAAGAAACCTAAGATATTCAACTAGAGAAGATACAAGAATATTACAATTCTCACCACGACCCTCTCTCAAGCCTCACCAGCAAGTACTAGTTGTTTACAATTAGTGAATTAGAGAAACTCTCAGACTTTGCCTTCAATGAAGTACTCTCTCTCTCTTAGCTCTCAATGGAGGCCAATAACAACAATATATAGAGATCTAGAAAAAACCTAGTTTGATATCTTGATACAATAAACATTGGATATTCCTGAAGAGATAACCCTACGATAAGAGCCGTCAGATCTAACTTGAAGAGCAAGTTGGGCTTCTCACGAATCACCAAGATCCGACCCAATTAACCCATCAGCGCCGCGTAAGGTCGACCGCACACCAAGGTCGGTCTACCATCCCCCTCTCGGGAACATTTGCTGAGTAGGACGGTCGATCGCACCTTGTGACCGGTCAACCGCAACTCCTGCAACTACAGCCGCTAACTATTTCCTTGCCTCCACTCCGTCTCTGATCTTCTCGATTCCTCCATCGTCTCATCGTCTTCTTATCCAACATAGTATGCAAGACATAAACCCAACAAAGTGATCGCCATGTTTGAGCCTTTCTTTTCTCAATATTGGAGGGATATAGAGAAAAAGGCTACATGAAATGTTTGAAAAGCTTATAACAGACATTAACAATATAATTAGATACTGAACTTTTGCCAAGGAACTATGGACAAAAGAGAGGGTTTCAGTAACTCCTTAGAGGTCAGTTGGTCAAAAGAAAAACTACCCTATAAGTTTCCTAATGTAAGCTAGTGCAAGATAGAACCGATCCTTCAGTGAAGTGGATTAGGAAGTATAAGCTATGCATGTAATAATTCATCAAGTAACAAAACAAGCAGCAGAATTCTCACGATCAGGTAGGTGGAGCAGGCACATCAGCACCTTTAATCATCAAATACAAGAAGACATGCTACAATTTTCACTGTGACTAATATAAGATGTTTTCATACTACAGAACTGAACCTCAAACTTAAAATATAATTTCAAATCTAAACCAACCTAATAAATTAAATCTCCTTCCCTGTGGATTTTCCAACATAACAGGATGACACAAGTACTTGAAAAGATTCAACAAGAAAGACACCAGGTTAAAATATAAAATTTAATAAATCAAGTGAAATATTAACAAAACAATAGCTTTCAGTTCATTTATTCAAATACAATTCTGCAAAATAAAAAAGAGTAAAGATGCTGGAAACTGGATATATAACTATTCCATCACAGCTCCAGAAGAAGCATCACAAAATTATAATGACCAGAAGCAGTTACCTCAAACGAATCTCCTCTGTAATGACCTCTTTCACTTCATTCAATGTGGTAACTGGAAAAGGTAATTTACGGTTTACAGAATTTAAAACTATAACATGCTCGGCAGCAACCTGAAATGCAACATTTAAAACAAGCCAAGTTAGCAGATATAACCTTTGAGTTTTCATGAGTTCTTGATGCACTATCCAGATATATACTGTATGTTCCCAAAAAAATGGGAGGTAGCATTATTTATTTCATCAGACTTGCCCCCGAACAATTATATAGACAATATTATGTCAAAATTTCCAGATTAGCTGTTATGTAGCCTACATAAAATAATATGACTCTTTTGTTATTTGTTAACAGTAAACCCTAAAACAGCTCAGTAATATGAACAACATAATCATTCTAACCCACTGCTATAAAAGGGGGTTGACTGCCAAACTCAACTTCATTGTTCTAGAAACCATAACGATGCCCATGTTCTGGTATAAGAAATATTCACCTTCAAGGTAAAATCACAATTAGGCAAAAGAGACCAACAGATGCCTCAATTGCCTCAATTGCCTCAATTGTGTATAAATACCTGGTGAGGCTGGGTGGCACTCAAAAACTAAAATACGAAAGTAGAAGCACTGCTCTAAATGTCGGCAGCTGTAACAGTGTCAGCCGATATGTTCTTCTTGAAGAAACCGACAACAACATAGTGAAAATCAATCCTACACACTTTCTAACCAGAAAATGGCAATAACAATATCTGGCGCTTTGGCAGACATGTCGCTTTCTAAAAGTTGGCCAGCTTCAATGTATATTGGCTCGAGAAATATTTTTTGGATTTATATTGTTTCTAAATTCTAATACATTTTATGACTTGTAATTTGTTCAATTAAAAATAGTCATCGAAATTGCACCTGCATTTTGGCTTTTTTTTTAATATATATAGTAGTCTTCCGTTGTGCACTACTTTGGTGTGCACTCGCCCTTCTGGCCATCGCATGGATGATCCAAACCGTTCACATTGATCTACACATCTAAATTAGTCTAAAATCTAAATATGTAAAATCAAGTCATTTGAAATTCATTTGTCCATCCATCATGTTATTATAAAAAAAGATATTCAGTCATTCAATTTTGTAACACGTCAATGTATGAGCAAATGAATTTCAAATGACTTGATTTTACATAAACTAATTTAGACCTGTAGATCAATGTGAATGGTTTGCATCATCCATGCGATAGCCGGAAGGGCGAGTGCACACCAAAGTGATGAACAACAAAAGGTTTCTTCTATATACAGAGAAAACTAAGAAAGTCGAGAAAACCAAGAAAAGAAAAAGGAAAAAATCAGAAGAAGAAGAAGATCCATCAACAATACATGTCTACTCTATAAAAAGAAACAGCATAAATCTATTGGCTACTGACACAATGAACAAGACTAAAGCTACATATTTGATTCTAAAAGGTACGAGAAGTCTAAAATCATATGATACTCTCTAGGATCCTATCCACATAAAGAATTGCAATAACAATGAACAAAGTCACAAAATCTATAAAGTCCTACCCACATACAAAATATATATAGAGAGAGAGCATAAATCTATTGGCTACTGACACAATGAACAACATGACTAAAAGCTACACATTTAATACTAAAAGGTAAAAAAGTCTAAAATCATTATGATACTCTCTAAAGATCATATTCACATAAAGACTTGCAATAACATTTAGAATCCTATCCACATATGAAAAATAATATACAGCATAAATCTATTGGCTACTGACACAATGAAACATAACTAAAGGCTACATAACTGATACTTAAACAAGTATAGAATCATGATAATACTCTATAGAACCTATTCATGTAAAGACTTGCAATGCCAATAACTATAACCAAACAAGAAATTTATTAAATTACTACGATTAACAAAATCATATAGCATAAGTAACTGCATAGAAAAATCAAAAACTCAAAATTGTATAGCAATATGGAACATGAAGTAACAAAAATATTAAATAATTTTGCCAACTGTGCGCCGACATATTCATTATGCAGACCACATGGCACATATTCACCAATTATCTGCCTGGTAATCATTATACAGACCACATTAGTGAATATGTGGTTGGATAATTGTTTGTACCGTATTTTAGGGGATATGTGAGATGATTTCCACGAAATTGTGGTACACAGCGCATGTGCACCGTGGTTTAGAACACTGCGTATAACTCATATAAGTCTGAATCCCATTTGAGACGTTTTTTTTTTCTTAATGCTGGCAGCTAGGACTGAAATTTTTTGGGAAAGAAAAATTTATAACCAAATTCTTTTATTATATCTTGGAATTTCATATGAGTAAGAGAGAACTGTTAGTGCGTGAGTAATTGTTCATCACTTTTTAAGCAATCACAGATTCATACAGAGGTTCAATTTAGCAATCTCATTTATTAATTAGTTTTCTTTTTTCACTGAATTCCTTTTCTTGATAAGTTGAGCACCGATTTGTACAAATATTTCTTCATCATTGGTTTAGGAGTCCTTCTTATATAGCTTGATACGTAGGGATGATAGAAATCCTTATCTTTCTATACCCTGTCACTGATTTGTCCAAGAATTCTTTCATCCTTAATTTAGAAGTCCTTTTTAAATAGCTTGTAAGCGAAGATTCAATTAGCTGTTGAATTGGAAATGGTTCTCAACTGTAAATGTTATGCCATGTCATGCTATTACTAATAAATTATAAGCATAGTTATGATGAAAACAGTTATATAATGTTTTCATACATATCTTTATGTCTTTTGTGCTATTTTGTGCGAATATCTATAGATTTGAATTCTACTTTTATTATAAATGGTCGATTATAATAATGTCACATCAACAATATAGAGTTAACTAGATCACACTTAGAACATAATTTAATTTAAAATGACACCCCAGCTGTAACCACAAGGCCTTGACATGTTACCATCATCCTCTCTGATATAGAATTTCGAACAAAATACCGATATTCAACATATAGAACCATAAGTAAATGTCGAAGTTCCTAACCAGTCTAGAAGTCTTGAATACCTAATAATTAGTACAAACTAAAGTTGACTATATTTTGGAAGACTAGCGATACCCGCACATTTTTCTAGCGTAAGAAAATGTGTCCAATAATTTTGGGTACAAGTAATAACTAATTTCAAAAATATAAAAGTGCAGGCTAATATTTGGTCCAAATTTCTATGTTTATCACATAAATGAACATTCTTCTGCTCGTTCATACCTTGTGCCATTTACAAAAGTATCTTCAATAAAAACACAATCCTTCGCAATCACAATTTGTACCCGTAGTTTAGCAATTTTGTGTCACTCTTCCATTTATCACTAAACCTTGAACCAAAAACATAGTCATCATGTTGCGAAAGAAAATGACATGTAATACTATTTATCTTTTCTTTAAAAGGGTCATATTCATACACACCACACACACTCTCATCTCATAATAAGGGATTGGTGCAAGTGGGACTCGATCCTCTGACCTCTTACTAACGAAAAGGCTTACAACAATCCTAGCAGTGACAAGTGACAGATGTAAGTAGGGGCTAGGGTGGGGCTAAGGCTACCCAAAAAAATTCACAAAAAAACCTATAGGTATGATGTTTCGGATTTTGGCCCACCAAAATATTTGTGAAAAAGCCCGAGTGCGTGTGTGTGTGTATATATATATGTATATATATATATAACCAGTTCAGGGGCGGAGCCATGCGTGAGCCGGACCGGGCCATGGCCCCACCCCAATTTAAGAATTTTCCCTCTGTGCATATAAGACTACTTTGGTAACTGGCATAACTAATAGGCCCTAATTAGTAATTAAAATATCTCACATGCATGGCACCTTTTAAAGCCTTTGGGCAAAAAATCTTACACACATAGGGATGTGATATCCTATAGGTAGGTCAAGTGAGTGTATCTGTTTCGGATTTTGGCCCACCAAAATATTTGTGAAAAAGCCCAAGTGTGTGTGTGTGTGTGTGTGTGACCAGTTCAGGGGCGAAGCCATGCATGAGCCGGACCGGGCCATGGCCCTACCCCAATTTAAGAATTTTCCCTCTGTGCATATAAGACTACTTTGGTAACTGGCATAACTAATTGGCCCTAATTAGTAATTAAAATATCTCACATGCATGGCACCTTTTAAAGCCTTTGGGCAAAAAATCTTACACACATAAGGATGTGATATCCTATAGGTAGGTCAAGTGAGTGTATCTATTTTCCTCTGTCGTTCTATATCTGATCATATACTAACTCAAGTTACAATGATTTATATTTTAGAGTGTATGTTACAAGTCTTTGATTAAAAGAAAAGTGAAAATGAACAATCTAATATTACTTGCAATTCTTGTAAGTACAATTCAAAATTTTACTTGCTAATTACAACAATGTAATTGGGGAGAAGTATTAAAATCAAAATCTTAGGAAATAATCGTTTTCTTTTTTTGAAATTGCAATTATTTTTAAGTTGAAGTATAATTCTATTTTTCTCTTGATTTTTTCCAAAGCATAAAGGGACTACTCCTACATCAACACAAAAATGTTGCCCAAAACTGTCATGTCTAATGGACCAACACCAACATGTTGGGAAATCTCTATCTCAACAAAGTACTCAACAAATTGAAAAATAATTGTCTACGATTAAATGTCTCTATATTGCCTACTCGTTTGTTGACATTTCAAGATAATGAGATATGGCTTTGCGTGGAAACGATAAAAGTAGTGATTCACTTAATCATGGAAATTTTACTATAAGTCGTAAAGGGCTTTACATGCTATTCTAAAAATGTTGAAGAAGATGTGTTGGAAAAGCACCACAAAATGCCGCATACACATCCTTTAACAACCAAAAGGAGATTCTTCATTTTCTCTCTATGAAAATAATTGCCTCTCTATGAAAATAAAGAGAAGCCTTTGTGAATAAATAGAAGATTCAAAGTTTGTTATTCTTGTTAATGAGTATCGTGATATTTCTAAGAGAGAGCAAATGGCACTATTTTGAGATTTGCCGATATAGATGGTTTTATTGGAGAACAATGTTTTGGACTTCTTCATGAACTTAATACCGCGGCAACAACTATAAGGATGGATTTATAAAAACTCTTACCTCTCATGACCTTAAGATTAAAAATATAAGAGGTTAAAGGTATGATGGAGCAAGCAACATGCATGGTGCATTCAATGGGTTGCAAGCATTCATTTTCAATAATTCGCCGACTGCATATTATACATTGCATGGCTCATCACCTGCAATTAGCAATAGTTATGCATCTCGAGATATCGTTACAATTCGCCTCCTCTTAGAAGAGTTGACTCACATTATAAACATTCCTAGTGTTTCTGATAAAAGATATGATCAATTGAAAGCCCCTAAATACTCTGAATTGAGTTCTTAATTGCAAATGGAGATCTTGAAACTGCCACAAGCCTAAATCAAATCGGCTCTTCTAACAGGCTGGAAATACTCGTTGGAGGTCTCATTTAAATATAATCATGAGTTTGTTGAAGATGTTTAGCCCGACATGCGAAGTTCTTATTATTAACATTAACGATACTAACTCCGCTCAACGCGCAGAAGCAGTAAAAGCGTTAAGCTTTTAACCTCTTTCGAATTTGTTTTTATATTACTTCTTATGAAGGAGGTTCTTGAAATCACTTATTTTCTTTGTTGCAATGCAGGTCTCAAATTATTGTAAAATCAATGCATCTTATGTCTTCTACAAACAAACTCCTTCATAATCTAAGAGAGATTGGTTGAGGCTTCGTACTTAATAAGATAAGGTTATTTTGTGAGCAACATCAAATGGATGGACCAGATACGTTTGTTTTGTATATTAGACCAATTCCAACTCTA
The DNA here is from genome assembly GCA_017893485.1 of Hemerocallis citrina. Lineage (NCBI taxonomy): Eukaryota > Viridiplantae > Streptophyta > Magnoliopsida > Asparagales > Asphodelaceae > Hemerocallis > Hemerocallis citrina. Next base: position 259,611,280 of record CM030359.1, read on the forward strand.
TCCGCACAAACTCAACTAATAGTTGAACATTATTATCGAGTAAACATATTATTGCCACCATAGATTCACAGTTGCAAGAGCTAAACATCATATCTAATGAAAGTGCAATGAAATTTCTTGTGCTAAGTGATGATTTGGATCTGAGAGATGGATTTACTTCCTATGATGTTGAGAAGAACTGTGGGCTTGCAAGTGAATTTTATCCTCAAAACTTCTTCGATCAAGATCAAACACATCTAAATCGTCAAATAGACCATTATATACATGATATTCCTGTTGATAGTGAATTCAACAACTTGTCATCCCTTTCTTAGTCATGTCAAACACTAACAAAAGCTAAAAAGTCAATTACCCATCCACTTGTTGATAGATTGATCAGGCTTGTGCTAACATTACCGGTTTCTACAACCATTACTGAGAGGGCATTTTTGGCGGTGAATATTACGAAAAATAGGCTTCGGAACAAGATTGAGGATGATTATCTTTCAAACTATTTGATCATTTACATCGAAAGAGAAATAACCAATTTCAGTAAGGATTCAACAATCAAAAATTTTGCTTCTATGAAACAGAGCATATCACAATTCTTCTACGGTAAACGTGTGTTTATTTTGTTGGAACTTAAGAAATATATATACTTTGGGGGATTTTGTAAGGAAGCACTATATTTTTATCGTTTTGCTAAAAGTATAATATGTGAACTATCTTTTAGAAGACTATCTCTCTATGTAAAAATTTAAAAGTTATATATTTACTTCAAATGTAGTTGTGGTTTTATTTTAAGTTCTAAGTTGTATGCTGGTTCGCCACTCGGAGAACTTTTTATGGCTTCGTCCCTAGACCTTTCTAAGACTTGCTTGAACAATAGTTATTTCATCAGAGAATTAAGCAGACTTTATATAAAGAAAATTTAATGTCAAAAATTCAAGATTATTGATTATGTTAAACTAGATAAAATAATATGACCTTTGTAAATAGTACATCCAAAAGCAAACAGGTAACATGAAGAACATAATCACTCTAACCCTCTTCTAGAAAAAAGGGGCTGATGACAAAATTCAACTTCATTACTTTAGAAACTATGTTGATGCCCACTTTTGGGTATAAGAAAATGTTCACCTTCAAGGTATAAATGCAATTAGGTATAATAGAGTAACGGCTGCCTTGATTTGGGTATAAATGTACCTGGTGAGCTTGGGTATTACTCAGAGACTAAAACACAAAAGTAGAAGCACTATCTATATATTGCCACTTGGCACCAACTTAGGTATTAATAATTAGGTATAAAAAAATTCGACAGAAATAGTTATTTATGTCTATATATATTTCTTTATGTATTGTATGTGATTGTATGGGAAGATCTATACATTCAGATTATAATTTTATTATAACTGGTCAAATCAGTAGACGATAACAATGGCATGTCATGAATATAAGAGTTATTAGATCACATTTCGAACATATAGTTTTATTTAAATGGCATTCCGACAGAAGCCAAATTGTGACTCGCCACCATCCACCTTCTTTCTGCCATCCATGATGAAATTTCTCTAGACAACATAGTACCGATATCCAACATTTAGAACCATGAGTAAAACATCCTAGTTCAGTCAAGAATTCTATGTATGTACCTAGTAATAGTATAGACTAATCGGGAACACTAATGATGCCATTTATCTGGTATAACAAAATATATGTCCAAGATATATTGGCAATCCGTCACAAAAGGCTAACTGCTGTTCTAATTTTGGTACAAGCAATAACTAATTTCTGAGATATACAAGTCTGCACTTATATCAGGTCCAAATTATATATTTAATAGAAAATTGGTCTTTTTTTTGCTTCATGTATGGCCTGTGCTATTTTCAGGAGTATCTTAAGAAAAAACGCAATGCTTTAGAACTACAATTGCTTACTGTAGTTTAGCAATTTTGTATCACTCTTTCATTTAATACTGATCCTTGAACCCTAAAATTAGTCATTTTAAGCTTACTTTTCCTTCTTCAATTTTGCATATAATGATATAAATATAGTGATATATATTAATTTTCCTTGCATACAAGTAAAATGAAGGAATGTTCTAGGTAGTAACTTCTTAACTCCAACCATAGATGGGGAATTTAATTGATAAGCTTCTACAATATTCTAGTTTTTTTTTTTCAATAATTTAGTTAGGATATTATAAGCTTCTTACTACTGTTATATATATTTATCACTCCTTCAGTTAGTCTTGATAAAGTAGGAAACTAGAGTTTTCTCAGGCTCTAATCTACTCTCTTTCACAAAAAGCAATGGCTCCTATCACTACAGGCAATCAATTCAATAAAGAATAAATGTTTTTTAGACTGCTCCATTATCTCCCTTCTCTCTCCTCATCTCTCTAATTTCTCTCCTTCCCCTAATCCACCAATCAGCATTTCAACTCTCCTCTTCTCAAATTGCAGACACTCCTCAATACATTATGCACTTCAACTACAAACAAAACACACACAAAAGCACAAACCAAATCTAAACACATAAAACCCCAATTTCTCATACCTCTATATCCCCAGTCTGCATCTTCTTATTAACACTCTCCCCCGGCCTCGCCCTCACCACCCCCTCCACCGCCACCACATACTCCACCCTCAACTTATTCGCCACCGCATACGCATCCTCATACTCATCCGGCAACGTCGTCACCTAACAATAAAAATAAAACTCCCAAATCAAACCATCTCCAATCCAACAACTCAAAAAACCAACAATCCCATTCTCACCTGAACAAGTCCCGATTGATCCCTCAAATTGAAGAACGTCAAACCGCCATGAATCCTGTGCAGCGCCACCCACCCGCACAGCCGGACCCGCCGTCCGACGTCGGCAAGCCCCAGCTCGCCGCAGGTGGCGGTGCGCTGAGTCCACTGGAGGGAAGTGTTGGATTTTGGAGGCAATTCGGGGGTTAGGGTTTGGGAGTGAGTAGTGGTGGCGACAGAAGAAGAAGAAGAGAATATTCTTTTTGTGAGTGGGAATGGAGAAAGGAATATTATTTTTGGGAGAGGGGTTGAGGAGGGGAGATTGCGAGGGAGAGAGGCGATGCGAGTCATGATGAGAGGGGAGGCGCGGACGAGGGAAAACGACGACATGGATTTTTTTGGAGTGATGAGGTTTTTGAGTGGGGGAGGGTTGGGTTTGTCGTTGGTTCTTGGTTTTGTTATCTGAAAGGGCGGGGAATGATTTGCGGTACCAGGCCACTTTTTAAAACGATTTGCGATTTTAGGCCAGTTCACAATGTCAGCGGCCGCTATTGGAAATAGCGGTCTCTTCATAACGACCCTTCACACTAGAGATGATATTGTATAATGGACACGACTTGGTGTAACTAAGGTCGTTATTGTCGATAGCAACCTTGTATAACCAAAGCCGCTATTCCCAATAGCGACCTCAGGTTTGCCCAATCGTTTTTAGGCCCACCTGAGTCGCTATTGGGAATAGCGACCTTAGTTATACACGGTCGCTATTGACAATAGCGACCTCAATTACACCAAGTGGTTTGCAATTATACAATACTCTCTATAATCTGCCAAATGTGGGAATCCAAGTATTGGTCGCTATGAAGAGGTCGCTATTCCCAATAGCGGCCGCTGGTGACGTGGCACTGGGTAGCCAAAAATGCTAATTGTTTGATAAGTGGCCTAAAATCGCAAATAGTTTCAAAAAGTGGCCTAGTACCGCAAAAAATTCAAGGGCGGAGAGGGGAGGGTAATGGGCTAGTCCGGGCCGGCCAATGGACCATACTGTTGTTAAAGTTAGGCCTTATTGTACATTATATTTGACTGAGCTACCATCTTAGATAGCCCACATGCCCAGTGGATATGTCTTTTCGGACATAGGCACATATGTTTTAGGTAGATATATATACTTTAAAACATATAGGACTTTCATTCCAAGTCCAGGCCTCGGGAATTAGGGGGAGGGATGCTAGAGCTGTTATTCAGGGGATTATCATAATCGGTTTGGTTGGGGGCAATGGAAAGACGTTGTAATCAATGTACGTACGTGTTTGGAGGCACCCCTCCTAACTTCTTTCACCATTGTGCATGGTGCAGTGGCTAACATAGAGGAGTTTTGGATGGCTCATCGTTGGCCCCATGGTGCTGATGCTATTGTGCAATGCCTGGACAGATTAGGCATTCAACACATTAAAACTTCAAGTCAGCATCCTTCATAGTTAGTTACATGGGAAGCATATCGGTTCAGTGAAGCTCCACTTTGACGGATCCTAGATGACAACTCAGCAGTGTATGGTTTTATAACGAGACTCATTAAGAAAATTTTTACTTGCACGAGGAGGCCCTGTATAAACTAGATCTATAAACGTGGCTAAAAGAAGTGGTATTTGGGCAGCTCTAAAATCTCTCCAATTAATTAGTTATGATCTTATAGAAGGTGACTCTCTAACGGTTATTAATCAAATCTTGCAAGTTGCAAAGATTGTATCACATTCATCAGAATGTTTTGAGCTTGATAGAGTAGCTATGTATCACATCTTTGAAGTTGCTAGGTTAACACAGAGAGATATGGGAGAAGATGAATTATTATTATTTGATTCTAAAGAATAGTATATATAGGATACAAAACAAATCTCAGCCGTACATCTCTAACAATATATATATATATATATATATATATATATATATATATATATATATGGGAAAAAGGGGTATGAGCAACTTGCTCATTTAGTAAATGAGCAAGTGATGAGGTGGCATGCATGTGATTGGGAAATCATAAAAGTGATTAGATACTCAATGTTTCACATGCATGCCACCTCAACAATTGCTCATTTATTAAATGAGCAAGTTGCTCATATCCCTTTTACCCTATATATATATATATATATATATATATATATATAACGGTTTTCAGCCATACAATTTTGTAACACTACAATGGATGGGCAAATGAATTTCAAATGATTTGATTTTACATATTTAGACTAATTTAGATATGTAGATCAATATGAACGGTTCGGATCGTCGATACGAAGGCGGGAAGGCCGAGTGCACACGAGTGCACAATGGAACATTACTCTCTCTCTCTCTCTCTATATATATATATATATATAAAACACCCCCTTTCAAACTCACGGTGGATCCAGTGAGAGTTTTCCCACAAAGTATCGAAATATCTAGACAGTATGGGATTTGGTGAAAAAGTATGTTGTCTGCTGTGAAATGATTTCTGCCTCAAACGCTCACGTACATAGTGGCAATCAATCTCTATGTATTTCGTCCGCTCATGAAAGATTGTGTTGCTTGCAATATGCAAGGCACTTCAGTTCTCATAGTGAAGAGGAGTAGCTCATGTAAGAGTAACACTCATGTCTGATAATAGCCACTAAACATGAACAATCTCTCTAGAGGTAGTTGTCATTGCTCTGTACCCAGCTTCTGTGGAAGAACATGCAACAACTGGCTGTTTCTTGCTTTACTATGAGATCAGCGAATCACCAAGAAAGAGACAGAAACATGTGGTAGACCGTCTGATAGTTGGATCCCCTACCGAATCTCAATCAGAATATACATTAAGCTCAAGTTTACAGGTAGAAGGCATAAATAATGAGCAAGTGATAGTACCCCGAAGATATCTGAGTGTTAGGTTTCGAATGCAATCACAAATTAAATACACGGCAAACAAATTACAAAAATATCGAAACCTAGCCATAGATCCATGCGAAAACCATAAATCGTGTTTAGGAGTTATACCTTTGAAATGAATCTGTTGTGTCCACAGTATGCCGATCACAGCACTGCAATATTGCAGTGCATCTACGGTATCCACACGAACGGAATAAAAAACGGTTATCCCTCAAACCTCGGTGCTAGCTGTGGGAAGGGGATGTTCCTCACGATCTCTCTCTCTCACACATTTTCTGTGATGGTTAGGGTTTTCTCATGTAACCCTTTTCCACAGATACATATCATATATATAGCTGCAGAAAATCAACCCTATGAGAGTAATGAGGTTGTTCGACTAACAATCTGACCTGGTTCAGATTCGTGTGTGGACCTTTGAACTTTAGTCAGCTCATTTAATCTAATTAAATGTCTAGCCAATGTCAGGAGTCCAAGTCTTACTTGGATCCCCAATTAAATTTATCTTATGAATTTAAATCCAATTTCGATCCATTCTAAGTGTGTGACCCTGTAGGTTCCTGTTACGTTGACAGTAATACTAAAATTATATTCTAATATTACAAATAGTAAGCGGTATCTAACAATACATCAATGCTTCTCAAGTAACGGAAATATTAGTGATTAGACATAACCTATCCACGACCAATGTTACCATGTAGTCTAGTCCCTTTGTCCAGATATCTTAATTGACTACAAGACATAGAGCGTGTCACCCTTGTAAAGTTCAATATTTGGTTTCTTGATGTCCAAGTAGACTTACCAAAAACAAATGAGCTCAATATCTCATATTGACTCATTTGAGCATGACCATATATTTTGCAGTCTCACTTAATCAAGGGGCACATAGATATTGCCCATGTTATCTAAAAGGAAGAAATCCTATCTAAGTCACATCCCTCTGCATGATTTGTAGTATATCCAATAGTCGAATTTATAATCACCTTATTACAGGGAACATTTTAACGACATTAAAACATATAACTTCTCATGTAGGGAACCGTAGTGAATTCAAGTCAAAGGACTATATACACCATGGTCACTGTGAGAACCGCTTATAACACTCCCGTAACGATCCATGCAGTGTTCTCATGGTGGGTCAGTACAGTACATTATCACTGTAATATGTACCCATGTGAAGACTTAGTATCTCATATCCATGACCTGTGAGAATGGTCATCAGTCTACACACACACTAGTCTCCATGTATTACCATTGTCCTAATTCACAATAATACTTAACTAGGAACATTTAAGAACAATGTTTTAATTTTAGCCAATAGGATCTCACAATCAAGTCATGCACCTGATTTCTCATGGCATTGAACTTACTCTAAGGACTTCATTATGTTCATTTAATTCACAATAAATAACACAATAAATAAAATGCCCAAATATGAAATAAATGTCATGATACAATGTAAACTAGTAATGTCAATAGACAACTCGCTTCTAGGGCATACACCAACACTGGGAATCCAAAGAACACTGTAGTGAATTGATTGAAGAGCTGAAATAAACTTGTCACGCCCCGCTTTCCGGAATACGGGAATACGAGCCCGTAACTGAGGACCAGCGAATGATATAAGTATACCAACTCATATCATCCATAAGCTGTACCAGTCTTAATCAACAATATAAGAAAATTTAATCACAACCACGCAGGAAACATGATCACATAAACTAGAATGAAGTTCAATAACCAATTCTGGAATGTAAGAACTTACCAAAATAACTCGATAGACTTCTGCTCCAATTGTAGAAGATCTGCTTATCAATGTCTCCTAGAAATTCTCTTTATGCACCTGTGCTTGATTATCTACAAAGAAGGGAAATTTGTCCTTAGAGCAAGTACGGACAGCAAGTAGTGAAAAGCAGAGGGTAAAGGAAACGGTTACATGAAGGAATATGAATCAAGATCAAATATACGATGACAATAATGGCAGTAATAACGATGGTCTTAATAAAATATACATATATGTTAATTTATGTTCATTAGAGTGTCATTTCTCCTATCTAGTGCACGTACTTCTGTGTCCCATGTGTGCCGTACCACAGGTTCGGTGCACGCAAAACAGTGTACGTTTGAGACATAGTGATGGGGTCTACAGAGCGTGTACTCGGTTTCAATAACAATCATTTACCATTTTCATTCATTCATTCACATTCATTACTTCTCCTTCCATTTCAATACCATTTCAATATAGGCCCTCGAGTACATTTTCTGAGATTTCCCACTACTAGGTCAACCCTTATAAACCCCGGCTTGTTTAGTATCTTATTAAATCATTCATGTCCATGTAAATGTGTATATAAGGATGTCAAGGGGACGATAATAATGCAGCAACATGATGCATTGCTAAATAATAAACATGAAGTAATAAATTTAAAACAACAATTCTCTTTTTATTATTTAAACCGATTCCAATTATAACTGGGTCGAAACCTCAGTACAATGCAGACAATGCAGCAGTAACTTATAAAAAAGCCATCACACATACGTTCATTAAAATGCCAATTAATGCTACAATTTATGGAACTCATTACAATGTCATATAACGATTATAATGCCATTTCTGTGTACAATCCACTTTATGAAGTCATTAATCCAATCACGATTGTCTCATTCAATCAATGTATACAATCACCATTCATTTTCCTTTGTACACAATTCTATTCATTTTATTCATTTCGATTACATCTATACGGGCTTAGGTTTGAGTCAATGGACAATTTTAGGAGGTTAAGAGTATGTCGGGTTAGCTCGTGTAAACCCTCAATACTCCTAACGAGACGGGACACAAGGCAATTTAAGATGATTAAAAATGGAACTACTTGCAGGAGATCAATAAGCTTGAACTAGAATAAATAAGAGAGTTCAAGTGGGCTTGCCTTTTTGTAGTAGTCGATTCGAAATAATTAAGAATAACGGGATCAGTATCCCGGGGAACAATCCCAAGAGGCACGTGTGAAGTACGTACGAAGAACTCCAAAAGCAAGCAATAAGGAGCTAATTTCCCACACTGGATCGGCTACAAAACAGCAAAACAGCGGCTCGATTTGGCGCGGGTAAAACACAGAACACCGAATCAGGCCCAATCAGATATCAGCCTCGCAGCGGATCGGATCCAGAACAGGGGACAGCGGTGTGGATCTGTTGCAGCAGAACAGCGAACACCGATCAAGGAGAGCGGATCTTGAAGCGATCGGACGGTCTAAACTCAATCCCGCCCAAACAGCTGTCTTCTTCTTCTTCGTTCTTCTTCTTCGTTCTTCTTCTTCGTCTGCTTCGACACGGAGTGAGAGAGAGAGGGTGCGGAAGGGAACGGCGAAGACGCTCACGACGGCGGCACGGTGGCGGGGAGGCGACGAGTGTGATGGGTGCTGCGGTGGCTTCGGGGTGCACGGAGTGAAGCTTCGACAATGGTGATGGAGCTTCGGTGGTTCGACGAGCGGCGGTGCGAAGCAGCGACGGGAGGCGAACGGCGTGCGATGGCGGTGGGTACTGGCGGCACTGGCAGGCGAGCGGAAGAGCATAGTGGTGTTGCGACTGGTGAGCAGGGTGCTGCGGGGTTCGTGCGGCGTCGGCGAGGAGGCGTGAGCGTTTGAGGATGGAGCTCGGAATCAATGGCGGAGTGGATGGCAATGGTCAAGCAGGAGGCTCGAGCGGGGGACTCAGCGGCGATGGGGGCGCGACTGGAGGTCGCCGTGCTGGCGGCGACGGCCGTCGAGTGCTGCGGGGTTCGACTGGCGAGGCGAAGAAGTGCGGGGCTTCAATAGTGGGGCTGCTGCGGGGTCGACTGGAAGGGCGAGCCGGAAGCGCTCGACGCGCGGAGTAGGAGGCGAGGCGACAGCGGTGGTGATTGCGGGAGCGGAGGTGGAACGAAGCGAGCGATTGAGGGCGACAGGGGTGTGCGGAAGGTGATGCGGGTGGAGATGAAGTGGAAGTGACGAAGTGGAAGTAGGGGAGTTCTGTTGGGTTCTTTTGTTGAGTTTGTTCTGTTTTGGTTTCTTTGTTTGTAGAGGAACAGAGAGGAAGATGGAGAACGGGTAGGGGTTCTGTTTTGTATTGTTTGGTTTTAACAGAGAAGAAGGGAGAGAGGAGAGTGGGGTTTAGTTAGTTATTAAGAGATAATCAGGGGTTAGTTAGAGTTTGTGGGGGGTGTGGTTACGGGGATTGAGCAGAGTGGGGAATATGGGAAAGAGTTCTATAGGGATAGATGTAGGATTAATCTTTACAAGCATATAGGTTATGGGTTAGTGGGCTTGGGCTTAATAATGGGTTCAAAAATATTAATTAAAACAATTAAGACATTGGACTGAAATATTTTGGGCTCAAATTGCTTTTAATAAAATCAAATACGAATTTGGGCTTAGAATAAACAATTGGATTTCAATAGGAGATTCAAAAGGCTATAAATGCATCGGAAGAAATTTATACGGAATTTGAAATATAAGAATACATAGAAATCCGTATAATCGGAAACAGGGGTTACAAAACTGGCTGACAATACTGACTGCGTAAGCAATATCGGGTCTGATTATGCATAAATGTACAAGCTATCCAACAATTTGCCTGTATCTAGTGGGATCGGGATGGAGTTCACCATCTATGGGATGAAGCTTCACGTGAAGCTCTAAGAGAGTATCAGCTGATCGACTATCAGAGAGACCTGTAGCAGAAATAATGTCTAAAGTGTATTTCTGCTGAGAAATAAGTATCCCTTGAGAGCCCTGAGCAATATCTAAACCTAGAAAATAGTGTAGTCTGGTAAGATCCTTCATATGAAATTGATGGTGAAGGTATCTCTAAGTGGATGCAATGTTTGTGGAGTCATCCCCAGTATAATCATATCAACATACAGCAGTAGAAGTACCCTCCCCTGCGATGATGACTGCATAAACACAGAGTGGTCATGTGAGCTCTGACTAAAACCTACTTGTGTGATGAAACGTTGAAAGCACTCAAACCAGGATCGAGGAGATTGTTTCATACCATATATAGCTCGGCGTAAATTGCAGACATGACGAGGAGGTGTGGTGGTGCCAAGAGGAGGCCGCATGTAAACAACCTCAGATAAGGTACCATGAAGAAAAATATTCTTCACGTTCATATGATATAACAATCATTAACGGATAACAGCAACGACAAGAAGGGTGTGAACTATACTCATCTGTGCAACTAGAGCAAAAGTCTCATCATAATCAATGTCCTAATCCTAAGTAAAACCTCTGGCAACTAGATGAGTTGTGCCGCTCAATGGAGTCATCGGGTCGATGTTTCACCTTAAAGATCCACTTGCAACTAACAAGCTCGACTCCCTCTGGTAGTGGAACAACATCCCAAGTGTCAGTCTGATTAATGCGTGGAATTCCTCTGCAGTAGCTTCTCATCACTCGGAATATTGAATAGCTTCCTAATAAATTATGGGCTCACATTTGGTGTATAGTGGTGAAATATGCATGGAACTGTGGTGAGTAAGATTCTAGGGTGGCAAAGTTAAACTGGTCAGAAGGACCAATGGCATCAAGTGTACAATGAGCCGGTCAGATGCTCGAAGTGGAATGGGTAGAGTAATGAACCACTGGTGGATGTGCAAGGTGTGGAGGTGAGGTTGGTGGTGTGGGTGCATGCGGTTGATGGGATACAGGTGATGGGGGTGCATGTGGCTATGATGATGCAGGTGGTGTAGGAGGGACCTTTGTAGGAGGGACAAGAGTCGTAAGGTCTATATGAGATGAGAAATGAGCTAAATAAGTGGGATCAAAAGGAATTCGTGAAGATGTGTCCGATGAAGTAGTCAAGGAAACCGGGGAATTGAGAAAATTAGTATCCTCAGGGGAGGAAAGGTAACAAGGAGAGTCTTCCACAAAGGAGACATGATGGGAGATACGACACGACGTGCCAAGAGATCAAAGCAATGATATCCCTTGTTCAGAACTGATACCTAGGTGAACGCACTTAGCGACCCGGGCGGTCAGTTTTGTGTGCTCAGTGGGAGGGAGATGACGTAACAGGTCACCCAAAGATACGAGCATACTGTAGTTCGGGGGAGAGTGATGAAGAGCCTCATGAGGTGTCATCCCAGATAGGGTAGATGAGAGAGTGATGTTACTGACGCTGACAGAAGTCATGACAGCTTCAGCGTAGAAAAGACGAGGAATAAAGAAAGAGAGTAGAGAGCACGAGTCGTTTCAAGAATGTGACGATGCTTGCATTCAGGTACACCATTTTGTTTATGTGTGTGAGACATGAATGCTGAAAAAGTATTTCGTGAGACTGAAGAATCGATCTCATAGTAGTGGAATTTTACTCACGAGAACCATCTGAGCGAACGATCTTGATGCGCACACCGGACTATGTATGAATCATGATCGTAAAGACCTGGTAAATGGTAGAAATCTCATATCGGTGGCACATAAAGAACACACATGGGTAGTGAGTGAAGTCATCTATGAAACTAACAACCTTTGCTGGAAGGTACATGAGATGATTCCCATATGTCAGAATAAACAAGCTGGAAATGATGAGTGGCCAGAGAAGTGCTTTTGTTATTAAAAGGAAGTGCTATGTGTTTTGCTATTTTACAACTCTGACAAACACACAAATGTGTAAAAGAAAGATGGCCAAGGGCACCACTACGGGCTAAACTCTTTAAGCGAGAATCACTAATGTGACCTAAACATTTGTACCACAGATAGACATCAGATGACACAACACAAGTAAAACTATAATGAGATCCATCTGCATGTAGAAAATCTAGATGATACAGACAACAGTGGCGACTAGCACACCCAATCCCTTGTCCAGTGTGTGGATCCTTTATAGAGCAGCCTAAAGAAGCGAAGGTAACTATAAGGCTACTATCGCAATGAGCACTAATGAAAATAACGTTCATGGATAAATGGGGATCATAAAGGACATAGGTCAATGTGAGAGTGAGAGAGCTAATAGATCCTGAGTGTGTAGTGAGAAGTAGTGAGTCATCGGCTGTGTGAAGAGATGGAGAGTGAGAAGGTAGCGAAGTGCTAGTGGTGAGTAGTGTATAATCACTAGTAAGATAATGTGATGCACCAGAAAATAAAATCCATGAAGAATTCATACCGAGAGTAATAGAGAATGCATGGGCAGAGGAGCCAGCATTGGCAAACTGACCCAAGGGCGTGAGTTCCAGTTAAACGGGGCAATGCTAAATGTTGGCCAAATCAGCAGGAGATGACAAAATTGGAGTAACGGTCATTGCAGAAGATGTAGGAAAAAGAGTACGATGATGAGGAATGAGACTAGTGCTGCTGTGGTAGTGATCGAAATGAGGATGGCGCTGCTGCTGTTGTCGAGATCAGAATGGAGATTGGGATTTTGCTACTATTGCTGGCTTCGGGGAGAGGGAGGAGGTATGAATATGAATGGTGCAGCTGTTGTTCACGCCCGGATAAGGGATGAGTGAAGGGAAAGATGTGGCAGCCAGAAAGTCGGTAGAGATGGGAAGGTACCGACAAAGTTATCGCTCCATGATGTAGGAGCAGTATTACAAAATAGAAGGCGGAAAAGATTTTTTTAATAGAAAAAAAGGGGTTGAGGTTGAAGGGTAGGGTTTAAGGAGTGTGGATCGGGAGGGAGGTAGGGTTTGGGTTAGAAGAGCAGGTGGGGTGCGGGTGAGATTTGGGCAGTAGTGGGAGGTGGCGGGTTCACGCAGCTGCAGAGGGAGGTTGGGATGGAGATAAGGTGAAGATCGGGAATAATATGACGTGGGAGTTGGGTCTTTGGTAGTAGATTGTGGGGTAGGAGGAGATGATAGTGATGGGTGACTGGGTGTTTGAAGGTGGGAGTCGGATTTGGGATTAGCATGGGGATTAAGGATTAGATTCAGGATTTTTTATGGAGATTAAAGATTAGGGTTTGTGAATGGATTTCAGATTAGGGTTAGCTCTGATACAATGTTAGATTAATAGAGATAGATTGGGAGAAAAAACGAATTATTATTATTATTGGAATCTAAAGGCTAGTGTATATGGATACAACACAAATTTCAGCCGTGTGTGTGTGTGTATATATATATATATAACAGAAGCATATATTTTGTGAGAAGAATTTTTGTGATGATCATCTCGCCAAACAGGATTATATATAACAGAATTATATATTTTGTGAGAAGAATTTTTGTGTTGATCATCTTGCCAAACAAGATTATATATAACAAAATTATATATTTCGTGAGAAGAATTTTGTGCTGTTCATCTTACAAAACAAGATACGTTTGCTAATTCTGATTTTTTGATTGTTTTGAATAATGATGTTGAGTTATCTAGCTTTAATGAAGTGGAATCTTGGGGAGTTGTGCGTGAATGATTATAGTTATTTTATTTTTAGTTTATTTGCTTATCAAAATCATATACTTTAAAACTTTTTTTCTCATTTTATTTTTAAAGTGCCAAGCATACATATTGCATGGTTTTAAATTATATGAATGTGTTTTTTGGCATTAAACGCTCTATAGATTTTGTAGATGGATTGGATGATAAAGGCCCGTAACATTGGTTAATAGCATTAGTTCCTTGGTGTTGTATGTTATTGAGCTAAAAGAAAATATGTAGATGAAAGAAAGAGGGACGTGAAGAGAAGAAAACTCCTTTATGATGCTTTTTTTGTTACAGGGGAAAGTCTCGTGGTCTATATATAGATCTTATACAGTTTCATGTTTCTCATAAAATATTTGTTTAAGATAGCTCTACCACAAATCATTACCATTAGAACTCAAGAATCTATCTATATAATATAAATCACAAGGCAATTTGAAGAAGAAAAAAAACTATCAAATATCTCATCTTCAATTGAAACAAAATCAATGGCTCACATTCACCCTCTCAATATTTTTTCCCCAAAAGTTCCCCCCCCCCCCAAAACATAAATTATCCTCACTTTATTACTCTCTCTCTCTCTCTCTCTCTCTCTCTCTCTCTCTCTCTTTCTCACTCTCATACCTAATCACTTTTGCAGAAAATACGGAGCTACAAAATCAGACCTTCTTCAACAATTAGCTGGATGGTTAGTAGTAACACTAGCATGTTGGATTTTCCTTAACTTCTTTATGTGCTTTGCCTACATTTTTTTATATGCTTTATTTTTCGTGCATTTTCTAAACACAAGGCTTTTCATATGTTGTATTGTTCACAAAGACGTGTCGTAGGCACGTGTCCACGGGCAAACCTAGTCTATATAATAAATCACAAGGTAATTTGAAAAAAAGCTATCAAGTGGCTATCCTTTAATTGAAACAAAATTCAATGGCTCACATTCACCCTCCCAAAAGACATTTTCCCCCTTAAAAGTTTTCCCCCAAAACTTATTTTTTTTCCCAAAAAAATAAAATAATAAAAAAGTCATCACTTTATTACTATCTCTCTCTCTCAGCTTTTCATTTTTTTCAGATTTCTCTCTCTTTCTCTCTCTCTCTCTCTCTCTCTCTCTCTCTCTCTACTCAGAAATTTAGAGTTTCAGATTTTTGGTTTGTAAATTTCCTCATTTTTTAGATTTTTTATGCTTATTTTGATTGCTCATGTATAAAATTTCACTGAGTTCCCTGATTGATTCAAATGCAATGGAATATTTAAATGGATCTCTCTCTCTCTCTCTCTCTCTCTCTCTCTCTCTCTCTTTCTCTACCCAGAAATTTAGATTATCAGATTTCAGGTTTGTAAATTTCCGAATTTTTAAAAATTTCTATGCTTCTTTTGCTTTTTCATATAGAAAATTTCGCTGAGTTCCCTGATTGATTTCAAATGCAATGGAAGATTTAAATTGATATTCACTTGGATAAATTTCACCGTCTAAAGTTATAATGAAAGTAGCAAATATCACCTAAAAAGTTAAATTTCATCATTTTGCACACTCAAAGTTCTAAGAAGTTGGATTTTACGCCTCATCTATAATTATTTTTCAACATATGCTGATAGAAACATAAAGTTTTATTTACAACTAATTGTTGCCTTACTATTTAAACTTGAGCTACATAAACTCCATGATGGAAGTTTTAAATTCATGCATCTGAAATGCTGAAAAGTAAATGTATCTCCTACTCTTTGAAACTGTCAAGAATTGTATGGTATATTTTACTATTGATAAGGCTTTTCATATGCTGCATCATTCCGAAGACGTGCCGTAGGCACGTGCCTACGGGCAAACCTTGTCTATCTATATAATCTATATACCTATATCTGTTTATCTAAAATATAAAAGCCAAAGGAGCATAGGAATCTGGTCGTCTTGTTCCCCTCCCCTCCCCCCCTCCCGCCTTTTCTAAAACTGCCTTCACATGCGCATTGCGTTCACACTCTGCTCTCATCTTGGTTCCGTCGTAATTATGTGGTTTTTGTTTTGGCTACCGAAATGGTATTTTTCCCCCTTCGTGTTTCGTGTTGTGGGGGTATGTTATTTTGTGTGCGAGTGAGAGCTGACAATGTCGGAGTGGCGTATTGTCGAAACTGCCCTGGTTGGTCATTGTTTAGGCTGAATTTGAGATTTGTTGGGTATAAGGTAATTGGCTAGATAATTCCCGATATTCTCCTGGTATTGTTCTCTTTATTATGAATATGAGATTCTTCTCACACTGAATTTTCCTATGCTCCCAAAATTACCCCTGTTGTATCCAATAGGATCAAAGGACCATGGGGGCATTACTGTAAACGTTTATGTACTTTACGTTGTTGCCCTCATATTGTTCTGATAATTACAGGAGTACCACGATAATATCTCTCTTCTTCCACTTTCAGATTTGTAATCCTCCCATCCCTAAAAACTCAAAAAAACTTTAGACCCTGTTTGGAAACAAAGTTTAGATAATCAAAGTTATCTTAACTTTAGAGGTAGAAGGTATGCTAACCTTGGTAGTCACACTCTTACCTTCATTTTGAAGTTGTCTTCAAAGTTAAGAAAAACCTAGAATTTAACTGTGCATGCATGGGCCGAGAAATTTCTAAATGTAATTTTATTAATCAATTCTTACCAGAATTTACTATCTTCATAATTATGTAAACTTAGTCTCTTAAGTATGATAACTTGTGTAATTATGTTTCGCTTTAAAAATAATTTGCACCATATTGTTGTACACATATTTTCCATATCTTGATAGTTGCATGTGGTATAAATATATTCCTCTTTCGTATGATTGAATAATTAAGGCTTCAAAACTACAATAGTTATTTATTTTGTATAATTGTACGCATCACGTCTTCATACATATTCATACTTAACTTCATACATTTTTTACAGTACAACCTATATTGATTCTGTATATAATTAAGAGAAAAAAAACATATTATAACATAAGATTGATATCAATTAAGTTATCCTGTAACCCCCCCCCCCCCCCCCCCCCCCCTCCCCAAAATTGAGTTATGGTAATTGTGCCCACGAATGTTACGCACATGTATTTTGTACCGTTACGGGTAATATCCATAGCGTATTTTAATATAAATATCGTACGTATTTTTGTATTTCGATTATATTTTTTTGTCATCTCAAAAATCATTTTTCGTCATATTTTGAGCCAACTCAAACAATTATTTTAATATTGTGTTATTACGTACATTGCACATGCTTTCAATACATGTGTCAATTAAGTAAGTTTTACCGTTACGTGAAATATTCGTAACATTATTAATATACATGTTCTACGTATTTTACATTTTGACTGTTTTTTGTTCTCTCAAATTTATTTTGTATTGATACGTGTAACGCACGTGTTTGCAGTACACATGTTGGTTCCTAAAAAAAATTTAGTCATGAATATTTTTCTTCTCAATTTTCTAGTCACAATTGTGTGATTTATTTTTAATTAAAATCCATTCCTAAATCTATTTTGTAGTCCAATAAAATTAATTTAAAGCTTATGATTAATTTTGTGTGCACTAAAATGTACATTTAAAATATAGTTAGTTTGGTACACTTGCCATGTGTAACACACACACATCTAACCAAATAAAAATTAATAATAAAATTTATATAAAGAGTGTGCATACACATTGGCTCCACATGCACGTGTTTCTTACCATGATTGAGAATGAGGGGGAGTGGTGTGAGTTAGTGGGAAGTGGGAAGCTATTTTGATCACATAATTTTCCTATAAATAGTCCATACTTTTGTCATGAACAACACAACTCAAAACAAAAACAAAAGAGACAAAGAGGGAGAAGACCTTGCAGGTTATGCTAGGAAGAGGCAGGCCATTTTTTAGAGAGCTTTGAGGTTTGGAACATTATTTTCTAGGAGCTATACTACTAGGAATTCTACATTTGAGGTGAGTGTTCCTTCAACTTTCTAATATAGTTTTATTAGTAGAATGCTTGACATGTGTGAATTTTTAGATGAATGATAACTTATATAGATTGAGTGTTCATGTTTCAATTATTTGTTGTTGATTGAATGTGTAAAATTATGATATGATTAATTTGGGGACATTTTCATAAGGTTCTGTTTTGAGTTTTAGTTGCACTTCAAAAAATCATAACTATTAAACTAGATGGAATGTAGAGCTAAAATTTTATCGGAGAATCTTGTATGTGTCAAGACCACATTCTTAAAATTCCATAATATTTGGATGTCGTTTACTATTTTAATAAAATCCAAACTTAGAACAGGTTGGCACTTGGCTGGTTGCTGGAAATTTTTACACATTTCGGATTTTGATAATTTCAACATCTTAGATGAAGTATTTTGAGAAATGTCAAAACAAAGAACTTTTTTTTTTTGATGAACCGGATAGAGTCATAGTCAAAACAAAGAACTTGAAGTAGACTCTTTAAACTTTCTTTAAAGTCTAAGAAATTAATTTTTCATAAAGAATTTTACAAGTTTGAACAGTGGCAGTCTATATAATATTTCGACTGTAGATTTCGAAAATTTAGGGTTATAGACACAGTATTTTAGGGAAACTTATAACTATAAAGTTATAGTAGACTTGTATACCTTTAATTTGATCTAAAGAATACAAAATTTCATGAAGTATAGAATTTTCTATATTTTTTACAAGTAGCATGTGCTGCAGTTTCGGATTGTGAACCTACTATTTTGCAAATAAATTTAGACGAAGTAATTGAGGATGATTTTGGATGAACTTAACTACAAAGTTGTAGTAGATTCATTTATGATTCCTATGAAACTAATAAATCTATTTTTGGAGTAGTATAAGAATTTATATGACTTTTACAATACCATTGGGTGATGTCTTTTATCTAGTTGTCCCACAACTTTTTCAACGTATAAAATCAGATTTAAAATTTGAAATGTTAGTAAGATGTATCTTATGAGAAATTAAGAGATAATTAAAGGATGAAATTGGAATGTTAAATATGTGATGTTTATAAGGGTTTTAAATCATCAAGTGTTATTGAATGTTGCCATAAGAAGTTGATTACTTCATGATTGATAAATAAGAGAATGGATAAAAGAAGTTAAAAGATGTGAATGAATGAAATTTGAATATTTGAATAATGAGGGTATGAATAACTCATGTTGTTGAACATGAAATGTTTTGATTCTAGAGGCTAAGTGAGACCTAAAGTACCGGCAAAGTGATGAAAATGATAATTGAATTTGAGAAGTGGGCAATATAGACTATCGTTCTCGGTATATTGTTTAAGACCGGTAGGAGGGTAAACTAGCTCTAGATGGTAATATTATTGATGTTTGAACTCAAGGATAGACACTATAAGAAGATATGATTGAAACAACGGCGAACATGTCCGGTAAAGAATGTGCAGCTCCTAGGGGTTCGAGATCGAGGAGTACACCCGGTAAATCTACATGTGTGGCCTAGGGGTAGGCCAGTGAGGTGATTGAAATGGCTGGTAAAGGACTGCGGTCCCTAGAAATGTTCATGACTGAGGATACGCCTGATTAAATCTACATGTGTGGGCTAGGGGTATGTCCGTCTACCATCAAAAAGGTCGATAAAGAGATTGCAGTTCCTAGGAATGGTCGAGACCAAGGATACGCACGGTAAATCCATGTTGTGTAGGCTAGGGGTATGTCGGTAAGGTCCGTAGTTGCGGGAGATCGACTTTCTAGGGTTCGTGGCTGAGGATACGCCCAGTAAATCCACTATATATGGGCTAGGGGTAGGCCGGTAAGGTCCCATATCCTACGGGTGCGACTCCTCGGTGACTACGCGTTTGAGTATATTCATTGGGTTAGGTTGCATAGGATGTAAACTCTATAATGAGGAGTATGATAAGGCCTTGCTCTCGGACCTATATAGTACGGGATGCATAGAATCCGAACAAGTATGCATTAGTGTCATCATACTGTAAATATCTGTATTAGGCATTAAGTCATATCATATACTGACACGACTAGAATAGTCACTTTTCCTGTTTGCATACAAGTTTGTGTTTGCTAAAGTAGAAGAATCGTTGTATTATAGCACTGCATCAGTTGTATGCAACTGACGTGTCCATAGTTTTCCAGTTGCAGGACTGGACTTGGCATGGGCTTGAAGTCACTATGACGAGTTGTTACAAGACCAAAGAATTTTCATATTTGCAGATTGTATTGTATTTGTTTAATTCCGTTGTGCTGTTGTAAAGAACATGTTCTAAATAAAAAGTTTTAAATTTCTTGTAAATTTGTATGAATTTGAAGTAAAATATTCTGTATTTTCTACGAATTACATGTGTTTGGAATTCGGGGCGTTACACATCCTGCACCTGATAAATCTCAATATATTCATTCATAAAGGCAACCCTTTCTCTAGTAATAGTTTTGAAAAAATCCATGGACAAACTACCACTTTCAATTTTGTTTTCCTTGTCCACAAGAAGAAAAAAAACCCCTTATCTCTTTCCAATTTTTATTCTTTAATTTTCTCCAATTAGAAAATTGTATTATATATATATATATATATATATATATATATATATATATATAGTGGGAGAAGAAAAGTTGCATAGTGGGAATATGAAAATGTTACTGTAGCTTAGTTATAGTTCATTATTCCAATTAGGATACCATGTGGCATCTCTTGGTACAAATGTGTGTGTCACGTGGCATCACCTTGTGCAAAGGGTTATGAAATTATATAATTTACTAGCATATAGCACGTGCATTGCATGAAAAGATATGTTATATAATTTTATTAAAATTCTCTATTATTAATTTAATCTTATTTAGCTTTTAACTGGAAAAGAAATAAACAAAATTGTTAAGCAAACAACAACAACAACAACAACAAAACATTTTCTCAACTAGTTAGGGTCGGCTACACGAATCATAGTTTTCCATTTTGCTCGGTTTAGCGCAATATCTTCTGTAAGGCCACAAACTATCATATCTTTTCTTATAGTTTTCACCCAAGTAAGTTTAGGTCTTTCCCTACCCCTAACTCTACCCTCAATATTTATCAAATCATTCTTTCTAATGGGAGCACTACCAGGTCTACGTGTGACATGTCCAAACCACCTAAGGCGATTCTCTCTTAATTTATCTTGGATAGGAGCTACCTTTACCATGTCTCGTATATGCTCATTTTTAATTCTATTATTCTGGTTTTACCATACATCAATCTTATCATCATCATCTCCGCTACACTCATTTTTTGGATATGTTTTTTCTTTGTTGCACAACACTTTACTCCAAACATCATTATTAGTCTAACAACTAGTCATTCTATAAAAACTTTCCTTCAACGCTAAAGGTATACGTTTTTCACACAAAATACCACTAGCGCTTCTCTTCTTAAGTCACCCTGCTTGGATCCTATATACAACATCTCTTTGTGTAATCGAGCCTAAATGTCGGAAACTATCTCTCTTAGGTATCTCATGATGATCAAGCTTCACTACTTCTTCATTTGTGTTCTGAATATCACTAAAATTACTCTTCATATACTCTGTTTTTTTCCTGCTCATTCCTAAAGTCTATGGCTTCCAAAGTATCTCTCCATAATTCTAATTTAGTATTGATTCCTGCTCTAGTCTCGTCCACTAAGATGATGTCATCGGCAAAAAACATACGTCAAGACACATCATCTTGTATTCATAGCGTCAATTCATCCATCACGAAAGCAAAAAGGTAGGGGCTTAAAGCTGAAGCTAGGTGTAAACCTACTGTAAAAGAGAATTCACTACTCTCTCTTGCGGTTGTTCTAATTGTGGTCATTGCTGCTGGTGTATACCCTAGAGGCCAGTTGTGTATTGACATTATTAGTTTACATTGTATCATGATATTTATTTCATATATGAGGCATTTCATTTATTGTGTTGTTTATTGTGATTAAATGAGCATAATAAAGTCCTTAGAATAGTAGGTTCAGTACCATGAGATTCAAGTGCATGACTTGATTGTGAGATCCTATTGGTTGTAATCAGAACACTACTCTTAATTGTCTCTAGTCAAGTATTATTGTGAATTAGGACAACAATAATGCATAGAGACTAGTATGTGCGTAGACTGATGACCATATCTCACGGGACATGGATATGAGATATCATGTCTTCACATGGGTACATATTAGAGTAATAATGTACTGGAGTGACCCACCATGAGAATGCTGCATGGATCGTTACATGAGTATCATAAGCGGTTCTCACAGTGACCATGGTGTATGTAGTCCTTTGACTTAGAAGTCACTACGCTTCCCTACATGAGAAGTTATATGTTTTAATGTCGTCAAACATTACATGTAATAAGAAGATTATAAAGTTGACTATTGGATATACTGCAAATCATGCGGAAGGATGTGAGTGGCTTAGATAGGATTTGTCCCTCTTACATAACAAGAGCGATATCTACAGGTTCCTTGATTGAGTGAGACTACAAAATGCATGGTCATGCTCAAATGAGTCAATATGAGATATTGAGCTCATTTGTTTGAGTAAGTCTACTCGGAGATCAAGAAACCAAAGATTGAACTATACACGGGTGACACGCTCTATGCCTTGTGGTCAATTAAGATATCTGGACAAAGGGACTAGACTACATGGTAACATTGGTCACGGATAGGTTATGTCGTCACTGACATGCCCACTACTTGAGCAGCAATGATGTATTGCTAGATACCGCTCACCGTTCTAGAATATGATTTTAGTATCACTGTCAACGTAATGGGAACATACAGAGTCACACACTTAGAATGGATCAAAATTGGGATTTAAATTCATAAGTTGAATTTAATTCGGAATCCAAGTAAGACTTGGACTCCTGACATTGGTTGGACATTTAATTAGATTAAATGGGCTGACTAAAGTTCAAAGGCTTACACATGAATCTCGCCCAGGTCAGATTATAAGCCCAACAAGATCGTTACTCTCTTAGGGTTGATCTACTACAGCTATATATATGATACATATCTATGGAAAAGTCACATATGAGAAAACCCTAGCCGTCACAGAAATTGTGAGAGAGAGATCGTGAGGAACAACCCCATCCCGCAGCTAGCGCCGAGTCGTGAGGAAAGCTTGGTTTTGATCCGTTAGTATGGATACCGTAGAGGCACCGCAACACTGCAATGCTGTGATCGACATATCTTGGTGACAGCAAATCCATCCTTAAGGTATAACTCCTAAACACGTTTTTTTTGTTTTCTCATGGATCCATGGCTAGGTTTCAATATTTTGTAATTTTTCCGCTGTGTATTCAATCTGTGTTTGCCATTGAAACCTAACAGTGGTATCAGAGCCACTTGCGAAACCATAATTCGGTTATGAAAGATATGTGACTATTTGTGATATGTTCACACTTTTGGTAGAAAGATTCATATGTGATATAATTTTTTTTGTTGCAACAGTTGCAACATAATGATTCGTTTATGAGTTGGTTGTTAACACATATGCCACACTAAGGTAGCCATTGGTTTGGAACCTTTGAAAATGTAATACCCCAGATTTTTAAATAATGCTTTTAAGATTAATAAATGAATTAAAATGATTTTTGGTGATTTAACAAACTTTTTTTTTCTGAAATTTACCTTTTTACATGTGCAAAACACGTTCAAATATTTTCTTGGGAAGTTCAAAGTAAAAAATTATTTTGGGGAAACCCATTATTTATTATTAGATATTATTTGTGAATTTTCTGGATTTTTCTGATAATTATTTGACCTGTTTGCAAATACTAAAAAAAGATGGACTTTTGTGCAAAATTAACACTTGGAGTGAAAACTCCAGATTTTTGAATTTTTGGGCTGGGCATGATGCCTATTCAACTCAGAGGTAAAGAGTTTACTTTTTGTTTTAATAAATTTGGTTTATTTTGCAAGTTTTGATAAATAAGGGTATTTTTGCAAAATTGCTACTTAAATGGCAAAAAGTACAATTTCTTTTTTCTGGGTTTTCAAAACAGTGCCGGTTGATAATATAGTGGTTGTTCTTGTTTTTAAATCTCAATTAAGATGGTTTTATTTAATTTTCAAGTATAAGAATCTATATATATAAAGATATATTTAAAAGAGGTATTTTACAAATCTATTTAAAAACCTTAAAAACCCTATTTCCGGCCTGTATAAAGTGAGGTGCAACCGTCTCTTTGCTGCACAACACAAAGATTTTTTATTAATATTATTTTCTTTGAGTTTCAAAGTGAGGATCTTGGTTTTCTGCGAAAGGAGGGATTTTCTTATTTCCTTATTATCTTCGGTTGATTCTTCAATAAGGTGAGTGACATATGTTTGTTTTCCTATTATTCTAAGCATGTTGTATGTGATGATTTATCTATTAGAAAGCATGTTAGATGATGGTATGAAGATATAATGAAAATTGATGAGTAGATGAACTAAAAAGTGAATCTTTTCATGAAACTATACTATTGATGATTAAAACCCTAATTTGATGACTTGAGATTTGTTAAGAACCTAATATAAGTCATGAGTAGGATGTTTTCAATCATATTGTTACTTATTTGAACATATATATTGAGTTGTATGATGTTGTTGCATGAAAGTAAACAAAATTAACTAAAGATAAACTTACTGTGTGTATGCATATGTTGTGTTGTTCTTGATATTTCGATGGATAAAACTTAATTGTTTGCATGTTGTAGTTGCCTATATTCATGGGTAAACTAAGGTAAGTAATTGGGTATGTGTATAACAAGTTATAGAAAGATTTGTTGGATCAAGTTTGAATGATAAAAAGGGGGAGAGGGGGGAAGGGGGTTACTTTGGGACTGTCGATGAACAACCAAGGTGTAATTTTTGAGTTTCATGAAGTTTTCGATCAGATTTTTGATTGCCTTAATACTGAGTTTGATTTGAACATTGTAACACTTCTAATTGGTGAAAATTTCGATGCTTTACTGATGCTTAACACACACACACACACACACACACACACATCACACACACACGCACATATATATATATCTATGTTTACTGTTATGAAGGATTTTGTGTGGTTTTCAATTGGATTCTAATTATTTTATATTGAGATTGAGTCTTAGTACTGCACTATTCCTATTTGACGAATTTTGATGCCATAACTAATGTTTGAGCACTTATATATATATACATATATACACATTGACTGTTTTGAAGAATTTTGTGAATGATTTACTCTTTAAGATCTTGATATGTTTTGATGTGTTTTATAAACTTCTATATGTTATGCAAGTTATATTTGATCATCTCAGGTAGTTTAATTTTGATTTTACAAAGATTTATCGACGTATCAGTTTAAAACATGCACAGAATTTCTACTGCAACTTGTTATAATTGACAGTCGACCGAACTGAAGTCGACAGTCAACTGTCAGTTATTGAATTTCGGATTTTGTTTGCAATAACAGTTGACTGCTTTTTCTTTGAACTGAAGTCGACAGTCGACTGTCATTTTCTTGAGTTTTCGAATTTTCACAGGACAGTCGACTGGCCATTTTCCACAGTCGACTGTCACTGTCCTGGCTGATGGTTTTTTGTTGAGTTTTTAAATTTTTGCGAGACAGTCGACTGGCCATTTTCGACAGTCTACTGTCATTGTTCTGGGTGATGGGTTTTTCGAGTTTTCTGATGTTTTCTTTAAACGGTTAGTTCTTCGATATTGTGGGTTATTAATCTACCGTTTTTAAAAGGATATTTTGCTACAGATTACAATATTTTACGGAAAGTTATATTTTTTTATAATATAATTTTAATTGTATTCTTATGGCCTTATTAAGTGACTTATATGTGTTTTCAAATGAATTGATGTTTTGGTGATATTCTACGACTTAAACATATGATTTTCTGTTCTTTGATGGATTTAATATTTTATTTGAATTGTGGAGTTTTATGAGTACATTATATCGATTTGGATTTTGTTGATTTAAGAAGTTTTCTTTATATGAACGTTTTGATGATGGATTTATGAGTTTTATTGAAAGTTTTTGGTATTGATGGTTGAGTTATGAGTCTTTAGAGATTGAGTGGGGCCCTAACTACCGGCGGATGAGATTTTGGTTATTGTTCAGTTGAGTTAAGCCCGGTAGGGTACACCAACTCTAAGAGATTCACAATCTAATAAACAAATAATTAACTTAACAAGATAAGGACAGACATTAGATGGTGATATGATGAAATGAGAACAAACATGAGTTATGGACTCCAGGATAATCCAAGGAGTGAGATATTCCCTAGTATTCCGGGACGATGGACGTAAGGGCCACAGAGTGATCTGCAGAGTGGGATTGATCTCCAGTATTCCGAGGACGAGAGCAATGTTCATGGGATGTTTGTGCAATGAGGGTTCCAGGATGATCTGTGGAGTTAGGCAATCTCCAGTTTCCGGAACGATGGACATAAGGGCCACAGAATGATTCGCGGGTGGGATTAGCCTCTAGTATTCCAAGGGCAAGAACCGATACTTGCAAAATGTCTAAATCTCGTGGTAGTCATCGTAGTATGATTAGTTGCATAGCAAGGGATTAAACCTTATCAAGTGCAGAATGATAAGGGCTTGCACCGGACCTATGTAGAGTGGGATGCATAGAATCCGAAAAGTATGCATTAGAGAGTCAACATATAGCATTGGTATTTTCTTGACTTGGTTTATACATGTTGTTTCCTGTTTTTCTACACTTGACACTTAGTTTAGTTTCACTTGATGTTTTCATGTTTTATTTATTGTTATTTCTTATTTCATATATTCTTGCTGTTGATACATGCTGTTAATGACTCTATGCCTTATGTTTTATTTATCTTGCATTTATTTTTATGTCACTCACACCGTTATGGCTGACCCATGTAGTTTTGGGGGTTAGGGTTATTTCTAGCCTCATGTTTTACAGGTAGGTACCTATAGCTTTGGAATTTGGATGCATGAGATAGAATGATGTTATGACTTATGTAAATTGTAAAAGAATGTGTTGTAAATGAAAGAATTTGTAATTCAAGGTGTTTTTTTCCCACTGTGCTTTGTAAAGATTAATCTAATAAAAGTTAAAAAAAAATTATCAATGTTTTGGCTATATTTACCATTACAATTGAGGTAGATGCTGGAAATTGTGCCACGTATTTCTGAGATATCATATTGGAAATTCGGGGCGCTACAGAAAACCCTGGAAAGATGTGATTTACAGTGACGTTAGGGTTTCTTAAAGTATGAATAGTTCATGCACCTGCGTCGTCTGTAGTGGCATTAAGGTTTCTTAAAACATAAAAAATTCATGCACTGGCTGTGGTAAGGGATGATGAGGCAATTTTTTTGCTCCGGGGCGCTTCTCCGCGACCCTGCAAGGGGAAGCCTCCCCTTAACCCCCGTGAAGGCTCTGCGTAGGGCAATAATGATTCCCCTAACACCAATCATTTTAAAATAAACTAAATAAAATCATAACAACATATTCTTTGATTATTATGTTCTATGATGCATGGTGCATGGTTGTGGTCTTAGTTCTGTGATGCATGGTTTAGTTATGTGATATATGGTTTATGTTCTGTGATGTATTATTTATATTTTGGTATTTTGAATACGGCATGTGTGTCGTTCCTTTCTCTCTACATAATCAATGTAATCGTTTCTCTCTAACTCCAATTGTATATTCTTTCTTTATATGTAAATATAATTTCGTTGAGGAGGCAAGAAATTGACAACCATACAAGGACAAGATTGGGAAGCTGCTTGGAGAGGACAACATAATCCCTTTGTTCAGTTTTTGATACTCTCATTGGCTTGAAAGAATCAGTGTGTTAGGGCCACAACCATGTCACATGAATTTTATGCTTTTAATTTTGTATGAGATGCATGGTTGTATGTTAATGGATGATGAATGGTGAAATCAATTAATAAAATAACAAAAAACCCTCAAAGTAAATATTAAGTTGCAATAAGAAGCCTTCCAATGCATGGCACTCGTCTAGGCAATGATCGATTAAGTCTAGGTCTGCCAAAGCAGGGTGCCTTTATCTATCCTAGTGAGACGCAATGGGATAAAAGTAATGTTCAATTGCTAACCATTGGGTCTGACTTAACTAAACTATTTCAATAGGATTGAATGTTTAGAGGCATAAAGTTGGGCTTTAGTCTATGAGATAGATTAGAGTAAGTGTTATTCATCCAACTATCCAAGAGTTGCATATGATGTAATTAAGAAATGTTCCCTACCTAAATAACTGAATTTTGGGTGATCAGCCAAAGCTGACTCAGAACTAGGTGAAATATGGATCTTGGCCTACTAGAAAATCTTATGATGGATTTTCCGAGTCAATAAGGAGGGTCGTTGATTTGAATAAAATAGTAGGAGGTATATTTAATAAAATACCTTATTAAATATTTCAAGGTCGTGATGCGTACTCTGCATATTTCTGTTGTTGGTTAAATATTTTTTTCTTTGCATATTTCTCTGAAATGATATTTATTTTGCATATTTCTGTTGATAGATTATCATGGCATCCAACACATCAAACCTATCATTGCGATCTGTCCTTGTGAAGGACAAACTGCCTGGGACAAATTTTCTCGACTGGTACAGGAACCTAAGGATAGTCCTTAGGTATAAGACAAAAGCTGCATGTTTTAGAGCAGCCTGCTCCTGAACCACCCACTGCAAATGCCCCTTGCACCGAAAAGGATGCTCATAAGAAACATCAAGTTGACGTCTTGGACGTTGAATGTCTCATGCTAGCCACCATGAACTCTGAGCTTTAGAAGCAATAGGAGAACATGGATGCCTACGATATGATCGTACACCTCAAGAGGCTGTATCAAGAGCAGGCTAGGCATGAGAGGTTTGAAGTCTCAAAGGCATTGTTTCAGTGCAAACTAGCAGAAGGAAGCCCTGTTGGAACTCATGTGTTCAAGACGACTGGGAACATAGAGAATTTTGAAATGCTTGGTTTCCCATTGGGTCAAGAGTTGGCCACTGACTTGATCCTACAATCCTTGCCGGGAAGTTATAGTCAATTCATCATGAACTACAACAAGATTGAAATTAACAAACCTCTGTCAAAATTGCTAAGCATGTTGAGAACTGCTGAGCAGAACATTAGTAAGGGAAATACCATTTTGATGGTTCAACAGGCAAAAGGTAAGTGCAAGGGCAAAAAGTAGATTAAGAAATCCAATGGTAAGGGGAAGAGCAAGGGCAATTCCAAGCCCAAAACATTTGCCTTGAAACCTAAGGGTGAGGTGGCCAAGGAGGGCACATGCTTCCACTGTGGTGAGACCGGACATTAGAAGAGGAACTGCCAAATCGTGGGTTATGGGCCCACCATGCTTCCGCTGCGCCACTCTGATGGTAATGCTCCAAGCTGTTGACATGTCATTGTAGACCACATGAGGCAAATCGATGAACCAAGCAGGAATAAGAGAAATGATAGCACCAGAATCAAAAGAATATGGGTACAAAAGAATAAAATTATACACAACAAGGAATCAATGAATGGAAGGGACGAAAGACAACAAGAAATGAAGGAACTGAATGTGAAGGGATCAAAGAGGAATCAAATAAGACTAGTTTCCAGATCATAAGTTGGTTATCAATTGTTCATGTGATTCCTGTATTGCATATACTGTTGAGTCAAACCGGTAAAAACCCAAATCTGAATCAAAGCCAAACTTCTTTTCGTTAGTCACGTTTGACTGATATATTATCTAAACCTGAACTCTGATCCCACTAAAAATCTTGTCATGCCCTGCTTTCCAAAAATACGGAATACGAGTACATGACATTGGCCCAACGAATGACTAACGTCACCCATAAGCTGTTTATCCGAGTAACTCAACAATATAATCAATACAGAACAATTTCTCAGGCAATAATAATAATCTCATGAACAATAATACTTGGAATGAAACGATATAAAATATCCAAATATAATAATAATCCAACATCTGAAATAATAATAGTCTAATAATTAAGTCTTCAAGACACAGCAATAATTTATTAAGCGGCGATGCTATCAATTCCTTCACCAATGTTGTTCTCTCAATCCGTCAGGCAATTCTTCATCAACACCTGTAAACACTTCATCTAAAAAGAGGAAAAAGTTTGTCCTTAGAGCAAGTCATGGACGGCAAGTAGAGAAAGCAAAGAAAAATGAAATAACGATATAGCAATGAATTCAATGGATCAATAGGAATCAATAACATGGGACAATAATCAATAATCAATATCACGGTAATCGATACAATTAGTATAAACAATGATTCAGTAATCAATGACAATATTCAATGGTCAATATCAATAACACTTAGTTAAGATTCGATATCAATAGGAACAATAATGAAAAATATGTAATGTCGATGTGGTGTCAATCCTTAAGTTTATTAATCATTTAAACTCTAATTAATGTAGCACTTCATGCGTCCCATTCATTTACCACATATATGCTACATATAAACTAGTTACGTTTAGACTAAGTGGTGGATTTTATAGTTCATGTACTAGGCAACGATATACAATAATAACCGATGACCGAATCAATCGAGATACTGTAGCCAGTAATCTACAATTAATCGATGACCGATATGATCGATATGACCAATTTGACCAATAGACCAATAGATCGATAGACCGATAAATAGGAAAACACGGGCCCCTCCTTCGAGTACAGTCCTTATATTGTCCATTACTAAAGTCAACCCTTAAATCCCGGCTTGTTAATTATTTTATCGATGTAATAATACAATATGCAGTTTAGAGACATGAAATGAACAATATTAACAATGGGGGACAACAGGATGATAACTTAGATAGGACAATTAGAATGATGACAATAGGATATTAGGATCATGCAATGCAGCACACATACGTTGATTCATACAATACTATGATATAGGATTAATTAATTCAAGAAAATCTGAAAAGTATAATTCTGGAAATAAAAAAACAGCAGTAGTAAAACGATCAAAACTTTTGCTACACAACTCGGAATTCAAAAATTCAAGATGTTCTGAAAACTAGAAAGATAAGGTTACAACTCTTATTCAGAAAGTAAATTATTCTAAATCATTTTCTGAGTCAAAAATAGCAGACGACATACAGCCAGCAAGCAATATATAGGTTTTTGGTATTTTTCATGAAATAATTTAATTAAACACGATGAGTATCAATTCTATAGTCAATAAATTATATAATCAGCATGATGGTGTAATAATATGACCAATAAAATTAATAACACATATATGCTTTAATTTAACATCAACCAAACAACAATCAATCAATCATATATACAACCTAGCAATTTTTTCTACAATCAATTCATTGTGTCGTAACTATATGTGTAACCCTATTAATAGTCCTACATGAATGTATGAAAGATTCAATCTTTGGAGTCAAAAGTGGCACGATGTCAAGAATATTGGGGTTAGCTCGTGTAAACCCTCAACAGACCCAACGAAGGATAATAAATACAATGATACGATAACGAATAGGATCTACCTGCAAGAATTTCAATAAAACATGAATTTATTTCAATAACAATACAAGAGGACAGTGACTTGCCTTATGGACGGTGAAATTGAATACAAAAAATAACGGGATAAGGATCCCGAAGCAACGAACCCACGAACAAACAATTTAGCACGTGCGAACTACTTGCAATAGAAGAGACAAGCAATAACAGCAAGAGCAAAAGCACTCAACAGCAACAAGGGTAAGGGGCTTCGGATATGGTGTTAACGGAGGACGGCGGCGCGGCATCGACTGGCTCGACATCGATTGGGGTCGTCGGCGTCACTGGCAACGGTGGGCGGCGCGAACGGAGGTCAATGAAGGCAGGGCAGCTCAGGGTTGGGCCAGGCTGACGTCGAGAGGGAAAAGGGGAGGGTCTTCAGTGTGGTCGAGGCGGAGCTCGACGGGAAGGGGCGGCGGGATGAGGGCGAAGCTCGACGGAAGTGAGGGGGGATTCGATCGGAGGAGATGGCTGGAGATGGCCGGGATTGGGTGGTCGGAGTTTGGGTTCAGATCTAGGGAGAGAGAAAGAGAGGTGAGAGGAGAGAGGAGAAAGAATAGACTGCTAATTAGGGTTTGTATTGTAAAATTTTAGGGTTTACAATAGAGTTGTATTTATAGAATACAAGTAGACTATTCGTTTATTGGGTTGGGATCCAATAATAGTGAGTTTTTGTCAAGAATCAATTGAAATTGGGTTTTGGGTTCAACAAGAGATGAGTTTGACGACAATAAGGTTCAAATAAAATATCCACAATCCAATAAAATAAAATACACAAGATAGATAGTCAAACAAAAGAGAGAATAGTTCATGAACGTAAATTTAAATCCAATTAGATAAATACAAATGAAAAGAATATCAGTTGCCTTGGAAATAAATTGGAATTCGCCAAGAAAATTAGATCAAGTATGAAAATAAAATAATTTGATAAATGTACTTTAATTAAATAATCAAGAAATAACAATTAATAATTATGATCATCATAATAATAAAATTATGTAATGAAGTAGTATTCGGGTTAAACAATTTTATTAAAATAATCCAATAATAATAATATATTTGTTTTTGGGCTCAAATGTAAATATCTGATCAATAAAATAGAAAGTAAGATTAAAATACGCCATTATTCGAAATGAATAAAATTTTTGATTAGAAAATACTTTAATACAAGATTCGAAATGAATTTAGCACAAAATAAATTATAAAAATCAAATTGTAGAAAATACACGGAAAATATTTATTGGCGAGAATGGGGGTTACAAGAACCGCATATCCAAACTCCATGAAGATGGATTCTTGGACTCATTTGATTTTGAATCATATGAGGAATGTGAACCTTATTTGTTGGGCAAGATGACTAAAATTCCATTCACTGGAAAAGGTGAAAGGGCTAGTGATCTTTTAGGTCTCATATATAGTGATGTTTGCGGACATTTCAACACATTGGCTAGAGGAGGTTTTAGTACTTTATTACATTTACTGATAATTTCAGTAGATATGGGTTTGTGTATCTCATGAAACACAAATCAAAATCATTTGAAAAGTTCAAAGAATTCAAGAACGAAGTACAAAACCATCTTGGTAAAAGTATTAAAGCCCTTCGATCAGATCGAGGATGTGAGTACTTAAGCCAAAATTTTGATGACCATCTAAAATAGTGTGGGATAATATCTCAACTCACTCCTCCTGGAACACCGCAATGGAATGGTGTCTCGGAGAGGAGAAACCGGACCTTGTTAGACATGGTCCGATCCATGATGAGTCATGCAGATCTTCCTAGCTCCGTCTGGGGACATGCTCTATTAACAGATGCTTTCACACTTAACCGTGTTCCATCTAAAACGGTTCAAAAGACACCATATGAAATATGGACTGGGAGGCATCCTAGTGTGTCTTTTATGAAGATTTGGGGTTGTGAAGCCTATGTAAGGCGCCAAGTCCCTGATAAACTTAGTCCCAAATCTGATAAATGCTTCTTTGTAGGATAACCCAAGGAAACCATGGGATATTATTTTTATATCCGACCGAAGGCAAAGTATTTGTCGCACGGATTGCTGTGTTCCTAGAGAGAGAATTTGTCTCCAAAAGAACCTGTGGGAGAACGATAGAACTTGAAGAAATTCAAACTTCGTAAAGTAGCAGCGAACCAATGATGGAAAGGGAGCAGACTCCACAAATTGTTGTGGAACAATCACCTGCTCAAGAAGCACAAGGCCTACGTAAGTCTAGTAGGATACCTCATCAACCCGAGAGATATGGATTTCTCATGACTCAGCATGGTGATATATTACTTTTGGATTAGGATGAGCCTACGACTTGTAAGGAAGCTGTAAAAGGCCCAGATTCTGAGAAATGGCTTGAGGTCATGAGATCTGATATGGAATCCATGTATACCAACCAGGTATGGACTTTGGTAGACCCACCTGAAGGGGTAAAACCTATTGGGTGCAAATGGGTTTTCAAGAAGAAAACTGACATGGATGGTAATGTGCATACCTTTAAGGGGCGGTTGGTGGCTGAAGGTTTCAAACAAGTTCATGGTGTAAACTATGATGAGACTTTTTCCCCAGTTGCCATGCTTAAATCCATTCGGATCATGCTTGCTTTTGCAGTATATCACGATTATGAAATCTTGCAGATAGATGTCAAAACTGCTTTCCTAAATGGAAATCTTCTCGAAGATGTGTACATGACACAGCCTGAGGGTTTTGTCACTCCAAAGGATGCTGAAAAGGTGTGTAAACTGCAATGGTCCATTTATGGATTAAAGCAAGCTTCCAGAAGCTGGAATCTATGTTTCGATGATGCAATCAAAGAGTTTGATTTCATCAAGAACAAAGATGAACCTTGCGTCTACAAGAATGTTAGTGGGAGCACAGTTGTATTTCTAGTATTGTATATAGATGATATACTACTCATTGGGAATGACATTCCTACCTTACAGTCTGTAAAGACTTGGCTAGGAAAATGCTTTTCCATGAAGGACTTGGGTGAAGCTACCTATGTATTAGGTATCAAGATCTATAGATATAGATCAAGGAGACTACTTGGCCTGATTCAGGGTACATATATAGACAAAGTATTGAAACGCTTCAATATGCAAGAGTTCAAGAAAGGATTTATCCCTATGTCACATGGTGTAAGCCTGTCTAAGGCTAAATTTCCTTCCACTCAAGATGAGAAAGACCGCATGACTAAGATTCCATATGCATCTGCAATTGGATCTATCATGTATGCCATGTTATGTACTTGTCTAGATGTCTCATATGCTTTGAGTATGACGAGCATGTACCAGTCAGATCCCGGTGAAATTCATTGGACTACTGTCAAGAACATCCTTAAGTACTTAAGAAGGACTAAGGATTCGTTCTTGGTGTATGGATCTAAGGAAGAGCATATTGTAAAGGGTTACACTGACGCTAGCTTCCAGTCCGATAAGGACGACTCCAAATCGCAATCAGGTTTTGTGTTTTGCCTAAATGGTGGAGCTGTGAGATGAAAGAGTTTGAGCAAGAGACAGTAGCCGATTCCACCACAGAGGCTGAGTATATTGCTGCCTCCAATGCAACAAAGGAGGCCGTTTGGATCAGAAATTTCATCACTGAACTTGGCGTGGTTCCTACCATTGTGGACCCGCTGGACCTCTATTGTGATAACAATGTGGCCATTGCACAAGCTAAGGAGCCTAGATCTCACCAGCGATCCAAACATATACTTAGGACGTTTCATCTCATTCGAGAGATCATCGATAGAGGAGATGTGAAGATATGCAGAGTACCGACAGATGATAACATCGCTGACCCACTTACAAAGTCCCTTGCACAGCGAAAGCATGAGGGTCACACTAGGTCTATAGGCATTAGATCTTTGTCTTATTGGCTCTAGTGCAAGTAGGAGATTGTTGGTGTATGCCCTGAGGCCAGTTGTGTATTGACATTACTAGTTTATATTATATTATGATATTTATTTCATATACGAGGCATTTCAACTATTGTGTTGTTTACTGTGATTAAATGAGCATAATAAAGTCCTTAGAATAGTAGGTTCAGTACCATGAGATTCAAGTGCATGACTTGATTGTGAGATCCTATTGGTTGTAATCAGAACACTATTCTTAATTGTCTCTAGTCAAGTATTATTGTGAATTAGGACAACAATAATGCATAGAGACTAGTATGTGCGTAGACTGATGATCATATCTCACGGGTCATGGATATGAGATATCAAGTCTTCACATTGGTACATATTAGTGAAATAATATACAGAACTGACTCACCATGAGAACGCTGCATCGATCGTTACGTGAGTGTCAAAAGCGGTTCTCACAGTGACCATGATGTATGTAGTCTTTTGACTTGAAGTCACTATGGATCCCTACATGAGAAGTTATATATTTTAATGTCGTCAAATATTACCTATAATAAGGTGATTATAAAGTCGACTATTGGATATACTACAAATCATGAGGAGGGATGTGAGTGACTTAGATAGAATTTGTCCCTCTTACATAACGAGAGCAATATCTACGGGCCCCTTGATTGAGTGAGACTACAAAATACATGGCCAAGCTCAAATGAGTCAATATGAGATATTGAGCTCATTTGTTTTAAGTCTACTCGGAGATCAAGAAACTAAAGATTGAACTATACAAGGGTGACACGCTCTATGCCTTGTGATCAATTAAGATATCTGGATAAAGGGACTAGATTACATGGTAACATTGGTCACGGATAGGTTATGTCAAGTCACTGACATTCCCACTACTTAAGTAGCAGTGATGTGTTCCTAGATACCGCTCACCATTTGTAATACTAGAATATGATTTTAGTATCACTATCAACGTAATAGGAACCTACTGGGTCACACACTTAGAATGAATCAAAATTGGAGTTTAAATTCATAAGATGAATTTAGTTAGGAATCCAAGTAAGACTTGGACTCCTGACATTGGTTGGACATTTAATTAGATTAAATGGGCTGATTAAAGTTCACAGGTCCACACACGAATCTGACCCAGGTCAGATTATGAGCCCAACAAGCTCGTTACTCTCTTAGGGGTTATTTACTGCAGCAATATATATGATACATATCTGTGGAAAAGTCACATATGAGAAAACCCTAGCCGTCACATAAATTGTGAGAGAGAGATCGTGAGGAACAGCCCCATCCTACAGCAAGCACCACGGTGTGAGGAAAGTTTGGTTTTGATCCGTTGGTGTGGATACCATAGAGGCACCACAACATTCTAGTGCTGTGATCAGCATATCTTGGAGACAGCATATCCATCCTTAAGGTATAACTCCTAAACATGTTTTATGGTTTTCACATTGATCCATGGTTAAGTTTCAATATTTTGTAATTTTTCTGCTGTGTATTCAATATGTGTTTAACAACAGATAGGTTATGTCTAATCACTGACATTCCCGTTACTTGAGTAGCTGTGATGTATTGCTAGATACCGCTCACTATTTGTAATACTAGAATATGATTTTTGTATTACTGTCAACGTAACGAGAACCTATAGGGTCACACACTTAGAATGGATTGAAATCGAGATTTAAATTCATAAGATGAATTTAAATGGGGATCCAAGTAAGACTTGGACTCATGACATTGGTTGGACATTTAATTAGATTAAATGGGCTAACTAAAGTTGAAAGGCCCACACACGAATCTGAACCAGGTCACAGCCTCATTACTCTCTTAAGATTGATTTTCTGTAGCTATATTTATATATGATACGTATCTGTGGGAATTGTTACATGAGAAAACCCTAGTCGTCACAGAAATTGTGAGAGAGAGAGAGGTCGTAAGGAACATCCCCTTCCCCCAGCTAGCACCGCGACGTGAGGGAAGCTTGATTTGGTTCGTTCGTGTGGATACCGTAGAGGCAAAGAAATATTGTAATGTTGTGATCGACATTCATTGGAGACAATAGATCCATCTTCAAGGTATAACTCCTGAACACGATTTATGGTTTTCGTATGGATCCATGGCTAGGTTTCGATATTTCTTTGTAATTTTTCCATTGTGTATTTGATCTGAGACTACCATCGAAACCTAACAATTGCCCTTTCATACATATCCTTAATCACATCAATAAACTGAATAATTACACTTTTGTTATTAACATCCACCATACTATATTTCTAGAGACTTTATCATAAGCTTTTTCTAGATCTATAAACACCATATGTAGATCTTTCTTATTCTCTTTATATTTTTCCATAAGTATCTCAGTACATAAATTGCTTTCATTATGGAACTCACAGACTTAAATCCAAACTGATTCTCAGACGCTACTGTTTCTAGTTTCAGTTTATGTTCGATCACTTTCTTCCAAAGTTTCATCGTATGACTCATTAATTTAATCCATCGGTAGTTGGAGCAACTTTGTATATCTCCTTTATTTTTATATATAGGTACTAAAATATTTTTCCTCCATTCAACGGGCATCTTCTTGGTTCTCAAAATCTCATTAAACAATCTTGTTAGCCAGCCAACCCCTCCTACACCTCCAAGACACTTCCAAACTTCAATGGGTATACCATCCGGTCCTAAACCTTTTCATATTTTCATCCTTCCTAGAGTATTGAGAACCTCTGAGATCCTAATTCTACGAAAAAGCATATGCTTTCAATTCTCCCTCGATTCTTCTATATTTAAGTTGCCCACAACTTTTTCATTTAATAACTACTCAAAGTAACTTCTTTTAGGAAATTCTCTGCCGAGTTTAGCAACGATTGATATTAATGATGAACAATCAAACAAGTAGATCAAACCAATCACACAAAGCACATAATGATTTTTTCGGGTTCGGGAGAACCTACAAGGGAGAAAGAAGAGAAATATTATTCAACTAGAGAAGATACAAAGTATTATACTCGCACCAATAACATATTTATTTCTCAAACCTAACTGGAAGATAATCACATGTTTACAATGGAGAACTGTCAATCTCAACTCTGAATGAAGTACTTTCTCTTGCCTCATAATTGGGACTTACAAAATAATATATAGGGATCTGGAGAAACCCTAGGTTGTAGTCTTTATACATAAGCCTTCCAATATATCCGGAATAAATAGACACACGATAGGATCCAAACGATCTAACTTGGAAAGGAAGTTGGCCCCAAAAGATCACCCAAACCTAAGCCCAATAACAGCTTCAATGCCGGTGGCGATCAACTGTGTAAAGACGCAGTCTACCACAATTTGAAAATTCCAAACCCAAGATGGAGGGGGGGGGGGGGGGGGGGGGGGGCAGTCGACCGCCATACCTTATGCTGCTAGTTTCTGCTCTTGTTGTGCAATACATAAACCCAACAATCTCCATCTTGGATTGCATATGCGTGCTATCTACAATGTGTGATCAAACTCATCTAGACTCTTTCATTCTCCACCTTCAAATGAACTCGATTTGTGGCTTCTTCAGCTAATTGAATACATCTGCTACCTTTTTATCCAATTAGTATGCCCCCTCAAGGGCACACCCTCGTAGGCATCAACCCAGAGGCACTGCCCTCCACACGAACTCCACCTCTCGACGGTATTCGAACGTCTTGTTCCCATTCTGATAATTCTAGTGACGGCATACTAGATGATGCTTCATAGGTATAGCGTATAGAAACACTTGGCCAAAATTTCTGGATCCCACAAAGCGTGTAGAAGTTATGCGAAACACTTCTCTTTCCAATCATCACCTTACGATGACCTTCCCTAATAGACAGAATTCTACTGTGAGCTGTATTCCTACAGCCTCGTGTTTCAAGAGTTCCTAAGGATATAAGATTTCATTTTAACAAAGGAATATGCATGGTGTTCTCCACTGTGTAAACCTTTCCATCTGGTGCTTCCAACTCGACTGTTCTCTTACCCACTACTTCAAAAATCTCACCAACCACTGTTCTCACACAACGACGATCTCTTGCATACTTGGAGGCCAGACCCTGTGCTGCTAGCTGCTGCTCTTGCTGTTTCTTCTTCTTCTGCGATTTCTTCGACCTCCTTACTTTATCATCTTCCACTCATCGAACTACAAGTATGCAAGACATAAACCCAACAACTTCATCATCTTTTCTTAATTTTCTTGACTTTTATTAAGATCTTTGCATCCTCGCTCTTAATACACATAATTGTACCTAAATTTTTTGTTTTCATGTCCCTTTGTTTAGCAAGCATATAGAAAATATATATGATATGGCTAAAAATAGAGCTAAATCGGAACCGTCTAAATCAGGCACGAATCTTAAAGCTTGAGGGTAAAATGGTAATTTCACCTACAAACGGGTCTAAAATTGGTATTGGATCCCTTTTTCCAAAGGCCCAATAACCCGCGAACGAATCCACCTTGACTGGGTGCGGGTCCAAACCCGCAAGGAACCTGGCCTATCAGGATAGAATTAGGGTTTCTGGTTATGTTTGATCAACGGCCCTGGTTCGCTCTATCCTCTCACTGGGAATTAGGAATTTTATTCCTAAATTGATCCCAAAGGCGGCTATAAATACCTCCCATCCACCACCATTAAGAGGTAATCAATCTTTTGCCAGTTTACGCTCTTTCATAATCTTTTCTAGTTATTGACTTGAGCATCGGAGGGTGTGTCACCGGGATCAACCCCGGTGTCTCGCACTTTTTACAGGTGAACAGCGGGAGTCAACGATCAAACTCCGGTGGAAAGGTTCCATGTTTGCTATTCAGTTTCCCTAAAGAATCCAAAAATTCTATCTGTTTGCCCCCACACCAGATTTAGAGGTAACAGATTGGCACCGTCTGTGGGAACCCACGAATAGCACTCCTTCCTCTTCCCTTGGTTAAGATCATCTCCAGCCATGCCTCTCCGAAAGCTAAGATCCAAAGGGTCCAACCGTGGACCCACTCCCCCTCAATCGCAACAGGAGATCCCCTTCCAAACCGCCCAGCTGCAAGGGCAACTCCCACCACAGCCTGATCAGCCCCCGTAGCAAGATCAACCTCCTCTTCAGAACCTTCAATCCCACAGGGCTCTGCTCGGGCCCCAAAATGCCGGTGCAGGGACATCCCGTCCCAATCCTCAGAAACAACCCCTTCATCATGACCACGTCTCCGTGCACAACCCATCTACTGATTCGATGGCATCTCACAACCCCCGAGCTTTCAAAGACCTTCACAATATCCTTATCAATCGGCAGAAAGAAGAGGACCTTCACCACCGTTTGGATGAAAGACGGACCCGTGAGGGAGCCTCCCGCCAAGAACGTCCAAATGAGCAATCTCCTCGTCCCCGGGACTATCGGAGGTCCCCACCTCACAGAAGACGGAGAGAGTCCCCTGAGCGCCATAGGAGAAGGCCTCACTCTCCCGCTGGTAGGCAACCCCCGAGGGATGATACTGCACCCATCACCCGTGCCGAATTCCAGCAATTCCAAGCAACCGTCTTGCAAGCCCTCAACCTTCGGCCGAACAACAACAATGCCCGGAGGGTCCCCACTCCTCCTCCGGTCCAAAGTCCTCGCCATCGGTCCCTAACCCCTCCTCAAGCTCCGAGTAACCGCCATCGCAGTCCTCGCCATTCCCCTAGCTACCATCGCTGAACTCCACGCTCCCCTTCTTACGAAGACGAGTCCAGAGACTCGTTTGGCTACCATCGAAGGGATGATGATGTCTATCGTCGTTTCCACGAGATGGAGAGGTGCCTCGGCTAACTAGACAGGGAAGAAGAACTGAGGGGAAGGACCCTTCGTCCCAACCGACCACCCTTCTCTCGAACAATCATGGAGGCACCGGTTCTAACAGGCTTCAAGCCCCCGCAGTTCGAGACTTACTCCGGGGAGTTAGACCCCGTGGACCATATCGAGAGCTTCAAGACCCTTATGTTGATCCACCAAGCTTCCGATGCCCTACTGTGCAAAACCTTCCCAGCTACCCTCAAGGGCCCGGCTCGGGAATGATACTCTCACCTCGCCCCATCCTCCATATTCTCCTTTGAACAATTTGAAACCCTCTTCGTCACCCACTTCGTGAGTAGCCACCGCACAGAGAAGACCAGCATCTCGCTACTCTACCTCAGTCAGAAGAAAGGTGAGAAGCTCAGAGATTATGTGAAGCGATTCACTGCGGAAGCTAGGTCCATTGCTTCCCTCGACCAGTCGGTCGCTGCAGCAGCCTTCCAGTCAAATGTCCTTAACTCCAGCCTTCGGTCCTCCCTAGCCAAGAAGCCCCCGCAAAACTTCTCCGACCTCCTTCTCAGGAGCGAGAAGTATATTCGGACTGATGAAGCTGAGCATCGCCCCACCTTCGAGGGGTTTTCCTCCGAAAACAAGAGAAAGGCAGCTGAAGAAGAGGGAGCTAAGAAGCTCTAGAAGGACAATGGGGGCCAGCGCCGCCCACCTCCCAGATTCGAGAAGTTCACCCCTCTTAACGCCAACATTTTCACTATTCTCATGGAGGGTGAGAAGGAAGGGGTTCTGCCTCCTGCCCCGAAGATGAATACCCCTGGCAAGAAGAGGGATAAAGAGAAGTGGTGCCGATATCACCGGAACCACGGCCATGACACCAATAATTGTCGGGCCCTAAAGAATGAAATCGAGGCCCTCATTCAGAGGGGGCAATTTACTAAATTCTTGAGAAAGGACCGAGTTGATCCTCCTCCTCCCCCCAGGGGGGCTAATAAGCGTCCTGAAAGGCGTGATGAGACTCCTGAGTTTGAAGAGAAACGCATTCTGTATCTCATTCATGGAGGCCCCATGGGAGGCACCTCCAACTCCTCTCGAAAGGCTTTCATCAGGGAGGTCAACTCAGCACATGGCATGCCCCCTCCCAAAGGCCTTGGGATACCGGTCACTTTTTCAGATAAAGACCTCGAGGGTGTCTGAACCCCCCATTGTGACGCACTAGTCATCAACCTCCATATGGCAAATTTCAAAGTGGAGAGGATTCTGGTCAACAATGGTAGCTCCGTTAACATTCTCTTCCTCGCGGCTTTCTGAGGACTCAAGCTATCGCGTGACAGGCTCAATCCCGCCGGCTACACGCTCCATGGGTTCACGGGAGTGCCAGTGACTATCGAAGGGGTAATCACCCTCGATGTAACCACTGGAAAAACTCCTACTACCCGTCGGCTTCATGGTCGTCGATGGACTTCATGGTCGTCGATGTCCCAGCTGCTTATAATGTGATTCTAGGCTGACCTGGCCTAGCTGCTCTAGAGGCCATCCCGTCGGCTTATCACCTCAAGATGAAGTTCCCCACCAAGGCAGGAGTGAGGGAAGTAAGAGGTAGTCAAGAGATGACCCGCAAGTGTTACATGACCTCCACCGGGGGTCCCGTTCTCTCCCTCGAGACTCTTGAGATTCCCCAAGGGAACGCCCAACCTATGTCCGAACCGGTGGATGAGCTGGAGGAAGTGCTCTTTTCCGAACAGGATCCGAACAGCAAGTTCTTTATCAGCAAGACCCTCCCATCTGCCCTATGTTCTGACAGAGTCCAATGCATTAGAAAGAACCATGGCCTCTTAGCATTGTCTGTTGCCGACATGCCAGGAATCTCCGAGGAGCTCCTCGTCTACCACATCAGTGTTGCTCCGGGGTCCAAACCGGTCCAGCAGAAGAGGCGCAAATTTGCTCCTGAGCGCCAGCAAGCTATAAAGGAAGAAGTGGACAAACTCCTTAAGGCCTAGTTCATACAAGAGGTCAACTACCCCGAATGGCTCTCCAATGTTGTTATGGTTAAGAAGTCCAATGGGAGTTGGAGAATTTGTATCGAATTCACCGACCTGAACAAAGCATGCCGTAAAGATCCATTCCCTCTCCCCAGCATCGACACCCTGATCGATGCCACTTCGGGCCATGAATTGCTCAGCTTCATGGATGCCTTCTCCGGGTACAACCAAATCCGAATGTTTCCCCCGGCTATCCCGAAGACCTCCTTTGTCACCAATCAGAGGCTCTACTGCTACAGGGTAATGCCATTCGGACTGAAGAATGCAGGTGCGGCCTACCAATGCCTTGTCAACAAGGTCTTCCAAGAACAGATCGGCCAAAACATGGAAGTGTATGTTGATGATATGCTAGTTAAGAGCATCCATGGGGCCGACCATGTTGCCGATCTATAGGAAGCATTCGATGCATTGAGAAAGCATGATATGAGGCTCAACCCAAATAAGTGTGCGTTCGGACCTCGTCGTGGAAATTCCTAGGCTTCATGGTCAGCCAAAGAGGAATCGAAGCTAAACCTGAGAAGATTAAAGCCATACTGGACATGGCTCCTCCCGAAAGCGTGAAAGAGGTTCAGAAGCTCACGGGGCGCCTCGCAGCCATAGGGCGCTTTCTGTCCAAGTCAGGGGAGAAGTGTCTTCCCTTCTTCAAGGCTCTCAGGGGAGCTAAGGGCTTCGAGTAGGGTCAATAGCAACAAGAATCTTTCGATCAGCTAAAGGCCTACCTGGTTAACCCCCTTCTCCTCAGCAAGCCTATCTCCGAGGAAACACTCTACCTCTACTTAGCTGCCTCCGAACAAACCCTCAGCACTGTCTTGGTGAAGGAAGAAGACAAGGCTCAGAAGCCCATCTATTACGTGAGTAAGGTACTTCGGGATGCTGAGCTCCGGTACCCAAGAATAGAGAAGATGGGGTACGCCTTGGTAATGGTAGCTAGAAAGCTTCGCCCTTATTTTCAGTCCCACTCGGTGGTCATTCTTACCGAGCAGCCACTTAAGCAAGTTCTACACAAACCCAAGACCTCGGGCCGACTGATGAAGTGGTCGATCGAGCTGAGCCAGCATGACATATCATACCAGTCTCGGACCGCAATCAAGGCTCAAGCCTTAACTGAATTTATTGTTGAGAGCACCATCCCAGAGGTCAATCAAGCAGCAAAAGGGCCTCCTATCTGGACAGTATATGTAGACGGGTCCTCTTGCACCGAGGGGAGTGGAGCCGGGGTCATTCTGGCAGGCCCAGATGACTTCGTCCTCCAATACTCCCTTCGCATCAACTTCAAGGCCTCTAACAATGAAGCAGAGTATGAAGCCCTTATAGCCGGCCACGGTATGGCTCGTAAGGCAGGGGCACAACGGCTCCAGATATGTAGCAACTCGTAG
This sequence comes from Hemerocallis citrina, assembly GCA_017893485.1. Classification (NCBI taxonomy): domain Eukaryota; kingdom Viridiplantae; phylum Streptophyta; class Magnoliopsida; order Asparagales; family Asphodelaceae; genus Hemerocallis; species Hemerocallis citrina. Next base: position 259,655,881 of record CM030359.1, read on the forward strand.
CTGGTTATGAATCAAGTCTTAGGAGAGTACGAGGCGCGAGATGACCGAATGGCTAAGTACCTAGCCAAGGTTCAAAATCTCATGGCTTCATTCAAAGAGGCGCTAATTTAGCAGATCCCCAGAGAAGAAAATTCCCAAGCAGACGCCCTCTCCAAATTGGCCACCTTCTTCCTTCAAGGTCTCAAGCAGACCGTCCTGATTGAAGTACTCCTAAGACCGAGCATAGAAGAAGAAACTCCCGACTCGATGGAGTCGCTGCCCGTCCAACTTCAAGATAACTGGATGAAACCTCTGATAGAATTCCTAAGAGATGGCCTCCTCCCTGAAGACCCTAAGGAAGCTCGTCGAGTCCGAACAAGAGCGGAGTGGTACACCCTTGTTGAAGGGGTCTTGTACAAATGCTCCTACACCCAAGTAGACGACGGACCCTACTTGAGGTGCCTCTCCCCGGAAGAAGCCTCATATGCTTTATAAGAGCTCCACGAAGGTATAGGCCGAGCACATTCAGGGTCAAGGTCCCTCGCTAGGAAGGTGTTAAATTATGGGTACTTCTGGTCTACCCTCCTGCAAGATGCCGAACGACATGTCCGGCAATGCAGCTCCTGTTAACAGTACTCCAACATTCGTCGCCTACCCCAAGCACAACTCACCTCTGTATCGAGTCCGATCCTTTTCGCAATGTGGGGAATGGACTTGCTAGGCCCATTTCCACCAGGTCCCGGCCAACTCAAGTTCTTAGTCGTGGCAATCGACTACTTCTCCAAGTGGATAGAGGCCGAACCATTGGCTACGATCATCGAGAATAAAATGCTGCAGTTCTTTTGGAAGAACGTCATCTGTCGGTTTGGTGTGCCTCGGGTCCTAATAACAGATAATGGAACACAGTTCACGGGGGCCGCATTCCGATCTCTGTGCGAAGACCTCGCCATTCAGCAATGCTTCTCCTCTGTCTCCCATCCTCAATCAAATGGCCAAGTGGAAAATGCCAACCGACAGATCCTCTCTGGTATCAAGAAGAGGCTGGATAGATCGGCCAAAGGCTTATGGGCGGATCAGCTTCCTAACGTACTGTGAAACTACCACACTACGAAGCGGACCCCCACAGGAGAGTCGCCATTCAATCTCACCTATGGGTCTGAAGCTGTGATCCCCTTGGAAGTCGGCCTACCATCTCCTCGCCTTATGGTCTATGAAGAAGAGCAGAATGCCAGAGAACTTCGAGCAAATTTGGACTTGGTTGATGAGCTTCGTGAAAGAGCTTCAATTCGCCAGCAGAATTACCGAAGAAGAATTAAGCTGGCCCAACAAAAGGGTCCGTCCTACCAATCTCAAGGAAGGGGACTTGGTCCTCAGAAAACTAGCTATCTCCTTCCCCAGCTAAAAGAGTAAGCTAGCCCCGAATTGGGAAGGACCCTACAAGATCGCCAAAGAAGTTTGTCCCAGAACATACCGTCTTGAAGACCTTGAAAGCAGAGAGATTCCCAGGACTTGGAATGCCGACCATCTATTGAAGTACCAAGAGAGCGCATGAACGCCTCTCTAAGTACCTTCAGATGTCGAACCATTCCCTTCTTTTCACTTGTATTTTGCTTCTTTATTTTTTCAATGTAATAACGGCTTGCAACTTAGAAGCAGCCGACTAGTAGTTATCAATAAAGAGCTTCTTCTTCCATGTTTTTCCTGTGATTACTTGCATATCTCTGTTTTTAATTTCTTTTGCTTAAACGATGAGTTCGGAGTCCAACACTTAGCTCGATTCCGCTTTGCAAGCTCGCTCTTAAGCGAACTAGAAGTGGTTCGCCATTCGGAATTGCTCCCACAACCGTTGAAATTAACTCAAACGACGAGTTCAGAGTCCAACACTTGGCTCGATTCCGCTTTGCATGCTCGCTCTTAAGCGAACTAGACGTGGTTCGCCATTCAGAATTGCTCCCACAACCTTTGAAATTAACTCAAACGACGAGTTCGGAGTCCAACACTTGGCTCGATTCCGCTTTGCAAGCTCGCTCTTAAGCGAACTAGAAGTGGTTCACCATTCGGAATTGCTCCCACAACCGTTGAAATTAACTCAAGCGACGAGTTCGGAGTCCAACACTTGGCTCGATTCCGCTTCGCAAGCTCGCTCTTAAGCGAACTAGAAGTGGTTCGCCATTCGGAATTGCTTCTACAACCGTTGAAATTAACTCAAATGACGAGTTCGGAGTCCAAAACTTGGCTCGATTCCGCTTTGCAAGCTCGCTCTTAAGCGAGCTAGAAGTGGTTCGCCATTTGGAATTGCTTCGACGACGCGCGCGAAATTCTTACAACCATACTAGACATGGGAGAAGAGTACTTGGAGGAGCTAACCTTTGGTTTTTATGATCCAATTAAAGTTAAAACTTGCTCCGACGATGCGCGCGGAGTTCTTACAACCATACTAGACATGGGAGAAGAGTACTTGGAGGTGCTAAACCTTTGATTCCTCTGGTTCGTTTAAAAGTTGAAGTTAGACATTCCGCACCCATAAGAAGAAAGATTTGCTCCTGATTATGAGTAGTTGTTAAGAGTTGGAGGAGTTGTACTTGATTAGACGCCCGCCAACAAAACACAAGAGCGCAAGAGAGTAAACAAACTTTCATTTCATTACAAAGGTTCAACATACAAAGGAACCCAAATTACAAAGCCAAACTGCTCTACTACAGAAGACTACAAATGCTCAAAGAAGCATAATTACACCGACTCATTCAACGCTTCTTCGGAATGGGGACGTTTTGTTTCAAGGACACCCGGGGGGGCACCGCCTAACCTCCGAGCTCGTCTCTAAACCAACGAACCGAGATGCCTCTTCGGCACTACCTCTGATTGTGGCTCCAACCGAAGCACCACTAGACGAGGTAGCCACCCCACTCTGAGCATCGGCCGGGCTCCACCTAATGGCAGGTGAATGAGTCACGAGCTTATAAAACGAGATCCCCCTCTCCCTCTTTTCGCGAGTACACGACGTACTACGGACGTTGATCCTTTCAGGCTGAGGCTTGAGGCGGGCAACCTCCTCCTCGAGCTCTATGATCCTATCCTTCAAAGTGTCATCCTTCATATATATCTTAAAACGAGGAAGCCGAGTAGAGCCTTCAGCACCAGAGCTATCGACTATGATTCGACGAAGGTGGGTCACTTTGATACTTTTGTCGACTGTAACCCTCCTTTGCTCGTCGATCTTTGCCGCCAACTCGTCGCGCTCGGCCATCAACTTACCCACTGCCGAGGCTAATTCCTCTTCCTCCGCTAAAAGTTCTTCTTCAGCTATCTTCAGGTGATGAACCTCCGCCAACAGTCCCCCTTTCTCTGTCTCCGCGTCGAACAGAGCCTTTCGGAGCGATTCCACCTCGCCTTCAAGACAAACCTCGCGAGATCGCTTCCGTAGTTGTTTCAGCTCGGAAAAATATCCTCTCGCCGTGGCCTTAAGATCCTCTAGGTCCAACTCACTCTTGAGGAAGCACTCTCGACTACGAGAGAGGGCCCGCTTTGCTGCTTTTAAGTCAGCACGAAGACGAGCGACTTCGGCTACTAAACTCAGCTCGGCAACCTGAAAAGCAAAGACATATCAACACGAGGTATAGAAGGCGATGCCCAACACTTAGCCAAATTTCGAAGAAATTCCATTTCAAAACACTCCAACACTTAATCGAATTTGAGAAGAGATTTTAAACAAGACTTTATTCATATCAAAAAGCAGTGGCAAGTCCGCTACAAGGCAGTACATCAAAAGAGAATTTTTTTTTACAAGAACGAGGAGATCAGGGGTCCACCTTGGGCGGTAGCTCGGAAACAGGTGCCTCGGTGGACGACCCCTCGTCCCCAGTCACTTCGGCTAGGGGATCGGCCGCCACAGTCTCAGGATCGGCAGGTGCCTCGTCATCCTGCTGCTCGTCCTCCTCTTCTCCCTCCTCCTCTTCATCATCTTCCTCGCCACCGGGCCACAGTCTATACCCTACCCTCTCGAAGCCGGGGATGTAAGCCTCGACGTAATCGAGCGCTCTGGCGTAGGACAGCTCCATGTTCGACGCCATGTGCTTTTTGGCCTCTGCCTCGATCTTTGCCCTCTCCTTCTCCACAGCCTCGGCATGTTCCTGCTTCACCGCCTCCAATGCCTTCGTCGCTGCTGCCCTCTCCTCGGCCACCGTTGCAACCTCTGAAATAAGCTGTTCCTTCGCTTGCGCCAAGGCCACCTCGAGGTCGGCGACCTGGGCCGCCAGAGCGTCCGAGCGACGCTGCTCGGCTTCGAGCTATTTCACAGCCCTCGCCCTCTCTGCCCGGTCCTTATCACTGAGGGCCTTCAGATCCCTCTTATGCTCGGAGTACTCCTCGAGGAGATGGATGAAGTGGCAAGTGGCCTGCACGAAGAAACAATTAGAACACCACAAAAGCCGAGCTAAAGACTTAGAAAATTTTTGAATAAAAATTCAGAAACAGCCTAGAGACTTACCGACATAAGTGACCGAGCAACCTCAAGGGCGTCGTCGCCCCTCATCCCCGCCTTCAGCGTGGCTCGGTCCTTTGGGGTCGGTAGGTGCCGAACGGCTTGCATGCTCATCCCCGAGTCTCCCAAGAAGCCATCATGATTCTTCACTCGCCAGTCGGGGACGAACAACTTCTTGTGGGCCTCGGTTAGAATAACTTCGACATGTTCAGTCATGGGCAGGGCCTCCAGCCCTAGCACCACAGAGATGGAGAAACCCTCCCCCACAGGGGCAGAAGGGGTCGGCATGACAACAACGGCCGAGGATGGCTCCTGAGGAGAAGAAGTGACGACCACCGAAGGTGCCTTGGCGGGTCATCTGGACGAGGGACCCGTGCTCATCCGCTTCCTTTTCTTGCCGTCACCGGCTTTGCTTCATTCAACCATCATTCCCCTGAAGTCCATATTCGGAGCCTCTGTCGAAGAGAAAGGAAATCAAGTTAGAAAAAACACAAGGCATTAAAGATAGTAAAGCAGAAAGAAGATAAGAGATGTCAGGAGCGTACTCGGGTCGATCGGACTAAGGCCCGACCCGTGCAACACCTCCTTGGTCATTTCCCTCCAACTCAACATCGGGAGACCGATCAGCTTGGCGGCCACCTCCTCTTCGGCTGGGGTCAACACCGGCTCGGTCTTTGCAAACTTCGGCACCTCCTCCTTCCACCGGGTCGGGAAGTCCCATGCCGAGGGCCCCTTTATCAAGAAGAACTTCCCCTTCCACGACTTTATTAAGTCAGGATTCTCTATCAACTTAACCCCCTTCCGAGGCGACAGGTAGTAGCGAGGCTCGAGCTTGCTCATCCTGTTGATTCGATAAAAGCTTCGGAGGATGACGAGGTCCGGGTCCACTTTGGCAATTCGGCATTGTAGCAGAAAGCCGAGCACGTTGTGCCAGGTGTTCGGCATGAACTGTATGGGGGCCAGACCATACCACCGAAGGACGACCGCCACGAATGGATGTTGGGGGAAATGCAGACCGACATTCAATGCGTTGTAGGCGAGGACGCATGTGTCCGGGGGGAAGGCGGTGTTCGCTCGCACTCCGGGGCCGGGGAGGACCAGCGTGTACTTCGTGGGGATGGCGAACCCCTTTCTAATCCGGAGTAGATCCCGCTCAATTAGCGTTGAGGGGAGGTCATCCACCTCGGTGACCTCCCTCGGATCGTTCTCCTCATAGGTCTCCGTGCGACGATGACGACCTTAGTCAGCAGCTCGCCACTGTGCTGCCTTATCCCAGCATGACCGGACAGCACGGTCGGCATCCGACCCGACTCGCCCGCCTGCCTAATGGTCTCCACCACCTCCTCGACGATCGCGGACCGGACCACCTTCTACCCCTTCTCCTCAGCTGCAGGCGATCCAACTACCTCTTTCCCCTTCCTTCGGCTTACTACTTCTCTCTCCTCCTCGGCATTCCGACCTCCCGAGGACGAGGCCTCACTACCCGAGTTCACTCGTGACATCTCGAATAAATATCAAAGACAAGGAAAACTGACCTTGAAGTGATGTTCACGGTCGGAAAGAGTTCGCCGGAAATTGCCTGGCCTTCGCGACAGTTAGTGCAACCGCCCTTGAGCTCAGATCTCCGCTAACAGAGCAACTCGAGAGAAAAAGTGAAAACTTGAGAGTAAAAAGTGAAGAATGAGCTAAGGGGTGTGGGGGTGAGAATTTATAGCCAGAAGGCGACTGTTGGGCTTTCGAAACATTTAGAGGCCCATTAAGGGAGATGAAACGAAAAAGTAGAGAAAGCTGTAATGGTTCATAGGAAAGACGTGTCGGTTCACTTAACATCACCGCTCGGCGACTCATAACTTGCCGAGCCACCGAGGCATTCTACCGAGCTACCGGGGCACCGACCTCCACATATGGAGAAAAATACCGCCGAGCCACTTTCACCGTCAGATTGTCTCAAAATTCGCGCCCGAATCTGATCAGTGGTTCAGATCACGCCACGCCCACAAAACGACAAGATAACATTTTCTCGTAATTTGAACCCCTAACTTCGTGATTCGCGCCATGATGAACGCACCGGATCCAGCCACGTGGCTCAACGGTTCGTTCTGAGCCGAGCCACAAAGACACTCTGCCGAGCTACTGAGGCACCGACCTCCACATATGGAGAAAAATGCCGCCGAGCCACTTTTACCGTCAGATTGTCTCAAAATTCGTGCCCGAATTTGATCAGCGGTTCAGATCACGCCACGCCCATAAAATGACAAGATAACATTTTTTTGTGATCTGAACCCCCAACTTCGAGATCCGTGCCATGATGAGCACCCCAGATCCAACCACGAGGCTCAACAGTTCGTGCCGAGCCGAGCCACAAAGGCATTCTGCCGAGCTACCGAGGCACCGACCTCCACATATGGAGAAAAATGCCGCCGAACCACTTTCACCATCAGATTGTCTCAAAATTCGCGCCCGAATCTGATCAGCGGCTCAGATCACGCCACGCCCACAAAACGACAAGATAACATTTTCTCGTGATCTGAGCCCTGCCCTCGTGATTCGTTCCATGATGAACGATCCAGATTAAGCCACGTGTCCCAACAGTTCGTTACAAGCCACCGGGGTACTCAGCCGAGTTACCGAACAGCTTAGCTGAGCCACCGAGCTACTAAGGGGCAGAGGCCGAGCCACCAAGCCACCGGGGTACTCAGCCGAGCTACCGACTAGCTTAGCCGAGCCACCGAGCTACTAAGGGGCAGAGGCCGAGCCACCGACCCACCAGAGTGCTCAGCCGAGCTACCGAACAGCTTAGCAGAGCCACCAAGCTACTAAGGGGCAGAGGCCGAGCCACCAACCCACCGGAGTGTTCAGCCGAGCTAGTGAATAGCTTAGCCGAACCACCGAGCTACCGAGGCCCTCTGGCCAAAGTACCGAAGTACTGACCTCCACATATGGAGAAAAATGGTGCCGAACCACCCTAGCCGTTGGATCGTGTCAAAAATCGCGCCAGAACATGATGAACAGTTCAGATCACATGCTCATCCCGATTCCGAGAATAGACAAGAATATCATTAATGAACACCACGACAAACTTGTCCAAGAAGGGAGAGAAAATCCGATTCATCAAGCTCATAAATGCTGCTGGAGCATTAGTAACTCCAAAAGGCATCACCAAAAATTCATAGTGCCCATTTCTTATTCGAAAAGTAGTCTTCTTTACATCCTCGGCTTTCACCTTAACCTGATAATAACCAGAACGAAGATCCAGCTTCGAAAATATAGAAGTGCCTCCCAGTTAATCAAATAGGTCATCAATCATTGGCAAGGGATACCTATTCTTCACTGTGACATTATTGAGCTCGCAGTAGTCCATGCACAACCTCCGACTACAATCCTTCTTATTGACGAACAGAATTGGAGCTCCCCAAGACAAAACACTTGGCCTAATAAACCCTTTATCCAACAACTCCTAAATCTGCTCTTTCAACTCAGCTAGTTCAACGGGAGCCATTATGTACGGACCATTAGAGATTGGATCTGTACCTGACTGAACATCATTACTGAACACTAGTTCACGATCTGGCAGTAATCCCGGCAATTCCTCAGGAAAATCATCTAGAAAGTCCCGCACGACTAAAGGTGCGACAACATCATCAGCACACACTTCTTCCATGACTCCAACTTCCCAATTGGCCAACTTCTCAACACAAGCAAGCGGTGTCTCACCGGCACAGAATTCAAATTCTTGAAGTTCTAGCATTCGAAACACTACCTTCTTCTTGCGGTAATCAATCACAGCATGAGTGGCACCAAGCCAATCTATCAACAAAATTACATCAAAGCCAGAATTGCCAATGATAATCAGGTCGGCAACAAAATCTATACCACCAATAGCCAAGGGACTCTGCTCACAAATCTGAGAACACACGACAACACCTCCACCTGTAGAAATGTTCCAAGCCAAAAGATGCAGATCGACGAAGTGGGAAGAAACAAATGAATGAGTTGCACCAGAATCAAAGAGAGCATGAGCAGGAAAGGAATGAACAAGGATAATGCCTAGCAAGAAGTCAAAGTGAGAACACAATGTAGAAGCAAACATAAGAAATAGACATGAATGGAAAGCATCACGAACAACAACACGATAGAAGAATAAAAATAACAAGGAAAATCAAAATGAAATACAAAATGAAAACAACAAAAGATATACCTGCAACAATGCCTAAAGCAGTCTCAGCATCTTGCGTAGTCAAGTTGTAAGCTTGACCACGACCTGCAGGAAGATTACCCCAAGGAGCGGCTCTCTTCGGCTCAAATACCTGCCTCTGCGGAAGAAGTGGTTCACCCTGACCACGAACAAGCGCTCCTTGTGGAGCGGAACCTCCAACTGGCGTAAGAGGTCTGGCTTTAGGGCAATCACGAACCATGTGGTCCACTCCTCCACATGCAAGGCACTGGCGGTTGGCTACCCTGCAGTCTTTGCACATATGACCCACCTTGTGACAGTAATCACAAATCAAAACCGACCTTGGAGCGATAGGTGGGTAAGGCAATGCCCTGAAAGGAAGGGGCGGAGCTGACCTCCTAATAGGCTAAACAGAAGATCTAGCAGCAACAGAACGCTGAATAGCACGCTTCCTTGAACTGGTCTATTCCTGAATCCTTGCAGCATCCAGGATATTAGCATAAGAGCGAAGTCGCAAGGCAGCAATACGGTCCTGTATCTCAATGTCCAAGCCCGATAAGAAACAACGGCCTCTATCTTCGTCATTTGCCACCATGGAAGTAGCAAAATGACTCAGTCGGGCGAACTCTGCAGCATACTCATCCACGGTACGATTCCCTTGATTCAAGACAGTACTTTAGTTTAACGTTGATACTTTATGAAATAACAACGAAAAGCATAAATAAATACTATCTGACAAACCTGAGTTAAAGAAACAAACTGCCGTTCCATCTCATTCTTGGTGACATTAGGGAAGAACTTCATGAGGAAGCTCTCAGAAAAAGCCGAAAGAATGGGTCGGCCCAAACGTTCAGCCTCAGTCTGCCACCAAATGTGGGCAAGGTCAACAAGCTGGATGCTCACAACATCCACATGATCCACATCTGCAATACGTGCTGCGATCAATAACTGTTCAGTCCTGATAAGCCATTGCTCGGCTACAAGTGGACCCTCAGTACCCGAGAACTTATCCGGGTGAAGCCTCATGAAATCTGTTACATTACCACTACAACCGTCGAGAGCTTCACCGGCGGTTTTTTCTAGCTCCACCGACGTTTATAAACGCCGGTGCATACCCTACCAGCGTGTCGAACAGCGCCGCACCAAACGCCGATGCTGTGCGTGCCGGGCAATCATGGGCAGAATCCCCGGCGTTTATAGGAACGCCGGTATTCGGTTCACAAAGACCGATGCTTGTAAAAGCGTCGGTGTATATTAATTTTTATTTTAAAAAAAAAATCAAATTTTAACCAACCCCGGCGTTTCCCAAAATGCCGGGGTATGTATATTTTAAATAACATAATTTTTTTTACGATTTGAAATAGTTAATTTTTTAGGAATGTACACTGGCGTTTTATAAAATGCCGGGGTATTTTTCATTAAAAAAATATATGCGGCTTTTTCAATTGAAAATCTGTATATATATATATATATATATATATATATATATATATATATATTACAACAGAAAAAAATTGTACAAATTTCCAGTAATGCATAATAAAACAATAAAAAAATTAACCGACAAAATTCATTATATTTTCTACTGATTAACATACACAACTTAGGAAGGTTAAAGTTCTGTAAAATTCATAATCCAATTTTTCACTCACACAAGTATCAAGTTACATACCTGTTTACATCAAAAAAGTTCTAACAAGTTTGATCATACAAAATGATTTCACCACGAAAAAAGATTTGCAATTAGTAGATTTTCTTAATCGGTACGTCTCCTTAAGTCGTTGCTTCCATCATGCTCGCTTTGGTTCTCTGGATTTGTCCGACTTGAATTAATTGGAATTCTATTCTGAAACTGTGTAAGTCACATTGTAAAAAAAATTAGGTAATAATTTGCAGAGATAAAGAGCAACTAGCTAGGTCTAATAAAGCAACCACATCCAAATGGAAGAACACTAAACGTATGACATGTGTATGGTAGGATTTAAAAAAATTGTTGTTTGGGTATCTCATCCACCATTTATTAGTAAATGCAGGTCTATAAGCTATCCATAGGAGCTACATGCAATATAACATGGCCGAACAATCGGGTCATAATCCAAGTTGTTGACAATTCAACAAATCCGGTGGTCAAGGTTCTGAACTTAGTTAACTCTCGCAATCCCAAAGATCTTTCTTTATCTACTTAACAAAGGTTGTCTTCACTATTTCCGTGGATGACCGGATGAGATCATTTGTGAGTTGAGCAAAATATAGAGTTGAATATCATTTAATAGAAGTTGTTGGGTTATCATTAACCAAATAAAAGCATAGTAATGGGACTGCAAAGTCCAGGAACAATTGGAATTTGTTTAGATAAAAGTTATTTGAATTTCTTCCCCTGCCTACAAAAGCTATTAAAGATTTCTGTATGAGTTATTATTTTAAAACTAATGCTAAAAGTAAAATTTGGACTTGATATTTTTCTAAGTATGTTTAGACATAACTGGGATCAACTCCTAATTTTTGTAGAATTATTTAATGACTTTTATAACTTATTTCATGCTTGTAAAACTAATCATATAATTGTCAAACTGCATGATGTTCAGTAAAGAACTCTATTTTCAACCTGATTCCAGTCACTGTCGATTAAATCTTTGTGAATATGTATTGTAGCCTAATTTTTCTATTTTACTAACCATTTGATGGATTGGGATTTCGAATTGTATTTTGCGAATTATCACTATTTTGGTACTGCTGTATCTGAACTTTCAGATTTACAATTTTGCTGCGTTATTCTGTTTTCCGAATTATATTGACTCTACTATCTATAATGGAACTTCATGAAAATTTATATGTTGAGACTAGACATTATAGGGAACCTTCCATATTTTTCTCATATTTAATTATGATGTTTTTAGACCCTTTCCATGCTTATAAACAATACTTAGCATATCCTGGCTGAACATAAATTATGTGTAAAACATTGTTTTAAACCCTGTTACTGTAGTGGATGTATAACTTGTGTATATGCGCTGGATTCGGCAAAGAGTCTAATTTCTAGATTTTCTGACAGATCTAGATTTGCATTCCTGAGGCAACGGGGATCTCAGATTTGGTGCAGTAGTGTCTTGCTATCCAGAACTGGAAGTTTCGCTGTTCTAACTATTATAGATTATTTTGTCACCCGTTTATGGTTCCTATTCGACTTAAACTTGTCCTTTGTTCGTGCCATATCTTTTTGCCCTGTTTGTGTTCATTCGCACCTGTTTAATAATAATAAAAACTAATCAAGCCGGGGTTAAGGAAAAGATCTGGTAGTGGGCAATATAGAAATGTGTACTCGGAAGGGGACCCATAGATCTCGACTGTTTATCTCTGGATATATGACTACATGATCCATGACACCATTACTGTTTACTGTTACAGTTCTACTTTTCTCTTGATGTATGATTACATGATCCATGACACCGATACTGTTTACTGTTACTTTTACTGTTTGCCTGAATACACGGCCCTATAGATTCCACTAGAAAATCTAAACGAAACTGTTTGAATGTAGAAACCATGTGGTAAATAAATGGGAGCATGAAGTGCTACCTAGATAGTAATGAACAATAAACTTAACAATAATTGTTTCACTGGGACATCCTGTCTTCCTGTTACTTTCATCTTCACTGTTACTGTACTGTTATCCTCTACTGTTACTGTTACTGTTACTGTTATCCTTGACTGTTTACCTGCTACGTTTTCCTGTTATTTGTAAACTGTCATTTACTGTTGTTTTCCTCCATGTTAGTACTTCCTGTTTTTGTTTCATATGTTCCGTTTCCACTTTTCCTGCTTGTACTACTTGCGGCCCAGAACTTGCACTAAAAGGTGTACTGTTTTCCTGTTTTTCCTATTTTCTTTCTATTGCTACATGAGCACGTTTTGGTGATCAACTACCTGCGGGAGTTGGTGAGCAAAGGTTTTAGGCTTCGCTTTGGAAAGATCTTGTTTAATGATTTGTACATGAATTTATTTCATTCTTGTTGCTTCATTGAAACTTGTAACGAGCTTGTAGTCCCAAAGTTTTGTTTTGATCCAAATCTCGTACTTGTTTGGGAGATTTATATTTGTTGCAAATAAATTCTCTTGGTTAATAATTGTCCATGCATGAGTGGTTGAGTATACTGTTATATTTCCAGTTATGCAGATTAAGTAGATCCTTACAGCTCATGGATGGTGAAAACCATTTGCTGAACTTTGTCGCGTACCATATTCCGTATTCCTTTTTGGAAAGCGGGGCGTGACATATTTATATATATAGTCCCCTTCCATTGTGCACTAGGACACCGTGTGAACTCGTGTGCACTCGGCCTTCCTGCCTCCTATTGACGATTCGAACTATTCACATTGATCTACACATCTAAATTAGTTTAAATATGTAAAATCAAATCATTTGAAATTCATTTGCCCATCCATTGAAGTGTTACAAAATGTATGGCTGAAAATCGTTGTTTTTTATAGTCACGTGATGGATGAGCAAATGAATTTCAAATTATTTGATTTACATATTCAGAATAATTTAGATGTGTAGATCAATGTGAACGGTTCGGATCGTCAATAGGAAGACGGGAAGGCCGAGTGCACACGGCGGCCTAGTGCACAACGAAAGAGGACTATATATATATATATATATATATATATATGGGTTTTGTAGCATATTTATAGGCATTAAGCCATGATTAGTATAAGTATGTAGAGGATGACCTAATTCCTATCTCTCTCGCTGCTCTCGCCTCCTCCTCCTATTCTAATCCAATAGCCTAAGCCTCCCTTTTTCTCTTTCACACTAACTCTCCCTTGCTGCCTCTCTATCACTCCTGACCGAAACCCAACAACCCGACACCTGTTGATGAAGCTTGTTGATGAAGCTTTTTAATCAGAACTTTTTAACTTAGGCCGTTGTTTGAAACAACGGCTTAAGGCTAAGAAAAATTTGAGCAAAAAACTCTTGCTCTCTGACTTGAATTTTTCTATTTGAACCAACTGAAGTCGTTGTCTCAAACAACGACTTCTTATAACCTAGGTCGTTGTTTGAAATAACTGCTTAAGGCTAAGTAAAATTTGAGCAAATTGAAGTTGTTGGTTCAATCAACGACTTTTTATAACCTAGATCATTGTTTGAAACATAGGCTTAAGGCTAAGCAAAATTTGAGCCAATTGAAGCCATTGTATCAAACAATGACTTCTTATAACCTAGGTCATTGTTTGAAATAGAGGCTTAAGCTTAAGCAAATTTTAAGTCAAAAACTTGCCCCTTGTGAATTTTTTCTTCTTTTTTTTTTTAGGGGGGGGGGGGGGGGGGGGGGGGGGAGTTATGAAGAGGGTGAAGAAATATATTTTTGCATTTTTTATATTTCCAAAATGTGATGACATTTTAATTTATCAATTTTCAGTTAACCCTCTCTCTTCATTGTACTTATATTCGCTCATCGCAATCTCCAATAACGGGGTGCTAGAGTTACTTAAGCCATTGCCTCCAATAAATCAGAGTCTTTCGGTTGAAGAATTCAAATGGAGACTTGACCCAACAACAATCAAGCCTAACCCAAGCGAAGTCTTTTAGGCGCTTCCGATTTCTTGCAAAGTCTTTCCTTCCATAATGTGAGATGAAATTTTGCCCTTTATGTCTTTTTATAACCATGCTTATTGATTGTTAGGGGTAAGATAGAGTTAGAGTTAGGGGTAGAGTTAGAGTTAGGGTTAGGGTTATGGTTCAATAGCTTAGGTTAGGGTAAAAAAGGATCTATTCTTTTCTTTCTCATATTTTTGTTTGGACTAACTTTTTTTTAATTATCTCTGACGCACACTGAATTTTGATTTTATTATTATGTCTTTTTAATACACTGAATTAACGGTAGGATTGGATATAGGGTTAGTCTTAGAGATGTAGGGTTAATAATTTGAATTGAAGTTTCCGTTGGATTTATTCTTTGAAAGACTCCGCACTACTGGAAACTGTGGGTTTAGTAACTCCAGCACCCGTCTTTGGATCAATGGCTTAAGGTTAGTTCAATTTTGAACATGAAATCTTTTTCTTTGACTTCAACTTTCCATTTTGTAACAAATAAAGCCGTTGTTTAAAACAACGGCATAAGGGTAAACCAAGTATGAGGAAGAATGAGATTGCTCTCTGACTTGAATATTTGCATCAAGCAAAGCCGTTGTTTCAAACAACGACTTAGGACAACCTAGGTCCTTGTTTGAAACAACGGCTTAGGATATCAATAAATTTGAGGATTAAGCCTTGCACTCTGACTTGACCATATCATATTACTAGTTTTTGGGTATTTTTTTTGGGTCATTTATAATTTGTGTTTTTTTAGGGGGGAGGGGGGGGGGGGTTATGTAGACAGTGAAGATATATATTTTTTGCAAATTTTCTTATATTTTAAAAATGTGCTGTCATCTCTAAGGATTGGGATAAACACATCTATTGAGACTATGTAAATCCTAAGGAAAAGCTCTTTTAAAGAGAGCAAGAGTTTAAAAAAAAAAAATCAACTAGCCCTAAGTCGTTGTCTCTAACAACGTCTTATTTTAACTTAGGTCGTTGTTGCAAATAACAACCTAAGGTTAGTTCAAATTCGAAAGAAATTTTCAAACAACCGTTTCAATATAATTTTTTTTTTTTTGAGATTATAGATTCTTGCTGATTTTCCACGATTTTTGTTTTGTTTTGTTTTGTATTTTGTATTTTTTTTCTTGGGTGGGGGGGGGGGGGGGGGGGGGGGGGGATGCTCTTTAATTTTTTTTTCATTTTTTGTTGTTTTTAGTTATCTGGTTACATCTTATTTTTATTACTGAAGTCTCCACTAACATGCGCTAGTGAATACCTAAGTAGTTGTCACTATTAATTCTGACTCATTCGTAAAGAATAATTCAAACGAAAAATTAAAACTAACCCTAATCCTAACCCTAACCCTAACCCCTACCCTACCCCTACAGTGACCCTAAACCTTAACCCTAATCCTACATAAATCCAATAACAATATAAAACCTTGTTTTTTTCACTTACATTTTATTAAAAAAACAACATCAAATCAAATTAAAAAAATCTTATTAAACACAACCAAAAATTAAAATATGAAGTCTAAATAGATTTTTTTATAAAAAGAAACCAATTATAACCGTTGTTTTAAACAACGACCTACTATAACTTAATTCGTTGTTTGAAACAATGACTATATATTACAATAAACTAGGGAAAATAGAACTACGATTTGCAAATAATTTTTTTCTTTTTCAGTTTTTTCCTATTTTTATTTTTTCAAAACTTTTTTTAAGGGTGAGGGGAATTTTTATGTAGACAGTGAAGTTATTATTTTGCTTTAATTTTTTATTTTCACTGCACTTATCTCAACTTATTGCAGTATCCAAAGACAGGTGCTGGAGTTACTGAACCCATAATCTCCACTATTGTAGAGTCTTTCAGAGAAGAAATCCAACGAAGACTTGAATTCGAGTATTAACCCTAACCATTAATTCAGAGTATTAAAAGGACATAATAATAAAGTCAAAATTCAGTGCACGTCAGAAATAATTAAAAAAAGGCCAGTCCAGACAAAAATAGGAGAAATAAAAGAATAGTTCCTTTTTTACCCCAACCTAAGCCGTTTAACCATAACAGTAACCCTAACCCTGCCTTACCCTTAACAATCAATAAGCATGGTTATAAAAAAACGTAAAGGACATAATTTCATATCGCATTATGGAAGGAAAGACATTGCAAGAAATAGGAAGCGCCTAAAAGAATTCGTTTGGGTTAGGCTTACTTGTTGTAGGGTCAAGTCTCCGTTTGAATTCTTCAACCGAAAGACTCTGATTTATTGGAGACAACAGCTTAAGTAACTCTAGCACCCGTTATTGGAGACTGTGATACGAGAAAATAACTGCAGTGAAGAGGGAGTTAACTGAAAATTGATAAATTAAGATGTCATCACATTTTGGAATATAAAAAATGTAAAAATATATTTCTTCACCCTCTTCATAACCCCCCCCCCCCCCCCCCCAACCCAACATTTTTTTTACAAAGGGCAAGTTTTTGGCTCAAATTTTGCTTAGCCTTATGCCATGATTTCAAACAAAGACCTAGCTTATAAGTAGTCGTTGTTTGAAATAATGGTTTGAATTTGCTCAAATTTTACATAGCCTTAAGCCTCTGTTTCAAACAACGACCTAAGTTATAAAAAGTTGTTGATTGAAACAACAACTTCAATTGGCTCAAATTTTCCTTAGCCATAAGCCATTATTTCAAACAACGACCTAGGTTATAAGAAGTCGTTGTCTGAGACAACGACTTCAGTTGGTTCAAATAGACAAATTCAAATCTGAGAGCAAGAGTTTTTTTTCCTCAAATTTTGCTTAGCGTTAAGCCGTTGTTTCAAACAATGGTCTAAGTTAAAAAAAAATTAAATTAAAATAAATAAATAAATAAAAACTTCATCAACAGGTGTCAAGTTGTTGGGTTACGGTCTAGAGTGCGAGAGAGGCAGCAAGGGGGAGACAATGTGAGATAGAAATAGGAAGACTTGGGTTGTTGGATTGGAGGAGGAGGGGGAGAGAGCAGTGAGAGAGAGAGATAGGAGTTGGGGTTTTGGGTTTTGGTTGAAAGAGAGAGAGAGAGAGAGAGAGCAGCGAGATTGAGAAAGTGAGAGAGTGAGAGTGTTAGAGGTGAAGGAGTATTTGGGGTGAAAACCCCAAAATACCCATCATTTTTAAGTGGGATGGGAGGGGTTTGGGCGGGCTCGATCTAAGCCGTTGGATCAAGATCAAGTCGATCCAATAGCTGAGATCTGAGTTTCCAATGGGTTTGTGCAAACAGACCCATTTGCAATGGAGCAAAGCTATATATATATTTGTCTGTGTGTGTGTGTGTGTGAGGGGTTCGGGCGGGCTCGATCTGAGCTGTTGAATCATGATCAAGTCTTTCCAACAGCTGAGATCTGAGTTTGCAATAGGTTTGTACAAACAGACCCATTTGCAATGGAGCAAAGCTATATATATATATATATATATATATACTAGGTTTGCTCGTTGACACGTGCCTACGGCACGTCTTCGGAACGGTGCACCTTGTTTGATCATATAAAATAGTTTTTGAGATCCAGCAAATTAATTGAAGTAGCAAACATATTATATGAGAAACTTTTGGGGTCCAAAAATAACATATTATATGATTTTTTTGATTTTTTTTGATTTTTTTAAAAAATTTTTAAAATTTTAAATTTGTAAATTTTTTTGGTTTTTTAATTTTTAATTTTTTAAAAAATTTTAAAAATTTTATTTTCTTAATTTTTTGAATAGAAGATGGAGGGAGAGAGAGAGAGAAAAAAAAAATAATTAAATAAATATATGAGTTGTTTTGGGTGGGGGATTTGAATTTGAGTTTTGGGGGGAAACTTATGGGGGGAAAAATATGTTTTGTGAGGTTAGATCTAGGCCTTTGATTTTTGGGAGAATTGAATGAGAGCCACTTGATAGCTTTCTTTGTGTTTTATTATATATATATATATATATATATATATATATATATATATATATATATATGAGGAGTGATCCAATGAGAAACAATTTAAAATAAGAAAATGAGAAACATTAATTATAACCATTGGATATGAGGGAATTGAGATAAATGGCTCTAATTCATCTGGTTTGATAATTAAAAAAACCCGGTTTTTCTTGCCTACATTGATGTTAAGGCTTCTTATTAGACCTCGTCTTCCCTACATTGATGGATTTCTGGAGTGCAAGCGAGTTGCTGATGAATCGAGTCAGGTTTTGAACTTGTGAACTCATCAAAGACATTGAAAACAAATCAACCACCTCCTTTAGGCTGTCCATGCACGTTGCCTGGTTTGTCATGGCAGCACTTAACCACGTGTCAATCTCGTGTTCTTGTAGTGATGCCTTTTGTGGGTTGAGAACATCGTTCAACTGGTCAAGACTGATATCTAGGAGTTCCAGACAGTCATTCATTGCAAATGCATTGCCTGACGAGTTGTGAGGATGTGACAAGAATAAATTGTAGGCCATAGATCGAACATGATGAGCTTGTTCCATGGCAAATTGAACTGCAAGATCGAAGACCTCCTTCGAGTTCTTTGGACGCCTTTTTGCCAAAGAGGTCACAGAAGACTGACATACCGTAGGGTACAGGGTGGTCTGGCAGGCGTCATTGATAACATCAGTAGAGGAAGCGGTTTTGGAGAGTGTATGGAAGGAATGGTGAGAAGTAGGTAGGGTTTCCGTCGTCTTAGTCCATAATTGGTTTACAGAGATTGTAGTAGTGGCTAGGAGTATTACAAGCACCAAGGAGAGACTACTTGTCCATATGATGATTTTTCCTTGATCTCTCTCACTTGAGATGGTAGCTCTTTGGTAAGGAAGCATGAGTAAGTGGGAGGAATGAAGAGAGCAAGATGGATATGTTTGTGCAGGTTGGCGAAATTTATATAGGGGGAAATAATTAATTCAGCAAGATAGATTTTTTTTTTGGTTTTTTTTTTGTGTGTATAAGATATGAGAACTGATGTTTGGTTTTTTTTTATAGATTAGTTAAAATAAACCGGTTTTTTTAATTACTAATCCAAATGAATTAGAGCCATTCATCTCAATCCTCTCATATCCAATGGTTATAATTAATGTTTCTCATTTTCTTATTTTAAGATGTTTCTCATTGGATCACTATATATATATATATATATACACACACACACACACACGGTAGTGATTATGTGAGAACTAGTTCTCAAGATAATCTTCGTGTGAACTCTTTACATATCCTTTACATGGATGATCCAAACCGTTTACAATGTTTAGAATGACTAAATTAGTCTATATATGTAAAATCAAGTAATTTGAAATTCATTTGTGCATCCATCATGTCATTATAAAAAATAATGATATTCAGCCATACAATTTGTAACACTTTAATGCATGGACAATCAAACCTCAAATGACTTAATTTCATATCCCCGGACTAATTCAAACGTGTAGATCAAACTGAACGGTTTGAATTCTTCAATTTATATCCCAAAAAAAAGTTCACACATTGTTCTCACCGAAGGAGTTCTTACATGATCATAAGAACTGATCTTATAGCTTAATTTAGGATCCAATACCCACGAGGCATTATGAGCCGAAGGATCTAAGATTTAACAGATCCAATGGCACAGAATCCTTCACATAATCTAAAAGTAGAAAGAATCCAAAAATAACCAATGGTCCAGGTCACTCACAAGAAAACCAGGCCGCTTCTTCTGCAGCTGTCCGATCTCCCCAAAATGTGGGCTCCGATCGCTCCACGAATCTCACCATCATGAAACTTAAGTGAAGCTTCAGAGCTCTAAAGTCATCTGATCTTTCTAAAATATGCTATCCGATCACTCCACGATTCATGCCGATCATAAAAATTCAGTAAATATTTGGTTTGGGCTTTAACCGGGTTTTTCTTTTATTTGTTTTCAATTTTTCTTTTGCTGTCTCCCGATGCATGTCAATTCAATTGGACAGCCTTCAGATCTCTGCAGGAAGAGGGTCTCAAACTAAGCTCTAAGATTAGTTCATAGGGGAGCACTCCCCAATATATATATATATATATATATATATATATATATATATATAGGGAGGTGACCCCTGAGGCCCTATCTCACCCCTTATTTGAGGCCATCCATGATATAAAACCTCCTATGAAAAAGCTGAACCATTCATCTTATTCTACATGTCAAAAAGATAGCTTAAATGTGTAAAATCATTTGCCCATCCATCATGTCTTTAGAAAAATAAAGAACGTTTAGCCATACAATTTTGTCACATTGAAATTCATGAACAAATAAACTTCCTATAACTTGACTTCATACCCTTAGCCTATCTAAAATATGTAGAACCATATGAACATTTTGGACTTTTCATGGGGGTTTAGATTAAAAGGTTTACATACGAGACCTCAGAATAAGGGATGAGGTAGGGTCCTTAGAGGATCATATATATATTTATATATAAGGAGACCTCAAAATAAGGGATGAGTTAGGGCCTTAGAGGATCATATAAATATTTATATATAGGGAGCCCTTCCATTGCAAATGGCCATCAAGTGAAAACGCTGCAAATGTAACAGCTGGCCATTCGATCAAGATCATCTTGATCGAATGGCCATTGTTCACCCTCCTCAAGTGCTGGTTATTTTCACGAATTCACCCAAAATCTCTTCACTCAAACTCACTGTCCTTCTCTTTCTCGAAACCCCTCTCTCTTCCAGCGACATCTTCGACACTCAAACGAAAGCAACCGAAACCTTATATTCCTCCACCCCTAAATCACATCACCCTAACCCTAGCTCCAACTTATGGAGTAGTATCCCATCACCTCGCTCTCTCTCTCTTTCCCGTCCTTGAAGACCCGATCGAAACCCTAGCTCCGATCAATTCTCGTATTGTGTGAAATTCCAAATCACCCCTTAACTTAAGTGTTTTAAGGGGGATGAATCCTGGCCATTCGATCAAGATGATCCCGATCGAATGGCCAGAGGATCCGTTTGCACAGTTTGCACTTACAAACCATTAGCAATGGAAGGGCTTATATATATATATATAGTGATTCCCTAAGATCTGGTCTTGTACATTAGTTTAGGATACAGGTCTGAAGACCGTCCGATTGAAATGGCATGCATTGGGAGGCTGGAAAAAAAAACCAAAAACTCAAAAAAAAAATTACATTTTCCCCCAAATTGAGTTGGAGTTGGAAAGGGAGCATCTGCAGGTGCCCGAGGCGATTGGTGGAGGGGGATAGTAGAGGACGCGGCGGTGGCGACCGATGGAGGTGGAGGTGGAGATGGAGGTGGTGGAGATTACGGCAGTGGTGGTGGTGGTGATGGTGGTGAGTGATTTGGAGGAAATGGTGATGGCAGTGATAATGGCGATGAGGGTGGAGATGGTGGATGGGAGACTAGAGGAGGCAGTGGCAGTTGCCACCGATGGAGGTGGCCATCGATGGAGAAGGCGGCGATGGAGGCGGCGGCGGCGGCGGTGGTGGTGATTGATTTGGAGGAGATGGCAATGGTGATGATGTTGGTGGTGCAGGAGACTCTTTCGTTGCGCACTCCTTTCATGCATACTCTCCGCGAGCCGTTCAATCTCGCGATCAAGATCAAACGGTTCAGATTATGTTTGTGTTATTTCTGAGCAAATTTGCCATTTCTCTTCATAACCCCCCCCCCTTCTCTCTCTCTCTCACACATTCAAAACCCTGACCCTGCACTCTCTCTCTCTCCTTGAAATCCTAACCTCCTCAGCGCTGCCTGATCTCCATCTCATTACTGCCACTACCAATCGACCCCCCCAGCAAACCCCCCGACCTCTGCAGCCTACCCTAAAGCCCCACCTTTGAAACCCTAACCTTCACTAGTTCCATCCTCCTACATCTCCACCGACCCTCATATCTTGATCAACATTGCATCCCAAACTCGAGCTCGGGATTCTAGGGTTAGGGTTTGCAAGGAATTTGAAGTGCTCTTCATCACATTTAGGAATCTCCACCCCTCTCCATCTCTAGATTCCTCCACCATTAAAACCGTATCTCTGACATCACCTCTCTCTTGCAGACCAAGTATTGTATAGGTAAATGGCACAAATTAATTTAGTAAAAAAAATTAAATTAATTTTGAGATCCTTAGCAGAATTTGTGTTTGTGTTTAGCTCAGTTTTGGAAGTGTTTGTGTGTTGTTGTTGTTGTTGTATATAAATGGTTGTATGTTTTAGATATATGTGATTCGTATAAGGATTTATGTTAAGATCTTCTTTTATCTACAATAAGGAGTAGCATTGTCAGAGTACTGGAGGAATAAGAAATTTGTGGTAGTTGAGTTGAGTCTTGTTGGTGAATTGAATTGAATTGAATTGAATTGAATTGTACTTTGTTGATGAAAAATTAGGTTAGGATTCTGAAATCTAATTGCAATATTAGTGAAAAAGCATGAGTAGATGACAATATGCACTTAGGAATTTGTTTGATTAAATTCTGCATAAATTTTTGCAATCAATAGATAGCAACTTGATTGTAATGCCTTGTTTTATTAGATGTTTGATGTAATTCATACTGATAGCAATATTTGTTACTAAATATTGGAAGCTTAGGTACTGATCTTTTTTTGTCTCTTATAAGAGGGATTTACAGTAAGAGCCTCTTGTAAGAGCCTCTTTTTAAGGTGTTCTTTTTATATAAAAATAACCTTTTATAAGAACCTCTCGTAAGAGATTTGTGTTCTTTTTTTACCTCTTACAAGAGCCTATATTACCCCAAAGTCTATATTACCCCAAAGTAATATAGCATTGTTGACATAGTGTTATTCTCATGATTTTGTCTGTAAATCAGCTACACCTATTCCTATAAAAACCAAAGTAGGCACTAGTTTTGACAGTGTGTATATGTCTATATTATGTAACGGTATCTATATCGTGCGAGAAGAGTGAGGCAAAGAGGAGGGAAATCAGTCATACCTGAGTAAAGGTGCACAAAGTGTTGGGGAAGAACCTGAACACCCATGCTCCACGGAGTGAGCTTGATGTTGAGTAGGAGGTGGTGGTTGTTGCCAGAGAGATGGCAGAAAAGCTCATCATTATCATCAGTTATGGCAATACAGTTTAAAGCTCCACCCATATGATACTGGTCCAAGTTGGCTGTGCTGTCCAGTCTTTGTTGGGATGAGGATTTGGCTACACAACGTGAAGTCTCACTGAAGTGCACCGATGGAGACAAACCTCTGGCCTGATCTCTGAAGCCAGTGTCTTGAGAGATTTCTCAGTCCAGCGAGGTGGAGGCAGGGTGGATAATAGCCAAGTTCCGAAGAAACAATTATAATATAGACTTTGGGGTAATATAGACTTTTTAAGTAATAGAAGGCTTATAAGAATTTGAAAGAGGCTACTAGAAGCCTTTTAGGCTTATAAGCGATTTTGGGAGAAATTCCTTATAAGAGGTAAAAAAAGAACGCTAAAAAAACTCGTTTAAGAGGTGGACCACCTCTTACAAGAGGTAAATCGCTTATAAGAGGAGAAAAAGAACACTACCTTAGTCAAGTAAGACAATAAGTCAATCTTTAAGCTGAAGCTTTGGAGCAAAATATCATTGATTTACAGTCAATTTGTTTTTTTTCAGAGTTAATTTTGAGAATATGTCTCCCATCACATTGATTTTCCTTGTATTTTGCCTGCAGGGGCAAAACATGGCAATCTAATTCATCGCGTGAAAATTGTTGTCATCCAAACAATCATCATTTTCAATATCATAATGTATAATGTTGCTCCATGATCAAATAGTTGCTCCCGTGATAACCGCTAGAAAGAAGCTCTTCAGGTTGTTTTCGTGGTTCAAGCTGTTGATAATCCACACTGTAAGATAATAGAGTTTTGGAGTAGGGAGAAAGGAAATAAAGTAGTTTACAGTGTTATTGTCACTAATGTAAAGATTCCTTATAATGTGTGAAGTCGCTTCAATTTTGATGAGAAAAAGAGTTTTACAAATTAGTAATTTTGATGAGAGCTTATATCCACTATCCAGTAATATCACAGAGAATTTTACAAATTCCCTTTAAATACAACCAGTGAAGTACAGAAAGAACAACAACAACAAAACACCAAGTGTGACTCATCATTGTCTCCATACACAACCAAAAGAACTATACAAGAAATTGAATAGAAGTTTAAAAAGCATGTATGAGAATTAAACACTTCCCTCTAAAATATTCTGAAATGATAGTCTTTATTTGAAGAACCCAAATTGGGGGAGGGGAGTCGGGGACTTTGACAACGGAGAGGGGCGTTGGGGGAGAGCTGAGGTGGGGCTAGGGTTTTGAGGTGAGGAGGGAGTGGCGAGATGCAGGGAGAAGGATTTGGGAATATCGAGATGGAGAGGTGAGTCATGGGCTAGGGTTTCGAGATAGAGAGGGGGTTAGGGCTGCTAGATGGAGAGGGGCGTCGGGGGCCCTCTAAGGTGAAGCTAGGGTTTGGAAGTGAGAGCATCTGTAGTCATTGGCTATATACTCAAAATTTTCAAAAAATAGAAAAGAGTGAGCTGTAGTCGTTGGTTATATAACCAAAATTTGGGTTTTGGATTAACAGTATGCTACTATATTTGGAAGCTGATATGGGTGTTTAGAAAAAAAATAGCCGACGAAAGATGATCTTTCGTCCGTCAATCAAACGAAAGATCATCTTTCTTCGTTGCTTTTTTAAAAAAAATACTAGACGAGAAATGATTTCCCGTCTGTTCGTTTTTTTTTAAATCGACGGACGAGAAATCATTTCCCATCCATTCCTTTTTTTTTTAATTTCGACAAACGGGAAATGATTCCGTCTATTCGGTTTTTTTTATATAAAAAATCAAGCACAGATGGAAAATGATTCCCCATCCCAGCCCATTTTTATGAGACGTGGTGGAAAAAATCCTATAGACTACAGCCTATAAATATTTCTGTGTATAAATTATGTTTTAATTGAAATTAATTAAGAATTAAGATTTATTTAAGAATAACGTTTAATTAGGATTAATTTAACAGTAAATTAGGAATTAATCATGAGTATTTTTTTAAATTCTCAGACGGGAAATGATTCCCTCTTTATTGGTTTTTTATTTAAAAAATAAAAATAAAAATTAATGGATGGAAAATCATTCACCGTCCCCCGAATTTTTAAAATTAAAACCCAAAATTTGGGTTCAAACGACTACAGCTGAAAATCATATTTCCTATTCCTATATGCCAAACACCCAAAATTTGAGTCGGAATGACCACAGATGCGCTAAAGAGGAAAGGATTGGGGATTTGGAGTCCAATCAGATTTGGGATTGGATGAGAGATAAATGACTGAGTTATGAGGGGAAAAGTCAAAAATGATCCGGAATAACCTCAAACAAATTGTCCACCGTCCGATCAAGATCGCGAGGCTGAATGGCTTGTGGAGAATGTGCACCGCAGTGCGCATGAAAAGAGTGTTGTGTATCTATATAATAAAACACAAAGAAATCTATCATGTGGCTCTCCTTCAATCCCCCAAAATCAAAGGTCCAAATCTAACCTCACAAAACACATTTCCCGTCCTAAAAGTTTTCCCCCAAAACTCAAATTCAAATCCCCCGAAAACAACTCCTTTATTTATTTAGCTCTGTGTGTGTGTGTGTGTGTGTGTGTGTATACACTTGTAGAAACATGGGCTTTTATACCCCAATTCATAATTATTTTTTAACATATACTAATAAAAACAAGGACTTTTATTTACAACTAATTATTGTCATACTATTCAATTTTGAGCTATATAATTGTTGATTTACTTTTTACAAGGCTTTTCATATGCTGCATCGTTCTGAAGAAGTGTCGTAGGCACATTCCCACGGGAAAATCTAGTGTGTGTGTGTGTGTGTATATATATATATGGGAAAAGGGCGTATGAGCAACTTGCTCATTTAGTAAATGAACAATTGATGAGGTGACATGCATGTGATTGAAAAATTCTAAAAATGGTTAGTTGTCATTTTTTTTTGAAGAAAAAGGTGGAGTATGGCTACCATGTTTCATTAATAAGGAGTTAATAAAACAAACTCAGAGTACTGAGTCAAGTACAATAACCTATGAAACAACAAAAGTACATAAATCCACCCCAAAACAAGGGGGTGGGGCACAAGACAGTACAAACCAACATACATCATAACAAACAAAATACATCTAAGCATCTACTCCCCCCAACAAAATCCTGGGGTGGTGGGGAACAATCAACCACACAAATCTGACTGGCCGGGCACCTCCCTCAGTCTAGCATCGGCCCAATCTTTACATCATCATCATCGTATTCCTCCACCTGGAAGACGCTCGCTATCCGCCCTCTACGTCCTGCAGCTGCGATATTTGCCCAAAAAGAGATCAGATGCATAATATGAGTCAAATTACTAGAAATATTATTACATGTACCACGGAAGTACCAATTATTCTTGTTTATCCAAAGACCCCAGGTCGTAGCGGCGATAGCGATAAACTACGCTTCTCTCATCCTGTTTCATTAATAAGGAGTTAATAAAACAAACTCAGAGTACTGAGCCAAGTACAATAACCTATGAAACAACAAAAGTACATAAATCCACCCCAAAACATGGGGGATGAGGCACAAGATAGTACAAACCAACATACATCATAACAAATAAAATACATCTAAGCATCTACTCCCCCTAACAAAACCCGGGGGTGGTGGGGAACAATCAACCACACAAATCTGACTGGCTGGGCACCTCCCTCAGTCTAGCGTTGGCCCAATCTCTACATCATCATCATTGTAATCCTCCACGTGGAAGACACTCTCTATCTGCCCTCTAGGTCCTTCGTCTCTCCGTAGAGAACTCTGGACCTACCCACAGGTCCTCATACTTACTAGGATACTCATACGTCCCCAGAGCACTAAGTACCTCCACTGGGATTGCTTTGCTCCTGGGACATTCCAGAAAAATGTGGTCTCTAGTTTCAGGGACAGCAAGGTAGAACCCACATGTAGGGTCCAGATTCGGTTAGACGTTTCGCTAGGTTCTCTCTAGTCAATATAGCGTCATTGAGCACTAGCCAGAGGAAAGTTTTAACTTTCAGTGGGGTTTTCATCTTCCCCACTACTCCAGACCAACACGGGCGACAACCCCTAAAGTGAATGCGGTTACAAAGGGATCGAACAGTGAATGTGCCATTCTTTTCCAGACCCGAAGATTTCCTATCGGGGCCATGTGAGCATATTATGCCAACGCTGGCGATATAGGTCTGAAGTTCCATGAGCCTGTGCTGGGAGGCCTGGTCAAGGGGGTATATAAATGTTGGTTTCCATGAGCTTCTTCTCCGGGCTGAAGCCACCATACAGTGTGGTTATAATGCTTGGTCATATAAATCAGAGAACAGAGCCCTAAGTGTGTGATCGCCACCCCACCTATCCCACTAGAATCTGGTGAGTCTGCTATTCCCGACAGACGACGTCACACAGCTAATGAAGTGATTGTATGCCTTGGTGATACCTTTCCAGAACCAGGAAATGCGTGGACCTACCCTGAAACTCAGATTCCTTGTCCCATTCCCATGCAAATATGACTGAATGAAATCCTTCCATCCTTCTCCATTAGGGTGGAAGACTTTCCACCACCCTTTTCCCAAGAGGGCCAGGTTCATATCACGCAGGTCAATAATAACTAGTCCCTCGTGTATCTTTTTCATACACACTTTTTCCCATCTGATAAGGTGATATCCTTCTTTATCAGAGCTTGCCCCCTTTCAAAGAAACCGTTTACATGTACGTTCAATTCTTTGGATAACCCATCGTGGCATTTCAAAGAAGGATAAATAATAAGTTGGGAGGTTTGAGAGAACCGTATTGATAAGCGTGATTCTTCCTCCCAAGGATAATGCTTTCCCTTTCCATCCAGCAAGGCGGTTTTCCACCCGGTCAATGATAAGTAAATAGTCCACCTTCTTAAGTTTCCCCGATCTCAGCGGTAACCCCAAGTAAGTAATGGGGAAATTCTCGATGGAGCAGTTGAGAATTGTGGCATGTTCTTGTGCCTCCTCTGTTGTAATGACAATGGGGGTAAGAGCACTTTTGTAGAAGTTGACCCTGAGACCCGACCAAGCTTCAAAACAATATAGAATTCCTTTGAAAGCGGTAGTTTTCCTGAGATTGCCATTTCCAAATAGTAGGGTATCGTCTACATATTGGAGGATAAAGCACCCTTGGTGATTGACTCCACTAGCCACCGGTGATGTCCAGCCGGCCCTACTACAGTTAGCCATCATCGTCTTCAACACATCTTACACAATGGTGAAGAGAAGGGGGAGAGAGGGTCACCTTGTCTAAGGCCCCGTTTACACGAAAAAGGGTGATCCGGGACCCCATTCACTAAAATAGCAGTTCTGCTAGTGGAGAGGCATGTGTGGATCCATCTGATCCATCTAGTCCCAAATCCTCTTCCAGCCAGCTCTTTCAGAAGATATTTCCATTCAACCGAGTCGTAAGCTTTCTCAAAGTCCAATTTCAGGAGATAGCTCTTAGCATTTGACGTGTGGCAGTGATGGATGGTTTCTTCAGCCGTGGCCATACTGTCCTGAATACACCGTCCTTTAATGAACCCCGTCTGCTCGTAACTAATGAGTCATTCCATCACCTTTCCCAACCTATTTGTCAGGGTCTTGGTAATAACCTTAACTGAGCAATTAAGGAGACTAATAGGACGAAAATCTCCTACCCGCAGGTGGTCCTCTTTGTTGGGGATCAACACCACTTCAGCAAAGTTAATTCTACCAAACTTAAGTTTATGATCATAGAGACCAGCGAACAACTTAATCAGATCGTTCTTGATTTCCTCCCAGAACACCTGGTAGAAAAGGGCAGGGAATCCGTCAGGACTTGGGGCCTTGTCCCTTCCGAGTTGCTGAACCGCCTCCCAAATTTCCTTTACCATAAAAGAAACTTCAAGGGGTCGAAGCATAGGGACCGTATCATTCGCAGACCCGTGCCAGAATTTGCGTTGGAGAGGGACTATCAAATCCGCCTTCTGACCAAAAAGACATTTGAAGTGGGATTGGAATGCTACCCTGATCTCCTCGTCCCCTTGTATCTCTCCAGACTCCGATTTTAGCGAATGGATGAGATTAGATCTACGCCGAGCACTGGCGACATGGTGGAAAAAAGCTATATTTGAGCCACGAAATTCTGGATCACTGTTGCCATTTGAGTTCTTCAAGTATATAAAGTTGGTGAATGTCTTCTCGAAGCTGAAGCAACCTATTCCTCTCCTCCTGTAATAGACTCCTAGTTTCCTCCATCTTTTTTAGATCATCGAAACCTTCAAGAAGGGACTCTTTTGCTCCCCAGATTAGTGCAAATATGGTCCAGTTCCATTTCCTGAGTTTGGCCTGCAGTCTTCTAATTTTTTCGCACCAGATTGCAGTTGCTTCAGTTCCTCTAGTAGGGCGGGACCAATTCTTGTATACCATGTAATGGAAACCATAGATTTCCAACCACACTTTCTCAAATCTGAACTTGGGTAATTTCCTGTGATGCACTTCTCCATGCGAGAGGATAATAGGGACGTGATCCGAGGTTAGTTTGGGGAGAGCTTTGGCCCAAGTTAAGGGGAATTTGGCCTCCCAGTCTGCAGAGACCAAGACCCTATCAAGCTTAGCTAAAATGGGTGCCACTTACATATTTAACCAGGTGAATAGTCTATTAGTGATGGGTATATCAACCAGTTCCAGGTCCGTGATAACCTCGTTAAAGGTTTCCCTATATGCGTCGCTAGATCCTCTGCCCTTGTGTTCAGAGGCAAACCTGGTGATGTTAAAATATCCCCCCACCACCGATGGATGTGGCCACCGAGCGTAAATTGCTCATAGTTCATTCCAGAATTCCACCCTAGCTATAGAAGTGTGTGGCCCATAAACCACCGTAATAGACTGGGTCCACAGATCTGATTTACATTGGAGCGGGACTGACAGCGAGAATTGGCCGTGAAATTCATCTAGGCAAACAAACTCCTCTGGATTGAAACCTAAGGTGATTCCCCCAGATGCCCCAAGAGACACAAATTTTCCATTCAAAAATGCGATACCCCCCCAGCCTACTTAGTCTAGAAATATGGGTGAGTTTGGTCTCCTACAGACCTACAATACTCACTTTCGATTTAGCGATGACCACCTTTACCATTTCCCGTTTGCCTCACCTATCCAGGCCCCTAACGTTCCATAAGAGAGCTTCCATTAATGACCGTTAATTATGGGACCATGACTCGTTTTGGCAGACGAGTTCGAAATTAGGCTAACTCTATCACTCTCCCAC
Source organism: Hemerocallis citrina (assembly GCA_017893485.1). Lineage (NCBI taxonomy): Eukaryota > Viridiplantae > Streptophyta > Magnoliopsida > Asparagales > Asphodelaceae > Hemerocallis > Hemerocallis citrina. The sequence goes on from CM030359.1 coordinate 259,686,383, forward strand.
CCTCTAATTTTGTTAAGGAGGAAAGCGTTCCTATCAGTATCACTGACTGCAAGACCACAGGTTTTGGCTAGACTAAAAATCTCAGTATCATTCATGAAATTAAAAATAGAAGCTAGGAAGGAACACGTACCTCCGTCGCTAGTCTTAACCGATTTAGCGGCTGCAGCTATCTCCAAATAGTCGTCTAAGGACTTCTCAATAGCCCTCTTGGCAACTTTCTGAACCCTAAATCCTGTACCCCCTTGAGTAGAGACAAGAGCCTTTGGTTTCGAGGGAGGGAATGTGGAGGGTACAAATTTAGGGGAGATACCAGTTGGCTCGTCAGCCAGTCCCTCAGAATCAAACGACTCTCCTTCCGAATATACATAGTCATCTTCGAGATTTAGTCTATCTCCCGATCATCTTCGTCAAAGTGGCTCCCGCCCTCGGAGACTGGTGCCCCATAATGTTCCCCTAGGACAAGAGGTGCGACTAGAATACAGTTAATTGGACTTGTGCATATGGGCCTAAAAAACTCAGTAGGAATTTCCCCCTCGCTCGAAATGGGCCCCTTTTTGGGCCCATTTAAAAGGCCCACATCTAACTCATTTAAAATCTTCCCCTCCGAGTCCAGAGCAACGATCTGTTGGTTGTGCCCCTCCTTAAGACCATAATAAGTATCCCTATGGTTGTGAGGCGCTATACCCTCGTTACTAACGCCTTCGTCAGAGATGGCGTGGCACTTCTTAAGCAGTAGGCGGAGCACTCGAAGTTTTGGGCATTAAGAACGAGGGGTTTGGCATTGGAAATGAAGTTTGAATTAGGGTTCTCGACTCTTCGTTACTATTACTCATGCTTTTACCCTTATGGTTTTTTCCGAATTCAACTTTCCCCTTTCCCTGTACCTCTTCCCCCCAACCTTATTTTCATCTCTTTTGGGTCAGAATCTCTGTCTACAATCCATCCCTTTCTCATCGTCTTCCCCAAAGTGGTGCTCTCCCGTTGCATCTCTCATCCCAAAGCTTCCAGCTTTTTCCCATTTGGAGTTAGACTTTGCATGTCGTTTCTCAAGGGGATTTTTCCATTTGTAGCACTTATACGAACTGTCTCCCCTCTCTGCTCCTCTCGCCGCACCTCACCAACTTCAAGAAGTTGACTTCCATTTTGAGCTTCCTTTTAGCCCCTAATGCAGTTTGTTTTTGGGAGGCATGTGGATGCACCAGGTGTGAGTTCTTACTCGATTTGTATTGGTGGTGGAAGCTCCGGTGCGGACGACCCTCAGCCGGGCGAATGGTACGGAAGTAGGCTGGATGCTCGGCTCGGACCAGGAGTCTCGGATCTGAGGTCTCGTGTACCTGCAGATGGTCTAGGAACACCGGGGTTGGTCCCGGTGGCAGACCCTCCGACGATCTAGTCAGCTACTGAGAGAGAGTAACAGTAACTAGGGTTTTGAGTGGGAAAAGATTGATTACCTTGAGAAGGGGCAGAGGGTCTGGTATTTATAGGAGAATCCAACCGGATCTAGACCCGTTTGGGGCCGGGTCTGGACCCGGTTGCCCGTGGGGCTGAAGCGGTGGAAACCCGGGCGGTATAGGGCTGATGTGGCAGAGGCCCGGGCGGTTTTCAAGCTGACGTGGCAAAGGCCTGGACAATTTTTTGGTGCTGACGTGGCGGATTCGGATGATTCGGGGGTGCACATTTCCTGAGGGGTTCCTGTGGCCCAGGAGGAGCCACGTCATCTGACCCATATCACAAGCCCCACACTCCTGGAGGGTTGGGTGACCCAGCTATGTAGGAGTGGTTCTCCACCTCTGTAGGAAGAGCAAAGTGGCAGGTGCGGTGAGAAAGTAGGATCTGCTACTTCCCGAAAAGGCCAGGGGGTAGGAGGAAGGGATCCCCTATTGGAGTTGCGCAGGATGCTAAGCTTAGAAGAGTCGGAGTAATGCTTGCCAAGCTTTAGGGTTGGCAGACGAGCCTCGAGGGTCGGCAGACGAGCCTCGAGGGTCAGCGGATGATCCCCTCGCTAGTTGGAAGAGCAGGGGGGCGTCGAGGTCCACCGTGCAGGGATTTTCTTGCCGACCATCGACGCTCGGTTCCTCTCGCTAGTTGGAAGAGCGAGGGGACGTCGAGGTCTATAGGGTTGGAGCTCGGTTTGCCAAGCGTATGGGGTCAGTAGACGAGCTAGGAGGGTCGGCGAACGAGGCCCCCCCCCCCCCCCCCGCTTGTGGGACAGAGGAGGGTTTTTGGGGCTCGCGATGCCATCCGAGCTCCGAGCCCCTTTTGAACAAAAGAGGGCGTTTGGGGCTCGCGGTGTCATCCAAGCTCCGAGATCCGAGCGTGGAGAAGTAGAAGGAGCATTCAAAGACTTTCAGGGTCGGCAAACGAGCTCCGAGGGTCGGTAGACGGACTGAGGGTCGACCAACGGGCCTCTCGCTAGTTGGAAGAGCGAGGGGACGTCGAGGTCGATCTTGTTGGAGCTCGGTTTGTTGAGCCTTAGGGGTCGGCAGACGAGCCCCCCGCATGGTGGACAGAAGAGGGTTTTTTGGGGGTCGCGAAGTCATCCGAGCTCCGAGCCCCTTGAATAGAGGAGGGTATTTGGGGCTCGCGGTGGCATCCGAGCTCCAAGCCCCCTGTGAATAGGGGAGGGTGCTTGGGGCTCGCGGTGTCATCCGAGCTCCGAGCCCCCTGTGAATAAGGGAGGGTGATTGGGGCTCGCTGTGTCATCCGAGCTTCGAGCCCCCTGTTGAATAGAAGAGGTGCTTTGGGGCTCGCGGTGCCATCCGAGCTCTGAGCCCCCTGTGAATAGGGGATGGCTCTGGGGCTCGCGCTTTCATCTGTGGTCCGACCCTTCTGCAAAAATAGAAGAGGAATTTGTGGCTCGCGATGCCATCCGAGCTCCGACCATTCTGTTGAATAGAAGGGGAATTTGCGGCTCGCGATGCCATCCGAGATCCGAGCTTCCTGAACAATAGAGAGGGAGATTGTGGCTCGCGATGCCATCCGAGCTCCAAGCTTCCTGAATAATAGAGAAGGAGATTATGGCTCGCGATGCCATCTGAGCGCCGACCCTTCTGTGAAATAGAAGAGGAATTTGTGGCTCGCGATACCATCTGAGATCCGAGCTTCCTGAACAATAGAAAAGGAGATTGTGGCTCTCGATGCCATCCGAGCGTCGACCCTTCTGTTGAATAGAAGAGGAATTTATGGCTCGCGATGCCATCTGAGCTTCGAGCTTCCTGAATAATAGAGAAGGAGATTATGGCTCGCGATGCCATCCGAGCACCGACCCTTCTGTGAAATGGAAGAGGAATTTGTGGCTCGCGATGCCATCCGAGCTCCGACCCTTCGTGACTTGTCAAAAAAGTCTACTTGTTTGAAAAAATGCCTGGGGGTAGTTGGGTAATTTCGTGCCCATTGCTGATGTCATGAGCCCAAGAATCGAAGTGACTCCAGATCCTAGCGGCCATTAGATCTTGATGATTAAGGTCCAACGGCCAGATCAAATTGTGGAAATCGAGGAGTTGCTTTCTTCTTATAAATCCTCCCCCCTCCCCCACTTTTCTTTTCTTCATTTCTTCATTCACTTCCCAATTTTTCAGGAGCAGTATCTTACTTGTCGTCGGTAACTTTTCTGGTTATCGCACGGTATACTCTTCAGGTTAGTATTTCTGTTTAGTAATGTCGTGCTTTCAGTCCGAATTCAAGGCTAGCTCGTCGGGCCGCTCCACGAAGGAAACCGAGTCAGGGACGTCTTCGTCCCTTAGTAAATATAAGGTTAAGGAGTAAGTCCTGACAGACCTAGGGTCGGACGGCGGTGACGATGTAGCCTTTGTAATGTCGCTGCTGAGATCCCGAAGACCGGGGAAGGAGCTCGTGGATGAGGGCAAAGAGGAAGAGGGGGATGATGAGGATGAGGAGGATCAGGATGCCGAGGGTGAGAAGGATCAGGATCCTGAGGGTCAGGGCGATGTTGATGATGATAAGGATGATGGAGATGAAGGGGAGGGCGCTGAGGAAGGTGCTGGCAAAGGCACAGCAGGAGGGGCGGTTGAGATCGGAGACGACCTTCCACCTTTACTGCCTTTGTCGATGCCATCTCCCGAGAGGAAGGCTCGCCCTCGTCGGAAGAAGATGAGGTTGAGCCTTCCGGACAGTCCCCCTCCTCTGGATGAATACGCCCCTAGACCGGGTTTGGAGTTTCCCCCGGTCTCTTTTAAAAATTCAGGATCGATCAGGATGTACCCAGATGATATCAAGGACATCGACCCTGTTCCTCCCGTACCGGGCGAGGAGAGCCACGTGAAGATTCGGATGGACAGCATTCCGTGTATCTTGAGGGCGGACTATCTTCATATCCTGAGGGCTGCCTACATCATTCATGTTCATTCCTCGGGAGTTTGAAGTCTTCATCCCGAGCCCCGGTATTCGACCCACCACAACTCTTGTGCCGGGCTATTGTATCTTTCCTGAGGATGCTTTTGCCTCGGGACTGAGGCTGTCGTTGCATCCCTTTGTCAAGAGGGTGTTGAGTTGGGCGAAGCTATGCCCGATGCATTATGGTCCAAACTCTTGGAAGCATCTGATTTGTTTCATTCTGAAGTGCCAAGAGAAGGGTGTGACACCGAGGTTGACCTTCTTCCGAGCCATCTTGGGGATCAGCTCGCTTGGCGATGCGGAGGGGATATTTTATTTCTCGCCTAGGCCGCACAAAAAGGTGATGCACGGCCATCCGGATTCTATCAAAGGGTGGAAAGAGAAATATTTCGTGGTCCAGAGCGAGAAGTCTTGGGGAATTCCGACCTCGTGGAATTTCTTCAAGCCAAACCACAAACCTCCGAAGCGTAGTGACTTGACGGCGAAGGAGTGGAAGAGGGTTGAGAAGATCGTTGGGGGGCACAGCATAGCATGGCCTCGAGTGACGGAGCTACACCTCGCCCGGGCTGGACTGAGCCCAGCCGACCCTAGTATGTTTTGTTCTGAATTTTTGCATCTTTCTGCCTTCGTGTTAAAGTTAGCCTCTCTTTTTTTACTTTTGCAGAGATGACTTCCAAGCAGGTGGATGACAGACATGCCTTGCTAGCTGTCGCTGAGAAGGTGAGAGCGGAGAAGAGGAAGAAGGAGGAGCAGGAGAAGCTGGCCGCCCAAGCTGGAAGGTCCGGCAAGGGACCAGCCCCGGTAGCCGAGGAGCCTTTTCCCGCGAAGAAGGCCAAGAAGGATCACCCCCATACGCCGAGGGCATCTCGGGACGCGGGGGACAGTTTGGGCAAGACTGTCGAAGCCCCAGGGAAGAGGCTTCCCCCACCTCGTCCCACTGCCGAGCAGATGGTGGGGAAATAGGGGCTGCAGCCCTTTGCCCCCGACTAGTCGATCATACAGGGGGACTCTCTGCTCGAGGGTCCCGTGTCCGTCGAGTTCGTCATGAAAGCTGCCACCGAGAGGGATCGGATGGCGCTGGCGTCGCAGATGGCTGACCAGGCCTTCATGCGCTGGTCTCAGGCGTCGGTCTCGGTAAGTGCTTGAGACTTTGTATCTGTATATGGTTTGATCTTGGTGGAATTTTTCTGACCTTTTCTCCTTCGGACAGGTGATGCTCCACGGGCAGCACTTCCAAAAGTGCTTGGAGAGGGAGATCCTTGTGGAGAGGAGGAATGCGGAGAAGTATCTCCACGAGTTGAACAAGGTGACCGACGACCTGAAGGAGGCTCAAAGCATGGCGGTCGTCCACGAGGCCTAGATGGCCTCGATCTTCGAGCATCACCAGAAGGACGTCGATCGTCTTAAGGAAAAGATCGAAGAGGAGGCGGAGAAGGGGAGGAAGGCCTTGACCAGGATGGAGGCTGTGTCGGCGGAGGCCTTGATCATGGCGCAGGACGAGGCATACGACCAAGCCAAGGAGCACTTCCGGAGGATCTACCCAGAGCAGAATGTGGTACATCTCCACTATGGTTGGCAGTCGGACCTTTCGCTGACCCCCGATGGCGAGGATATGGGGGGTGTCCATGCTGACGATGAGGTGCCACCCCCCCCCCCCCCCTCAAGCGTAGATTAGGCTTTCTCTCTTTTTTGAATGTACATGCCTCGTGCGGACTGGCCACCGTAGTTTTGTATCCTTATTTTTGAAAGAAATGAAATATACTTTTTTGGCCGAGGCTTCATAACTTGGACATTTTCTAGCTCTCTCTTGTGATGTTTGTTTTCATCTTTTGATAGACACACGAGGTCTTAGGCGCCGACCCCATTTCTGCCGAGGGATCCCTGGTCCGAGCAGGGAAAGAAGCAATGGAGGCAGCTCTAGCTCGCCAGCAAAAACAGGCTCGGGACCGGGCCACCGCAGTGAGCTATTTCATGAACAAGTCTAGGGAGCTCGGTCTGGAGGTGGCTCGTCTGAAGAAAGCCATAGCCGACCGGGACTGGTGGGTGATCGAGACGGACTGGTCCATCTCGGATGCCTCGAGTGGGCGGTCGGCTTCGGAGTCTTTCCTTTGCGAGGCCATCGTTGAGAAGGAGTTGGAGATCCGCAGGCTGAAGTTGGTGTTGGGCGCGGGTTTGATCGAGGAGGCGAGCAACTCGACCCCGGGGCAATCTCCGACATTTTTATTGGAGGGAACCCAGCCAGAAGATGTGGGAAGCTCGGTGGCAGGGGTTTCTTCCCTGGTTGGTCCGGTCGAGCGTGAGAGGAGCCCCGAAGGGAGCGCCGAATTTGAATTTTAAGCCGGATGTGAGTGAGTTGTAAACTTTGCATTGTCTTTGTACCAACGTTCATTGAGTTGTAAGCAATAAGAAATAATAAGAGCATTCAATTTCCTGAACCTTGAGTCTTATTGGACGAGAACGATTGCCGAGCTCGGCACGCAAGAGGTCGCCGCCAAGGTGACTTGCTGCAAAGGGCACATACGCAGCGGCATTTCGTCTTTCGATAAGTCATTAATGGCGACGTTTCGCCTCCCCATGAGCATTTATGGCGACGTTTTACCTTCCGCCATTTGGCATTCCTAGACGCAATAACTGCACACCTCAGGGAGCTATATAACCCCCACCCCCCCTTGTTGGTTGCCAAGAAGTAAGAGTGGTTGATCTGCCGCTTGACTTGGGTGCCTGCCGTAGGCGGGCACCCCGAAGTTAATATTTTTCCGAGGGCTCCGAATTGGAGGCACACCAATCACCCTCGAACAATTTGGGATTTGGGCCTTGAGGGCCGTAAAACCCCGGGATGTTCATTGGTGAGTGGTGGGCCGACCAATTGGTTCGAAGGTTCGGAGAGAACCGAGGGTCGGTGGCTCCCCTGCGATCCTCGAACAGTTCGGGGTTTTGGCTTGTGAAAGCGGTAAACCCCGAGTTGTTCGTGGGCGAGAGGAGGGTCAACCAATCGACTCAAAGTTCGGGGTGTCTGCCAAAGGCGGACGCTCTAAACCTTAATAAAAAATTTTGTTGAAGCATTCGTAGGGGTAGGTCGTCGTCGAGCGTATGGGTTGAGGTGCTTTGAAGAAAGCCTCGGCCTTGCTCGAGGTCAACGACGAGCCCCCGCACCTGTTCTCAGGAAGACGGTACGGGTGTAGCTGGCGGTTGCCGCCTCGTGCACAGGTTGATGGGCTTGAAGAAGCCCAAACCGTGCTAGGGACAGGTGCCGAGCCCCCACACCGGGGAGAAAGCCAGTAACTGGCGTAGCTGAAGGTCGTCGCCGAGCGCATTGATCGAGGTGCTTTGAAAAAAGCCTCGACCTTGCTCAGGGTCGACGACGAGCCCCCGCACTTGTTCTCAGGAAGACGGTACGGGTGTAGCTGGCAGTTTCCACCTCGTGCACAAGTTGATGGGCTTGAAGAAGCCCAAACCGTGCTAGGGACAGGTGCCGAGCCCCCACACCGGGGAGAAAGCCATTAACGGGCGTAGCTGAAGGTCATCGCCGAGCGTATCGATAGAGGTGCTTTGAAGAAAGCATCGGCCTTGCTCAGGGTTGACGACGAGCCCCCGCACTTGTTCTTAGGAAGACGGTACGGGTGTAGCTGGCGGTTGCTGCCTCGTGCACAGGTTGATGGGCTTGAAGAAGCCCAAACCGTGCTAGGGACGGGTTCCGAGCCCCCACACCGGGGAGAAAGCCAGTAACGGGTGTAGCTGAAGGTCATCGACGAGCGTATCGGTCAAGGTGCTTTGAAGAAAGCCTCGGTCTTGCTCGGGATCGACAACGAACCCCTACATTTGTTCTCAGAAGACGGTACGGGTGTAGCTGGCGGCTGCCGCCTTGTGCACAGGTTGATGGGCTTGAAGAAGCCCAAAACCGTGCTAGGGACAGGTGCCGAGCCTCCACACCGGGGAGAAAGCCAGTAACGGGAGTAGCTGAAGGTCGTCGCAGAGCATATCGGTCAAGGTGCTTTGAAGAAAGCCTCGGCCTTGCTCGGGGTCGACGACGAGCCCCCGCACTTGTTCTCAGGAAGACGGTACGGGTGTAGCTGGCGGTTGCTGCCTCGTGCACAGGTTGATGGGCTTGAAGGAGCCCAAACCGTGCTAGGGACAGGTGCCGAGTCCCCACACCCGGGAGAAAGCCAGTAACAGGCATAGCTGAAGGTCGTCGCCGAGCGTATTGGTCGAGGTGCTTTGAAGAAAGTCTCGGCCTTGCTCGAGGTCGACGATGAGCCCCCACACTTGTTCTCAGGAGCTGAGCCGTAAGCTTGTAAGGAAAGCTTTTCTGGCTCGCGATGCTATCCGAGCACCGAGCCCCAGGCTTGTAAGAGAAGCTTTTCTGGCTCGCGATGCTATCCGAGTGCCGAGCCCCAAGCTTGTAAGAGAAGCTTTTATGGCTCGCGATGCTATCCGAGTGTCGAGCCCCAAGCTTGTAAGAGAAGCTTTTGTGGCTTGCAATGCTATCCGAATACTGAGCCCCAAACTTGCAAGGGAAGCTTTTGTGGCTCACGAGGCTATTCGAGTGCCGAGCCCCAAGCTTGCAAGGGAAGCTTTTGTGGCTCGCGATGCTATCCGAGTGCCGAGCCCCAAGCTTGTAAGGAAAGCTTTTGTGGCTCGCGATGCTATCCGAGTGCCGAGCCCCAAGCTTGTAAGGGAAGCTTTTGTGGCTCGCGATGCTATCCGAGTGCCGAGCCCTAAGCTTGTAAGGAAAGCTTTTCTGGCTTGCGATGCTATCCAAATGCCGTGTCCCAAGCTTGTAAGGGAAGCTTTTGTGACTCGCGATGCTATTTGAGTGCCGAGCCCCAAGCTTTAAGGGAAGCTTTTCTGGCTCGCGATGCCATCCAAGCGCCGAGCCGTGTTTTCTTAATGGTAATCAATAAGAAGCCAAAAACTTGTTTTAAGAAAGCTGGCATATTTACAACATCTTGAAATTTTACAAAAGACAAGGCACGACGTGCCGATTACATTCTTCATAATTTTTACATAGGGCGGAGGCTAATCCTCTCCTCCTAAGAATTTGATGAGGTGCTCCGCATTCAGGGCCTCTTGATGGCCTTGCCCTCTGAGCTGGTAAGGCGGTAAGTCCCTGGGCGCACGACCTCCGACACTCTGTAGGGGCCCTCCCAATTTGGAGCCAATTTTCTTTTCTGGTCGGGATTGGATACTGCCAGCTTTCGAAGGACGAGATTTTCGAGTTTGATGTCGGTGGGATGCACCTTCTTGTTGTAGAACTTTTCGATCCTTCGTTGGTAGATGCTCCTTCTGATTGTGGACTTCTCCCTGACCTCGTCTATGAGGTCTAGGTCGGCTCGCAACTGAGCAGAGTTTCTTGCTTCATCGAAAGCCATGATTCGGGGCGAAGGGATCCCGATTTCACGTGGAATGATGGCCTCCGCACCGTACGTCAGATTGAATGGCGACTCCCCCGTGGGGATTCTCTTTGTCGTCTGGTGGGCCCAGAGAATGCTTGGCAGCTCATCGACCCATAACCCCTTAGTAGAGTTATCGAGTCGTTTCTTGAGACCGTCGAGGATTTGGCGGTTCGCATTCTCGGCCTGACCATTTGACTGGGGATGGCATACTGAGGAGAAGCGCTGCTGGATCCCGAGATCTTCGCAGAACTTTCGGAAATGCTTACCCGAAAACTGAGTCCTATTGTCCATGATGAGCACATGTGGGATCCCGAACCGAAAGACGATGTGTTCCAGAAAAACTGTTGGGTCTGTTGCTCAGTGATCGTTGCTAATGGCTCTGCCCTGATCCACTTCGTGAAGTAGTCGATCGCCACTATGAGAAACTTCCTTTGGCCCGTTGCCTTCGGAAATGGGCCTACCAGATCCATCCCCCACATTGCAAAGGGGGTCGGACTGGCCATGGAACGGAGATTTGCATGCGGAGCCCTCTTCACGGGGGAGAACCATTGATAGGGACCGCACTTCTTCACTAGGGCTAGGACGTCTTGCAGCATAGTAGGCCAGTAGTACCCATGATTCAAAGCCTTTCGTGCTAAAGAGCGGCTTCCCATATGGCATCCGCCGATCCCCTCATGTAGCTCCTTGAAGGCGTACTTTGCTTCATCAGGGGTCAGGCAGCGGAGGTAGGGTCTGCCATCCATTGTTGTGTAGGACCTTTTGAAGAGGGTTGCGTCGATTATGGCGAACCTTTCTGAACGGACCCTAACCCGCCTTGCTTCGGCCCGGTCTTCGGGGAGCTCTCCCTTGATTAGATATTTTTTGATAAGAGTGGTCCATTCGTCGGGAGGAGCTCCGTCTTCAATGCACAGAGCCTCAGGGAAGTCTGTGCTTGGCTTCAGCAGGACTTCAATCAGGACGGTTCGATCGAGACCTTCAAAGGATGAGGAAGCTAACTTTGACAGGGCATCGGCTTAGGTGTTCTGCTCCCTGGGGATCCTTAAGATGGCTGACTCGTCGAAGGACGTTAATAGCCGGCGGACTACGGCCAGGTATCTGATCATCCGATCGTCACGGGCCTCGTACTCCCCAGTGATCTAGTTGACCACCAGCTGAGAGTCGCTAAAGGCCCTGATCTGTCTAGCGCCGGCCTGATGAGCCAGGGTGAGCCCGACGATCATGGCCTCGTACTCGGCCTCGTTGTTAGAGGCCAGGAAGTTGAGGCGAAGGCAGTATTGAAGGAGAAAACCATCTGGCACCTACAGAATGATGCCCGCACCACTCCCTGCTTCGCAAAAGGAACCGTCGACGTAAACTTCCCACGTCTGGTCGGCTTCCTTGCTTGTCGGCTGCTCGGAGATGGTGCATTCCGTGATGAACTCGACGAGGGCCTGCCCTTTGATGGCCGTCCTTGGCTGGTAGCCGATGTCGTACTGACTGAGCTCGATCGACCACTTGACTAGTTGCCCCGAGCTCTCGGGCTTATAGAGCACTGCCTTCAGGGGTTGATCCGTGAGTACCTAGACCGAATGTGCCTGGAAATATGGACGGAGCTTTCATGCGGCCATGACCAAGGCGTATGCTACTTTCTCCATCCTAGAATATCTGGTCTCGGCATCGAGCAGGACCTTGCTCATATAGTACAGGGGCTTTTGGACCCCTTCCTCTTCTCGAACGAGGATGGCACTGAGCACGTTCTCCGAAGCCGAAAGGTAAAGCCATAGTGGCTCACATGGTTCGGGCTTGCTGAGGAGAGGAGGGTTGGTGAGGTACTCTTTTAATTGGGCGAAGGCCTCCTGTTGCTGAGTACCCCATTCGAACCCTCCGGTTTCGTACAGCGCTTTAAAGAATGGAAGGGACTTCTCTCCAGACTTGGAGAGGAAACGACCGATGGCCGCCAGTCTCCCCGTTAGCCTCTGGACTTCTTTGATGTTCCTGGGAGGGGCCATATCTATTATGGCCTGGATTTTTTTGGGGTTCGCCTCGATGCCGCGCTGGCTGACGATGAACCCGAGGAACTTTCCCGAAGAGACGCCGAATGCACACTTCACCGGATTGAGCCTCATGTTGTGGGTTCGAAGTACCCCAAAGGCCTCTTCCAGGTCGGCAATGTGATTCTGTCCCTGTTGGCTTTTGACAAGCATGTCGTCGACGTACACCTCCATGTTATGCTCGATTTGATCTTTGAAGACTCGGTTAACGAGCCTCTGATAAGTAGCATCGGCGTTCTTCAACCCGAAGGGCTTAACCCGGTAGCAGTAGAGTCCTTGGTACGTGATGAAGGACGTCTTTGCGATGTCGGGAGGAAACATCCGAATCTGGTTATAGCCTGAGAAAGCATCCATGAAGGATAGGAGCTCGTGACCCGATGTGGCTTCGATAAGAGCATCGATGCTGGAGAGGGGGAACGGATCCTTGGGGCACGCCTTGTTGAAGTTCGTGAAATCTATGCAGATCCTCCAGCTTCCGCTCACCTTCTTGACCATGATGACGTTCGCCAGCCACTCAGGGTAGCTGACCTCTTGTATAAAACACGCAGACAAGAGCTTGTCCACTTCCACATTCACCGCCAGCTGTCGCTCCGGGGTGAACTTGCGACACTTTTGGACAACCAGCTTCGACCTGGGGATCACGCTGAGTTTGTGCATGATGAGATCCTCGGAGATACCGGGCATGTCAGAAGGCTTCCATGCAAAAAGGTCGACATTGCGGCAGATGCAGTCGATTAGGGCAGACTTATGGTAGGGGGCGAGGGAGCAGCTCACTCGGAAGCACTTCGACACGTCCCTGGTCTCGAACGAGACATCTTCTGACTCATCTGCCGGCTCCGGCTCCAGTTGGGTTCTCTCAAGTTGTAGCTCGACGGCATCAAAGGGAAATACACCGCCCCTAATCGCCGTCATGTAGCACGAGCGTGCTGCTTCTTGATTTCCTCGGACAACTCCGACACCAGTGTTGGTAGGGACCGACACCAGTGTTGGTAGGGAACTTCATCTTCTGGTGGTAGGCCGAGGGAACTACCTGGAGCAAGCAGAGCCCGGGGCGACCGAGTATGGCGTTGTAGGCTACCTTGACGTTCACAACCATAAAGTCCATGGACTCGATCCTACGCCCGCCATGACGTCTAAAGTGACGATACCCTCTATTGCCACCGGGATGCCGGAGAATCCATGCAGTATGTATCTGGCTGGTTTTAGCTTGTCTCGGGAGAGCTTCAAGTTCTCAAAGGCTTCCAGGAAGAGGATGTTTACCGATCTTCCGTTATCAACGAGGATGCGTCAGACCTCGAAGTTCGCCATGCCGAGGCTGACAACGAGTGCGTCACAGTGCGGGAGCCGAACTCCTTCTAGGTCTTCCCCCGAAAAGGAGACAGGGAGTTGCTAGACCTGGGGGAGAGGGGGCCCTGGACGGCGTTGACATCCCGGATGAACGCCTTGCGAGAAGTGTTGGACTCCCCCCCATTGGCCCTCCGTGGATGCAATGTAAGATGGCCTAACCCTCGGGCTCTTTAGGCTCCTGGTCCCGCTTGGGGCGCTGTTTGGGCGCTCGAGGAGAAGGGGAAAACCTCCTGTTCCTCGTATCCCTCTGGTCCCGGGCGTCTTCCCGTTTGAACTCTCGGAGGTACCCTCGTTGGATGAAGGCCTCAATTTCGTCCTTCAGGGCACGACAATGATCTGTGCCGTGCCCGTTGTCCCAGTGAAAGCGGCAGTAGAACCGTTGATTCCGCTTCTTGCTGGTGTTGTTGGACGGTCGAGGAGGAATGTAACACCCCGAATTCCAAATACGACTGAATTCGAGAGTTCTACATGATCTTTACACTTCATTCGTACAATTTTACAAGGAATTTAAAACTTTTATTTCAACAATAATTATATCAGAGTCTTTTACATCAATATGCAGTGGAATTAATAAAATACAACAATGATGAATGTACAATTGTTACAACTTTAACATTTAAGTAATCAACAACATCAATTCTCTTTATATCTTCATGTAACTCCAAACCCTGCATATAAAACTGTGGGCGCGTCAGTTGCTTACAACTGACGAAATATTATACACGGCCATCCTCTCTATGCCGGAAACAGTATAACGATTCTTAAATACTTTAGCAAACACAAGCTTGATCACAAACAAAGCTACAAAGGGACTATCCTGTTGATGTCGTGTTATGCGATGCACTTAGTCCTTAATGCAGTTATATTATATGACACTAATGCGCACTTGTTCGGGATCTATGCATCCCATACTACATAGGTCCGAGGGCAAGCCCTTAATTGTTCTTCATCTTGAAGGGTTCAATCCCTCGCCATGACTTAATCTACTACTGTAACTACAGTAAGTATCCTAGATGTTCTATGAGTTACGAGCTCATGTCCAGACAGCCTGGAGGGGAATCCCACGTCATTTCACGACGCATCGTGAAGACAGCCTGTGGTCAATTCAGCCTCCGTCATGGGACATGACACCACCCGCAGTCACCAAACACCCCACAAGCGTCGCCACCGGGACGATAATTCCAGAGTAGCGCTCACGTCATGTCACGACGTATCGTGAAGACAGCCTATGAAACACTCTCACACCGCCAATCCGATGACCCTCATACTCATGTTTTTCTCTTACTTTCATCACATCTTCACTATGCATCTATTTGTAATTTCGGTAAGTATCATAGATGTTCTATGATTACAAGCACGTGTACAGAAAACCTGGAGGGGAATCCCACGCTATGTCTTGACTCATCAAGCATGCATTCTGCGGTAATTCAGCCTCCTTCATGGCACACGATCCTCTTGCAGTCACCAAACATCCCACAAGCATTGCTACCGGGATGGTACTCTGGAGTAGTATCCACGTCATGTCACGATGCATCGTGAAGACAGCCTGTGCATACCCTCACAACACCCATCCAATGGCCCTCATACTCATGTTTTCCTCTTACTTTCATTACAGCCTTACAAAATTTGTTTTAAAAGAAAATCATCACAACCTAGAGCTAGCTTACCCTACCGGACTTAAATCAAAACAACAGAGACAGTCAGCCTACCTGGCTACTTCTCAAGAGACGCTCAACCCTCAACGGTTAGCTCTCAATATCATAAATAAAACTGCCGGTCACTAGGGTCTCGCCTAGCCTCTAGATTCCAACAACTATCTTTTTCTAGAGATCAACAATATTTTATAATTAATCTCAAATAATCATTTCCATTTCTTTTGTTCACAACTCTTTTCTCAAAACATTTCTTTTATAATCTCATAATATGAGAATAATTCAATTCGATATCTTTATCAATTTCATCTTTCACACCCTTGTGTGCATTTCACAATAAAACTCAATCAAAATATTAATAATCATAAAATCTCATATTCAAACTTATTTAACTTTCATTTATCAAAAATCCAATCTAACTCAAGAACCAGAAAACAATTCGGTTCAGTCGACTGGTGATAGTATCAGTCGACTGTTCTGCGAACATCAAAACATCTCAGTCGGTTCAGTTGACGGTCGATAAGGAATCGGTCGATTGTTCCGCGAATACTTTGACAACTCCAACACCAAGATTCAGGACAGCAGCAGTCGACTGTGAAAGTAGTCAGTCGACTGTCCTGCCGACGAAAACCCAATTTCTTATACTTTCCAGTCGACTGTAGAAGGTAAACAGTCGACTGTCAATTACACCAATTGCAGCTTGCATATATTTTTCGACCTTTTAATTGATTTGTACTTCCATATAAGAATATAGATCATTTCCAGAATGTATTCCTTTGAAAGCAATAACGTACATATTCTCAAATTCTCAGGTTTCTCAGTTTTGCAATAAAATAAATCTTTTCTTTAAAAATACATAAAAACACATGTAATCAATTTTTCCAAAATTGTTGTCTTTCACCAAAACTTTTCTTCTAAAATTTTATACTCATAAAACAAATATTAGTGAGATTAGATCCACACTTCTTTACCATACTATCAACACACATTTCTTGTCTATACATTTACATTATTTTAACCAATGTCTCAACATGCATCAATTTCATGCAATCACTTTGATTCTAGCATTCCAACTCGCAATCATACTAATTTAGAGAAATAGAATAAGAAATTTGCATCTACCAAACCAATCATAATTTAGCAATTCAACTCTACTTAAATTTGCATGCAATCTCATAATGCCAATTCAATTTCAACAAATAATGTATGTATCATCTATCATGCAAATTCCTATTCCTAAATTAGAAAGCATTTAAAAACACCCACCTAAAGTTGAAAAAATGTACTCAAATGAACTCCTAGAATTAAAAGCTCCTAAAGAAAACTCCAATTGCAACTCCTCAAAATCCGCACACCCAAACAAGGTCTTCAACCCATTTCGGCAAGCAACAATCATCAAGAGCATCTCCATCCCCACCCCATTTCGGCAACATCAAGAACAACTCCCATCTTCTTTCATATACACATACTATGTATGTACATATATATATACATTAGTATATGTATATAGGCATGTGGAAATATGTGATTAGGTGGAGTAGGACAAGGCTATGCTGCTTTTGGTTGGTTTTCTTTTCGGAAATGTCAGGGGGGAGAGAGGAGAAGAGATGAGAGAATGAGAGACTTAGGGAGTATTTTTATAGATTAACTAATGGGTAGTTAGGATAACCACCACCCACATGAACACCACTAACCCCATTATTTAAATTTGTAACTTGCTTTCCCTCCCACTTTCAAAATCAAATGTTCAGATTTTTCCCTCCTCTCTAAACATCCTGGTCCCCAAAATTGTGTGCACATCGCACGTGTGCACGTGCACGTGCTCTGTATGCAAAATAATTTATTTATTTAATCTCTTTAAAACAATTTATTTATATATGTAATAAATATATAAAATTAACTTTAAAATTATACTTTTCATGCACAATTAAAACACACACACATTTCATGAAAATTTATTTTGAAGGAAGAACGCGCTTAAACACGTGCACCAAAACACGTGCGTCGCCCGTAAAATCTCAAAAATACAAAAATTGATTTTGTCAACCGAAAAAATATTTATAATTAATTGGAATGCAACATAAAGTATATTTAATATACATATTCGATAATATACTCAAACGTACAGAAAGCACGTGTATTGCACGTAGAAAATTTATTTTAATAAAGATAGTCAAAAATTGAATTTTCATTTACAAAACAAATTCAAACATGTTTATAAAAATAAATGATTGAAATCCATTGAAAACTTTGCACGTAACGGTGGAATATTCGAAATCGACACGTGCATCGATAATACGTAAAAAGCGTGTAAAAACTCAAAGATTGAAATTTAGCATTCGAGTTGTCTCAATGGGATTTTAGGAATACAGAATTGCATAAATAATCAGAGTTCAAAATATATACCAAAATGCATTATGGATATCATTAATAGCAGTACAAAATGCACGTGCGTAACACCCGAGGGCAAAATTGCCATTTAAATTTTGCGGGGTGTTACAAGGAAACTGCACGAGGTCCCTGTCTTCGATTGCTAAGAGAATGGTGGACACATTCTGTGCAGAAGAGTGTATCTCTCGAAGTGAGGGATCAGCGGGACCTTTTTCGCGGTGCCCCCATCTCTCGGAGCTTTCTTTGCGGGCTCGACCTCGTCGGCCTTGCGCTTTCCCTTCCCGGGGACTTCTTTCGAGTCCTCTAGATTTAGGGCCTCTTCGGCCCGGATGTACTTCTCGACCCGACTGAGGAGGTCGGGAAAGTCTACCGGGGGCCTCTTTGTCAGGGAGGCCTTCAACTATCCGTGGCGGACGTTGTGCCGGAATGCTGCCGAGGTGACCCCTGGGTCGACGGAGGAGACCGATCTCGCCTCAGCGGTGAATCTTCGGACGAACACCCAGAGCGACTCCCCTTCCTTCTGCCGGAGGCCAAGTAGGGACGCACTTGTCCTTTCGGCCTTTCGGCTAGTCACAAAGTGGGTGAGGAAGTTGCCCTCCAATTGGTCGAAAGAATAGATGGATCCGGGGGCGAGCTTGGAGAACCATTCCCGAGCCGGGCCCCAAAGGGTGGTAGGGAAGGCGCGGCACAGGAGGGGATCCGATGCGCTGTGAATCATCATAAGGGTTTTGAAGCCCTCCATGTGATCAGCAGGATCGCCCTCCCCGTCATAAGTCTCGAATTGAGGTGGGTAGAAGTTCCGGGGTATTTCTGCCCGCAGGATGGCTGTGGAAAAAGGAGGTCGGATGGGCCTATATCCCTGGGCCGACCTTGGCCCGCCGTCCCTGAAGCGGTCTAGGTGATCTTCCATTTCTTGGAGGCGCTTCAAGATGTCGTCGTCATATTCTGACTGGGTTGTCGGGACGCGAGACACACTGGCCTCAGCATCCGAACGGGAATGAGAGCGGCGGACGTCATCATCGATGGGGGTGCCCCGGATGGCCTTCATGATTTCTTTTCGGAAGTCTTAGAACTCCTGGTGGGTGACCGGAGCTCGTTCAGCTCAATTTTGCTGAGCCGGTGGGCGCCGTCCGACGCGGCTGAGTGCGGGCCCTCACCCTTGGGACGGGGGTTTGGGATGTTTCGGGGCCGAGTTGGAAGCAGCCCCTCCCCTAGACCGACTGTCCTGCCGATTCTGGATTACCCCCCGCAGGTCGGGTTGGATCGGACGGGAGGTACCCGGTTGGAGTCCGTGACTGACCCCCGGGTTGTTGGATGCATGAGTGTTGGCGCCGACGCCCTGTGGAGGCACGTCCTACCGACGCACCGAGGTAACAGCTCTCGTGGCTTTGGGCGCCATGTGAGCTCGGGTTGACGGGTTACCGTTGATGGCTGGACTCGAGTCGGCGTACGCACTAGTTTTCCACATATGGTGCCAACCTGATGCGTTTTGTTTTTTGGAGGCGTGTGGATGCACCAGGTGTGAGTTCTTACTCGATTTGTATTGGTGGAGGAAGCTCCAGTGCGGACGACCCTCAGCCGGGCGAATGGTACGGAGGTAGGCAGTAGTGAGGTGGAGGCTGGATGCTCAGCTTGGACCAGGAGTCTCGGATCTGAGGTCTCGTGTACCTGCAGACGGTCTAGGAACACCGGGGTTGGTCCCGGTGGCAGACCCTCCGATGATCTAGTCAGCTACTGAGAGAGAGTAACAGTAACTAGGGTTTTGAGTGGGAAAAGATTGATTACCTTGAGAAGGGGCAGAGGGTCCGGTATTTAAGGGAGAAGCCAATTGGGTATGGACCCATTTGGGGCAGGGTCTGGACCCAGTTGCCCATAGGGCTGAAGCGGTGGAAACCCGGGCAGTATAGGGCTGACGTGGCAGAGGCCCGGGCAGTTTCCAAGCTGACGTGACAGAGGCCTGGGCAGTTTTCCGATGCTGACATGGCAGATCCGGATGATCCGGGGGTGCACGTTTCCTGAGGGGATCCTGTGGCCCAGGAGGGGCCACGTCATCCGACCCATATCAGCCCCATTTTCCAAGCGACGGTTATGAGTCATCAAGCTACCCAAATCTGGTAGTGGGTGTCGATCCACTATTTTTCGTCCATCTGGGCCATTGGATCCCTTGGTCAAGCCTCGTTCTCGACCAACATTGATCGAAGAATATTTTTTGGTTCTGATCCCTCCGTCGCCTGTTCCTAGCGCATCCCCTTTCCTCTTGCCACTTTGATAAGTCCCCGGTTATGCTCAACTTTGTGAGCCCCATCTAAGGTCAGGTCCCACTTCGGTGAGACCACCTGCTTATACGAGTGACCGTCTCTGGGTGAGGGTGGAGGAGTGGGGGAAGTGATGGACAAGAGCTCCTCCTCTATCTCCGCTCGCTTATCAAGCACAAAGCGAATGAGATACGACTCCTCAAATGAGAAGACTTTAGCAAACCGCGATATTAGAGAGATATCGGCACTCTTGATCAGTATCCTAGCCGATACGATCTCCGAGCGGCGCACTATCTTCTCGTCGATACCTTCAATCGTTCCAAAGTCAGAGATGATCTCTTGCAGAGCATCCCTCTTCCAAAAATGAAGCGGCACATTATGGATCCAAATCCAGAACTTCTCGTCTTGGGGTAGCTCCGCTTCGAAACTTGGTGACCATGCGAAAAATTCCATCTTAAAATGTCCAAAATCCACTGTGCCCACGGTGACCTCGACCATCTTCTCCAGCAATGGGAAGGACACCAGGAACTGAAGGTGGCACATTTTCTTCACTACCAAGCCCCTGTGGGCCCTCATTGGCCACTTGGAGTTTAGCGCTTGGAGAATATGGGTCTCCGATGGGCTCCCTGACCTAACTCTGGGAACTGCACACCATTGACGGAGCCACTGTTCTTCGTTCTTGATTGTGTCCAGGCTATTAGCTAGCCGAATTATGGTTGGATTATCCGTTGATCTACCTCTGCTCATTTGGCGATCATCATCATTGTTAGTCTCGATGACGTTTGTGCAAACATATGATAGATGCCCCCATTTCATACACTTAAGACAACTAACCTCTTTCGAGCAATCTTTCCGATAATGGCCCAATTCACCGCAGTTGAAGCAAGGTACTGGCTTGCATTTTTCTTTCCATTGTTTTTTTTTGTTTTCCAACTGAGGAGGGGGGAAATGTTGTGTCTCTTCTTTGCTCTGCTAATAACTTCAACCCACGGTTCCCCATTTTCAATTGGATCTAACTCCACTGTAATCTCGTTTGGCAGATCCCCAGCTTGGGCCCACTCGACGGTGGATTTAAGTGGAGCTTTAGCATTCCCTTGAAATGGTGGAGGAGACTGGTGGTTGAGGTGATGGTCGGGGTAGGGGGAATGTGTTTGGGAAGGATTTGATGACTGGGAGGCAGTGGTGGGTAATGTGTTGGTTGTTGGGGGTTGTGGTGATGGTCGGCAGTAGGGGGAAAGGTTTTGGTGGATTTAAGGTCTGGGAGGATTGTGGTGGTCTCTGTGAAGGTGGGGGTGACTCTGTTGAAGATTTGCAGTTGTGGGTTGATGGCGGTGAGAATGTTGTGAATGCTCCTTCCCATAATGGTTTCGCTGCCTGTGGTTGAACCTCTCTCCATCAGAGCGATGCTGGCCTAAAAGGGGATCTCTTTTACGTTTGAAAAAGCCTGTAGGAGGACCCCGTCTATGGGCCCAACCTATGGGGGGTGGTGAGTGGTGGCGATGATGACTGGGGTCTCCCTCCTGCTGGTGTTGATGCGCACTGTGGTGTGCACGCGCAGTGGAAAGTCTGAGCCTCCAATTGCCCTTTTCGAGAGGGAAAACCTGGTGGTTGGGGTGGTGGTGGGGGGGGGTGGGGGGTGGGGGGGGGGGGGGGGGGGAGGGGAGGGGAGGTAGTGGGGTTGAAGAATGAGGTGGGAGAAGAAGGTAACAAGGTGGTAGAGAGTGGTTGCACATAGCTAGGGGGAGGGGGTTCACGGTTGGAGTTGCAGTAGTGGTTGGGGGGGGGGGGGGGGGGGGGGGGCACTGTTGGCGGCATCTGATGGTGTGGGACCACCTCATTGGGCCCACAACCTCTCACTTTCAGTTCCGACAGTGTCGTAAATGTCATATTTGTTGGAGCTTTGTTGGGAAGAGTAAGTATGGAGGAAATGGTTGTGGAAGATCGCCGGCGGTAAAATAATAATAATAATAATAATAATAATAATAATAATGGTTAGTTGTTCAATGTATCACATGTATACCACCTTCTCAATTGTTCATTTAGTAAATGAGCAATTTACAGATATCCCTTTATCTCTTTCTTTCTATATATATATATATATATATAATTTTGGCTAAAAGCACATATGATCTAAGATTCTAACCCTAAAAAGAAAAAAGGAAGCATATATGCTGTTATGAATGTGGTGCTGAATAATGGGTAAAAACGTGACTGCGATGTCACATGACCAATGATACAAAAATACATATTACTTCAAAAATAATAAAATGATACAAAAACACTTATTAATGGATTAAATCCTGAAGATATTAGGGTTACAAGAATTTTCTTTTCTCTAGTTAATTAGCTAGGCCAATTAGATGTGGGGATAAAGAAAGGTTGGGAGTCCATGTGGCCCATGTTCAATCTAATAATGGAACTCCAATAAAAATCAATTTGATGATCTTAACAAGTTGGCAAAGTGAAAAGGACATGAAAATTGATAAATATAGCCTTATTTTTAGCTTATTAAAGATTAATATGTACGTTAAGTGAAGGGCAGGCCGGCAGGGGCACTAGGCAGGAAGCTAGACCTAAAAGCATGAATGTTTAATATGCATACATTCTATCAACTAGAGAATTGGTCGCAAACAAATATTTTTAAAATATTTTCTAAATATTTTTTCATACAATATTTATCATTTTTGTCATCAAATAAATCCGTGCATCGCACGATAATTCCAAATTTATTTATCAACACGTGCATCGCATGTATAAATCAAAGTTTTTTCTTCTTAATTTTTTTAAAAATACGTGTATTGCACGTTTAGCTGCAATTTTTCAGAAATTAAGACATTTATCGCACGTGCTTATTACTAAACAAACTCGTGCATCACACTTGCAACTCCAAATATATTATCAACACGTGCATCGCACATACAAATCAAAGTTTTTTCTTCGTCATTTAAAAAAATACTTGTATTGTCTGTCCAGTTCCAATTTTTTATAAAAATTAAGACATTCATCGTACGTACTAATTACTACCAATTTACATGTATCACACGTTCAAATTTAACTCTTTATTAAAATGTACATCACACGTGAAAAATACAAGTTATTATGTATAGAGTAAGTGAGAATGTTTCTAAAATAATTAAATATGTAATATGCATAATAAATAATAGTAAAAAACATTCTAAGCAAATCAAATACTTGTATTATTTAGTAAATTAGTATTATTAAGTCTTAATCCCAAGGCACGCGGACAAATAGATTTAGTAGATTTAATCATCCGTAAGCTTCATGCAGAAAAAGACTGAGATTCAAAATATAGATATTTAGCGACTAATTACAGTATATATATATATATAATTTAGCGACTAATTACAGTATATATATATATATATATATATGTGTGTGTGTGTGTTAGGAGTGTGTCCTCAAATACTCATAGACAATGAGTACTTGAAGTTGGAGAAGAAGAGGACACCAAGATAGTAAGAGAAGGCAACTACATGTAGAAGATGTGCTGCTGGAGGGTTGCGGTCGACTGTCCTGGAGTGCGGTCGACCGAGGGTTCGGCAGAGAAGGGGACGGTCGACCGTGCAGTGGACCGGTCATGCTTCAGGTGTGGACTGGACACGTTGCGGTCGATCGACATCGGCGTTATATGTTATTTGGGCTTTCGAATTTTTGGTCCAATAAGCTATATTTATGTTTATCTTTTAGGGTTTACTTATGTAGCGCCACAAATCAATAATCTTTACTTCAATGTAAACCAAACACAGCATAAAGATACAGGGAAATTTAAAACTTTCTTTACATCAACACTCATTACAATCCACATTGGAAAAATTACAACACTCTTAATACAATCGAATCAACAACTGAATTTCAATCTTCTTTTAGTCCAAGCTTTAACTCCTGCTAAGCTACTCACTTGCAAATCCTGCAAAACTAACAAAAATTGTGAGCACGTCAGTTGAATGCAACTGACGCAATGCTGATAAAAGCAGTGACTCTCCAATATCTCACAACCATAAACTTATCGCACAACATAAAATAAGACAATCATAGAATAGATTTATAAATCAACAAGTGAAACAGAACTGAAAGAATAAGTGTGTGTTAAGAAAACAAAGGAAAATGTATAAAACAATGTTCAAGATAGTTCAATACACACGATGCACACTAATGAATACTTGTTCGGAATCTATGCATCACATACTACATAGGTCTGAGGGCAAGCCCTTAGCGTCTTCCACATTATAGGATTTAATACATCTTTATGCAACTTACTACTATGACTACTATGAGATTTAGACATTTTGCAAGTATTAACTCTTGCCTCGGAATACTGGAGATCAATTCCACTCCGCAGATCTTTCTGGAGCCTCTTTCATACCTCGTCCCGGAATACTGGGATTATCTCACTCTACAGGTCATCCTGGATCCCTCATTGAACAAATATTCCATGAGCGTCGCTCTCGTCCCGAAATACTGGAGATCAATTCCACTACGCATATCATTTTGGGGACTCTGTCATCCATCATCCCGGAATACTGGAAATATCTCACTCCGCGGATCATCCTAGAGCCCCCATACTCACATTTGCTCTTGTTTCATCATCTCTTCAACTAGTGCAAGTCCTTACGAGTAGAAGGAGTAACCTGAGCCACCTATAGCTAGCTCCACCCTATCGGACTTAACTTTGCAAAACTAGGAACACTAGCCCCTATGGCTAATTCCTACGATCAATTAATTCACTGCCAGTAATTCTGAGTCCTGCTCAGCCTCTATTGCTCATAACACAAATTCCTCAACAATATCATTCCAGGGTTCTCACGATAACCCTAAATTCCCAATATGAACCACCACTTGGTCCGGTTATTAAAACATTCTTTCTTTTATTTATTTATGGAAACACAACTTTTCGACAAAACATCTCAATTAAGATCGTCTCATTCCAAATATAAACATTCATTTATCCACAATCATTCAGTCATAACTCATCTATAGTTTAATAAGCATTTCACTTCCATAAAGACTCCCCTTTATTTATAGAAACAAAAGAAATTAATTATACATCTTCAATTTCAAGTTACAATACCATTTTCCATATTTGAAATTGCACTCGAATTTCTGGAAGATTTATCAACTTTAAAACTGAATGACCCTCTTTCAATTCTGGGATTTATCCCTAAAATCTAAAATTTCATAGTTTCAAAATCCGAAATTCACACTTCTTTAAAACTGCAAATAACTCTTTAAAATTTGAAATATTTATCATTCAAAACTGAAACACATACTTCCCTCAACCCTGAGAATTTCATCCCAAAAATATAGTTTTATACATTCAAAATCACAACTCAAACTTGCCAAAATTTAAAACTAATTTCTCTTACAATCTGAAATTTGTGCGTTATTGTCCTTAAGAGCAGTTCATTCAAAAATGAATATTTAATTCTAGAAAATTAAGTTTATATTTACTCCATAAACATAGATCACGTCACCAAATTTCTAATACATTCGCACAAAATTTGAAGCTCTAAAGCTCCTTCTCTTATTCTGCACAAAAGAACCTTACCAAATTCACTAATTTAATTCGTCACTGAACCTCATTTTTTTTTAAACTCTGAAACTTGCAACCCTAGAATTTGATCAACCAATCACTTAAAACTTCACATTCTTGCCAAAATATAATCACACATACAAACCCATATCCACCCTAGGGTTTGAAACCCTAGTGCACAAACAACACCCTCACACACACCTCAAACCCCGGCCATCAACACACAGCCAAAACCCTTCCAAAACAACCGCCCTTGCACTGTGCAACCATGGGACATTGAAAAATTCGATTCTTTGGGAGTTTATGCATGCTATTATCAATTCCAAACAACTCGAATATAATATATAAAAAATTTAACATATTTAAATAGCAAATAGTCTCCAAAATTTCATCTTTATAGATCTCAACATAGATCTAAAATCATAAAACAATATCTAATATCTACAACAATATATGAGTTTGTTAAGTCAATTTCCATAGATAAAGATTTGGTATTTCATGCTTAATAATATCCATAATTCAAGAGAAAATCAAATAAGAACATCATGCCATCAAGATTTAATTTTTTATCTCATATTATCAACCAATCTCCATATAACAATCAATTTCTACAGTCATCTCATAACAAAACATCACATTCATGCTAATATAATCATAATTTCACAAAGATTTAAACCTTAGAATGATTCTACATTGTTCATGAGAAATAAAACATATCAAGAGACATAGAGTAGATGCCCACCTATTGTAGATTGAACACAAAAACAAGAAAGTCATTCTCCACCTTAAGAAGTTGGTCTCCACTCTTCAAGCCACCAAAATCACCAAAAAAATGCAAAAGAAATTCAAGCTGAGATCCTACTGCCTACATATATAGGGTCGGGCTCAGTTTTTAGGGTTTTGAGGGAGTTTTTGCAATAAAGTTTCCCTACAACCCTAAATTTGCATAATTAGTTATTTACTCAATTTTTTGTTATTTACTCAATTTTTTCAAATCAAATACAATAAAAATATGGATAAAATACACCCTTAAATCCCTCTACTGAAAAGCAGGCCCCCAAATTCAGCCAATAAATTTTCGAATTTAAATTTTGGCTCCAAACAACTTTTTACACAAAAGTCCCCTTCTTTTAAAATATTTTCGGAAGTAGTTCCTCTTATTCAGAAAAATCCCAAAAATTGAAATGTATCCAATTATAAATAAGAAAATTAATTTAGCAACTCAAAATTTTAAAACTTGCATTTCAAAAATATTTGCACATATTTTGCACGTGCAAAAGATAATTTCACAAAAAATCAAAATAATTAATTTAATTAATTTAAATTTTATTTATTAATTCAAAATATTATATTTAAATTTTTGGGGCGTTACATCACTCCCTCCTTAGAAGAGTTCTGTCCTCAGAACTACAACTTAGCAGGGGAAAAATACAACAAAGAATTTACATAAACAATTCCGGAAAATCAATCTTCATCTGGTCCTTGGATTCCCATGTAGCTTCCTCAAATTGGATACTTGTAGACGGTCGAACAGATCATCGATTCGAGAAATTGGATACTTGTTCTGTACTATAACCTTGTTCAACTCTCTGTAGTCGATACGCATCCTCATTGATCCATCCTTCTTCTTCACTAAAAGAACTGGGGCTCCCCACGGTGACGCACTAGACCTGATGAATCCTTTGCTCAACAACTCTTCGATCTTCTTCTTGATCTCATCTTGTTCAACCGGTGCCATTCTGTATAGTGCCTTGAAAATGGGTGCACTCCCTTGCTGAATAGCGATGCTGAACTCTACATCTCGATGAGGGGGAAGCCCTGGTAGATCATCAAGAAACACAGCTGGAAAATCTCGAAAAACTGGAATCTTCCTAACTTCTTCTGGAACCTTCTGATCTGACAAAGCTGCTACCAACTGCTTAAACTTCCTTTTTCCTTGAAATGTAACCGCTGGTCCTCCTGGAGCCTTCACTACAACTTTCTTGCTCTTGCACTCAATAGTGACACTGTAAACTGACATCCAGTCTATGCCAATAATGATGTCGACCCCCAAAACTGCCAATTCAATGAGGTCAATGCCAAAGAGCCTGCCTCCGATCTCAAGATCACACCCTTCATAAAGACATCCTAGATTCTACGATTTCTCTTGGCTGCTCTGAGCTCTTTCCGTAGTTCTTGAATTTCCTTCCTCATGTCTTCAAAGCTCTGTTGCCGCTCCTGCTTGTCCCAGTGAGTGAGGTGATCCAACTTGGCAAAGTATCGATCATTCACGTATTGGACCTTCTCGAGTTCGCACACTTGAAAACTCAGCTCTTGAATGCGCTACTTGTCTTCTGCCCATTGATTTCAAGTGGTTAACTCTCCACTTTTGAGCATCCAATTCTCGTCGAAGAGAAGCAACAATATCATTTGGGTCATCTAGAACGAGTTCTTTATCTGGGGATTCTTCGGGAAAATCAGGCGGAGGTGGAGTAATCTCCCTGGACTCGGGGAATTCCTCTTTTATTTCCATTTGTCACGTCCCGCTACCCAAAAAGAATACGGAATACGGATACGCGACTCAACCCAGCAAATGATTTGCATCATCCATGAGATGTTCAGGAATATTTACAATATCTCACAAAATAATCAGAGTCAGAAGCAATCAACCACACACATGCAAAATTGAATTAATAAACCAACAGAATTTACTTAAAACAAAATGTATTAATCTCAAATAAATCATAATCTGGACAAGACAAAATCCTGGATCACATCGCCCAAAATACAAAGAAATCATCCAAATACTCAAAAATACATTATTCAAAGCAACAATAATAGCAATACTAATAAACAAGAAATCCAGCACTAATATCTCATTTCGCCAGCTAACCATCCTGATCTGCAATTAATAATTGCAGGAGAAGGAAATAGAAAACAAGTACCCATCAATGCAAGTTACGGGCCACTTATAATGTAGGATACAAGTACATGAGAAAGGTAAATAAATAGCATGGAATAATGCATCAACAGTATAGCATGAATCAGTAAAACAAAGTCAACTAGTATGGTATACTAACAGTACAAATGAATGTATCAAGTATAGTGTCATATGGAAACTAACAGTGTCCAGTAATAGTAAGCTCAGTATATCAGTATAACAGTATAACAGTATCAGTCCAACAGTATCAGTCTAACAGTATCAGTCTAACAGTATCAGTCTTATGTTCTTACAGTCTTGTGTGTATTACTAGCTAGGTAGCACTTCATGTACCCATATTATAACACATAGTTGTTACAATAAATAGTTTCGCTTTTAGATTTCATAGTGGACCATACTGGGGCAGTGTATTCAGGTATCAGTAACAGTAACAGTAGCAGTAGCAGTATAAGTAACAGTATCGAACACTAGTTCCCTTCCAAGTACACGTTTCCATATTTTCCACTACCAGATCTGCCCTTAAGAAACCCCGGCTTGATTACTTTTATTATGGTTATCAACAGACATAATAGTGCATGAAATAGTGTCAAATTATCATGGTACAATCAGTATTAGGTTCAAGGAAATAAATAAACATGTATAGATGATATACGGTCACATAAACGAGCAAAATAATGTATGTTCACATTCAGGACAGTATGACAGTGCAGTACTAAAACAGTGATTCCTGTTACTAAAGAAATCCAAATCTGAATCTGTCGAAGAATCTGGAAAATAGACTTCCACACAAATCCAGCGATTATATATAAGTCATATAGTATTTCACAAAATCATAACTCAAAACTGTAGGAAACACAATTAGGCAGAAATCAGTAAATCGAATTCTCAGTCAGAAAAACAGCATTAAAACTCCTCAAATAAATCCAGGAAAAATCTGGGGTAATCCCCTATATGTCTAGTATCAGAATATAAAGTTTTATAATATTCCAGTAAAATTAGTTCAGTCAACAAAAATCAGAAAACATCAAGAAACGATAGTTTGGAAAATCTGGAATTCCCAACACTGCAGTACGAAAACTGTGATATCTCGCAAACCATGAAACGAAATCCAAATCCGCCAAAGGGAGATAAAAATAGACAAAATAAGCTAACTTTCATGTTTGATAAATAATTTTCATACAGTAAAAGAAAATAGGGTGAAAATACGATCTTTACAGAACAGCGAGCAAAATACAGCAAGTATAGCTTTCATAAACAAGCATGAAACGACATATAAAACTCATCAATAAAATCCACCAAAATTATGAGTATTCCCTAGATAGGAATAGAAATACTGTGCAAAGTTTCATATCAAAATAATATAATTAGGACTAGTATCAAAATAGTTTAATCATCAAAATCATCAAAAAACAAAATCTAGAAAAAGAATACACCACTGTAGTAAAATAGCTATAACTCACTCATACGAAAACAAAATCGATCTCAGAGGGTTTGGAAAGAAGACAGATTTCTCTACAATTCATGTAGAATACAAAATTTAAGAATTCTAAAATTAATATGGTCTAAAATATAAATCAAAACTGATCAATGACACATACAGATTTTTCTTTAACAACAAAACCAACATAAATCATACAAAACTTGTTCCCATCACAATCAAACTTGGTATCAAACTTGGTATAGAGTCTACTAGGTGTCCAAATATCACGAAATAGAGTATATAACATATTCACAACCATCATATCACATGGATCTCATCAAACACATAATTTCACCCAATTATCTCACATATATGAATAGATCAAGAACGGTCAAACCTAGTTGTTTTCATGTCGATTTTGTGTCGTGACGCAACAATGGTCAAATAACACTATAGAGACAAAACCCATTAAAAATAACACACACACGAGTTGTCTCTAGAACCCAACTACACTATAAGCGGTATTTTTGACTTGTATCATACAAAGAAATTTGAGTACAAGTTACTTATCTTAAACGAAAACGAAAACGAAGAATACCAAGAATAACGGGAATGGATCCCGGCCACGAACAAAACCACGAACCAAAGAAATCACGAACCAAGAACCAACGATCCACACGTGCGAACTACGTGCACGTGCAAACCAAGAGAGAAAGGGAGAACGGTCGGGATGCACGGCGGCGCTGGCCGATGCTGGCGCTGCTGCTGTTGCTGTTCCTGGCGTCGGTGGATGGTAAGGAGGATGGAAAGAGAGATGGAGTGATGGATGGAGAGGTGCTATGTGATCAGAATAGGGGATAGGGGGTGCGGTGAGGTCGGGTGTGGGATGCAGCGGGGGAGAGGTGGTCGGATGGGGGTGTTGGACGATCCGGAGGAGGCCAGGGGGTGTGGCTAGGGGCTGACTACGCAAACCAGGGAAAGAGAGATCGGGGAAAGGTTTAGGTATAGGCGGTAGGGTTTGGGAGAGAGAGATGAGAGTATATATACATATATATATGGGGTTGAATTAGGGTTTTTAGTAGGATTGTGGGTAACGGGTATTGGGTTTAATTGGGTAGTTCAGAAGTAGTAATAGGATTGATCCAATAGGATAAATTTTTATAGGATTAATAATAGGATTGTAGGATTTAATCTGGCATTGGTAATCAATTAAGGATCAAACAATAGGATTGGGAATATGATGAGCAACCAAATATGAGCACCCAAAGATACAAATAAAGAGAGTAAGACACAATGAAGAGCGAAAATAACAACAATGATTAAGAACAAATCAAGGAACCGAAAATAAATCACAAAGATCAAGATTGAGCCAAAAATAAATATATATTGAAAATAACTCCAATATATGGTCCAGAAAAATACGAGAGAGTACAAATATTCTGGGAGAAGAAAAATACATCAAAAATACGAAAGACAAAAAACAGGGGTTATAATCCGACCCACCTAACAAAAAGAATTTCGACCTCGAAATTCAAAAAGAAGATGCATAGGGTAGCCCCAAAAGAAAAGAAAACAAGGCAAAACAAAACAAAACTACCACTACTCAAATAAATAAGGAAACTTCTACTGAATCTCCTCCTCTAGCTCCCAAGTCGACTCACTAGGCGAGTGAGGATTCCAAGCAACACGAACCAACTTGATGACCTTGTTCTTAAGCACTTTCTCCCGCCGATCCACAATAGCAACTGGCGGAATCTCACAGGTCCCGGCCGCACGGTCAACTCAGAGTAGTCGATCACATGACTCTCATCGCGGACATATCTCCTGAGTTGTAAGACATGAAAAATATCGTGCACTTTTGATAATGCTGGTGGCAAAGCAAGACGATAGGCGACCTTGCCTACTCTCTCCAAAATCTCAAATGGTCCAATAAACCTAGGGCTAAGCTTGCTCCCACCACCGAACCGAATGACACCGCGCCATGGCTATACCTTAAGGAAAACATGGTCACCAACAACAAACTCCAAAGCCCTCCGATGGACATCAGCCCACCGCCTCTGCCTATCCTGAGCTGCCTAAAGATGCTTCCTGATCTGAGTCACAGCATCAACTGTCCTGGTGATCAACTCTGGACCCAACAACTGCCTCTCACCAATGTCATCCTAGCACACTGGTGTTCTGCATTTACGTCCATAAAGTGCCTCGAACGGTGCAGCTTTAAGACTGGCCTGAAAGCTGTTATTGTACGAGAACTCCATGAGATGCAAATGGCCCTCCCAAGATCCACCGAACTGCAACCTACAGGATCGCAACATGTCCTCAAGAATCTGAATAGTCCACTCTGACTGTCCATCAGTCTGGGGATGAAAATCTGTACTGAACTTCAACTTACTCCCCAAACTAGCATGAAGACTCCCAAAACTAAGATCTGAATCTCGTATCCCTGTCGGGTACAATACTAACTGGAATCCCATGAAGCCTGACAATCTCTTGCATGTACTTCTCTGCTAGGCTCTCAGTAGACTGACTGACACGAAAAGGAATGAAGTGAGCAGTCTTCGTCAAACGGTCGACAATTACCCAAATAGCATTGTGACCCTTAGGACTCCTCGGCAAAGCGATCACAAAATCCATGGTGATATGCTCTCACTTCCAATCCGGAATAGGAAGTGGTTGAAGAAGTCCAGCGGTTCTCTGATGCTCTGCCTTAACCTGCTGATAGATCAAACATTGAGCAACAAACCGAGCTACAACCCTTTTTATACCATGCCACCAGAAATGAAGCTTCAAATCTCGATACATCTTAGTACCGTCAGGATGGATAGAATACAAGGACTGATGAGCTTCCTCAAGCAACCTCTGACGAACTTCACCCTTAAGGACACACAAACATGAACCAAAACGAAGCGAACCATCGGCATGAATAACCATGTCCGTTCTGAACCCAGACTCAACCTCAGCTCGAAAAATCTGCAATTGCGCATCACCAGCCTGAGCCTCTTTGATCTGCTCAACAAGAGAAGACTGAAGCTGGAGCGCAAGACAACTCCGACCAGAAATCGGCAACAAAACCTCCAAATCCAACCTCCTCATCTGCTCAATGAGATAACTCTGCTGAGTAAGAAACATAACTGCTGGTCTCCTGCTCAAAGCATCTGGCACCAAGTTTACTTTACCAGGATGGTATTGCAAACTGATGTCATAATCGGTCATAAGCTCCAACCATCGCCTTTGCCTCATGTTTAATTCCTTCTGAGTGAAAACGTACTTAAGACTTTTGTGGTCTGTAAAGATCTCCACACGGTCTCCAAATAAATAATGTTTCCACAACTTCAAAGTATAAATCACTGCTGCTACCTCCAAGTCATGAGTAGGATAGTTCTTTTCATGCGGCCTCAACTACCTCGATGCATACGCAACGACACGGCCCTTCTGCATAAGAACTGCTCCAAGACCCTTACTAGAAGCATCACAGTGAATTACAAATTTGCCTGAACCATCTGGAATAGTCAACACAGGCGCTGACGTCAATCTGTTCTTCAACTCAACAAAAGCCTCATTGCACTCACCAGACTAACAAAACTTCTGATCCTTCCCAGTCAACTTAGTCAACGGTCCTGCTATCTTCGAAAAATCTTGAACGGATTTTCAATAATAGCCCGCAAGACCAAAAAAACTCCGAACTTTGGAAACTGACTTAGGAAGAGGCCAATCCTTCATAGCTTCAACCTTGGCTGGATCCACAGAAACACCATCGCAAAAAATAATATGCCCCAAGAAAGAAACCTTGTCGAGCCAAAACTCGCACTTGCTGAGTTTTCCATAGACCTGATTCTCTCTCAAAGTCTGTAGAACCACTCTAAGATGCTCGGCATGATCTTCTCGATTCCGAGAATATACCAGAATATCATCAATGAAGACCACCACAAATCTATCCAAGAACTGAGAGAAAATCCAGTTCATAAGACTCATGAATATAGCTGGCGCATTAGTGATCCCGAACGGCATCACAAGATACTCATAGTGCCTGTATCTAGTCCTAAATGCAGTCTTCTGTATATCAACAGCCTTCACCTTGACTTGGCGATACCTAGAACGAAGATCCAACTTCGAGAAAATAGCAGCCCCACTCAACTGATCGAACAAATCATCGATCCTCGGTAAAGGATATCGGTTCTTCACAGTAACACTGTTTAGTTCTCGATAATTCATGCACAGGCGACAAATACCATCCTTCTTGTTGAAAAATTGGACCGGAGCACCCCAAGCCGAAACACTTGGTCTGATGAAACCCAAATCAAGAAGCTCCTGAATCTGCACCTTAAGCTCTGCTAGCTCAACAGGTGCCATCCTGTAGGGACTCTTCGATATCGGTGCCATTCCAGGCTGAACATCAATACTGAACTCCACTTTCCTATTAGGGGTAAGCCAGGTAACTCATCTAGAAAAACATCCAAGAAATTCCGAACTACTAGAGGCGCAGCCTCACTACCTGAGTGCGATTCCATCGCACAATCCACCTGTACAACTGCAGTCTTTGTTCGACCAAGAAAAGACTCCCCGGTATGGAACTCAAATTCTACTTGATCTGGAATTCTGAAAACAACTTTCTTGACAAGGCAATCAATAATGTCATGGGCTTCACCTAACCAATCCATACCCAGAATAACGTCGAATCCTGAATTTCCAATGATAATCGGGTTGGTTTTGAAATCTGCATCCCCAATAACAACGGAACATTACCTGCACTTATGGGAACAAATGAAAACACCACCACTTGTCAAAATATTCCAATCCTTAGACAAGTTGCTACACTCCAACTGATGGCAAGCGACAAATCGTGAGGAGACAAAAGAATGAGTTGCCCCAGAATCAAAGAGAACATGAGTAGGAAAAGAGCAAACAAGGACGACACCTAAGAGAGCAAAAGACAAGGAGAAAGAAAAAGCAGACAATCAAGGGTAAGGGATACAACAATGCAGAAGGATAACAGAAAGAAAGCAAAACAAGACCAAAAGACAGAAACAAGGAGAAAGCAAAACAACAACAAAAAAAAGCAAAAAAATACCTGCCACAACTCCTTCAACTGTCTCAGCATCTGCAGCAATCAAGTTGAAAGCCTGACCTCTCCTCGAAACAGCGGTCCTCTGAC
Source organism: Hemerocallis citrina (assembly GCA_017893485.1). Lineage (NCBI taxonomy): Eukaryota > Viridiplantae > Streptophyta > Magnoliopsida > Asparagales > Asphodelaceae > Hemerocallis > Hemerocallis citrina. The sequence goes on from CM030359.1 coordinate 259,720,847, forward strand.
CGAAAATCTGACACTGAGGAGGAAGCGGAGGCCTAACTGGACCACAAGCTGGGCCTGCTTGCTGAACAGGACTCCTGGCTGGAAGCTCCACCTGCTGCTACTGCGGACAATCATGTACTGAATGATCAGCGGTGCCACACCTAAAGCACCGGCGGTTGACACGCTAACAATTCTTATGCTCATGCGCAGACATCTGACAGAAGTCACAAAACCACCCTTCTGGAAACAAGCAGAAGGATACGGAGCTGCCCTGACCGGATGAGTTGGGACAGGCCTCCGAACAGGACCACTAGAAGGCCTAGTAGTAAGATGGAGAACAGTCTGCGGAGAAGGAACCAAACCACCACGAGCTTGCTCCTGAGCTCGAGCTGCCTCAAGAGCTTCAGCATAAGTATGCAAACGGGAAGAGACAAGATGCCTCTTGATATCCTGCTCAAGCCCATTTGTGAATCTACGAGCCATATCCTCTTCGGTAGCCACAAGAATAGCAGCGAAGCGGCTAAGTCTAGTAAACTCAGCTGCGTACTCATCCACTGACCTGGAACTCTGTTGCAAGAAGTTCATATTACAACATTGTTTGAACAATTATGTAACAAAATTCAAAAATAGAATAATGACTTAACCTATTTTAGGGCCAGAAATTGCTGTTCCATCTTAACTCGAGTTCTATTAGGGAAGAACTTCTCCAAGAATCTCCGAGTGAAAGTAGTCCAAGCAATAGGCCTCTCAAGTCGCTCGGATTAGGCCATCCACCAAATATGAACCAAATTCACCAGCTGGATGGAAACCACATCCACCCTATCAGCTTCGGCAACATGTGTCGCCAAGAGCAAGCACTCGGTTCGGATCAACTACTGTTCAGCCTCCAAAGGCGTCTCAGTGCCGAAAAAGCGGTCGGGATGCAGCCTCATAAAATTTGTAACTATTCCTGGACGAGGCAGAAGATTTGCATGTACAGGCACGACGGGAGGCGAAACCCGGGCAGCTTCAAGAGTAGCCATCACTAGATCGCTGTGGTTTTGCTGCTGATTGATCAGCCGCTTAAGCACAGTAGTGATAGCCTCAATCGGATCAGGCTGAGAAGATTTCCCACGAGCCATAGCTGGACCAAAAATCAAAACAATTAGCATCTAGAATTGAGGTTGATAATAATTCATTTATGCATGCATGGTTGGTGAAATATTGAGCCGATCCCAGTTCGAGCCAAGTTTGTCTAATATATTAGGCAACTACTACATTAGCCAAACCTGGGCTCTGATACTACTAAAAGATTTGTCACGCCCCGCTTCCCAAAAAGAATATGGAATACGGATACACGACTCAATCCAACGAATGATTTGCATCATCCATAAGCTAATCAGGAATCTTTACAATATCTCACAAAATAATCAGAGTCGGAAGCAAAAGAGAATTAACCACACACATGAAAAATTGAATTAATAAACTAACAAAATTTACTTGAAACAAAATATATTAATCTCAAATAAATCATAATCTGGACAAGACAATTCTGGGTCACATCGCCCAAAATACAAAGAAATCATCCAAGTACTCAAAAATACATTATTCAAAGCAACAATAATAGCAATACTAATAAACAAGAAATCCAGCACTAATATCTCATTTCGCCAATGCCGTCGGGCAGCTGACCATCATGACCTACAATTAATAATTACAGAAAAAGAAAAGAGAAAACAAGTACCCGTCAATGCAAGTTACGGGCCACTTATAATGTAGGATACAAGTACATGGGAAAGGTAAACAAATAGCATGGAATAATGCATCAATAGTAATAACTAGCATGAATTAGTAAAACAAAGTCAACTAGCATGGTATACTAACAGTACAAATGAATGTGTCAAGTATAGTGTCATATGGCAACTAACAGTGTCCAGTAATAGTAAGCTCAGTGTATTAGTGTAACAGTATAACAGTATCAGTCCAACAGTATCAGTCTTATATTTTTACAGTCTTGTGTGTATTACTAGCTAGGTAGCACTTCATGCGCCCCATATTATAACACATGGTTGCTACAACAAACAGTTTCGCTTTAAGATTTCATAGTGGACCATAATGGAACAGTGTACTCAGGTATCAGTAACAGTAGCAGTAGCAGTAAAAGTAACAATATGGAACACTAGTTCCCTTCAAAGTACATGTTTCCATATTTTCCACTATTAGATCTTCTCTTAAAAAACCCCGGCTTGATTAATTTTATTAGGATTATCAACAGATATAATAGTGCATGAAATAGTATCAAATTATCATGGTATAATCATTATTAGGTTCAGGAAAACAAATAAACATGTATAGATGATATACGGTCACATAAATGAGCAAAATAGTGTATTTTCATATTCAGGATAGCATGACAGTACAGTACTAAAACAGTGATTTCCGTTACTACAGAAATCTAAATCTGAATCCGTCGAAGATTCTAGAAAAAAGACTTCCACATGAATCTAGCGATTATATATAAGTCATATAGTATTTCACAAAATCATAACTCAAAACTGATTTGAATCCAGGAAACACGTTTAGCCAGAAATCAGTAAATCAAATTCTCAGTCAGGAAAACAGCATTAAAACTCTTCAAATAAATCCAGAAAAAATCTGGGGTAATCCCCTATATGTCTAGTATCAGAATGTAAAGTTTCATAATATTTCAGTAAAATTAGTTCAGTCAACAAAAATCAGAAAATATCAAGAAACGATAGTTTGGAAAATCTGAAATTCCCAACACTGCTGTACGAAAACTGTGATATCTCGCAAAACGTGAAACGAAATCCTAATCCGCCAAAGGGAGATAAAAATACACAAAATAAGCTAATTTTTATGTTTCATAAATAATTTCCATACAGTAAAAGAAAATAGGGTGAAAATACGATTCTTTACAGAACAGCGAGCAAAATACAGCAAGTATAGCTTTCATAAACAAGCATGAAACGGTGTATAAAACTCATCAATAAAATCTACCAAAATTCTGGATAATCCCTAGATAGGTATAGAAATACTGTGCAAAGTTTCAGATCAAACTAATATAATTAGAACTAGTATCAAAATAGTTTAATCATCAAAATTATCAAGAAATGAAATCTGGAAATAGAATACACCTCTGTAGTAAAATAGCCATAACTCACTCATACAAAAACGAAATCGATCAAGGTCAGAGGGTTTGGAAAGAAGACAGATTTCTCTACAATTCATGTACAATACAGAAATTAAGAATTCTGACCTTAATATGGTCTAAAATACAAATCAAAACTGATCAATGACAAATACAGATTTTCCTTTAACAATAAAATCAACATAAATCATACAAAACTTGTTCCAATCACAATCAAACATGGTATAGAGTCTACTAGGTGTCCAAACATCACGAAATAGAGTATATAACATATTCACAACCATCATATCACATGGATCTCATCAAACACATAATTTTACCTAATTATCTCACATATATGAATAGATCAAGAACGGTCAAACCTAGTTGTTTTCATGTCGATTTTGTGTCGTGAGGCAACTATGGTCAAATAGCACTATAGAGACAAAACTCATCAAACATAACACACACACGAGTTGTCTCTAGAACCCAACTACACTATAAGCAGTATTTTTGACTTGTATCATACAAATAAATTTGAGTACAAGTTACTTGCCTTAACAGAAGACGAAATCGAAGAACACTAGGAATAACGGGAACGGATCACGGCCACCAAAAAAACCAAGAACCAAAGCAATCACGAACCAAGAACCAGCGATCCACACGTGCAAACTACGTGCACGTGCAAACCAAGAGAGAAAGGGAGAACGGTCAAGATGCATGGCGGCGCTGGCTGATGCTGGAGCTGCTGCTGTTGCTGTTCCTGACATCGGCAGACGGCAAGGAGGACGGAAAGAGAGATAGAGTGATGGATGGAGAGGTGCTCTGTGATCGGAATAAGGGATAGAGGGTTGCGGTGTGGTCGGGTGAGGGATGCAGTAGGGGGGAGGTGGTCGGATGGGGGTGTTGGACGATCGGGAGGAGGCCAGGGGGTGCGGCTAGGGGCTGATGGCACAAACCAGGGAAAGAGAGATCGGGGTAGGGTTTAGGTATAGGCGGTAGGGTTAGGGAGAGAGAGATGAGAGTATATATATATATGGAGTTGAATTAGGGTTTTTAGTAGGATTATGGGTAATGGGTATTGGGTTTAATTGGGTAGTTCATAAGTAGTAATAGGATTGATCCAATAGGATAAATTTGTATAGGATTAATAATATGATTGTAAGATTTAATCTGGCATTGGTAATCAATTAGGGATCAAACAATAGGATTGGGAATAGGATGAGCAACCAAACCACCATGAGCACCCAAAGATACAAATAAAGAGAGCAAGACACAATGAAGAGCGAAAATAACAACAATGATCAAGAACAAATCAAGAAACCGAAAATAAATCACAAAGATCAAGATTGAGCCAAAAATGAATATATATTGAAAACAACTCCAATATATGGTACAGAAAAATACGAGAGAGTACAAATATACAAGGAGAAGAAAAATACATCAAAAATACGAAAAGCGAAAAACAGGGGTTACACCACTAGTTCTTCTTCTTCCTCTTCTGGGTCTTCTTCTTCTTCTATTGGGTCTTCCTCTTCATCCTCGAAGGGGACAAACCAATGCGCCTTATTCTGGGAATCATGCTGATTGGCCATCTTATAGGGAAAAGGATGAGAGAAATATCATCTCATAGAGCAACACAAACATAAGTTTAAATCTCTATAAGTTGACATTCACACTTTAATGTCCACTATAGGGTGTCGTTCCTTATAAATTTGTACTACTTATGAAGCGTGCTCTGATACCATCTGTAACGCCCCGAATTCTAAATAAGACCGAATTCGAGATTCCACAGGATCTTTACAGTTCACTTCGTACAATTTTACAAAGAAATTTAATCTTTTCATCATACATCAGAATTCTTTACATTTTATACACAGCGAAAAATAGAACGAATTACAACAATGAAAATAATATACAACTTGTACGACTTTATCAATGAAATTAATCAACAGCATCATAACATCTTTACTTCTTCATGAAAAGTTCAGTTCCTGCATAATAAGCTGTGGGCCAGTCACTTACAACTGACGACAATGTTATACTCGGTCATCCTCTCTATGTCGTACATATAACGATCTAAATACTTTAACAAACCACAATACTTGAATGCAAAAATAATGTGTTAAATGTGACTACACTAAACATGTAAGTGTATGCGATGCCTTAATGCCTAATGCAGATATTTTATACTAGGATGACATAATGCATACTTGTTCGGATTCTACGCATCCCATATTACATAGGTCTGAGGACAAGCACCTACGTACTCCACATTTAAGGGTTCGATCTTTCGCCATGAAAACTACCCAGTAATAAGACAAGGTTCAGATCATTCCACAAGTACGGATCCCAGTCTCGGAGTCCACCACCCGACTGTTATAACAGACTCCTCATCGTACGAATCATCCCGCAAGTGCCCCTCTAGCCCCGGTATACGTATATACATTGGAGAACGGTAAATTATTCGCTCAACTATGCATAGTCCCGGATTTAAAATAAAGTTCGTCTCCTACGAAGCAACCATAGTCCCGAAATCTGCCACCCGACTGGGTCTATAGTCCCAGAATCCACCGCCCGACTATATAGAGTGCCCTACTTACGTTTGCCCAGGTTTACTACATCTTCACTTATGTGCATATTCCTTAAGTTCAAGACATGAATAAATTTCCATACCTAGAGTTAGTTTTACCCCCCACCGGACTTAATCAACAAAATACGAGATAGCTTCATGGCCATATCTCAAAATATATCTCAACTCTTTTCAATTCAATAGTGTCGGTACCCGATGTCTCACTAACTCTAAATCACAACTTTTCATGTACAAGAATCCATAGGTACACATACCCTTCAATAAACATGTCTTAAACTTAAATATTCTTATCTGCAATTATTCACAAAGTAATAATTTTCTTTGTCTTGACACTATTCATGATCCATTTATCCATTCATAATCTTTAGAAGCAAATAATTCCTTTCAAGAACACAATTTCATCACATGAAATCTTATTAACAAATTCAAGCTCATACAATGTCTCAACTCACTTCAAAATATTCTTTAGACAAAATAATAGTGTAATCTCTTCAAGAGAAATCACTTCACAAAATAATATTTTACTCTTCTTCACAAAAGAAAGTGCTATTCTCAAATAATAAATTTTGAAGTCACATAATTCATTTTCCTATCTCAAATTTCAATTTTTATATCTCAAATATACTTGAAAAATTCTACAACTCTTTTTAATAAACTCTGTTTCATTTTATAGAAATTCTAGTATTTTTCTCAAATTTTTATTCTCATTTAAACCCATTGGAAATGCCAGAAAAATCAGAAAAATGAAATTGCAGCCAACGAGTTTCGAACCCAGGACCACACGTCGGCTACAGTAACACCCAAAGGCCCAACCCGCTAGCCAGAAAATCCATATTGACTCTGTGTCAAAATAATCATACTGAAACCCAAATATCAAATCTCCAGTATTCGGATTTTAATTAAATGAATCAAAAATAAATGTGACTATCAAGTTTCGAACCCAAGATCTCTTACAAGTAGTACTCTGTGGTGCACTGGCTAACCAGTAAGTCCAAGTGTGATTATTGATTAGGAGTTGTATTGATATAATTTTGTTCATACTGTTTAGAAATTGGTTCTTTTTCGCAAAACTCGTTTATCCAATGATCCAATCTTTTAGGATATTGAAATAAACTTTTCTTTTGACTGAGATGAATTTTAAAACAGCAACCAACTAATTTCAAATTCATTTTAAAAATATATTTCTATTTTTTGGTAGTTCCTCTTTTCATTTTACACATAGATTTGTATTTTTCTCAAAACTTGAATTTAAGAATTGTATTCATTAAAACTAGTTTAGGTTCTCACTTATACTAATTAAAAATTTGTAACAACACCAACATGCCTATCAATCATGAAGAATCTAAAAAAAAACCTCTTTTATGCAAAATTTATATTTTCAATATGACATGGCAATATACATAAGTTAACACATTTCATGGCAACAATTCAATTGGATTTTTCTTTCTTTCTTCTTTCTAATCATCATGACACCATGACATATATTGAATGTAACATTCTCCAACAAATTTTCATATATTCAACATGTACAAAATTTACAAGCTTACTAACATGATTTATAGTATTAATTCTTTTGTCAAAATTCGTCTTCCTAATTAACATGGTGGGAATTATTTACTTAATCTCAACAAGATTGCTTTCATTCAATGTCATACTACATTAGAATAGATTTTGTCTGCATATTTCACATCAAATTCAATTTATACTACTCATTTATAAATTTAAGCATGCATTTTCTACATTTAGAAAGTAAGAAATCATTCACCTCTTATGAAGAATGAAATAACCAAGATTGGAGAGACCACTTCTAACTCCTAGCTCCAACTAGGACCCCCTTGTCCATCTCCTCCTAGCAATAGCTCTCCAATGCACAAAGGTACTCTCTTCTCTCTTTCTTTTTCCTCTCCTTATTTTTGTTTAGTTTAGGTGTGACAAGAGAAGAAAAATGAGGGTGTATTTATAGGTCAATGTGAGGGTTCAAATTTCATAATTCTCCTTCTAATAAATTACTCTCTTAATTCTCCTAACTCTTCATAATCCTAACTTCCCTAACTCCTAACTCTTCATGATCCCACATCTTCAAAACTCAACCCCCACCCTCTTAATGCTCAAAACCGGCCACCCCTCCTTGGCTCTTCATTTTCCACGTGCATGTGTTGTGCACTAGTGCACACACATACACAATAATTAATACAATTCCTATAGTTTAAAAATGTGTATTAAAAGTTGTTACATGTCATGTATGAGTCCATGCACAACCTAAAATAGGATTTAATTAATGGGCTTGTCCCATGGGTTTTCTTTTTAATCAATTTAATTAATTATTCTAGTGGGCTCTCCTAATGGGCTAGAATCTCTCATTAGGTCCATGGGTTTAATAAAAAACTAAATAAAGATTATGCATGCTAAAAAAGTAAATAAGAGTAAGAAAATAGAGATGGAAAAATTAGCACGTGCATCATACGTGCAAAAATTGAAAATGCATTTTTAATTAAAATAAAATGTGGGGTGTTACAGGTTGTCTACTACAGTTGGTAGTGTGGAGTGGCGTATAGCTGCGGGTTCGAGGGTGATTGCAAAAGGGAAGCATAAGGAAACGCTGTATTTACTTAGAGACGTGAGAGGCGTGTCGAAATCGGGTAGTAGGTTGTGTGGGGTGCAACCGTGTTCTTTTAGTTGTGGAAATTCAGGGGAGGTTACAAATTTAGTGGGAGCTGCTGGTCATGAGAGTGATCCTAGAGAGAAAGACGTTATTGCGGTGAAGGTACTTTGCGATATGACAGACGAAGCTTCAAGTTGGTCTTGTGAGGTAGAGAGCACTGTTATCGATATGCAAGGTGATGTCAATAAGGATAACCGAAATGAAGCTGTAGGGGTTGAGCAATCTGCATTTTATGGAGGTGTCGTCCACAAAGATTTCTGGTGCATTAAGAGGCTCGAAACTATGTCCAGTGTTAATGGAGATTCTGCGAGTTGAGGATTCTTCTGGCACAGAATCTGACATGGGAGGTTGTTTCTCCAGTATTCGTGCTATATGCGATTGGTGGAGCACATCCTTCATGAGGCGATGAAGGGTAGTTGGTGCTTTCCATGTGTTGGAGTGGTGGATGTGCTCTTCATGAGAGTGTGGAGTACTTGGGTCTTTCATGAAAGTGAGAGACTGATAGAGATAATGCAAGGTAAAGATTACCATAACTATGAAGCATTGTGTATTTGGTCCAAGTGGAAAATTATTAGGATTGTGGCCTCAAATACACGTAGGCACATAGTACTTAAAGTTGGAGAAGAATATGAGAAGACGAAGACAGCAAAAGAAGGCAAAAGCAGCTAGAAAAAGTACAGCTAGAGGGTTGCGGTCGACTGTCCTGGTGTGTGGTTGACCGACTACCCGACCGACTACCCGACCGCAACTAGGTTGTCATGTATCTTCGAATGTACAGGTTCAGTAGAGAAGGGAATGGTCGACCATTCAGGTTACCAGTCATGCTTCAGATGTGGACTTAACACGTTGCGGTCGACCAACATCGTTGTTATATGTTATTTGGGCTTTCGGATTTTAGATCCAATAAGCTGTATTTGTGTTTATCTTTTATACTTTACTTAAGGGCTATATAAGTGACTGTAGACTCTATGATTTGTATCACTGATTAGAGAGAATTGGTGAGCCATTATCATTATTCAACTTCAAGAGGGGATTGTGCCGAGTGTTTCAAATGTCACAGAGAGATTGAGAGTTGAAATCTCTTTGTAATCTATGTATTTCTTGGAGAATATGAAGTATTTGTTATCTTTGCATATTTATTGTGTTCTTGTGAGATCTTGCAATTATTGTAGTGATTTATTTTTTATTCATTTAGTTTTTGAGAAATTTCTATTACTTATGCTATGTGAGTTCTCCTATTAGTATTATAAGTTATGATAGATTTTGCAACAATATATAAACAACATGTTGGGTTCCTTCCTTAAATGAGAATAATATGGAATTCTCTAGAGATGTGGAGTATCCTAGAGCTTCATAGAAGAGTGTGGAAGGAAGTTGAAAGGTATAGTTTCATGGAGATCTCTAGAATGGAGAATTCTAGAGAGTTGGTATAGTTTCATGGAGATCTCTAGAAATGGAGAATTCTAGAGAGTTAATCTCCACCGTTCATTGTGGGTGTGGAGTAGTATAAATAGGGGTGGAAGTCTTCATTCCTACTCACTCCAAAAACAAGTTCTTGTAATCCAAAGTGAGAGTTAAAGAGCCACTTTGAGAGAAATTAAGATAACTTGAGAAGTTTTAATTCTCAAGCTTGAGTGAGCCACAAAATTGTGAGAGTGTGTTATAGAGAGTCAAATTCTTGTAATCCTACTACTCTTTGTATAGTAGAAGAATCTCCATTTGAGTTGTAAATCTCTCTTGCATCTATTTCTATCTATATCTTCAGGTGCCCATCTTAACTTCACGAAGCGGAAAAATACCGAGTTTTTTCCAACAGTGGTATCAGAGCCAGGTTCACACACCGTCGTCATCATCTCGTGCGGTTTAAGATGGAGGACAGTGTCACCCATGATGGAGATATGTTCAAACTCACCGCCAACAACTACTCGTATTGGAAGCCGATGAAGGAAGATCATCTATATTGCAAAGACTTGCATGAGCCCATCATCTACAATACCAAGGTGGGAGGAGAGAGCGATGCAGAATGGGAGTTGCTCAATCGAAAAGTCGTTGCCATGATCCGTAAGTACATCGACCGATCTCTCTTCGAGCATGTCTCTATGTATACAAATGCTTATGAATTATGGACAAAGCTTGAGTCCATGATTCAAAAGAAGACGCCTCGTAACAAAGCCAATTTAGTTCGGCGGTTGGTGAAGTTGGAGTATAAGGATGGTCAAAGCATGATTGAGCACTTGAATAATTTCAAGGGGCTCGTAAATCAGCTAATGAAAACTGAATTGAAGATTGAAGATGAGTTGCAAGCCCTTTTACTCCTTAGCTCATTGCCTGGAAGTTGGGATACACTCGTGATTATACTTAGTAACTCAACTCCTGAAGGAAAGCTCACCATGGATACCGTCAGTGATAGCCTTCTTGGTGAAGAAGCAAGAAGGAAGGAACAAGGTGATTCTGATTCTGTCTTTTCTGAGGCAAATGTTTTCAAAAAATGGGTAAAGAATGATGGTCGTGGACGTAGCAAGGGCCGAGAATCAAACCAATCCCGATGTAGATCCAAATCACGATCAAAGATTACATGCTACTACTGTAGAAGGACGGGCCACAAGAAAGCAGAGTGTCGATCCTTCAAGAGAGATCAAAAGGCAGGTGATGTGAAGCCAGACCAAATCAAGAAGCAAGAAGAGAAGAGTACTACCGCTTTTGCTGCAAAAGAAGAACTGATTTATCTCATTGGAGAAGGCAATATCCTAAACATTGCCTATGATGATAGTTCTTGGATTATCGATTCTGGTGCTTCCTTCCATGTCACTCCCCATGGAAGTTTCTTCTCATCCTACCAAAGCGGTGACTTTGGTACGGTGCAAATGGAAAATCAAGATAGGAGCAAAATTATCGGGATAGGTGACATCATCCTTACAACAAGCACTGGATGCAAGCTTGTCCTAAAAGATGTGAGACGTGTCCCAGCTCTGCATTTCAATCTTATCTCCGCTGGAAAGCTTGATGATATGGGTCTGGTGAATTACTTTGGTGAAGGAAAGTGGAAGCTCACCAAAGAAAGTTTAGTCGTGGCTTGAGGAAAGAAGGAGGGGTCATTGTACGTGATGCAAGCCAAGCTCTGCAAAGGCGAGGTGAATATCACCACCGATGATATGGATATATGGGATAGACAACTTGGACACATAAGCGAGAAAGGTCTTCACATACTCGCTCGTAACCAAGTTCTTCCTGATGTGAAAGGTAAAACACTTGATCCTTGTGCTCATTGCTTGGCTGGAAAACAACATAAAGTTGCTTTCAAAAGATCTTCTCCACCCACAAGGAGAAAGAATATCTTAGATCTTGTACACACCGATGTGTGCTCAATGTCTGAAATGTCCATTGACAGTGCATCATATTTTGTCACCTTCATTGATGACCATTCAAGAAATGTGTGGTTGCACTTATTAAAAACAAAGGATCAAGTGCTTGATGCATTCAAGGAGTTTCATGCCCGAGTGGAACGCGAGACAGGAAGGAAGATCAAATGTGTCCGATCAGACAATGGAGGTGAATATAAAGGTCCCTTTGAAGCCTATTGCAGGAAATATGGGATAAGACCAGAGAAGACTCCACCCAAGACACCGCAGTTAAATGGATTAGCCGAGAGAATGAATCGAACTATCGAGGAAAGAGTTCGATGTGTGCTCTCTCATGCCAAATTGCCTAAGTCATTCTGGAGGGAAGCTGTGATGACCGTTGTTGACGTCATCAACCTTTCACCAACGGTACCTTTGGACGGAGTTATCCCAGAGGAAGTTTGGTCAGGCAAAAAGGCTACCTACAATCATCTCAAGGTGTTCGGATATAGAGCATTTGTTCACATACCCAAAGACGAGAGAGCCAAGCTGGATGTAAAGACAAAGGAATGCATCTACCTTCGCTCGCCAAGGATGAGTTTGGATACCGACTTTGGGATCCAATCAACAAGAAGATTGTTCGTAGCCGAGATGTGGTATTCTTCGAGGACCAAACAATTGAAGATATTCAGAAATCGGAGAGGACAAGATTGAGAAGCAACTGTAGTATAGACCTTACACCGGATCATCAAGAGGAGAATGTCACACTAGAAAATAATGAAGCTGAAGATCTTGAGCCTATCCTAGAGCCAAATAATCTAGAGACTCAAGATGAGTCAAGCTCTCCACTAGAGTTGAGACGATCTTTGAGAGACCGAAGACCATCTACTCGTTATCCCACGGAGGAGTTTGTGACGGTCACCGATGAGGGGGAGCCTCAAAGTTATAAGAAAGCCATAACTGACACTCATAAAGAAGAGTGACTAAAAGCCATGCAAGAGGAGATGCAATCCTTGCATGAGAATCATACTTACGAACTAATGGAGCTTCCAAAAGGAAAAAGAGTCTTGAAGAATAAGTGGGTGTATCGAATCAAGACCGAAGATAGTAGCTCGAAGCCTCGCTACAAAGCTCGGTTGGTTGTTAAGGGGTTCAGTCAAGAGAAAGGTATTGACTTTGAAGAAATATTTCCTCCGATGGTAAAATTGTCATCCATTCGTGTTGTTCTTGGCCTAGCAGTGGTACAAGACTTGGAAAGATTCAACATGCACAAAGCGAAGCCGGTCAACATACCACTTGCTGGACACTTCAAGTTGAGTATGGAGCAAAGTCCAACAAGTGAGGAAGAAAAGAAGGAAATGAAGACGATTCCTTATTCATCCACGGTAGGTAGTCTTATGTATGCAATGATATGCACAAGACCCGACATCGCCTATGCAGTTGGTGTTGTTAGTCACTTCTTGGCCAATCCAGGGAAAGAGTATTGGGATGCAGTCAAATGGATCTTTCGGTATCTATGAGGTACTTCCAAAAAGTGTTTATGTTTTGGAAATGAAAAATCTGTGTTAGAAGGATACACAGATACAGATTTAGCTGGCGACGTTGATTCTAGGAAATCAACATCAGGATACCTAACTACTCTAGCAGGGGGAGCTGTTTCTTGGCAATCAAAGTTGCAAAAGTGTGTTGCTTTGTCCACTACCGAAGTTGAGTACATCGCAGCTACTGAAGCTTGCAAGGAGATGTTGTGGATGAAGAATTTGCTGCTAGAGCTAGGAGTAGTCCAAGACAAGTATGTCTTGAAGTGCGACAATCAAAGTGCAATTTACTTAGCAAAGAACTCTACCTTTCATTCTCGCACAAAGCACATTGATACATGGTATCATTGGATCCGAGAAGCTCTCGAAGAAAGGCGCATACACCTTGAGAAAGTTCACACGGAAGAAAACTGGTCCGACATGATGACCAAGGTAATATCGACAAATAAATTTGAGGATTGTTGTCAAGGTGCCGGTTTGCTACTACCTCCCAATTAAATCAGGAGGGGGAGATTTGTTGGGTTCCTTCCTTAATTGAGAATAATATAGAATTCTCTAGAGATGTGGAGTATCCTAGAGCTTCATAGAAGAGTGTGGAAGGAAGTTGAAAGGTATAGTTTCATGGAGATCTCTAGAAATGGAAAATTCTAGAGAGTTGGTATAGTTTCATGGAGATCTCTAGAAATGGAGAATTCTAGAGAGTTAATCTCCACCATTGGATCAAATTAATCTCCACCGTTCATTGTGGGTGTGGAGTCACTACAAAAGATACTCGATTTCCCGGCATTTTTTTACGTCTTTACCGGCATTTTTTTACGCCGGTGAATCTTACACCGGCGTTTATAATAGCGCCGATCCAAATGCCGCCGAAGCGAGCGTCGCGGAAAGGAAGGGGTATACACCGATGGTTTTACTGGACGCCGGTAAATGTTAAAACTACACCGGCAGTCAGAAAATGCCGGTGTATGGGGGTCTCAGAGTGCCATTCTTTTACACCCTATATACATTCACCGGCGGTGTAAGGCGCTTCCATAAACGCCGGTGTAGAATGAAAGTATACTGGCGGTCATAGACCGCCGGTGTATGTGCGTTTATGAGTGCCCGGTTTTCCCTGCTTACAATCACCGGCGCGACCAAAAAATGCCGGTGTAGTTAGGTACACCGGTGTTTGTAAAACGCCGGTGTTCCTCGGTGCCGTTACAGCTGACGACATACACCGACGTGTGTGGGGACGCCGGTATAACGCACACTCCAACAAATTGATTAGATAGACCGGCGTTTTTTGAAATGCCGGTCTAGCTATGCCCGTTTATTTTCGATACTCCGGTTTTCCGTTCGATTTCAATTCACAGTTTCATTTACAAAACCTGTAAAATAATTCACAACTGATTCAACCAATTTCGTTGTATATTACTCCGCAAATCACAACCAAACACAAGAATAATTAAAGATAATAAAGTTTCGCACGTGTCATATCAACGTCCAAATTCATTGATTAATTAACAGTGTCATAAGTAACAAATTAATATAGGGACTAACATCCCAAATATCCAAACAAACCAGTCTGACAAATATCCCAAATTAAAAGTCTGACATAACTCTCATAAAAAAAAACCAGTCTGACATAACAACAGCAAGGAGGAGGACATAAGAACAACAACCATACAGTAAGGAGGACATAAGAACAGCAAGGAGGACCGCAGATTCATACCCCTCGAGTAGCTTCAGTTCTGATCATCAGAATTTCCTTCATCTGGGCGACCGCTTTGTGGAAAAAAAAACAATAGTTTAATTTAACAGTAGACCACAATACAGAATATACATATTTTTTGAACTTGCAAAAAGATCTACCAGTATCTTAAATTATAAGATCAAAGTGCCAATTGCAAATGGAATTGTTAATGATATATACAGAGGTAAAATAATTACATTGCAATGCTAAAAATCTAGTACTTAATTTTGTTTTTAAATATATCTAAAACAACAAAACAAATGAAAATTCAGTATTTAACTTGAAACCTTAATATTCTCCCCTGATTGGGAATATCCACTATCTAAAACAGTAAAACAAATGAAAATTCAGTATCTAAGCATGTCTTTCATGGATTGTTCAGCCAATCCATGAAACAGTCATCATGGAAGGAAACCAAATATAAGAAAAATAAGAAAAATAAGAAAAATAAGATAGGGCTCATATCAAGTGTATTTTTAGGGAACTGTCAGCGTGGAAGGAAACCAAATATAGAAGCCAGAAATGGAAACAGAAAGAAGAATGGTAGAGACTTTGGATACACCAGTCTAACATAGCGGCATTTTCCTCATCTCTCTCTCATCCCTTGTTTCCCTTCAGCACACGAACACAAAGAGACATCAGCAACAACAGCAAGAGCGACAAGAACAACAATAATAACAAATTATTATGAACAAGATGTCTCTATATGGGTTTCCAGATCTCCACTCGAGCCCTCTCTTTCTAATCACAGCCCAATTAAGAACATAGACAACAGCCACTAAACAATCCAATCACAGCCCAATCAAAATTTGCCAAAGATGGCAATCAGCTTCACTAACAGTATCTGAAAATGAAAATATCCATTTTTTGAGCATATATGTTGAGACTTCTTATTCTTTAGCCCAACTAAATCTAAAACCCAATGGCTGTACATATCCGAAGGATTTTGGCATACGTACCTATACCATCCTCAGTTCACAGTGAACCCATTTTGGTCAAAAAAACATGCCAAGATGACAATCGGATGCATGAAAATAAGCTTCACCAACAGTAAAAGAAGATGAGGATGCAAGCAGCATACTTAGTTTGGAAGTGTACCCATTTTTTGTTACAAAATCATGCCTAAGATGGCAATCAGCTTCTCTAACAGTATCTGAAAATGATAATATCCATTATCTGAGCATATATGTTGCTCTACTGATTCTTTAGCCCAACTAAATCTAAAACCCAATTGTTGTGCATATCCAGAGCATTTTGGCATACGTACCTATAGCATCCTCAGTTCACAGTGAATCCATTTTGGTCAAAAAAACATGCCAAGATGACAATCAGATGCATGAAAATAAGCTTCACTAACAGTAAAAGAAGATGAGGATGCCAGCAGCATACTTAGTTTGGAAGTGAACCCATTTTTTGTTACAAAATCATGCCTAAGATGGCAATCAGCTTATCTAACAGTATCTGAAAATGAAAATACCCATTATCTGAGCATATATGTTGCTCTACTGATTCTTTAGCCCAACTAAATCTAAAACCCAATTGTTGTGCATATCCGGAGGATTTTGGCATACGTACCTATACCATCCTCATTTCACAGTGAATCCATTTTGGTCAAAAAAACATGCCAAGATGACAATCAAATGCATGAAAATAAGCTTCACTAACAGTAAAGGAAGATGAGGATGCTAGCAGCATAATTAGTTTGGAAGTGAACCCATTTTTTGTTACAAAATCATGCCTAAGATGGCAATCAGCTTATCTAACAGTATCTGAAAACGAAAATACCCATTATCTGAGCATGTATGTTGCTCTACTATTTCTTTAGCCCAACTAAATCTAAAACCCAATTGTTGTGCATATCCGGAGGATTTTGGCATACGTACCTATACCATCCTCAGTTCACAGTGAACCCATTTTGGTCAAAAAAATATGCCAAGATGACAATCAGATGCATGAAAATAAGCTTCACTAACAGTAAAAGAAGATGAGGATGCTAGCAGCATACTTAGTTTGGAAGTGAGCCCATTTTATGTTAAAAAATCATGCCTAAGATGGCAATCAGCTTCATTAACAGTATCTGAAAATGAAAATTTCCATTATCTGAGCATATATGTTGCTCTACTGATTCTTTAGCCCAACTAAATCTAAAACCCAATTGTTGTGCATATCCGGAGGATTTTGGCATACGTACCTATAGCATCCTCAGTTCACAGTGAACCCATTTTGGTCAAAAAAACATGCCAGGATGACAATCAGATGCATGAAAATAAGCTTCACTAACAGTAAAAGAAGATGAGGATGCTAGCAGCATACTTAGTTTGGAAATGAGCCCATTTTATGTTAAAAAATCATGCCTAAGATGGCAATCAGCTTCATTAACAGTATCTGAAAATGAAAATTTCCATTATCTGAGCATATATGTTGCTCTATTAATTCTTTAGCCCAACTAAATCTAAAACCCAATGGTTGTACATATCCGGAGGATTTTGGCATACGTCCTTATAGCATCCTCAGTTCACAGTGAACCCATTTTGGTCAAAAAAACATGCCAAGATGACAATCAGATGCATGAGATAAGCTTCACTAACAGTAAAAGAAGATGAGACATCAGCAACAACAGCAACAACAGCAAGAGGGAACCAAATATAGAACAATTGGATTTTGAATGGAGATTGTAGTCATAGATCAATTCTTCATTGAAGAAAAATATGAATAGGGCTCATATCAAGTGTAGTTTTAAGGAATTGTCATCGTGGAAGGAAACCAAATATAGAAGCCAGAAAGAGGAATGGTAGAGAATGAGGATACACCAGGCTAACATAGTGGCATTTTCCTCATCTCTCTCTCATCCCTTCTTTCCCTTCAGCACACGAACACATAGAGACATCAGCAACAACAGCAAGAGCGACAAGAACAACAATAATAATAATTTATTATGAACAAGATGTCTCTAATGGGTTTCCAGATCTCCACTCCAACTCGTCTCTTTCTAATCACAGCCCAATTAAGAGCAATTGTTCACAGTCACTGTTAAAGAAACATATATGCTCAGATAATGGAAATTTTCATTTTCAGATACTGTTAAAGAAGATGATTTCATGCATCTGATTGCCATCTTTGGCATGATTTTTAACCAAAATGGGTTCACTTCCAAACTAAGTATGCTACTAGCATACCAAAATCCTCCAAATCAGTACAACAACACGGCTGAACAAACCTTGTTTGCAGGTCATACAATGTCATCTATACCATGTTATGTGCCAAAGTGGGGTTGGTCATACAATGCATGAACGACACGTATTAGTTGTTTGTGAGTATGCAATAGGGTACAGCTATGAACAGGGCTCATATCAAGTGTAGTATTATGGACTGTCATCGTGGAAGGAAACCAATTTAATATAGAAGCCATATATGGAGCCAGAAAGAAGAATGGTAGAGAATGAGGATACACCAGGCTAACATAGCGACATTTTCCTCAACTCTCTCTCATCCCTTCATTCTCTTCAACACACGCACACAAAGAGACATCAGCAACAACAGCAAGAGGGGGTTGGTCCAACAATAAGTATAGATTATAATAAACGAGATGTCTCTATTTGGGTTTCCAGATCTCCACTCCAGGCCTTTCTTTCTAATCACTGCCCACTTAAGAAACATAGACGAAATGCTTATAGACGACAGCCACAATGCAGACTCACAAACACTAGTACGTGTCTTTCATGCATTCAAGACCATAATCTCTTTAAAAATACCAATTTAAAGACTTACCGATGTTTTTTGACAGTGGGCGGCGTGCTACCCTCACCCTCATATGTTTGACTGCCATTATTATTTAGTAGCTGCTCATCCCCATGGCTCTCGTTGCCATCATTTATATTTACCCTCTTTCCACGCCTCGGCATGTTGTACCTGTCAAGGATTCAATAACTTCCTTAGAGATGCAAATTTAATTAATAACATGTTTATAATAATTATCATAAAATTTGTACTTTAGTAGGATTAACAAACCAACATAATTATAAAAAAATTTAAAAAATGATATTTGTAACAAATTAAATTACAATGATAGTTTGGTTCAAATGACACTAAGCATAGTTTAATGTAAATAATATCAAGCAGTAGAAAATAGAAAGATAATTAAACTGGTGTATTAAATTCACAATGAACATGTTCGGAATTACAGACATAATATTACAACAAGATTTAAGACACAAAAATTACAGACATATAATATTGAGATTGAAAATCAAGTAAACTCGCTGTGTTTTCTCATTCATTTTACGACTTGTAAAATTTCTGTTTTGACTGATTCTATTTATAATATTTTGATGGCTGGGGTCGCTAGATCCTATCCGATTCATCAAAAAGAAAATCAAGTAAACTATAATACGACATCTTCCAATACATCGCCCTCTTCTCCATCCTTGCGGAGCCAAGTCCCGCAAATTCCAACGTCGGTTGTGTTTACATCAAACACAGGAAACTCAGAAGCAATGTAACTGTTCATGTCTTCACCGTCTTCATCTTCTGAAGTATCGCCCAGTTGGAATACATCTCTTGGTTGCATAGGGAGAGCCACATACGATTTTAGTAGGGTTGGATCTTCAATGTAGAACACTTGTTGCACTTGGGATGGAAACACAAATGGCTCATGGCTAATGTGTGTACCGATGTGAATCAATTTTGAGAAGTTTACAACTGTGAAGCCAAGCTTATCCTTGTTGTTAGCAAAATTCCTATCAAACTCAGCCCAATCCCCACGAAATAAGACAACACGGAAATGACCAAAATAATTCAACTCAATGATATCCGTGAGCACTCCATAGTAGTCGAGATCTCCATCTACAGGCCTCGTGTCCGATTTGAAAGCATAACTTCTAGTCTTAGACGTCACTACCATTCCACTATTTTGAGACTTCAAATTACATTCACGATCCTTAGTACGAAATCTAAAACCATTGAATATGTATCCTCCGTATCTTTTGACCATCTGATAGGGACCTTTGGCAAGTACTTGTATTTCAGATGACGCACCTTCAGGACCCAAAGAATGTACCTATTAATTTTGTGCAAATTGTATCAGCACCATAGAAAATGTAGATATAATAAAGATTAACTTGCATAACTGTAATTCACCTACATGAGATTCAAACCACTTATGAAATTTTTCATTCATCAACTTGTTTTGTTCACGTGGTGGTAGTCTTCTTGGTCTAGCCCTTCGTTTGATGTCCCTGACAAATTCGCTAAAAAACAAGCAATTGAAATTAGGAATAACAAAAGTAAGTTAATATCGAACTCCGCGGTTTTCACTGTATTCGATTTAAATTCAAAAGCAACTTACTTTCGAAATGGTTCCACTGATGCATGGTGGTCTAGCACATATCGATGTGCATGTTCCCACGCTAAGCTATCGAGCTCAAATGCATCAACTTTACCAACAGTAGTGCCAGCGGTATCAAAAAAATATTAAGCACCATCAAGGTTGGAAATGTCTGGATTTCTACGTGGTCTACTCGAAGATGTCTCCACACCCGGTAAATACCTGGAAAAAAAATGTGAGCACTCCTCTGATAGATATCCCTGAGCTATTGACCCTTCAGGATATGCTCTATTTTTCACATAACCCTTTAGTCGGTATAGGTACCTGAACATGTACAATTAATGAATTAGAGCAGATTAGGGGATTAAAAGAAATGAGCTTTTGAAAATTCAATTTCGTAAGATGAATGAATTCTTTTACCTCTCAATGGGGTACATCCACCGATAGTGAACAGGACCGCCGATTCTGGCTTCACCAGCAAGGTGGATTATCAAGTGAATCATTATAGTGAAGAACGATGGAGGAAATATCATCTCTATTTTACTAAGTGTCAATGCCGCCTGCTGCTCCAATTGGTCAATATCTTCAACACGAAGCATTCTTGAGCAAATACCTTTATATATGCTACAAAGATCTTTCAGGACAGTAGTGACTTGCTCACACATTGAAGACCTTAGGGCCACAGGAAGGAGATCCTGCATTAGGATGTGGTAGTCGTGTGACTTTAGATCCTGAAGCCTCTTCTCTTTAAAGTTGACACATCTTGCCATGTTAGAAGAATAGCCATCAGGAACTTTAAGTTCCAGTAGTACTTTGCAAAACAATTCCAACTCCGATTTTGACATTGAATAGATTGCAGGAGGTAGGAGTACTTTCCCGTTCGGTAATTCTTCTGGGTGCAACTCATGTCGGATGCCCATTGACTTCAAATCAAGTCGGCTCTTGAGATTGTCCTTTGTCTCCGGTCATCTCCCATAACTGTTCCTATACAATTTTCACCAATATTTTTTCCGATATGCATCACATCTAAATTATGTCGCAATAAGTTGAATTCCCAATACGGCAACTTGAAGAAAATACTCTTCTTCTTCCATGCACATAAACTCGTCATGTTTTGATCCTCATCTTCGCCATATAGATCGGTCTCCTCACCTTGCTCCGGCTTTGCCCTTTTCTTGCCCTTTGTCCTGACTTCTGGTTCTTTTCCATATTTGAATTGATGACCATCTACCCGCCTCAAAATATCTGAACCAGAAGAAGACCCAGGAGCATGTTCCCACACGTCGGTACCATCAAATGTCGATGTCTCTGCCCGAAATATATGTGTGTCAGGCAACCATCTCCTATGACCCATATAGCAAAACTTTCTGCCATTGTACAACCACCTTGAACTAGTTTGGTTAGCACAACATGGACATGCATAACGTCCTTTAGTACTATATCCAGATAAATTTGCATATGCTGGAAAATCATTGATTGTCCAAGACAACACGGCCCGAAGAGAAAATGTTTCTTTAGCCACAGCATCATAGGTTGGAACACCCACCCACAACTTCTGAAGTTCATTTATTAACGGTTGTAGATACACATCTATATCATTTCCAGGACCTTTCGGTCCAGGAACTATCATGGACAAAATAAATGAGGACTGCTTCATGCATTTCCAAGGCGGCAAATTGTATGGTATTAACACAACCGGCCATATGTTGTATGTACTACTCATTTGCCTGAAAGGGTTGAAATCATCACTAGCTAGTCCAAGTCTCACATTCCGAGGATCTTCCGCAAAATCAGGATATCTTTCATCAAATTTTTTCCAAGATTGAGAATCAGCAGGATGTCTAAGAATCCCATCATTGGTGCGACCTTCAGCATGCCATTTCATATCAGAAGAAGTTTTCGTAGACATAAACAACCATTGTAGCCTAGGAATCAGAGGGAAGTAACGCAGTATTTTGGCAGGCTTTTTTTTCCTACTTCGCTTAGTAGATCCACTGGCTCCCTCGTCTTGATTTGGTCTTTCTTTCCATTTCGAAGAACCACACACTTCGCAATTCTCCAGACTTTTCTTACCACTCGTGAAAAGCATACAGTCATTTGGACATGCTGCTATCTTCTCATACCCTAGATCGAAAGAACTTAGGAATTTTTTGATTTTATAGGCTGAGTTTGGAATACAGATTTCAGGAAATGCTTCATTCAACAATTCAAGTAGTATAGTGAAGGACTTAGCAGACCACCCGTTTAAACATTTAATCTGAAATAGTCTGACAATGAATGAGAATTTAGAGAATTTGGTACAATCACGGTACAACGGAGTACTAGCATCTTCAAGTAACTTAGCGAAGGATTCTTGCTGCTTATTATTTTCAGGGGCGGGGCCAGACATTTCCTCGTCCACCCCACCACCAATCTGGTTTGTTTCTGTTGACTCATTGTGAACTTGGGTTGTTGGGTTATTGGTGTGAAAAGGAACATTATGAATCCCCATGGCATCTTGCAACAAAGCATGCATCTCATCGGAAACGCTTAAGTCTTCGTTCACTAAGGGCTCATCTTCATTTTCTAATACAACCGGACGAACAGGAGCTGACGTATGATCCTCTCCATGACAAAACCACCTTGTGTACCCTTGAAGAAAATCATTGACAACCAAGTGTGTATGTACTACGTCACATGTCCTCAAATTACAATTTGTACACCGGAGGCATGGACAAAGGATTATGTTGGGATCATGAGAATGTCGTTTGGCAAAGATAATAAAATCTTTAATACCATCACGGTACTCCTTGGATAATCGTGGTTTACTAATCCAACTTCTATCCATTATAACAATAGCACACAATCTGAAATTAAAATTTGATATATTAAATAGTAATAACAGTAAAAGGCATTTTGTATATTAAATTTCACCTTTTTGAAAACCATCCCTAACTGCAAATAAATAAACGATATAATCTTTAACTGTAAAATAAAGAAATTGTGGTTTCAAAAAAATGTACAAAAAAAAATTAAATCTTAACACAATCTACTCTATTCACCTAACCCTAAACTATCTTTTGTGGAAATTATCACAACCACCTTAGTGGTATTTTATCGCACACCCTGTGTTCGAGTGTAAAAAAAATTCGGCTATAGTCTCCCCTGTATTTGGCTTTCCGTTCAAGGAGATGATGATGGTAAAGGGTATTTTGCTGATGAAGAGGAATCGGCCGAATAATGAGCGCGTCGTGCTGTAACTACGGTAACAAGAAGATCTGATGACTCACGAACTATTCTGTTCATGGCTACTAATAATCACTTACTTATCTCATAATAATAATAATAATAATAATAATAATAATAATAATAATAATAATAATAATAATAATAATAATAATAATAATAATAAATAAAAGAAACTAATATGGCTACTAATAAGTTTTTCTAAAATAATTCTTCATCCCAACTAAATCATTGATGTTTGTAGCGCTAAAAGAAACCTGCACAAGGTTTGTTCAGCCCAATTCTTGTACAGATTTGGAGGATTTTGGTAAAAAACATGCCAAGATGCCAATCAGATGCATGAAATCAGCTTCATTAACAGTAAAAGAAAAATAATAATGTCCAGTATGTAAGCATATATTTTTCACAGTGAACCAATTGTTGTGTATATCCGGAGGATTTTGGCATACGTACCTATAGCATCCTCAATTCACAGTGAACCCATTTTGGTCAAAAAAACATGCCAAGATGACAATCAGATGCATGAAAATAAGCTTCACCAACAGTAAAAGAAGATGAGGATGCAAGCAGCATACTTAGTTTGGAAGTGTACCCATTTTTTGTTACAAAATCATGCCTAAGATGGCAATCAGCTTCTCTAACAGTATCTGAAAATGATAATATCCATTATCTGAGCATATATGTTGCTCTACTGATTCTTTAGCCCAACTAAATCTAAAACCCAATTGTTGTGCATATCCAGAGCATTTTGGCATACGTACCTATAGCATCCTCAGTTCACAGTGAATCCATTTTGGTCAAAAAAACATGCCAAGATGACAATCAGATGCATGAAAATAAGCTTCACTAACAGTAAAAGAAGATGAGGATGCCAGCAGCATACTTAGTTTGGGAGTGAACCCATTTTTTGTTACAAAATCATGCCTAAGATGGCAATCAGCTTATCTAACAGTATCTGAAAATGAAAATACCCATTATCTGAGCATATATGTTGCTCTACTGATTCTTTAGCCCAACTAAATCTAAAACCCAATTGTTGTGCATATCCGGAGGATTTTGGCATACGTACCTATACCATCCTCATTTCACAGTGAACCCATTTTGGTCAAAAAAACATGCCAAGATGACAATCAAATGCATGAAAATAAGCTTCACTAACAGTAAAGGAAGATGAGGATGCTAGCAGCATAATTAGTTTGGAAGTGAACCCATTTTTTGTTACAAAATCATGCCTAAGATGGCAATCAGCTTATCTAACAGTATCTGAAAACGAAAATACCCATTATCTGAGCATGTATGTTGCTCTACTAATTCTTTAGCCCAACTAAATCTAAAACCCAATTGTTGTGCATATCCGGAGGATTTTGGCATACGTACCTATACCATCCTCAGTTCACAGTGAACCCATTTTGGTCAAAAAAACATGCCAAGATGATAATCAGATGCAGGAAAATAAGCTTCATTAACAGTAAAAGAAGATGAGGATGCTAGCAGCATACTTAGTTTGGAAGTGTACCCATTTTATGTTAAAAAATCATGCCTAAGATGGCAATCAGTTTCTCTAACAGTATCTGAAAATGATAATATCCATTATCTGAGCATATATGTTGCTCTACTAATTCTTTAGCCCAACTAAATCTAAAACCCAATTATTGTGCATATCCGGAGGATTTTGGCATACAGCTATACCATCCTCAGTTCACAGTGAACCCATTTTGGTCAAAAAAACATGCCAAGCTGACAATCAGATGCATGAAGATAAACTTCACTAACAGTAAAAGAAGAAGAGGATGTTAGCAGCATACTTAGTTTGGAAGTGTACCCATTTTATGTTAAAAAATCATGCCTAAGATGGCAATCAGTTTCTCTAACAGTATCTGAAAATGAAAATATTCATTATCTGAGCATATATGTTGCTCTACTAATTCTTTAGCCCAACTAAATCTAAAACCCAATTGTTGTGCATATCCAGAGGATTTTGGCATATGTACCTATAGCATCCTCAGTTCACAGTGAACCCATTTTGGTCAAAAAAACATGCCAAGATGACAATCAGATGCATGAAAATAAGCTTCACTAACAGTAAAAGAAGATGAGGATGCTAGCAGCATACTTAGTTTGGAAGTGAGCCCATTTTATGTTAAAAAATCATGCCTAAGATGGCAATCAGTTTCTCTAACAGTATCTGAAAATGAAAATATCCATTATCTGAGCATATATGTTGCTCTACTAATTCTTTAGCCCAACTAAATCTAAAACCCAATTGTTGTGCATATCCGGAGAATTTTGGCATATAGCTATACCATCCTCAGTTCACAGTGAACCCATTTTGGTCAAAAAAACATGCCAAGATGACAATTAGATGCATGAAAATAAGCTTCATTAACAGTAAAAGAAGATGAGGATGCTAGCAGCATACTTAGTTTAGAAGTGTACCCATTTTATGTTAAAAAATCATGCCTAAGATGGCAATCAGTTTCTCTAACAGTATCTGAAAATGAAAATATCCATTATCTGAGCATATATGTTGCTCTACTAATTCTTTAGCCCAACTAAATCTAAAACCCAATTGTTGTGCATATCCGAAGGATTTTGGCATACGTACCTATACCATCCTCAGTTCACAGTGAACCCATTTTGGTCAAAAAAACATGCCAAGATGACAATCAGATGCATGAAAATAAGCTTCATTAACAGTAAAAGAAGATGAGGATGCTAGCAGCATACTTAGTTTGGAAGTGTACCCATTTTATGTTAAAAAATCATGCCTAAGATGGCAATCAGTTTCTCAAACAGTATCTGAAAATGATAATATCCATTATCTGAGCATATATGTTGCTCTACTCATTCTTTAGCCCAACTAAATCTAAAACCCAATTGTTGTGCATATCCGGAGGATTTTGGCATACGTACCTATAGCATCCTCAGTTCACAGTGAACCCATTTTGGTCAAAAAAACATGCCAAGATGACAATCAGATGCATGAAATAAGCTTCATTAACAGTAAAAGAAGATGAAAATTTCCAGTATCTAAGCATATATTTTTCTATTCATTCTTCATCCCAACTAAACCATTCATGTTAAGGAAATCAAGATGCATAATCTGAAAAAACATGCTTTTTTTGAAAAATAAGGGAAATCAAGAGATGATACCGAAGAGAGAGAGAGAGAGCGGGGCGACGAGCGTGGGGGCGTAGGAGATAGAAAGAGAGCGGGGCGATACGGTGGTTTCCGATCGCCGATTCACCTCCAAATAGAGAGAGGGAGGAGGGACATCGAAAATGACGAAGGGAAGAAGGGATGATGACGAAAGGTCGAAGGCTGTCGAAGAGGACGAAGCGGCGGAGGCAAACGCGCGGGAAGTAGAGCGAGGAAGGAGGGAAAACGAAGCGCCCCCCCCCCCCCCCCCCTTTTTTTGGGGTTTCGGAAAATGGCGAGCGAAAGATTAGGGTTCGCGGAATTTATCGAAGGTTATTCACCGGCGTTTCAATTAGACACGCCAGTGAATGTATCTGTATATTCACCGGCGTTTATTATTAAAACGCCGGTGAATAATACACTTCACCAGCATTTTTAAAAAAAACGCCGGTGAATACAAATATTGCCCGGCGGTTTAAAGCGGCCGCCTGTGTATAACCTTCATCTGGCGCCCAATTCCTATTCGCTCCCTATCCCGGCGCTACTAGTAAAACGTCGGGGAAGATTCGCCGGTAAATCGAGTATCTTTTGTAGTGAGTAGTATAAATAGGGGTGGAAGTCTTAATTCCTACTCACTCCAAAAACAAGTTCTTGTAATCCAAAGTGAGAGTTAGAGAGCCACTTTGAGAGAAAGTAAGATAACTTGAGAAGTTCTAATTCTCAAGTTTGAGTAAGCCACAAAATTGTGAGAGTGCGTTATAGAGAGCCAAATTCTTATAATCCTACTACTCTTTGTATAGTAGAAGAATCTCTATTGAGTTGTAAATCTCTCTTACATCTATTTCTATCTATATCTTCAAGTGCCCATCTTAACTTCACGAAGCGGGAAAATATCGAGTTTTTCCCAACACAACAGAGGAAACAAAAACTCCATAATGATTAGTATGACAATTTTAGGTTGTTTGCACAAATCATCACTAGATCAATAAAGATTAATGCACTAGAATATATTACATTAGGGAAACGTAAGTTCAAATTCACTACTCAAGTAACAAACGGATATTGAAAAACGATATACTTATTATTCACAGCCAAACGTAATTTTCACCTACAAGTATAAAAGTAA
The DNA here is from genome assembly GCA_017893485.1 of Hemerocallis citrina. NCBI lineage: Eukaryota > Viridiplantae > Streptophyta > Magnoliopsida > Asparagales > Asphodelaceae > Hemerocallis > Hemerocallis citrina. The sequence goes on from CM030359.1 coordinate 259,748,628, forward strand.
AACTTCAAACGTCGAAGTCACGACATCTTCGAAGCTGGATATCTTCATGCTAAAATTCTCCTCCTTGATCACTTTAAAACATTCGAGCCACGTTCCAACATGTGACACACTGAATCTGTAAACTACTACTAGCTGTAAACCAGCTCAAGATGAACCCCCAAAAAAAAGCCCAACAAAAAACCTTGACGGCTGTGAATCAAAGTGATAATAGAGTGTTTTACCGAAAAAGAATCAAAAGAGAAGAGCCACCCATCTATAAATTTACGTACCTTTCTATTTATGCGCACCTACTTATTCAAACTAAAATCAATTCCTATCCGACAATGATTTCCCCAACGTTCAACACTAACCGTCCGTTCCGTTTCGTCCGCACGCGACAGAAACCCAACGGCCTAGATTCACCAGAACACGTCATAAGGCCATAATCGTAATTAAGTAAAGCTCAAAAGGGTACGTTCGTAAGAATATCCACAGCTGTGATTTGCTAAAAAAAATAGCTAAATGCATATTATACATGTAGCAAAACGAGTTTGTTGCAGTGGTAAAATGCTATAATATAGTCCCAAAAAAAAAGTTATGATCGGACGGATCTTCAAGACCCGTCCCACGAATTTTAAAAAATTTCCGCGGTTTTTTAAATAATTAAAATATATATTTTTGGGGGAAAAAATTTTTGGAAATGGGACGAATCATCCCAACTTCCTCCCTTCACGGACGGATCTTCAAGATCTGTCCAAGGCCCAAATTTTTTTTATCCCTGAAATATTCTTTTAAAAATAATTTTTTACCATAAAAACTGAAAATTTTCATCGGACGGAACATCGAGTTTCGTCCCTTAAAAAAAAATTATTTTTTATTTGGGACGGATCATCAAGGTCCGAAGATCCGTTCTTTATAATATGCATATTCTCATATCTGCTCTCATATATAACAATGTACTGTAGCGAAATTGTCAAAATATGAAAAAATAGCAAACGAATGCAGAGATCAAAATGCTAAAATGAAAAAATAGTAAAGGAATGAGGATGCTCTAACCTCTAAGAGCATCCACAATCGTTTGCTATATTTACCAATTTCTCATTTTTTGAGAAATGAAGTGCTCCAGTCGTTTGCTATTTTGCCATTTTATGGCAAAGTAGCTACGGTCCCTTCTCATTTTTGAGAAACCAAATTACGATTCTCTAATTATAAGAGACGAGACAACATGTTCTGTCCCTAATTTTTTTTAATTTTTTAATGGGATCGGACGAGACAACATGTTTCGTCTGACAATTTATTTATTTATTTTTTTAATTGATCAGACGGTCTAGATGAAGAGAAAAGAAAAAAAATCAAAAATCAAAAATCAAAAATCCAAAATATGCTCGGACGAGCAAAAATGCTTGGGACAGGACAACAAGTCCCGTCCATGAATTGTGGGCAATTAGATTAGGGCCAAAACTTAGTTTAGGTAGGTACTAATTAGGTTTAGGTAATATTTTATTATTTAATTTATTTAATTAAACTAGTTTAATACCTAATCACTAATTAAATAACTTTTTAATAAAAACGGACGAAACAACATGTCTCATCTAGTTCAAATTTTAGTAATATTATAGCAAATCACCGTTGCAGGTAAATTATATATTCGTTTTCTTTTAAAAAAATAGAAAACACCGTTGTGGATGCTGTAAGAGACGAAAAAGGAAAAGTCCACGGGTCGAGCTGAGAGGCTTTTGACTTGGAAAGGAAATCACGCGACTGTCACGTGAGGTGACCGCAACCTTCTGCTATAAAAACCGCCACCACTGCTCACCTTCACGCTTTTAGTTTATGTATTCTTCTCTCATTGCTGGTGTCGGTTCTTCTCATCCAGTGCGGCAATAGGAGAGTGATTTTATCAGTAAGTTAATTTTTCTCTCAAATTTCTTGTTTTCATAATTTATGGGTTTTTTTTTTTTTGTCAATTGAGAGATGTATTGTAATTGTAAAATAGGAAGGAATTATTAGCATTTACCACCTTACCATTTTTAAAATTTTTAAATTTGAATTAAGTGGGTTGTATGTAAAATCACTCTCTTTTTACTCTTTTCTTCTTCTTGTAGTAGGATATAATGAGAGAAGAGCCTAGAAAGGAATTCAAGGTAAACTTTCACTATAAAATTGCAATCTCTATGTAGTATAATTTGTAATATTGTTTTTTTTAAAATAAAAATTTTGCAGTCGTATTCATGGCCGAAGACGGTGATGAGGAAGTGGCTGAACATAGAGAGTGGATCAAACGAGTTTCATTCTGATTTCAAATGTAAGTTTAATCAACTTTTTGTTCTTTTTATTTTCTGAAATAAATATCTTAATCATGGATTTTTTTTAAAATTTACAAAACTAATGTGCAAAGTTTTTATTTGTTTTTGGGGGCCGGGGTGTCAAAAGGCAAAAGGAGAGGGAGAGTGGGAGGAGTGGAAGGGAGGAGGAAGAGTTGCTCGGACAAGGACGACTGCCGCCACATGTGGCCGGATATCTCAGGTACGAAACTCTTCCCATTCTAACTTATTAAGGGTATCTTGGGAACGAAATTTATTTATTGTTTTCTTTACTTTTTTTAGGTGGTTGGTTGGTAGACCGTTGCGAGAGTGTTAGACCACCTTTCCCTGAGGACTTGATGTAAGAAATAAAAACTTACTTAAAAGCAAATATCTCCCCTTCCCCCTCCTCTCTTAATGTTATTTTCCAACGCTTTGCACCTCAAAAAGTTTTTACAAGTTGATCAATTTGCAATATCATTTGCCATTTCTTGTGTCGGTAAATGTGTGTGTGTGTTTTTTTTTTTTTTTTTTTTTTTGCTTAACTCAATTAGAGAAGAAGTCTTGGATATAGCTTTCTTTATCGTTATCTTGAGATAATTAAATATTGTTTGCTGACTACTTGGACAATTACATTTCGTGCTGATAATTAATCATATCTCAAAATGGTTCATTTGTCACTACAAAGATTGGGATATCTAATAACAGAAGGTTCATACACATGTAATTTTTGAATAATTAATTAAGTTTGTAGGGGCAAATTGTTGAGAAATAATTTCAGGGAAGATGAACAATTTCTGTGAAACTTGAGAGCATATATGCAATTTACCCTTACATTAAACATAAGTTGATTTGTGATTAATTAATTAAATGATTGATTAATTAATGATGATGAGAGTAGGGTGTATGTGGGGACTTGGAACGTGGGTGGCAGGGCCCCACATGAGGAGCTTAATCTCAAGGATTGGCTAATGAGCAGCTCCACGCTCCCTGACATCTTTGTTATAGGGTATGTCTCCTACATACTAATCATCATTCTATGCTTTTGTCGTCATCGTCGTGATTGTCGTCATCATCGCCGTTGTTTTTGTCGTTGTTATAAACAAGGCCGCCCTCACCTTAAGGGTGAGGCAATCCCGAAATTTTTATAATTTTAGAGACCTTCAAGTTTATATTTTTCTTGTAAATATATACACGTATTTTGTGCATAAAAAATTATATTATCAGTAGGAGGTCTTCAAAAATAATTAAGTGAACATTTTACCCTGAGATGCAGGCCGGCTCTGGTTACAGAGTAGGACTCGTACCCCAATCATCATTATATTCCCTCTTAATTATTTATGGCTTTCTCTAATCCCAACCTAACTAGGAGTATGATTCAATTCCCTTTTTCATCATCTATTTTTTATTCTTCAAAAAGTTCTTAAAGTTGGTACCTTGTGACTATTTTTCAAGTCAGTATGAATTTGGGGTAATGCTACACCTACTATCAAATCTACTATTTTTTTTTTTACAATCTTAGGTGGTGCACTATTAGTAGAGATTATTGTAAAGTAGGTAGTAGAAACATCCAATAGTAATAGTATAGCAGATTTGGCAGTAGGTGTACCATTACCCATAAATTTATCACACCAAAAAAGTCCAATCTAAATACCGAACTGATTGAAATGTGAGACAATTTATGCCACTTTGATATCACAAAATTAAAAAAAAAATTCAAATGCCGTCATATGACAGACATTAATGCATACAACCCACTTAATTCAATTTATGCATTGACTCATGTATGACGTGACATGACAGATCAACTTGCATACAATAAAACATGACCTAACCAAATTCAAATCTACTGCACTAAAAAAGAAATTATCGTACAAAATGTATATTTTCGCACAAATATCTTATCTATACGATACAACTCAATCATTTATCATTCAATGACAAGTGAATTAGCCGCCCCCCTCCTACCAACTCTAAAAAAGAAAAAATCCTAAATCTACTCGGCTTGGGGGCGGCGGCGCCATCAGCGCCGCCCCCCCTCCCTCGCACCCCGACGTTCCCCCTCGCCATTCCCCGACGAGCATTGAGGACGAAGCCACGACGGAGTCCCGCGGCGCGATGAAGACGAAGCGCCGAGGTGCGCGCTGTACGATGCGAAGCGCCGACGGAGAAGCTCTTCGCGTCGTCCCTTTCGATCGGCGATCCAGTGCGCCGCCCCCCCTGGTTGAGGAGTTCGTCGCAGCTGCCGCGGTGGGGAGTCTGACTTGGCGAGCTCCCCGCGGCGACCAGAGGACGCTGCTACCTCACCAACGACGGCGTTAGGGGGAGATCGCGCCGACGACGCCCCTCCTCGCGCCCTGTCCGCCGAATACCCGCTCGCAGCGTCGACGCACTGCCGTCGATCTCTTGGGTGAGGTCCCCCCACCCCCAACCCCACCAACGCGCGCACACACACACCTTGCCCCACACTGTGCACACACACACACTGTCACGGCACACACACTCGGTGCCCAGATCCCACTTGGGGAGGCCGGTGATTCGGCGGGCCAGTGGTTGTTTTTGCTGTGGTAGGGTGGTTGGGGGTGTGTAGCTAGTAGGTTTGTTCGATTGTAGAGTAGGATCCGTGATAGTGTCCCTCCACGATTTACTAGTTGTGTGCCCGGATGTTCTGCATGCTTGCCACCATGTCCACACTCTCAGGGCCATTTTTGGCGTTCTGCGAGGGTTGGTAGTGCGTGTGAAGATGCCGGGAGTTAGGTGGTCCTGCACGTTTCTGGAGTTTGGGCCCAAAGATGGGATCCCTCCCCGATTTGCTGGTTGGGTGCCCGGATGTTCTGCGCGCTTGCCACCATGTCCACACTCTCGGAGCCATTCATGGTAACCTGCGAGGGTTGGTAGTGCGTGTGAAGATACTGGGAGTTAGGTAGTTTGCACGTTGGTGGAGCTTGGGCCCAAAGATGGGGTCCCTCCAGCGAGGTGAATGAAGGGAGTCGCAGGTGATAAAATCCTGCCTGACTTGTTTCGGGTAGGTGTGCATGTGTCGTGGAGGCACTGTACGAAGCGAAACTGACGTACTCACGCTTTGGCTGGACCGAGCTGGTTTGTCCGCCCACCCTCCAGGGTTGTTGGAGGAATTTATTGTTTGTACGAGTCATGTTGCTTCATATATGTTTTATTTTCTGTCTGTAGTTTGTATTTGGGCCCAGTACTCTGGGTTTGTTTCGTTATATTCTTATTAATGAAACAAGGTGGCCTTATTCCACCTTTTCCCTCAAAAAAATGACAAGTGAATTGAAACAAAAAGAAAAACCACTTATTAAAGTAAATCATGTAGGAGACGGACATTGAAAATATCCATGCATCGTTGCCTATCTAGTTATATGATTATCGGTTGCCTCTAGAAGAGAAGGTCTATAACTAAAGTGTCTACCTTTACTAAAAGTGCCTTCAGAGCATCCACAATTGTTAGATATTTATGCATATTATGTATATTTTTTATCAAAATCGTGCTCCAGTCATATGATATTTATGCATATTTACTATTTCTGCTACAGTAAATTAAATTGTATATTTAAGAATTGATATAGTAATATGCATAATATAAAGAACGAAACATCATGTTTCGTCTATAATATTTTATAATATTTTTAAAGAATCGGACGAAACATAATGTTTCGTATAATGATATTTGTGTATTTTAAAAATTAAAAAAAATCTCAGACTTCTGAGAAAAATCCCAATTAATTTATTTTTTAAACTGAAAATTTAGTTAGTTAATTAGGTGATTAATTAGTTTAATTAGATATTTAGTTAGATAATTAGTTAAATAATTATGGTTAGTTCTAATTAATCAAATTAAATCTTAATTAACTTAATCCCACCATTGGGACGAAACATGACCCGAAACATGACCGTGGGACGAACCCATTGGTGGGTCCCAGAAAAAATTATTTAAAATTAAAAATATATATAAAAAAAATTAAAAATCTATAAAAATTTACAGAAATTTAGACAGACAAAACATCATCTTTTCTATATTTTGTTATTTTTCTACTATATCGAAATAATGAATTGTTATTTCTATTGTTACCGCTACTTCTGGTGTGGGGGTAAACAGATAGAATTTGTGGGTTCATGAAAAAACCTGAATAGCGGATCCGAACCTGTTCGTCTGAGTTGGGCAGTTGAGCTCCCGCCGTGCACCTGCAAGGAAAGTGCGAAACACCGGGGTTGATCCCGGCGACGCACCCTCCGACGCTCTTGTCAGTAACCAGAAGAGATTAAAAAGGAGCTTGAGCAGGTAAAAAAGTGATTAACCTGGTCACAATGGTGGGTAGGAGGTATTTATAGTCGCCATGGGGGAGTTAATTAGGGATCTGATTAGAGATTTGATTTCCTGTGATAGGAGTAAAATCCTCCTAACCAGTTTAGGAAACTGATCCCCTAATTCCCGGTGAGAGCAAATCAGGCTTGTTGATTTGGTCAAATCAGTAACCCTGATTTTCCTCTTGCTGATCTGGGTTTGTCTTGGGTCGGGACCCGTACCCAGTTGGAATGGATCCGTTCACGGGTTATTGAATCTGTGAGAAGGAGACCCAGTACCCGCTTCGGACCCGCTGATAGGTGAAATTACCGTTTTACCCCTGAGCTTTGAGATTCGCGTCCGATGTGAACGGTCCCGATTTAATCCTATTTTTAGCCATATCACGAGCCCCCCACTCCCGAAGACTGAGTTTGATCAGCCTTTGAGGAGTAGTTTTACTGTTCTAATGGCGTATGGGATTTTATCGGTGTTCTTAAGGGAGTTTGGAATCTTGCTCGGGGTGTAACGATGTTATTATGGGCTTGTAAAATGCCCAAAAATACTCTCAGAATTTTCTGGATTTTTGGTGATTTTTCCAGATTTTTCTGAATTTTTCCTCATTTTTTTGAATTTTTTATTCATTTTCCGAATTAAATAATTAATTATCGAAAAATATTAAATAATTATTCTAATTAAATAATTATATCTTTCAGAATTTAAAATAATTTTTCTGAATTTATAATTATTTTTAGAAGTTTTATTTAATTTTTTCCGATTTTTTAAATATTTTTTCGGATTTTTTAAATAAAAAAACAAATAAATAAATTAATTAATTAAATTAAATAATACCTGACACGTGGCACGATCTGTGCCGTCGGATCCCGGGACACGTGGCGCGATCTGTGCCGTCGGATCCCTGCGCGAATCTCGAGGAGGCGCGCTTTTCGAAAAATCGTTATCTTGTCGTTTAGCGCGCGTGGCGCGATCTGGATTGTCCATCACCAGAAGCACGAATTTCTGGAAGATCCAACGGTCGTAGTCGTTCGGCAGATATTTTCTCCGTTTGTGAAGCTCGGATAGGGGGTTGCTCGGCAGAGGACCGAGAGGTGACTTCGACCACTGGCGCGAGGCCACGTGGCGATGCCACGTGGCAAAAAATATTTTTTTTCTTCTTTTTCTTTTTCTCTTCCGCCCTGTTCTGTTCTTTTTCCCTTCTTCTTCTTCGTTGCTCGTCCTCACCCCTCCGACATCGCCTTCGTGGGAGACGAGGCTTGACGGGAGCGGCGACGGCGGAACCCTGGCGAGGCATACGGAGTTCGTCTAGAGCTCGGTGAGTACTCTGAGCTTGGCGACGAAGGACCTCGGCGAGAGGGAGAGGGTCTCAACGACGGGGTGAGTTTGCGAGCAAGGAGGCGAGCTCGGCGACTGAGTGCTGCTTGGTGGTACAGCTTGAAGAGAGGGAGGGAGAGCTCGACGTGGCGAGGAGCTTCGGGAGGTCGGCCATGGGAGATGGAGCTCGAGCTCGACGAGGAGGAGCTTGGCAAGGAGCTCAGAGCTCGGCGAGGAGAGCTCGTCGAATGTGAGGCTCGGCGAGGGGAGCTCGTCGAAGGTGATGGAGACGGAGCTCGGAGAGGAGTTTGGAGCTCAGTGGCAGTCGTGAAGGAGCTCGGCGAGAACGGAGGTGTGGTCGAGATCGACGAGGGGAGCTCGTCGAAGGTGGTCGACGAGTGGAGCTCGGAGATTCGTCGAGGAAGACAGCTCGTCGTCCGACCATGGGGGAGCTCGGTAATGGAGATGGAGCTTCGACGGTGGTCGTCGGAGGTGGAGCTCGACAACGGAGCTCGACACGAATGGAGTTCGCGACGGTGGCGCTCGGAGCTCGTTTGTGGAGTTTGGAGGAGGTTGGTACTCGCGACGTGGTGGTCGGCGAGGAGCAGCTTGTGGAGCTCGCCGTGCGCGGAGCTCGGGAGAACTCCGACGATGAGCTCAGAGCTTGGACGAAGAGCTCGGCGAATAGGCGAGCATGGAGGTCGATGGCGGAGCTCGACGGAGGTGGATGCATGAGCTCGGCTTGGTGGATTGTGGGGGCGAGCTCGGGATGGAGAACTCGACGCCGGAGCTAGACGACGGAGGGGCTGAGTTCGTCGTTGAAGATAGAGCTCGGCCGTGGAGGGTAGAGCTTGAAGATGAACTGTTGTTTTATTTGGTTTTTTGGTTTATTTTGGCGCCAGGATGCATGGGAGAAGGAAGGTGACGTGGCGGTAAGTGGGCTCGGGTTTGAGGACCTAACGGGTCCGAACCCGCCCACTTGTGCCCCCTTTTTTTTTTTTTGGCGCCTTGTTCGGCGAATCCGAGCACGGATTTTGAGGCAATTTTTGGCCACTTTGCAGCTCGGTATGGCAGTAGCTCGGATTGGAGATCCGAGCAACGTGGCTTGATCTGGGCCGTTGAATGGTGGCACGAATCTCGAGACAGGCTCAATTCCCAAGAAAACGCTATCTTGTCGTTTAGCGACGCTGGCAAGATCTGGGCCGTTGGATGCTGGCACGAATCTCGAGACGGCTCAGTTCCCAAGAAAATGCTATCTTGTCGTTTAGCGACGCTGGCAAGATCTGGACCGTCTGATCGAGATCTTGCACGAATGTTGAGGAAAAAGTGAGTTTTCTCCGTTTGCAGGATCGGAAAGGCACTTGCTCGGCAGCCGACCGGGCTCTTTGATGTTGGGGCTCGGATGGGAAGAGCTCGGATTCTTGCTCGGATGGGAAGAGCTCGGATGGGAAGATCTCGGATGGGAAGAGTTCGGTTCGGATTTCTCCCTCGTGCGAGTGACTCGGCTCGGATTTCCGAGCTATTCGGCGCAGCTGCATTGAGATCCATTTTCCCGGTGCTACGGAGGTCCGATCGGGGCGTGCGACCCCTCGTTTCGAAGCTAGTTCGAAGATCTACAACTTCTCTTTAGGAGTGGGATGAAGATTCACCCTCCTTCATGGTAAAAATTGCCCCGCAAGATGCTTGTCTTCATGAAGTTGATAAGTACTTTGGTCTTGGGGATTTTGGAAGAGGAGCTCCACTCCTAGGGGCGGAGAAGATGTGCTAGGAAGACCCTTTTGCTTGGAAGACCCTTGGGCTAGGAAGACCCTTGTGCTTGGAAGACCCTTGGGGCGAAGAAGAGGCGCGAGTGGGTCAGATCGCTAGTCGCTCAGCTAGGAATACTGAGCGACGTGGAGCGAGCTGAGCCGCTGGATCTCAGCGCGGATCTCGAGGTGGGCACAGTTTCCAAGAAAACACTATCTTATCGTTTAGCGACGCTGGCAAGATCTGGGCCGTTGGATGATGGCACGAATCTCGAGACGGCTCAGTTCCCAAGAAAATGTTATCTTGTCGTTTAGTGTCGCTGGCAAGATCTGGGCCGTCCGATCGAGATCTTACACGAATGTTGAGGAGAAAGTGAGTTTTCTCCGTTTGCAGGCTCGGAAAGGTACTTGCTCGGCTAGCCGACCGGGCTCTTTGATGTTGGGGCTCGGATGGGAGAGCTCGGCTCTGGAAGAGAGCTATTTGTGAGACAAGTGTAAAGAGGAACTCTAGGAGAGAGTTGTGCTCCAAACTTGTTGAGAAGAGGTCCGCTTCGGGGGCGAGCAGAGTGAAGAGCTCGGCTCTGGAAGAGAGCCATTTGTGAGACAAGTGTGAGGAGGAACTCTAGGAGAGAGTTGTGCTCCAAACTTGTTGAGAAGAGGTCCGCTTCGGGGGCGAGCGGAGCAAAGAGCTCGGCTCTGGAAGAGAGCTATTTGTGAGACAAGTGTGAGGAGGAACTCTAGGAGAGAGTTGTGAGCTCCGAACTCGTTGAGAAGAGGTCCGCTTCGGCGGCGAGCGGAGGGAAGAGCTCGGCTCTGGAAGAGAGCCATTAGTGAGATGAATTTGAGGAGCAACTCTAAGGGAGAGCTGTAGCTCCGAACTCGTTGAGAAGAGGTCCGCTTCGGTGGCGAGCGGAGGGAAGAGCTCGGCTCTGGAAGAGAGCCATTAGTGAGATGAGTTTGAGGAGCAACTCTAGGGGAGAGCTGTAGCTCCGAACTCGTTGATAAGGGGTCCGCTTCGGCAGCGACCAGAGTGAAGAGCTCGGCTCTGGAAGAGAGCCGTTAGTGAGATGAGTTTGAGGAGCAACCTTAGGGGAGAGCTGTAGCTCCGAACTCGTTGATAAGAGGTCCGCTTCGGCGGCGAGCGAAGGGAAGAGCTCAGCTCTGGAAGAGAGCCATTAGTGAGATGAGTTTGAGGAGCAACTCTAGGGGAGAGCTGTAGCTCCGAACTCGTTGATAAGGGGTCCGCTTCGGCAGCGAGCAGAGTGAAGAGCTCGGCTCTGGAAGAGAGCCGTTTGTGAGATGAGTTTGAGGAGCAACTCTAGGGGAGAGCTGTAGCTCCGAACTCGTTGATAAGGGGTCCGCTTCGGCGGCGAGCGGAGTGAAGAGCTCGGCTCTGGAAGAGAGCCATTTGTGAGACGAGTGTGAGGAGCAACTCTAGAGGAGAGCTGTAGCTCCGAACTCGCTGCTTATGTGAGAGAATCAACGGTTGTGGGAGCAATTCCGAATGGCGAACCACTTCTAACCCGCTGAAGAGCAAGTTATTTGAAGCAGGATCGAGCCAAGTGTTGGACTCCGAACCATCGGTAGAGGTAGTCAACGGTTGTGGAAGCAATTCCGAATGGCGAACCACTTCTAACCCGCTGAAGAGCAGGTTATTTGAAAAGGAATCGAGCCAAGTGTTGGACTCCGAACCATCGGTAGAGGTGTTCAACGGTTGTGGGAGCAATTCCGAATGGCGAACCACTTCTAACCCGCTGAAGAGCAGGTTATTTGAAGCAGAATCGAGCCAAGTATTGGACTCCGAACCATCGGTAGAGGTAGTCAACAGTTGTGGGAGCAATTCCGAATGGCGAACCACTTCTAACCTGCTGAAGAGCAGGTTATTCGAAGCAGAATCGAGCCAAGTGTTGGACTCCGAACTCGTCGAGAAGAGGTCCGCTTCGGCGGCGAGCGGAGGGAAGAGCTCGGCTCTGGAAGAGAGCCATTTGTGAGATGAGTTTGAGGAGTAACTCTTGGAGAGAGTTTTGAGCTCCGAACTCGTCGAGAAGAGGTCCGCTTCGGCGGCGAGCGGAGGGAAGAGCTCGGCTCTGGAAGAGAGCCATTTGTGAGATGAGTTTGAGGAGCAATTCTTGGAGAGAGTTTTGAGCTCCGAACTCGTCGAGAAGAGGTCCGCTTCGGCGGCGAGCGGAGGGAAGAGCTCGGCTCTGGAAGAGAGCCATTTGTGAGATGAGTTTGAGGAGCAACTCTTGGAGAGAGTTTTGAGCTCCGAACTCGTCGAGAAGAGGTCCGCTTCGGCGGCGAGCGGAGGGAAGAGCTCGGCTTTGGAAGAGAGCCATTTGTGAGATGTGTTTGAGGAGCAACTCTTGGAGAGAGTTTTGAGCTCCGAACTCGTCGAGAAGTGGTCCGCTTCGGCGGCGAGCGGAGGGAAGAGCTCGGCTCTGGAAGAGAGCCATTTGTGAGATGAGTTTGAGGAGCAACTCTCGGAGAGAGTTTTGAGCTCCGAACTCGTCGAGAAGAGGTCCGTTTCGGCGGCGAGCGGAGGGAAGAGCTCGGCTCTGGAAGAGAGCCATTTGTGAGATGAGTTTGAGGAGCAACTCTTGGAGAGAGTTTTGAGCTCCGAACTCGTCGAGAAGAGGTCCGCTTCGGTGGCGAGCGGAGGGAAGAGCTCGGCTCTGGAAGAGAGCCATTTGTGAGATGAGTTTGAGGAGCAACTCTTGGAGAGAGTTTTGAGCTCCGAACTCGTCGAGAAGAGGTCCGCTTCGGTGGCGAGCGGAGGGAAGAGCTCGGCTCTGGAAGAGAGCCATTTGTGAGATGAGTTTGAGGAGCAACTCTTGGAGAGAGTTTTGAGCTCCGAACTCGTCGAGAAGAGGTCCGCTTCGGCGGCGAGCGGAGGGAAGAGCTCGGCTCTGGAAGAGAGCCATTTGTGAGATGTGTTTGAGGAGCAACTCTTGGAGAGAGTTTTGAGCTCCGAACTCGTCGAGAAGAGGTCCGCTTCGGCTGCGAGCGGAGGGAAGAGCTCGGCTCTGGAAGAGAGCCATTTGTAAGATGAGTTTGAGGAGCAACTCTTGGAGAGAGTTTTGAGCTCCGAACTCGTCGAGAAGAGGTCCGCTTCGGCGGCGAGCGGAGGGAAGAGCTCGGCTCTGGAAGAGAGCCATTTGTGAGATGTGTTTGAGGAGCAACTCTTGGAGAGAGTTTTGAGCTCCGAACTCGTCGAGAAGAGGTCCGCTTCGGCGGTGAGCGGAGGGAAGAGCTCGGCTCTGGAAGAGAGCCATTTGTGAGATGAGTTTGAGGAGCAACTCTTGGAGAGAGTTTTGAGCTCCGAACTCGTTGATAAGGGGTCCGCTTCGGCGGTGAGCGGAGTGAAGAGCTCGGGCAGTCGCGGGAGCAGCCATGTAGAAGAAGCTGGGCTCCGAACTCACCTTTCAGCGAGTCATGACTCGGAGAGGTAGAGATGAAGCAAGAGCAACAATTTCTAATGAAAAAATGTAAAGTTTTATTGAAATAAACCAAGTGGCTGCCTCAATATGGCGGGCCCTTATTACATGCTATTGGCCGGATTACAAGCATCGACCTTATTAAAAATCAAGACCCTGCTTCTATGATAAGGTGAAGACCTCTTGGGAAAAGCAGGGAGGTTCTGAGTCTTAAAGCTCAGCGGGCCCTTCGGTTCGTTTGTTGGCTCCTTACGGGGGAAGCTTGGCCCCCTCTTTCTGGACGAACTTGGTCAGGTGCCCCCGCTGTATGAGTTCTTCGATCTCCTCCTTCAGAGCCCGACAATCTTCCGTGTCGTGGTCGTGGTCCCTGTGAAAGCGGCACCACTTATCCTTGTCCCTCTTCTTGCCAGGTGTATTCATTCTCGGGGGAGCACGGAGGAGCCATTCCTTGTCCACCTCCATAAGAACTTCTGATATATTGGCAACGAGGGGGGTGAACTTCTCAAACCGAGGAGTCGGGCGGCGCTGGCCATTGCCGTCCTTCTGAAGCTTCTTAGCCTCTTCTTCTTCGGTCAACTTGCGTTTCGTCCCTGAGGTAGACCCTCCGAAGCTTGGAAGGTAGGCGGCCTTTTCGGCACGAATGTACTTGTCACACCTGAGAAGGAGGTCGGCAAAGTTCCGTGGAGGCTTCTTAGCAAGAGAGGAGCGGAGGCTGGAATTGAAGACGTTGGATTGGAAGGCGGCTGTTGCGACGGATTGGTCGAGGGAGGCTATGGACCTGACCTCCGCAGTGAACCTCTTCACATAGTCTCTCAACTTCTCTCCCTTCTCCTGGCGGAGCTGGAGTAATGAGAGGCTGGTCTTCTCTGTGTGTCTACTACTCATGAAGTGGGTGATGAAGAGGGTCTCAAATTGCTCGAAGGAGAAGATGGAAGAGGGAGCAAGGCGGGAGTACCATTCCCTAGCCGACCCCTTCAGGGTGGCGGGGAAGGTCTTGCAAAGTAAGGCGTCCGAAGCCTGGTGGATGAGCATGAGGGTCTTGAAGCTTTCGATGTGGTCTATGGGGTCCGACTCCCTCGAGTAAGTTTTGAACTTCGGGGGTTCGAAACCTCTTGGGATAGGAGCTTCCATGATGGTTCGGGAGAAAGGGGGTCTGCTCAGACGGATGGTTCTGCTGTTCGACTCCTCCCCCTCGTCCATCCGACCGATTCGCCTCTCTACCTCATGGAGACGGCGGTATAGGGCGTCGTCCCTCCCGCGGTAGTCGAACGGGCCTCTGGACTCGTCTTCGTAGGAGGGAGAGCCGGGGCTACGACGATGGTCGTCCCGGGAGCGGCGAGGGCTAAGATCATGCTGCCGGTGGTTAGGAGCTGGCGGAGGAGAGGCGGACCTGCGGTGAGGACTGGGAACCCGTTGGGGCGAAGGAACCCTTTGGGCCTCATTGTTGTTGGGTCGGAGGTTAAGAGCCTACAACACCGTTGCTTGAAACTGCAGGAACTCGGCGCGAGTGATGGGCGCCTCATTGTTCCTTGGCTGAGGCCGACCGGTAGGGGAGTGGCGCCTCCTCCTGTAATGCCCGGGTGACTCTCTCCGCCCTCTCCTGGTAGGAGACCTTCTACGCTCACGGTGGTGAGGATTCCGCTCATCTGGACGTTGTAGGCGGGAGGCTCCCTCTCGGGACCGCTTCTCGTCCAGACGGTGGCGGAGATCCTCATCCTTCTGCCGGTTGAGGATAGTATTTCGAATGTCAGGGGCCTGAGAACTATGGGAGGCGTAAGAGTCTGTAGAGGCGTTGTGTACCGATATGTGGTCTCGATGGAGAGGTTGTTTTTGCTTCCGTGGATCAGGACCGTTTGGGGGTTGCTGGTTCGGAAGAGGAAGTGGGTCCTGCTGGACACGGTCCTCGGCTGGAGGAGGAAGTTGTCCCTGCTGCGGAGCGGGATGGACGGGGACTTCCTGCTGTTGATCAACAGGGTTGGGTCCACGGTTGGACCCCCTTGATCTTACTTTTCTAGGAGGCATGGCTGGAGAAGAGCTAGTCGACGATGAAGAGGCGGAGGCTATTCGTATGGTGTTCCCACAGACGGCGCCAATCTGTTACCGCTACTTCTGGTGTGGGGGTAAACAGATAGAATTTGTGGGTTCGTGGAAAAACCTGAATAGCGGATTCGAATCTGTTCGTCTGAGTTGGGCAGTTGAGCTCCCGCCGTGCACCTGCAAGGAAAGTGCAAAACACCGGGGTTGATCCCGGCGACGCACCCTCCGACGCTCTTGTCAGTAACCAGAAGAGATTAAAAAGGAGCTTGAGCAGGTAAAAAAGTGATTAACCTGGTCACAGTGGTGGGTAGGAGGTATTTATAGTCGCCATGGGGGAGTTAATTAGGGATCTGATTAGAGATTTGATTTCCTGTGATAGAAGTAAAATCCTCCTAACCAGTTTAGGAAACTGATCCCCTAATTCCCGGTGAGAGCAAATCAGTCCTATTGATTTGGTCAAATCAGTAATCCTGATTTTTCTCTTGCTGATCTGGGTTTGTCTTGGGTCGGGACCCGTACCTAGTTGGAATGGATCCGTTCGCGGGTTATTGGATCTGTGAGAAGGAGACCCAGTACCCGCTTCGGACCCGCTGATAGGTGAAATTACCGTTTTACCCCTGAGCTTTGAGATTCGCGTCCGATGTGAACGATCCCGATTTAATCCTATTTTTAGCCATATCATCTATTTACGCATGTATGCTCACGGCTGTGGATGCTCTTAGTATTCATATTTTTCTCCCTTTAAATGGACATCTGCTATGAGCATCATGCAAAATGCAAATTTAAATGACCTATAAATTAATTTCCCCATAATTAGAAAAACAAAAATTCGTAAATGACTATAGTATTCATATTTTTCTCCCTTTAAATGGACATCTGCTATGAGCATCATGCAAAATGCAAATTTAAATGACCTATAAATTAATTCCCCCATAATTAGAAAAACAAAAATTCGTAAATGACTAGCTTTTTCTTCTCTTCTAGAACTGTACACACTTTGTATTTTTAGTCAAAAATAGCCTTTACTCACATTCAAACCACTGTGACCACCGTTAAAAGACCACTGTCCCATCACTTAAATGACAATAACACCCCTGCTCACCCATCTTAATTTCGCCGTTAACTGTTCCACCGTCAACAGCTTCCAAGAAATCATTCCGTTAACGGCGGGAAACGTGTTAGGCGCCGAGAACAATGGGCCCGCCGTCAAATGGCTCTCTCTTATACGCCAAGCTCTCAACCCGCCCGAAAATACCCCCACGTACAAGAATGCCACCGAAGCGGATCCGACCCGAAAACCGAGGACTAGCTTCTCGGATCTGTTATCGATGTCGGATCTGTTCAATAAAAACGGGGACTCGGGTCCAAATAATTCGGAAGCGGGTGGGACCCTTTATCGCTTGGCAGCGAGCAAACAGATGGTGGGGATTTTCTTGTGCGTGTGGGTCCGGCGTGGGCTCATGCATCACGTGACAAGCCTCAAAGCCTCGTGCGTTGGGAGGGGCATTATGGGATACATGGGAAATAAGGTGTGTGATAGCGATTTTTCTAAAATCATGAACTCGTTTTTTTTTTTGGGGGTGTTAATTTGATGTTATTGATTTTGTAACTTTTTGGTTTGTATTGTTTCAGGGGTCGATTTCGATTAGTATAGGGATGAGGGGGTGCACATTTTGCTTTGTGTGTACACATTTGACATCGGGGGAGAAGGAAGGTGATGAAATGAGGAGGAATTTGGATGTGATGGAGATTTTGAAGAGGACTAGGTTCCCGGTCACGAATAGGTTTCCTTTTCCATTTGCGTTCTCGCCTGCTACAATTTTGGAGCATGAGTATGCCTATTATTCTAAACTCTCGATCGTGTCTCTTATACTACTACATATGTGATATATCTTGCATTCATCGGGTCGTCACCGTTTTTTTTTTTTTTTTTCTCATCAAAATGGAGTTGTTCATTGAACACAAGGCTCTGTAGAAGAGCTAGAGCTAGCTGACATTTGTTACTTGTCGCGTTTTATTAATGAAAAAATAATCAAAATACGAGAGAATAGTCCACTAAACTAATTACAACACTTTCGAAATTAAAAGAGTAGCCATAGTTGAATATGTTTTGATTTAAATATCTTCAATTTTGCAGCAAAATTGTATGGCTTGGCGATCTTAACTATAGACTTTCAGCTAGTCGCAGCGAGACACATAAATTGATGCAAAAGAACGATTGGGAATCTTTGTTAGAAAAAGATCAGGTACGTCAGTCACAACTACACATTGTCTTCACTTGTTGAGTTTTATGTTTGTAAAAAATTGTTGAGTTCTCGTACTAGATCTTTTGGCACGTGCAATGAGTAATTGAGCTATAAATCTACATACAACTTTTCATGCAGCTTGGGATTGAACAGAGAGCAGGGCGAGTATTTGAAGGATGGGAAGAGGGAAGGATAAACTTCCTTCCAACTTACAAATACCTTACCAACTCCGATCATTACGCCAGCCAATCCAAATCGAAAGAAAAGCCTCGGACACCAGCTTGGTTAGTTAATGAACTAATCCTCCACTTAATTGAGTACTCTTTTCAACTTGTTTACTTGCTTTAGTGTACATATTGTCAAGAGCCCACTTGATAGTATCCATTTTCTTCAATACATAATTAATTAAGTCGTTTGGTTTAGTGTCAGCGCATCGGTGCATGTTACGTGTTATTTATAAGATCATTGTGTGTGTGTGTGTATATATATATATATATATATATATAGGGAAAAAGAGGTATGAGCAACTTGCTCATTTAATAAATAAGCAATTAATGATGTGGCATGCATGTGATTGAAAAATCCTTAAAAGGGTTAGTTGTCCAATGTATCATATGCATGCCACATAATCACTTGCTCATTTACTAAATGAGCAAGTTGCTCATATCCCTTTTACCCATATATATATATATATCCATAATCATCACACCTAATGCACTTGCAAGTTGGCAAGTTGCAACTCCACTCCATTAGTAAATACAGTTACGACTGAAGTGGTACAACTTTGACTAAATTTAGGAGAGTTAACCGTGGTTTTCCATTAGCCCCTTTGACTTTCTATATATGTAGAATTGAAACCCTTGTTTTCCAGAATAGTTAGTTTTGTTAATTAGTTCAGCAACCGCCCACGTTATGATCAAATATGGACTAATTAAGAAGATTGAGATCCAACTTTATTAGTTTAAATTTACAAGTCAAGGTATGACATAGTGGTGGAAGTCTCGTTCGCAGCCCTAATTGCGCTGTCGATCAGACCAGCACGCAATTAGCTAGATTCTGAATTTCTAAAAAAATTTAATAAATAAAAATGCCATTTGGTCCTTCAGACATGTTGAACATT
Organism: Hemerocallis citrina; assembly: GCA_017893485.1. NCBI lineage: Eukaryota > Viridiplantae > Streptophyta > Magnoliopsida > Asparagales > Asphodelaceae > Hemerocallis > Hemerocallis citrina. Next base: position 259,767,124 of record CM030359.1, read on the forward strand.
TAAACATGTCAAGGACCGTTAAATTTTTTTTTTTCGCCTAGAAGAAAAATCAAGCCTCCTGTTTTCAGTAATTATTCTGTCTAGCAATATGAGTCAATGAATACTGGTAAGAGCATCTATAGTCGTTAAAGTTAAAATTATCCATATATGGATAAATAGAAGTAGAAATTTGGATTTCGCTGCACTCGTCGAAAGCTATATTATAGCAATCAATCATTTAATATTAAGCGACGGCATTTGATGTGCCGTCGGAGGGGTGAAAGAGCAAAATTTGGCACGGAATCGTCGGACAGCACATGAAGTACCGTCCGTTTGAAAAAATAATAAAAAAAAACTGCAGCTAAATCCTAACTCACACTTAATAATAGCTAAGCATAAAAAAAAAATGACATAACTCACACTAAAAAAAAATGAAAATGTTTTGAAAAAAAAAAAAAAAAAGTCAACCGCATGTCTAGGCCGGCACATGAAGTGCCGTCCGACACTAAGCACCTATACTTAATAGCTACTTAGCAGAAGGATGATACTTAATAGCTATACTTAATAGGTAATAATTACATATCTATACTATCTACTCAGCTAATTATCTTTATAGCAGTAGTTTATCTATACTATCTACTCAGCTAATTATCTTAATAGCTAATTATCTTTATAGCAGTAGTTTATTAAAGGTCGACGGACGGCACATCAAGTGCCGTCCGGAAAAAAAGGCTTTTATCGCTTAAATTATAATTTTTTCAAACGGACGGCACTTGAAGTGCCGTCCGACGATTATAATAATAATTTTCCGAGTGGGACGGCTCTTCGAACACCGTCGCTGACTTATCGATAAAAGCTATATCGATTCTCATTTATAGCAATCTACTGTAGCGATTTATCGATAATATCGATATATAGCAAACGACTGCAGCTACTTTTTTTACCAAATATCGATATTATCGATATATAGCAAACGACTACAGATGCTCTAAGATACTTCGATATGTAAATGATGATAGTTAGCATTCTCACCAACAATCATGAAATTAGCAATAGTAGTAAAACTGTTTTTTAGGTCTCTTGCAGTAGTGATATATAAGCGTAATGTCTTCTGTCACAAGCCAAGATAAAGAACAAGGGTCACATTTGATAACCGAAGGCTAACATACGTTAAATTCAGCCTAAGAAGAAAGGCACACGGACAATTAAAATTAGAAAGCGATTGAAATTTGAGATTAGCGTTATCTATATTGTATGTATGTATGTATGTATGTATGTATGTATGTATGTATGTACGATGAAGATATTATTTGGGTAATTAAATTAAAAATGATATTCTGTGTTGGGGTTGAGACATGCAGGTGTGACCGAATTCTATGGCGAGGAAAAGGGATGAAGCAAATGTGGTACATGAGAGGTGAATCAAGATTCTCAGATCACAGGCCTGTCTCCTCTCTCTTCTCCTTCCATCTTTGACTTCTTGACCAGCTGCAATGGGACCCACCAACTTCCGACACAGAAGAGGTTGGTTGTCAGGAGTCTGCCATATTATGATTAACAAGAACAGAATTTTAGTTACTAATGCACATGGAGAAAGGAGGTGTACAAAAATGTTGTTTACTGTTGTTGTTACTGTTGATAAAGAAGAAGAGAGAAATTTTTGTTTCTTTTCTTTACTCTTGCTTTGTTTTGTAATTTTGAGATTGCTTTGTTTTGTAATTTTGAGACCCTGATTTCATTGATTTGTTAGTTCAAATTTTTGTACTTATGTTAAAGAACCATACAATTGAAGCAATGGAGCTTTCAATCAATTTATTAATTTATATTTTCACAAATGGTTGGATACATGAATGGTGGGTATTTTTTTCAAGAATATTAAATAATTTTTGGTACAGTTATTTGTAGAGAGCAAGAGTGAGAAGAGAACAAAGTGAGACAGAGGGGAGGAGTAGAACAGAAGGAACAGAGCAGAGGAAGGCATCCAAAGGGCAGAGCAGACTGTTCCAATTCTTTTAGTAGACCAAAAGCATCTTCTCACATTGCAGCCATTGACAGTTGGAAGTTAGGCATGTCTTTCAGATTTGGATTATAAAATTCGAATGAGAAAAGTCCTGTAGAAAAGAGAAATCATTCTGTTTTTCATTCTGCTTAATTTGTTTTGTCGAGCGTTTAACATCTCTAGGGTTAAGACCCTTCTGCAGTCAGCTGATTACGTATTTCAGGCGCAGTTGAAAAATTATGAGGCAATGGTGGTTGATGCTGCTGTTTTTAGGGTGTGGGAGCAACAGATAATGAGTTCGAATTTTTAGGGGAAAAGACATCTCAGTTGTAGATCTGGATCTTGTAAGAGGTAGGAGGAGTTGATCTGCTGGTGGTTACTCTCGACCGTGGGTCGCCGGACACCTGCACAAAATCCAGAAACAGCGGGAGTTTTCCCAGCGGCAGACCCTCCAACAGTCAAGTCAGTGACTGGAAGAGAGAGAAAATGAAATCTATGATTTTTTTAGGCTAAATGTTCAGTACCTTGTCACCGTGGAGGGAATCTGCTATTTATATGCAGAGAGAGGGAACCCCATTGGGCCGAGTTAACCCTTCTCTGTGGGCCGGATGGGCGCAGAGAGCTGCCTAACAGCCCATGGAGCATGCAGACCTGTTCTGATAGGTTTCAGGATCTTGAGGGGATCAGACGGTAAAGATGAGGCCAAATTTTTACCGACATCATTGCCCCCCCACTCCAAGAAGTTTGGCGTTTCAGCCGTCGAGGAGTAGTTCAGTCCCACGGAAAAAATCAGTCGACAGTGCGACCAGAGGCAGGACGAACGGTTTTCACGAACACGGCTAGTTTCTGGCTCGGGATCCACACCGAGTTCCGAGCACCACCAAGCTCCGAGCGTCGCCCTCCAAGTCATGCTAGATGAGGTAGCCACCAAGCTGCGAAACCCTGTTGGTGGCCTGAAGTCACGACCAAGCGTCGAGCAGTAGAAAGGGTGTGTGAAGCCTTGTGGGTGGCTCGAAGTCAGTGTCGAGCGTCAAGCGGTAGCAAGGCTGCGTGAAACGTTGTAGATGGCTCGAAGTCATGGTTGAGCATCGAGCGGTAGCACAGGCTATATGAAACCTTGTGGGTGACTCGAAGTCACCGCTGAGCGTCGAGCGGTAGCAAGGCTGCGTGAAACCTTGTGGGTGGCTCGAAGTCATTGTTGAGCGTCGAGGGTAGCAAGGCAGTGTGAAACCTTGTGGGTGGCTCGAGGTCACTCTCGATCATCGAGTGGTAGCATGGTTGAGTGAAACCTTGTGGGTGACTCGAGGTCACTGCCGAGCGTCAAGCGATGACAAGATTGTGTGAAACCTCGAGCACTCCACACTTGGAGATTTTTAGAAAACTAGTTTGTGCTCATAGTGGTTACGGTAAAGGCACATGCATTGCACGTGATTCGGCTGCCGTCATGGTTTGGGGGAAATCGAGGAGTCTTTGAGTTATCCATCGTTAGATCAAATCGGATGGCCAAGATTGATTATGGAAATCGAGGCGTCCCTGAGGGGTTTTATACATAACCCTTTCCCCTTTCTCATTTTCTTCTTTACTTTCTCTTACTTGCTCCAGAGCTTCTCTCTCTAGGTTCTATTCAGGCACCGATGATCAGCTTTTCGATGTCCTTTCCGACAACCGAGTTAGTATTTTTATATTATGTCGAGGGTTCGGTCCATCTCTTCTGCCTCCACGTCTGGGCGAGGCGACAGCGGTTCTACTTCTGTGTATACAACCTGGGAAGAAATCCAGGAGGTCCACGAGGTCCAGCCCGATCGAAGTCGAAGACCTTTTGTAGTTGAGTTGAGTGAGTCAGATGAAGAGGTCAGAGGGATGGGGCTGGTTGGTGAGGATGAACCAGTGGATTTGGACAGGGGCAAAGAATAAGAGGGGGCTTGATTGCAATATTTATTTGCAATTAGAACATCAATTGTTAACCATAAGAACCAATGACACTTGTATCTCTTTCTCACCACAAGAACCCTTCACCCCTTCCTATATAACCCTCCCCCCCCCCCCCCCCCCCCCCCCTCCTCTCATTTCCAGCCTAACCCTAGAAGGGCAAAGAAAACCCCCTTTCATCTTGTATAATCCCAATTTCATCTCATCTCATCTCTTTCTCTCCTTCTACTTCCACTTGTTTCAATTTTAGAAAAGAAAGGAAAAGAAAGAGAGGATCAAATCAAAAGAAAAAGAGAGTTTCACTGGTTTCATTTGCAAGAGGAGTTCTTGGATTTCTTGAGGGGCAAGAACAAGGAGCAAGAAGGAGGTGAAGAAGCAAGTCCTTCCTACTAGTTCTAAAGGTGGGGGTTTCTCATCTCATGCCCGTTTTAGTTAATATTAGGGTTTTTTTTGTTGTATGTTGTTGTATTAGGTTAATTTCATGAGTATATGGACTAGAATAAGGTGCACATGAAGTTTGAAGTGATAGAACCCCAAAGTAGAGCTTAAAGAATAGATTTTTATGGTTGTAGGGTTGATTTTATTTAACTATGTTAAAAGTAGAATCTTGACCCGAAATTTATTGGAGATGTTCTTAGGGGTGTTATTACCATGCTAGAATTTTTGTAGATTTTTCGGAGCTATTTTGATGGGTGAAACGAGCATTTCCCCCAAAATAGCGAGCTTTGGGTCAAAACAGTGAGCTCCCTGTTTTGGGGTTAGTGTCGCAGTGGCTTCAAGGGGCTAGAACTTGGATCTCCTTACGAAATTTGGGGAGCCAACAAACAAGGGAGTTGTAGTAGACATTCTCCCCTTTCCGAATTAGCCTCTCGGGTTAAATTCCGATGAGAGATGCAAAATTTATGGCCGTTACAAAATCAGGACAGCGAGCCAGCTGAGAAGCTCACTGTTCTGTTTGGTTGTCATTTTTGAGCCTCTTAATGGATGAATTTAAGGAGCTGACCAACTAGGAATTTGTATTAGACATCTTTCCCTTTCCGAATTGACCTCTCGGGTTAAATTTCGATAAGCGGAGTAGGAGTTATACTTTTTACAAAATACAGCAGCTAGATTGCACTAGAAACTTGCTGTTTTGCTTCTTTGATGTTTTAGAGTGTCTTACTTGTCGAATCTGAGGTTCGGGCCAACTAGAGAGTTGTAGTAGAGACTCTCCCCTTTCCGAATTGACCTCTCGGGTTAAATTCCGATAAGCAGAGTAGTTGTTATGCCGTTTGCAAAATACAGCAACTAGCTGTTTGACAGGATGCTTGCTGTTTTGATTCTTTGTCATTTTTTAGGATTTTACTTGATGAATCTGAGGTTCGGGACAACTAGGGAGTTGTAGTAGAGACTCTTCCCTTTCTTTGTTTGACAGGATGCTTGCTGTTTTGATTCTTCGTCATTTTTTAAGGGTTTTACTTGATGAATCTGAGATTCGGGCCAACTAGGGAGTTGTAGTAGCGACTCTTCCCTTTCCGAATTGACCGCTCGGGTTAAATTTCGATAAGCGGCGGAATTATGCCATTTGCAAAGTACAGCAACTGGCTGTCTTGACTGGATTCTTGCTGTTTTGCTTCTTTGAGGTTTTAGAGTGTCTTGCCTGTTGAATGTGAAGTGGAGACCAACTAGAAAGTTGTAGTAGACATTCTCCCCTTTTCGAATTGGCCTCTCGGGCTAGATTCTGATAAGCGGAATAAGAGTTATGGTATTTGGAAGAGGCAGCAGCCAGCTTTGAGCTGAGTATGCTTGCTATTTTGACTCTTTGATGTTTTTGAGTGACTTAATGGCTGAATCTGAAGTGGAGACCAACTAGAAAGTTGTAATAGACATTCTCCCCTTTCCGAATTAACCTCTCCGGTCAAATTTCGACAAGCAGAGTAGAAGTTATGGGCCTTGAAAGTTTTCAGCTTGGCTGTGTATTTGGCGGGGGGAATTGTATCTGTCTTGATTCCTTATAGTTTTTGAGTATCTTACTCGCTGAATCTGAGGGGCCGACCAACTAGAGAGTTGTAGTAGACGTTCTCACCTTTCCGAATTGCCCTCTTAGGTTAGATTTCGTTAAGTGGAACAAAAGTTACAGGCTTTCAACGTTTCAGCTTTCCCTTGTTAAATCTGTCGTTTTCTAACTGTTTGCGTGTGTTCGACGGGTAGGAATTTGGAATTCCTTCTGGAATCTGAGAAAGTTGTCAACTAGGAAGTTTTAGTAGATATTCCCACCTTTTCAAATTTCCCAGTTTCGTTAGATTCCGACGAGTAGAGCAAAAGTTACAAGCTACGGAAGTTTCATCTGTTTATTAAAAATCGGTAGTTTGGTAACTGTTTGCATATGTTCGAGGGTCAGGACTTTGGAATTCCTTATGGAATCTGAGAAAGTGGTCAACTAGGGAGCTGTAGTAGATGTTCCCACCTTTTCAAATTGCCCAGTTTCGTTAGATTCTGACGAGTAGAGCGAAAGTTGCCAGCTTGCAAAGTTTCAATTTTTTGTTAAAAATCTGCAGTTTGGGTAAACTGTTTTCGTGTGTTCGATGGACCGGATTTTGGATTCCTTACAGAATCTGAAATAGTGTTCCACTAGAAAGTCGTGGTAGATATTTTTACCTTTCTAAAAAGTATATTTCTGTTAAGATCCAATAAGCGTAGCACTGGTTGCTTCTAGGCTGTCGGAAGGCCCTTATGTCGCTTTTGAGCTTCTCATTGGTAGAATGCCTATTTTAGATTGTTCGTAGTTTCTTCTGTTGCTTCTAATTATAGAAGATCAAGTTTTGCTAGTAAGCATGTTTGGTTGCTTCTAGATTGATTACCTGTACAGTTGTTTTCATATGTAATTTTGCTCATACGTGGCTCGTCGGGCCCGTATGTAGCTGTTAGTTCCATACGTAGCTTATTTGGCTCGTATGTATGTTGTTGTCTCATACTCGGTTCGACTAGCCCGTATGTAGCTGTTGGTCGCATATGTAGCTTATTTGGCTCGTATGTATGTTGTTATCTCATACACGGCTCGACTGGCCCGTATGTAGCTATTGGTCTCATACGCATCTTATTTGGATCGTATGTATGTTGTTATCTCATACGTAGCTCGCCTGGCTCGTATGTAGTTATTGGTCCCATACGTAGCTTGTGTAACGCCCCGAATTCCAAAATACATCTGAATTCGAGATTCCACATGATCTTTACACTTCATTTAGTACAATTTTATAAGGAATTTAAAACTTTTTACTTTACATCAGAGTTACATTGAAATCTTTACACTTTACATTTTACAGCGGAAGCAAATTTACAACATTTATATAAAGGTACATCAACATTTGAATAATCGCTAAGCATCATTTCTCCTTTAATATTTATCATGTCATTTACCCTGCATACAAAACTGTGGGTATGTCAGTTTATTCAACCGACGAACATTATACACGGCCATCCTCTCTATACTGGAAATAGTATAACTGATTTTCCATATTTAACAAACACAAACTTGTCACATATCAAACTAAAGGGAATACCCTATTGATGTCGTGTTGTGATTGTGCACTTAGTCCTTAATGCAATCATTTACATTACAAGACACTAATGCACACTTGTTCGGATTCTATGCATCCCATACTATATAGGTCCGGGCAAGCCTCTTAATCGTTCTTCATCTTGTAGGGTTCAATCCCTCGTCATGACTTAATCTACTACTGTAACTACGGTAAGTATCCTAGATGATCTATGAGTACAAGCTCATGTACAGAAAAACTGGAGGGGAATCCCACGTCATGTCACGACGCATCGTGAAGACTATCTATGGACAATTCAGCCTCCTTCATAGCACACGATCCTCTTGCAGTCACCAAACATCCCACAAGCGTCGCCACCAGGATGATAATTCCGGAGTAGTGCCCACGCCATGTCCTGACGCATCAAGCATGCATTCTGTGGCTCACTCTCACACCGCCAATCCGATGGCCCTCATACTCATGTTTTTCTCTTACTTTCATCATCTCTTCACTATGTACTAATTTCTTAATTTAATGAAATCATGAACAAAATTAATCTCTTAGAGTTAGCCCTCTCACTACTACCGGTCTTATTTCTTCAATTTCACATGACCAACCTTGGTCTTTTCAAGATCAATAATCTTATTTCATCACTTTTCACTTGCCGGTGTGAGTTTTGGCTACACCATAATTTCCAATTTCGATTCACAAATTCACATGTTTGAGTTGTCATACTCAATAACATTTCTCTTTTCCAATCACATTATTTCTAAATTATTCATGAGTCAAACTAACCATTCATGGAGTTCAATTATACATCGTGTATTTCACAACATTTATTTCCACATTAAAATCAGATCACCAAATATATAGCCAAAATGAATATTCGCAAACTCATTAGTGTCACACTATTCTTTAATAACAATAATCCATACCAACTTCACAATATATACTTTCTTTCTTTGTTATTTTTCTTTTCTAGCATTTATCTCAAGTCCTTTGCAAAAACGCATTTTTCACAAAATATACAAGTGTAAAACTATAGTTCCAACCACATTTTTATTCCCAAATATACTTTATTTTATCCCAATAACTCCCAACTTATTTTTCATAAGTCACACATGTTTTTAGAATAATAATAGTAATTTTTTCCATAATTTTTACACATCAAGAAACCACAAAAGTCATTTTTTTCCAAAAAGATATTATTCTGGCCGAGGCCAGGATTCGAACTAGCAACCCACAGGAAGCAAGCTGCACGCTCTAGCCATGTGGCCAATTGTGCCGTTCGATATAAAAGGGGATTGAGAGTATTAAATGCTCTCGGGTTGGAAATTCATTAAATTTTACAAACGCACATAAAAATTTGGGTTTCTCAAGTATCGAACCAGCGATCCAAGGGAACAAGCCGCACACACTGTAGCATTAGAGAGCCTCCCGACCAATTGAGCTATAGGCTCAAGTTGTCTTGAATACAACTCGCATTTTAATTAAATCCATCCTCTGTTCAATTAGAACATTTCGATGTTCAAAAGCTCTCATTTGAGTTTTGCTTTTTACTAAATTTCTTGTAAATCTCCAGAATGTCTAATTAAACATAGTTTAACACTCCAGTAATTTAAAAATAATTTTTCCAGTAATTAAACACATATTTTTCATACAATTAACTTAAATTGTATACTACTACTACCACATCTCATTTCGATATTTCTTATACAACTTAACATTAATATTTCCTATATCAATTCCCTGTTTATTTTTCTTTTACAAACCCAAAAATATATTTTAGGTTACTCATGCTAAACATTATCACAAAAGTCCATCTAAGCACATAAAGCAACAATTTCATCTACTAGCATTTGAATTTAGTTTTGATACTAACAACAAATTTTAATTCAAGCATTCCATAGCTACAAACAATTCACATACAACTTAAGATTCATGATGGAATAACATGCAATCTATTTGGCATCAATTCAATCAACTAATAAGCCTTTTTCCAATTAAATGTGCTCTTATTAGTTTCTTTCATGCATTATCAATTTAATCAACCTTGGCATGATATCTAAATAGAAACATGGAAAATAACCCACCTTATTTGGAGAGAATAAATATTGCAACACCTCATAAACAAAAGAGTCCTTCGCGAGCTTGCCAAAAGAGTGTTCCTCCTCCTCCTTGATATGCAAAACCGGCCTTCAAAGTGCAGTCCCGAGCCCTCCTTGATGCCGGCCTTCCTTTGGTGCAAGCACAACCCACAATTCTCAATCTTTTTTTTATCTCACTTACTACACTACTAACAATTGTATTTTCTACTATAGGTTCTGGAGAAATGAAAAGTACAAGAATAACTAGGCTAGGGGGGTATTTATCCTAAAAATTGGAGCAAATGAAGGGCTAGGATCAATCTAGGAGTTAAAAATAAAAGGTTAGGATTGAAGGGGACGTTGTAGTAACCAACCATGATTCAAACAATTACCACCCATAACTCCACTCTTTTTTTTTCTTTTTCCCTCCATACCAAAACCGGCCCACTATGTGTGCTACTTGCACGTGCATTCATTTGTTCTCCATTTAAAAAGTTGTACATTATATTTTTTATAAAAATACTCTTCTAAAAATATTCTACATTACAAGTTGTAATAAAAGAAGAAATAGCTCATGGGCTTCATTTAATGGGCCAAATGGTTTACAAAAAAAATTAATTAGATTTGGACTAAAAAGAAGGCTTATGTTTATTTGAAGAAAATGGACCTGTTATAAAAATAATTAGAGAACACATGTATATATATATATATATATATATACACACACACACACACACACACACACACACACACACACACACACACACACACATTATCCATATTGAAAGTAATTATAAGGTTTTATACTGCAAAAATTGTATATGCATAAAATGTACAAAAAAATAAATAATTTTCATAAATGAAAATCGGGGTATTACAGCTTGTTTAGCTCGTATGTGTTTTTGGTTACTCATATGTAGCTTCTTAGCTAATACGCAGTTTATTGTGCTCATCTAGGGTAATATCGTTGCCCTAGGGGCTATCGACTATCAAGATGTGTGTTTACCTTACTCCTAAGGGACTGTGGAAGAGTCACTCGCGTGTACCGTCAGATCTTAACCGAGTTGGTTAATTGCAGATCGGAGTATAACGAAATTCAAGTTCATGGTAGTAGCATGCGAAGACGTTCGTATTGCCGACGTCTTGGATCAATAGGCCATGAACCAGATCCTTAGAGATTCTGGTAAGTTTAGGTTGACCAGCCTAGTAGAGTGTTGCCGCTGAATCTGGTGTGGGGGCAAACAGATAGTATTTGTGGATTCTTGGAAAACTTTGAATAGCAAACCTGTTACCTGTTCCGCCGGAGCTTGACCGTTGACTCCTTCCGTTCACCTGCAAAAAGTGCGAGACACCGGGGTTGATCCCGGCGATGCACCCTCCGACGCTCAAGTCAGTAACCAGAAGTGATTATGAAAGAGCATAAAACTGGCAAAAGATTGATTACCTCTTAATGCAGATAGATGGGGGGTATTTATAGGCATCGTTGGGGGTCAGATTAGGAATGTAATCCCTGTGGTTAGATAAGGAATGTAATCCTTAATCCCCTGGTAAAAGGATAGATGTGAATCAAGGTCGTTGATTAGTATTAATCAGAAACCCTAATTCTATCCTGGTGGACCGGGTTTGCTGCGGGTTGAAACCCGCACCCAGTTGAGGTGGATCCGTTCGCGGGTTAATGGATCTTTGAGGAGGAGAACCAGTACCCGCTTCAGACCCATCGGTAGGTGAAGTTACCATTTTACCCCTAAGCTTTAAGATTCGTTCCTGATTTGGACGGTTCTGATTTAACCCCATTTTTAGCCATATCACGAGCTCCCCACTCCCAAAAACTGATCTTGATCAGCCTTTGAGGAGTAGTTTTACTGTTTTAATGGCTAGCGGAGTTATATCAGAGTCCAAATGCAAGGTTTTGAATCTTTGCAGGGGGCAGTATGGTGATTTTTTAAGTTGGTTGCGCTCTAAGTTGTTCTTGAGCTCTTCTGGTCATCCGGTGATATTTATCTATTTTTCGGAATATTTACTTAATTTTGCGAAGTGTCGGTTCGTCGTTCGAGGGTCTTAATAAATGATCCTAGGCAATAATTACTTAGTCGGAGGTTCAAAAATATTTCCCCGACTTTATAATTATTTTTCAGGATTTTTAATTAATTTTCCCGAATTTTTAACCATTTTTTTGCAATTTTTTAAATAAATAAAACGATTTTAATAAATAAAGTACCGAATTATGGCGTGGCACGATCTGGATCGTTGATCCTGAGCGAGTGCGAATTTCTGAAAGATCGGATGGAGTGAGTCGCTCGGCAGTAATTTCCTCGCTTTTGTGGGTCGGATGGGCAGTTGCTCGGAATCCGAGCGAAGTGGCTCAGTTCTTCCCTCGCGCAAGTGGCTCGGATCGCTGGTCGCTCGGCTCGGAATATCGAGCGACGTGGAGCGATCTGAGCCGTTGGATCTTGGCCCGAATCTTGAGGTAGGCATGGTTCCCAAGAAAATACTATCTTGTTGTTTAGTGGACGTGGCACAATCTGTGCCGTCCATCATCTCAGACGTGAATTTCGCAATGATCCAACGGTCGGAGACGCTCGGCAGCGTTTTTCTTCACTTTCGAGGGTCGGATTGGCACTTGCTCGGAGTCCGAGCAATATGGCTCGGTTTTTCCCTCGTTCAAGTGACTCGGATCACTAGTCACACTCAGTTCGAAATTCTGAGCGACGTGGAGCGATCTGGACTGTTGGATCATGGTGCGAATCTCGGATTGGCACTTGCTCAGAATCCGAGCAAAATGGCTCGGATCACCTGTCGCTCGGGTGTTGGATCCGAGGGACATGGGGCGATCTTTGCCGTTGGATCTGAAGTGCCGAGCTGCTTTACTTGGGTTGAAATGTCGCTCCCTTTGCCAACAGTTGCGATTCTTCGTTACGTAGTCGTTTGGACTTTTATAACGCTTCAAAAGAGGCCCAAAAGCTGCGTCCTTACGTTATAAAGCCTAAGAGACGTCTTTTTACTATAAGTTTTCACCCCCTCAATACTTCACCTTATTTCTCACTTTCACTTCCTCACTCATGGTTTTTACTTCTTTAGCGAAGTTTTTAGCTCTCGAGCGGCGCTGCTAGCTGTCGCGGCAAGGCGTTTCAAACTTCGGCGATCTTTTTCGGCCGTACTAGTCATTTCAAGGTCAGTCCTTCTCCTCATCTTTGTAAAAATGGTTAAGATTTCTTCCATGGATGAGACCCCCTCCTCGGACCGAGGCGTGAGCCGAGCAGCCAATCCGAGCAAGGGTAAAGGGAAGGAGGTAGTGGAGCCGACCGAAGAGACTACGGTCAGGCCGAGTACAGATGTGGAGGTTGCCGAGCCTCTCCAGAAGGTGTTGATCCGAGCCAGCAAGGGCAAGGGGGTGGAAACGATAATTGAGCATCTGAAGGCTGCAGGGGAGTTGGGTCGGCAGCCGTGCATTCTGTCGAGCGTTGGCGGTGTGCGCCGCTACTCCGGAGAACTGTTGGAGAAGGTGACGCAGGGCACCGCCAAGTCGATCGAGGAGAACGAGCAGATGGAAACGTCCGAGGTGGATCAGATCTCTTCGGTGCTGACCGAGGTGGATTTGCATCGGATCGGGAGCGGGTTCCAAATCCCTACGGAGTACGGGCTCCTTCTCCCTGGCCCTGGTTTCCGAGCGTGCACCTCGTCCTCGGCCGATATATGCGTATTTCCCGCCGACTCCCTGAATGCCGGACTTCGGCTGCCGCTGCACCCTTTTGTGGTCGAGGTGTTGCAGTGGTACGGCTTGTGTCCGGCTCAGCTAATGCCGAACATCTGGCGACACGTCATGGCGTTCATTCTTCAATGCCAGGAGGTCGACGCAGAGCCCAACATGTTCATCCTTCGGAGTCTCTACCGACCCTGCCAGCCAAGCAAAAATGAGCAGAGGTACTATCTCTCGCCGAGGAAGGGAGTGAAGCTGATCGAGAACCCGGACTCGATCAAGCATTGGAAGGAGAAATACTTCCTCGTCCGAGCTCCCGAGCCATGGGTGATCCCGACGGTGTGGTCGAGGGACGGACTGCCGAAGCGGGCGAAGAAAGAGCCCGTTCTCAGCAACGAGGAGGCGGAAATCATGGAGAAGTTGCTCGGGCTTCCGACCCTCAGTTGGAAAGACATCACCGAGGAGGCTTTGTTCCAAGGGAGTCTCAGTCCGATTGACCCTAGTACGCTTCTCCAAATCTTGTTTTGTTTTTAAGGTTTTGGAAAAAATTTCTAACTTTTTCACTCGGTTTGTGCAGAATCTTCCGGCATGGATTACAAAGGTCTGATGGCGAAACCCCGAGCAGCTAAGGAGCCGGAGGTGAGGAAGAGGAAGAGGACCATGTCCGGACCTCAAGACGGCCGAGCGCTCAAGATCCCCTCGGTCTCCCCGACCCCCGAGCGACAGGTTGTCGAGGCTCCTTCGATCGAGCCTGAGCAAGGCCTCGTCGTGCCGACCGCCCCACCTGCCTCGGACGTGCCGACCCCAACGGTGCAAACAGATGCTCCAGGATATTCCGGCGGAGCGTTCAACATCAGTGCGGCGCTGGCTCTCGATGTCCCGCCTCTCACAGCTGAGGCGGAGAAGATTCTGACCGAGGAGCACAAGCGCATCTTCGTCCCCGACTGGCGGGTCATGAAGGTCGACGGGTTCTTGGGGGACGGTAATATTTGCATGTAAACGGTGAAGCACCTACCGACCCCTAAAGACCGAGCGGCGCTTAAGGCAGGTGAAGTTGGGGACGCCGCGATGCAGATCGCTCGGAACACTATGTCGGTAAGTAGTATATTACTTTGAGAATTTTTCCAAGTTTTTGCGCTCGTTCTTGACTGTCTCTTGTGTTGCTTGCAGACCCACTGCCACTTTAACTTTTTGCTTGAGGAATTCGCGAGCAAGGAGAAGGAGATGACCATTCTGAACGACCGGGAACGGTCGGAGTGGTCTAAAGCGGTGAAGGAGCTGGAGGCCGAACAGTTGCGCTCTACTTCGCTCGAGGCCGAGGTCGCCGACTTAAAGGCTCAGCTCGCCGAGGCACTGAGGGGCTCTGCTGCCGAGGCTTCCAAGGTTGAGACTCTTGAAAAGGAGCGGGATCGGCTCGAAGGAGAGCTGACTCAGTCTCAGAAGGCGACGGAGGAGGCCCTGACCGAGCAAGCGGCGAAGGTGGCGACCGCAAAGAAGGCTGTTCGGGACGAGGCCGAAGCCCACATGCTGACGAACATGGAGGAGGAGTACGGCTGAGCACTGAAGCACGTCGTCGCTCGGAACCCCGGCTTCGACTTCTCGTCTTATTACTTCTACGACTCCGTGGAGGGTGAGGAAGAGCTGCCCTTAGCCGAATTCGATTCGAGGTTGGAGGGCGAAGACTCCGAAGGCGAAGGAGGTGCCGAGGGCGTGATCGTAGCTGTGCCGAGCGACGATGAGGTCGAGCCCTGACTTTGTTGCCTCTTCTCGTTCGTTCTTCTTCTTCTTTTCTGTAATGCCTAACTGCGGACTGGCCACCGCTTTTTGCAAACTTTTGACTTTTAATGAAATGATTTCTTTTTGGCTGAACATTACAAAATTTCGCAAAGTTATTCAACTCTTTTTGCTTGAATCATGTCTTCGAGTGTCGAAGACTTCTTTTGATCTTTCTCCGCTTTTTAGGTCGAGTTCGGTCTGATTACTGAGGTCTCCTATCTCCGTACTGAGTTGGAGAAAACGAAGGATGCCCTTTCTCGTAGTCGGGATAAGGCGTTTTATGACTTCTTGAAATTGGAGGACATCAAAGCAACTACGAGAGGGTATTTTCGCGAGTTGAGGGAACTGCGGAAGCAACCTCGACGAACTCGTCTCGAAGGCGAGATAGAGTTGCTCCGTAAGGATCTCTTTGATGTCGACCAAAAGAATAGTGAACTACTGGCAGAGGTTCGTCATCTAGAGGTAACGGTGAAAGAGCATTCAGCGGAGGAAGAGGAGTTAGCTTCGAAGGTGGGGAAGTTGATGTCCGAGCGCGATGAGTTATCGGCAAGAATTGACAAACTGAAGAGGATCACGATCGACAGAGGTATCGAAGTGACTCATCTCCGTCGTATTGTGGCCGATAGCACTAACATCGCAGGCTCGTCCAAACTTTCCCGTTTCAAAGCATCGGCGGAAGATGATATTCTGAGAGATAGGATCGTCGAGCTAGAGGAGGAGATCGCAACGTTGAAACCTCAGCCCGTAAGGGCCAATGTTCGCAGTACGTCGTGTACCCACGAAGAAAGCGAAAGAGGTATCTCGTTCTACGAACTTGCGACTCGTTCGCCTGCATTTAGGGGGAGCCCAGCTGACGATCAGAGTGGTGTGGCCATTTCGTCTAGTGGCGCCTCGGTTGGGGCCACAGCTAGAATTAGTAGCGAAGGGGGTTCTCGCTTCACTGGTTTAGAGTCGAGCTCAGAGGTAAGGCGACGCCGTTCTCGTGTGTCTCTGAACCGAAGCGTTCCCCTACCAAAGAAGTGTTAAATAAGTTGTATTATGCTCTTCAAGTTATTGTAAAAATTCGTTGTAGTGTCAGCCTTGTCCGGGCTCTCAATAAAAAAGTTTGTTTTGCTTCCGTTGTTCGAATGTTGCGTTAGCTGATTTTTAGTTTAAGTATAACTCTTCCAACTTTTGACAACTACTCAAAATCAGAAGCAAACCTCCTTTCTTATGGGCGAACCATTTCTGGCTTTCTTGATAGAGCTTTAGAAGGGGAGTCAAGCCAAGTGATGGACGTCGAACTCGTCGTTAGAGTTTGCTCAACGATTGTGGGAGCAATTCCGAATGGTGACCCACTCCTAGCTCGCTTAAGAGCAAGCTTGCGGAGTAGAATCGAACCAAGTGTTGGACTCCGAACTCGTCGTTAGAGTTTGTTCAACGGTTGTGGGAGTAATTCCGAATGGTGACCCACTCCTAGCTCGCTTAAGAGCGAGCTTGCGGAGTAGAATCAAACCAAGTGTTGGACTCCGAACTCATCGTTAGAGTTTGTTCAACGGTTGTGGGAGCAATTCCGAATGGTGACCCACTTCTAGATCGCTTAAGAGCGAGCTTGCGGAGTAGAATCGAACCAAGTGTTGGACTCCGAACTCGTCGTTAGAGTTTGCTCAACAGTTGTGGGAGCAATTCCGAATGGTGACCCACTCCTAGCTCGCTTAAGAGCGAGCTTGCAGAGTAGAATCGAACCAAGTGTTGGACTCCGAACTCGTCGTTAGAGTTTGTTCAACGGTTGTGGGAGCAATTCCGAATGGTGACCCACTCCTAGCTCGCTTAAGAGCAAGCTTGCAGAGTAGAATCGAACCAAGTGTTGGACTCCGAACTCGTCGTTAGAGTTTGTTCAACGGTTGTGGGAGCAATTCCGAATGGTGACCCACTCCTAGCTCGCTTAAGAGCGAGCTTGCGGAGTAGAATCGAACCAAGTGTTGGACTCCAAACTCATCGCTAGAGTTTGTTTAACAGTTGTGGGAGCAATTCTGAATGGTGACCCACTCCTAGCTCGCTTAAGAGCGAGCTTGCAGAGTAGAATCGAACCAAGTGTTGGACTCCGAACTCGTCGTTAGAGTTTGTTCAACAGTTGTGGGAGCAATTTCAAATGGTAACCCATTCCTAGCTCGCTTAAGAGCGAGCTTGCGGAGTAGAATCGAACCAAGTGTTGGACTCCGAACTCGTCGTTAGAGTGAAGAGTAAAAGCAGAGAGATTCAAGCAATTTTACAAGCAAAATGTGAAAAAACTTTCTTTATTAATGACTAATAGTTGGCTGCTTCTAAAGTTGCTAGCCGTTATTACAAGAGATAAATAAAGGAAAAAAAATACAAGTAAAAGGAGAGGAACGGTTCGACATTCCAGAATACTTAGAGAGGCGTTAGTGCTCTCTCCTGGTATTTCAAAAGATGGTCGGCATTCCAAGTCCTGGGGATCTCTCTGCCTTCGAGGTCTTCTAGTCTGTATGTCCCGGGCCGAACTACTTTGGCGATCTTGTAGGGTCCCTCCTAATTTGGAGCTAGTTTACTCTTCTGACCAGAAAAAGAGATGGCTAACTTTCTGAGGACCAAGTCCCCTTCTTTGAGGTCGGTAGGACAGACTCTCTTATTGCATGCCAGCTCGATCCTTCTCCGGTAGCTTTGTTGACGAATGGCAGCTCTTTCGCGAATCTCATCAATTAAGTCTAGATTTGCTCGGAGCTCTCTGGAATTTTGTTCTTCTTCATAAGCCATTAGGCGAGGAGAGGGTATACCAACTTCTAGGGAGATCATAGCTTCGGACCCATAGGTGAGATTGAATGGGGACTCTCCTGTGGGGGTCCGTTTTGTGGTGCGGTAGTTCCACAGCACGTTGGGGAGCTGATCGACCCATAAGCCTTTGGAGCATTTATCCAATCTCTTCTTAATACCGGAGAGGATTTGTCGGTTAGCATTCTCCACTTGGACATTCGACTGTGGATGGGAGACGGAGGAGAAACGTTGTTGGATGGCAAGGTCTTCGCATAGAGCTCGGAAGGCAGCCTCGGTGAACTGGGTTCCGTTGTCTGTAATGAGGACCCGAGGGACACCAAATCGCCAGATTACGTTCTTCTAGAAGAACTGAAGTACTTTGTTCTCGGTGATTGTGGCCAACGGCTCGGCCTCTATCCACTTCGAGAAGTAGTCGATTGCCACGACTAAGAATTTGAACTGGTCGGGAGCTGGTGGGAATGGCCCTAGTAAATCCATCCTCCGCATTGCGAAAGGGATAGGACTTGATAGAGAAGTGAGTGGAGCTTGTGGGAGGCGACGGATGTTGGAGTACCTCTGACATGAGCTGCATTGCCGAACGTGCCGTTCGGCATCTTGTAGGAGAGTGGGCCAGAAATATCCGTAATTCAATACTTTGCAGGCCAGGGATTTGGACCCTGAATGTGCCCCGCCGATACCTTCGTGAAGTTCTTACAGGGCGTAGTCGGCTTGTTCCGGGGAGAGACACCTCAAATAAGGCCTGCCGTGCACCTGTGTGAAGGAGCGCTTGTATAGGATGCCCTCGATAAGTGTGTATCGCTCTGCTCGGGTTCTCACTCAGCGAGCTTCCTTAGGATCTTCGGGGAGGAGCCCATCCCTCAGGAACTCAACGAGGGGTTTCATCCAGTTATCTTAAAGCAGGACAGGTAGAGACTCCATAGAATCAGAAGGTTCGTCTTCTATACTTGGCTTCAGGAGTACCTCAATCAAGACGGTCTACTCGAGACCTTGGAGGGAGGAGGAGGCTAGCTTGGAGAGGGCATCGGCCTGGGAATTCTCTTCTCGGGGGATTCGCTGGATGAGGGCTTCTTCAAATAAGGCCATGAGATTCCTGACCTTGGCTAGGTACTTAACCATTCGGTCATCTCGTGCCTCATACTCCCCTAGGACCTGATTTACGACCAGCTGAGAGTCGCTAAAGATCCGGAGGTGCTACGCCCCTACATTGCGAGCCATTCCGAGGTCGGCTATTAGTGCCTCGTATTCTGCTTCATTATTCGAGGCCTTGAAGTTGATTCGGAGGGAGTATTGGAGGATGAAATCATCTGGGCCGGCCAGAATGACCCCGGCTCCGCTTCCCTCGTTACAAGAGGACCCATCCACATAAACTGACCAGACAGGTGGTCCCTTCATTGCTTGGCTGAACTCGGGGATGATACTTTCAACTATGAATTCTGCTAGGGCCTGAGCCTTGATCGCGGTCCGAGGCTGATATGTTATATCATGCTGACTCAGCTCGATAGACCACTTCATAAGGCGACCGGAGGTTTCTGGCTTGTGGAGAACCTGCTTCAGCAGTTGGTCGGTAAGAACGACCACCGAATGGGACTGAAAATATGGGCGAAGCTTTCTTGCGGCCATCAGTAGGGCATATGTCATCTTCTCTATCCTCGGATAGCGGAGCTCGGCATCCCGAAGTACCTTGCTCACGTAATAGATGGGCTTTGGGGTCTTATCTTCTTCCCTTACGAGAACGGCATTGAGGGTCTGCTCGGAGGATGCTAGGTAGAGGTAGAGGGGTTCTCCAGGAATTGGTTTGCTGAGGAGAAGAGGGTTGACTAGGTAAGCCTTGAGCTGGTTGAATGAATCCTGTTGCTGCTGACCCCACTCGAAGCCCTTAGCCCCCCTGAGAGCCTTGAAGAAGGGAAGGCACTTCTCCCCTGATTTGGAAAGGAAATGCTCTACGGCTGCTAGGCGACCCGTTAGCCTTTGAACCTCTTTGACATTCTTCGGAGGAGCCATGTCTAATATGGCCTTGATTTTCTCAGGATTAGCTTCGATTCCTCGTTGGCTAACCAAGAAGCCGAGGAACTTTCCTGATGAGACTCCGAACGCACACTTGTTCGGATTGAGCCTCATGTTGTGCTTTCTCAGTACATCGAACGCCTCCTGCAGGTCGACCACATGATCGGCCCCGTGGATGCTCTTCACAAGCATATCGTCAACATACACCTCCATATTTCGGCCGATCTGTGCTTGAAAAATCTTGTTGACGAGGCGTTGATATGTGGCACCTGCATTCTTCAAACCGAAGGGCATAACCCTGTAGCAGTAGAGGCCCTGGTCGGTTACAAATGAGGTCTTTGAGATATCTGGGGGGAACATGCGAATCTGACTGTAGTCTGAAAAGGCGTCCATGAAGCTGAGGAGTTCATGACCCGAAGTGGCGTCAATCAAAGTATCGATGCTGGAAAGAGGGAAAGGGTCTTTGGCGTCAATCAAAGTATCGATGTTGAGGTCGGTGAAGTCGAAACAAATCCTCCAAGTCCAATTGGACTTTTTCACCATCACTACATTCGACAGCCATTCGGGATAGTTTACCTCTTGTATGAACCGGGCCTTCAAGAGCTTGTCCACCTCCTCTTTTATAGCTAGCTGGCACTCAGGGGCGAACTTGCGCCTCTTCTGTTGGACCGGTTTGGACCCCGGAGCAACGCTGAGGTGGTGGACCAAGAGCTCTTCGGAAATTCCAGGCATGTCCGCAACTGACCAAGCAAAAAGGTCTCGGTTCCTTCGGATGCATTGGACTATGTCGGAGCATAGGGCGGATGGGAGGGTCTTGCTAACAAAGAACTTTCAGCTTGGATCCTGCTCAGAGAAGAGCACTTCCTGCAACTCATCCACCGGCTCGGACGTTGGTCGGGTAGCATTTTGGGAGATTTCCAGTGTTTCGAGGGAGAGGACTCGACCGAGGGTAGAGGTCATGTAGCACTTGCGGGCCATTTCCTGATTGCCTTTTACTTTCCCTACTCCTGCCCGAGTGGGAAACTTCATCTTGAGGTGATAGGCTGAAGGGACGGCTTCAAGAGCTGCTAAGCCGGGGCAACCCAAAATGACATTGTAAGCTTCGGGGACATCTACGACCATAAAGTCCATCGACTTTGTTCGGGTAGTAGGAGTTTTGCCAGCAGTTACGTCGAGAGTGATCACCCCTTCAATAGTCACTGGCACTCCCGTGAACCCATGGAGTGTGTAGCTGGCGGGTTTGAGTCTGTCTCGTGATAGCTTAAGGTCTTTGAAAGCGGCGAGGAAGAGGATGTTAACGGAGCTGCCATTGTCCACTAGGATCCTCTCCACCTTGAAGTTTTCCATATGGAGATTGATGACAAGTGAGTCACAATGTGGGGTTCGGACACCCTCAAGGTCTTCATCTGAGAACGTGACGGGCACTCCGAGGCCTTTAGGAGGAGGGGTGGCGCGAACCGAATTGACTTCCCTTATAAACGCCTTTCGAGAGGAGTTGGAGGAGCCCCCCATTGGACCCCCATGAATGAGGTGTAGGACACGTTCCTCTTCGAAGTCGGGCGTTTCATCGCGTTCAGGATGCTTGTTAGCCCCCCGAGGCGGGGGAGGAAGTTCGGCTCGGTCCTTTCTCACGAACCTGGTCAGCTACCCCCTTTGGATGAGGGCTTCTATCTCGTTCTTCAGGGCCCAACAATCATTGGCGTTGTGGCCATGGTCCCGGTGATAGCGGCACCACTTCTCTTTATCTCTCTTCTTGCCAGGAGTGTTCATTTTAGGTGCAGGTGGTATCACCCCCTCCTTCTCAACCTCCATGAGAATTGTGGAGATGTTGGCATTAAGGGGAGTAAACTTTTCGATTCTGGGAGGAGGTCAGCGCTGGCCGCCATTATCCTTCTGGAGCTTCTTAGCCCCTTCCTCTTCTGTTCCCTTTCTCTTAGACCCGGAGGAAGACCCCTCTAAGTTGGGGCGGTGCTCAGCTTCTTCGGCCCGAATATACTTTTTTCTCCGGAGGAGGAGGTCAGAGAAGTTCTGTGGGGGCTTCTTGGCGAGGGAGGAGCGGAGGCTGGAGTTGAGGACATTGAATTGAAATGCTGCTGCAGTGACCGACTGGTCGAGGAATGCTATGGACCTGGCTTCTGCTGTGAACCTTTTCACATAGTCTCTCAGCTTCTCACCCTTCTTCTGGTTGAGGTAGAGTAGCGAAATACTGGTCTTCTCAGTTCGGCAGCTACTCTACCTCAACCAGAATATTGAGGACGGGGCAAGGCGAGAGTACTATTCTCGAGCCGGACCCTTGATAGTTACGGGGAAGGTCTTTCATAGCAGACGGAAGCTTGATAGATGAGCATGAGGGTCTTGAAGCTTTCGATGTGATCGACGGGGTCAGTCTCCCCAAAATACGTCTCGAATTGAGGAGGTTTAAAGCCAATTGGTACGGGTGTATCCATTATGGTTCGGGAAAAAGGAGGTCGACTAGGGCGAAGGGTCCTTCCTCTAAGCTCTTCTTCTCGGTCTAACTGACCCAAGCGCCTCTCCATTTCGTGGAGACGGCGGTTGACAGCGTCATCCCTTCGACGGTAATCAACCGAGCCTCTAGACTCGTCTTTGTACGAAGGTGAGCGGGGACTACGACGACGGTAGCTCCTGGAGCGGTGAGGACTTGGCATGTGCCGGGGGTTGCTAGGAGCTGGGGGAGGTGTTAGGGACCGTCGGCGAGGACTTTGGACTGGAGGAGGAGTGGGAATCCTTGGAGCATTGGTGTTGTTGGGACGGAGGTTGAGAGCTTGTAGGACGGTTGCTTGGAACTGCTAGAACTCGGCACGGGTGATGCGTGCCTCGTCGTTCCTTGGATGTTGCCGACCGGCAAGGAAATGGGGTCTTCTCCTGTGATGCTCGGGGGACTCTCTCCGACCCCTTCGGGTAGGGGACCTTCTGTAGTCTCGGCGGTGAGGAGATCGCTCATCCGGACGTTGTTGGCGGGATGCTCCTTCTCGGGCCCGCTTTTCATCCAGACGGCGGCGAAGATCCTCATCCTTCTACCGATTGAGGATGGTATTGCGAAGGTCGGAAGCTCGGGGATTGTGGGAGGCCATAGAATCCGAAGAGGCATTGTGGATGGAGACGTGGTCCGGATGGAGAGGTTGTTTCTGTGGGTTGAGATGCGAGACCCCTGCTCCGGCATTTTGGGGATCGGGGGGACCCTTGGGAGGTTGTTGATTTTGAAGAGGAGGCTGGTCCTGTTGGAGAGGGTCATCTGCTTGAGGAGGAAGTTGCCCCTGCTGCTAAGCGGGTTGGACAGGAACTTCCTGTTGCTGATCGGGGTTGGGTCCACGGTTGGACCCTCTGGATCTTGCTTTCCTAGGAGGCATGGCTGGAGAAGGTCTGACCAACGGGAAGAGGGGAGGCTGCTATTCGTTGGTTCCCACAGACGGTGCCAATTTGTTGCTGCTGAATCTGGTGTGGGGGCAAACAGATAGTATTTGTGGATTCTTGGAAAACTTTGAATAGCAAACCTGTTACCTGTTCCGCCGGAGCTTGACCGTTGACTCCCGCCGTTCACCTGCAAAAAGTGCGAGACACCGGGGTTGATCCCGGCGACGCACCCTCCGACGCTCAAGTCAGTAACCAGAAGTGATTATGAAAGAGCATAAAACTGGCAAAAGATTGATTACCTCTTAATGGAGATGGATGGGGGGTATTTATAGGCATCGTTGGGGGTCAGATTAGGAATGTAATCCCTGTGGTTAGATAAGGAATGTAATCCTTAATCCCCTGGTGAAAGGATAGATGTGAATCAAGGCCATTGATTAGTATTAATCAAAAACCCTAATTCTATCCTGGCGGACCGGGTTTGCTGCGGGTTGAAACCCGCACCCAGTTGAGGCGGATCCATTCGCGGATTAATGGATCTTTGAGGAGGAGAACCAGTACCCACTTCAGACCCATCGGTAGGTGAAGTTACCATTTTACCCCTAAGCTTTAAGATTCGTTCTTGATTTGGACGGTTCTGATTTAACCCCATTTTTAGCCATATCATAGAGTTATCTTGCGAAGTCTAACTTAAGACCTAGCATGTTGTGTTAATACTGTTGTCATCCCTAGGATTGTTCAGGGTTAGTGACATCGTTAGGGTAGTAACTTATGGCTATTACTACTTAACTTTTACTTATTATCCTTTTCGGCGAAGGAAAAGAGTTGGAGTTAAGGGTGATACCTTATGATCCGACCTTTCCTATAGGCCGACACTAGGCGGTGTTATTGGGTTGTATCCTTCTTGTCAAAGGGATACGGTCTGTGCCTTCTCCCGAGTTGGGAGTACGGGATCCGTATCTCGTCTGTTAATTTCTGAAGTGCCTTGATAAGCGGGAGCGATTCCTGTCGGAGCTGGGGGGATGAACCCCCCGGAACTCCGTCATGTATTGTATTTAGGGCGAGAAGCCATAGACTGCGGGCTGGCTAGGAGGCAACAGGGGATGCTTCGGGCTAACCTGGTAACCAGCAGAAACTCCAATGATTTGTCAGATATTTGAGTGAGTTCCGGTGCACCTGGCGGGATTAGACCGTTTCAGGGCAACCTCATCAATCATTTAATATATTTAGAAACAAGTCAAGTAAAAGAATAAAATTCATGGCACGAGTTCAAATCCCTTTATATGAAGAAACGGCTTGATATGGGGCGTATGTAGTATGGGTTGCATACTGTTCCAGAGTCTTGCTTGCATTAGAATAAGAACACCATTGCATTAGTTAACCAGGCATTAGAGTCTAAGGCATAGCATATACTGATACATCAATTATATATATACACGTTTCTTTTTTCATCAATCTGTATGCTATAATTGAGATTCGCTGCTAGTTATCAGCCTTAAAGCGTTAGTATATGTACTGACGTCCCAACTTCAATAGGTATTGGATTGCAGAAGTACAGGTACGGGATTGCAGAAGTACAGGTACAAGTTTCAGGAGGACTCAAGGCAAGAGAAGCAATGAGTCGATTTCATTTTAAGTTTTCGCTGAAATCTATGTTGTAATTTCATTTGTAACAATTATTGTAATTTATTCATTGTTGTAATTTGTTTATTGTTGGGGAAGCATCCAAGTGAAATACCAAGTGTTGTTCTTTATTCATTGTACTCTGATGTAATTTGTTGAAAGTTGTAACACTTGGGATTGTAAATGTATTATTGTAACATTGTTATAATGTATTACAATTTTGTAACATTCGGACTTATAATACATTTGTGTTAAATAAAAAGTTTTAAATTTTCCTGTTTTCTGCGTTTTGTGGCTAATTGAAGGGCAGATTCTAGCTTATGTCACGGTTTCCCAGTGTATGAAAATCAGGGCATTACACATATGATAGGCAGAGGGCACTGCCTAGAGGGAAGCGTGCCCAGGATAACCGAGGATGGCATTGTACGCTGCCTTCATGTTCACCACCATGAAGTCCATCACCTCTGTTCAGGAAATTAGGGACTTCCCGGTTGTGACGTCTAGAATGATGATTCCCTCTATTTGGACTGGGACACCCGAAAATCCATGAAGGGTATAGCCTACCGACTTCAGCCTATCCCGAGAAAGCTTCACGGCCTCAAAGGTAGCAAGAAATAGAATATTGACCGAGCTCCCATTGTCAACGAGGATTCAGTAGACCTCATGATTGGTGAAGCTGAGATCGATGACTAGGGCATCGCAATGAGGGACCTTGTTGCCCTCGATGTCTTTGTCTGAGAATATAGCCTAGGACGTCGAGGGGGAGGACAATTATGGACGGAGTTGACCTCGCGGATAAAGGCTCGACAGGAAGAATTGGAGTCGTCGCCCATAGGCCCTCTGTGGACACAGTGGAGTATGGCTAGTCCTTCGGAGCCCTAAGGCTCAACATCGGCTTTGGGTCGCTTGTTGGCACCCCAAAGAGGAGGAGAGGCTCTCAGCTCATCCCTAGCAAACTTCTTCAGGTACCCCCATCAAATGAGTGCCTCAATCTCATCCTTAAGAGTCTGACAGTTATCATCCTCGTGACTGTGGTCCCTGTGGAAGTGGCAGTTTAACCTACGGTCCCTCTTCTTATTGCCATTGTTGGTTCGAGGAGGGTGTCGAAGGATATCGCCGCCTTCTATCTCCATCAAGATGGCTGATACACTTGCATTGAGCGGAGTGAATTTGACGAACCTGGGGATTGAAGGTGGGTGCCTCTGCCCGTAGGCATCCTTCTAGATCTTCTTTGGTGCCTCAGCACCATCCTCCTTCCTCTTCCCTCTTGCGGGAAAATTCCTTCGGTCAGCTGGATGCAATGCCTCTTCGGCTCGGATGTACTTCTCACTCCTGAGAAAGAGATTGGGGAAGTCTACCGGAGGTTTCTTGGTGAGGGATGCCTTTAATAAGTCATGTCTAACATTGTGTTGGAAAGCCGCAGCTGCGACCCAGAGTCGAGGGAGGAGATTGACCAAGCTTCAGTGGTGAACCTCCGAACGAAGTCCAAGAGGGACTCCTCGTCTTTCTGCTTTAGATCTAGCAGGGAGGCGCTGGTCTTCTCGGCCTTACGACTGGTGTAAAAATGGGCGAGGAAATTCTACTCAAGCTAGTGGAAGGAGGAAATGGAATTGGGAGCGAGTCGGGAGAACCATTGCCAAGCTAGACCGTACAGTGTGGCCGGGAATTCACGGTAGAGGAGTGCATCTGATGCACTGTGAATCATCATGAGGGTTTTGAAACCCTCCATGTGATCAGTCGGATCTGACTCCCCATTATAAGTCTCGAAGAAGGGCGGCTTAAATGTGCTGGGCCTCCAGGATGTAAGAAGAGAAGGGGGGCTTAACGGGTCGGTACCCCCAGTTTGGCTACCTATCGCCTTCATCGATTTGAGCCAAGCAGTCTTCCATCTCTTGTAGCTGAGGACCAATCCTTAAGAAAAAAGAATTTGTGAGGACTGCGTCCTCCCATCCCTCGGATCGGGTTGACTTATGGGACTCCTGATTCCCGTCCCGTCTAGTTCGGTGATTGCCTTCACCATGACGGTGTTTGGTGTGCTCACTCCTGGCTCCTCCTCAGAGTGCTTGGATGATTTCGTCTCTGAACTCCTAGAATTCGGCTTTGGTAACGTGGCCTCCTTCCACTCGGCCATTCGGAGGCCGATGACCAATTGGAGACTGGCTATGTTCCCTGTTGTTTGGATGGGAGGAATGTCGGCTTTGACTCAGACCAGGGTCGGAGGGTGCCTCATTCCTGGAGTAGCTGAGGCGGTTACGGAGGTCGTCCTAGTGCAGTCGATTATTTATGACGTTTGGGAGGTCAGGGTGTAACTCCCTGTTTCAGTAGTACGTAGTTTATTACGTGAATTTTTGTACTTCAATTTTCAGATCAGTTTTATTTTTCTCTTTGGACTCTTTATTTAAAGCCAGAATATTTTTCTGATCAATTCTATAATTTTGTTAATTTTTCGATCGGAGTTTAAATACAAATTTTAAACCCTCATTAATCTTAATCCTAATCCTAATCCTAATCCTAATCCTAATCCTAATCCTAACCCACTCCCGCTAATCACTCACTCCCATTTTTTCTACGCCTAACTCCTGACTTCTCCTCCTTGTTCATTTTTCCACACCTTGTTCTCATTTTCTCCTTCTACGTTTGATTTTTCTACACCCCCACATGCAGCACCCCTCCTTTGATTTTTCTACACCCCTCCTTTGATTTTTCTACACCCCTCCTATCCCTTCCTTTCTATATATACACACACACACACACACATGCAGAGCTCCTACCTCTTTCTCTTCTCTTATCTACATTCTTCATTTTCCCTTCTTCTCTTCCTCTGCCTTCTTCACACCCGAGAGCTTAAGCAATTACCTTCCACCTTCGAGCCAACGACTCCGCTTCTACGATCCCGTGAACCCCGAAAAACAACCCGACGCCGCGCCACCTTGTTGTTGTCGTCACTCACCGTTGCTACCGTTGCTCGCTAACTACCGTCTTGCCGCCATTCTTACCGCCGTTGTGCCGCCGTCCATTGCCGACGTCGCTTCTTCTTTCCGTGGTTAACACCACCACCGAAATCGTCACGTTATAAGGCAAGTACCTTGTACACTATTTTTGTTCTCGTACAAGCATTTTCCTTTGACTCGTGGCAAGTAGTCTAGTTATCATCATATTTTATTGTCAAACTCTGTTCTAGTCACTGGTTCCATGCTATATCAACTCAAGAGTGAACCGTTAACACATTTCGAATCGTGTTATCGAATATCGAATATTCAACCTTACTATCTCTAAAATTTCTTGACCTTGCACTAAGAATTCGACCATGTTCCCAATACTGGATTGAAGATTTTCTACATGAAAATCGTAGCCCATCAAGTCCCGAATCCAGAACATCTTACGGTTTTTCAATCGGATGTATAGATTGTGAGATATCGCGATTTTAGTACTGTCATATTGTGAATTTCTGAACCTGCACGGGATTACTAACCGGCATCTCGTACTGAGAATTTGACCATGTTCCCGACACTGGATCGAAAAATTTTCTACATGAAAATCGTAGCCCTTCGAATGTAGATATCCGAAACATCCTACAGTTTCTCAATCGGATGTACAGATTGTGAGATATCGCAGTTTTAGTATTGTGACTTCGAATTTCCATAATGCGCGCGAAACATCGAAACCAGCGAAGAATGAATTTGTACGCATAGCTACTGTCTTTAGAATGTATCGTGTGAATATGAGTTGGAACCGAAAGAGAGTTTACTTTCTAGAATCTCTGACGGAATCGGATTTGCCTTTCTGTAACAACGGAAAAGTGGATTCGAATGCAGATATGTCAAGTTGTCTAAAAATTCATCTATACATTTTTGCTTATAAACCCGTTACTTTTCATATTTAATGAACTGAGTGTATTATTGTTCTTGTAATAATAACTTGCATAGATATAATAGGTTGATAGAATGTATTTTATACCACTTAATAATTCTATAATAATTACTCTCGATACATGTACTCGTTTTACGTCTCATGTCCATGATTACTGCCCTTGATATTTTTCTTGATTAAACTATTTGATTACACCGTTCCACTAGTCGTACCAACTGCATGTTCATAATTAATTATAAAAGAATAACAAGCCGGGGTTATAAGGGTACGGCTTAATAGTGGACAATATAGGGGAGTATACTCGGAAGGGGGCCCGTGTTTCCCGAAATAGTGATTCTTGATTCTTGATTCTTGGTTACACAATTCTTGATTACATAATTCTCGATTACATGATTTATGATTACATGTCTTGATACTCACTAGAAGACTCGAGTACATAATCCTATAGAATTCACTACTTAAGTCTAAACGTCACATGATTGATATGCACCGAACTTGTGGTATGGGACACAGGATTGCGTGCATTAGATAAGTTAATAAAACAGATAAACTTGAGATTTTCACTAAGCATGATTCTTGATTACATGAATCTTGATTACATGACTCTCGATCCTTGATTACATGAATCTTGATTACATGACTCTCGATCCTTGATTACATGATTCTTGATTACATGACTCTCGATCCTTGATTACATGATTCTTGATTACATGACTCTCGATCCTTGATTACATGATTCTTGATTACATGACTCTTGATTACATGACTCTCGATCCTTGATTACATGATTATCGATTAACTGAGCCTAGGTTATCAATTACTTATACCTTGAAGTCTAGAATACACTAGTTACAGTTATTACTTACATGATCATATTGTCCCAGTTTCTTGCTTACTTCCATATTGTATTTGTACTTCTACTTCTTGTTTCTCCCATGTTATATCTTGTTATATTACCCCATTTTTTCTGCTTGTTGCTACTTGCTGCCCGAAACTTGCTCTAACGGGAACTTTTCTATTTTTCTTTGAGTTAATAATTATACAGGTACTGATGGACCCGACGAGCAGACTCTCTAGAAGATCGTTGCTACTTCCTTACTACTTCATGTTGTTTTTCTTCCAGTCGCTATTTTATCTAGTTGTTATAGCGAACTGCTGATCATATTATTTTAATTTTGGCACTTTGTACTCCCGGGCATCTTGACCCGATATTGATGTATTATCCAAATGATGGTTATTCTATTTTCAGCTCATGTGATTATTATATCTGCATGCGTGAATGTGTTATAAATATCTTGTTGAGCTTATAATTGTACAGCTTATGGATGATGTATATCATTCGCTGGGCCTCAGTTGCGTGCCTGTATTTCCGTATAGTGGGAAGCAGGGCGTGACAGGTTTTTAGTGGTATCAGAGCCTAGGCTCGAACCATGCTAAGCTCAACAATATACACACCACGTGGATCACATGAATGTTAATAACCAACTTGCCAACTGGAGATTTACCCCATTCGAATATGCATTTCAGACTATGGTTCACGGAGGCTCTTCGACTTCTACACCCAGGGATGAACTGTCGGAGATCGTCGCCATTCTCCAGGAGACGCAACGAATGATGGAGCTACAGCAAGAGCAAAATGAACTGGTGAGAGCTAATCTGGATAGGGTACAAGATGTCACAAACTCCATTCAATGGAATTTGTTTGTGCACCAGCATAAGAGTTACACCGCCATGCTCGATACCCAGGAGCTGATCCGTAGAGGGTGAACTGCCGTTCAGGGGGCATTACAACTCCTTACTGTCGCACAGTCTACAGGTGGACCGATACGGAGGCCAGTTCAGACCCCGACTACTAGAGCATCACCTTACTCATCGGTGACTCCGAAGAAGGACCGGAAGTGCTATTATTGCCGTCGAGTTGGACACATACGCAAGAACTGCTGGAAAGCCAACAACCTGTGTCTTGCATGCGGAGCGAATGATCACAAGGTTCGAGATTGCCCGAAGAGAAAGAGTGTCACACCAATAGGAGGATCAAATCCCAGTGGAGGACATACTGGAGAGTGTAATCAGGCTCATAACTTGATTACAGTGGAGGAAGAGACCACCAAAGAAACAGTTGCTGGTATATTTTGATCTAGTCATACTTCAGTTTCTGCGTCGTTTGTTACCTTCTGTACATTGCATTCATTCTCATCGATCAATCCATTATTGAGTATCATACTAGTTATTTCTTTCTATCCCTATTTTCTTGAATCTTCTGTTGGAAGAGAGTAGAAATTTTGTTGGGCTTTTAGCAAACAAATTGGAAATTGGAATAACAACAAGAAGACTCTTCACTATTTTCTAAAACTGGTATTACTACACCTTACAAATATACACTCTATTCTTTTTCTACTTTTCTGCTTGTTTCTTGTTCTTATCTTGCTTAATTTTTTCTTCTTCCTAAACCTCTCATTTATAGGAATGAGAGATGAGTAACTGACAAATTATTCATTCCCGTTTCTCCCATTTTTCTTTGCGGCACCAATCTTGCCATAATTTTTCAACATTGTTTGGTGGGTGTGGCCCACTTTACCAAATAAGTTTGACAACCAATATCTTCGTCTTACAAATTTCTTAATTCTGCTCAATTCATCGATCGCTATCACTTGATATCAGTATCTAGAAACATCACCATCAGAGTGGCGCAGCAAAAACATAGCAGAGTCCCTTATTGATTCATGGAATGAATTTCAAAGAAAACTTCATCGTCATCAACAACTCAAGGTTCGATGTTATATTTGGAATAAATAGGGGCCGAAGTGCAGATACTGATCATAGGCCAGTTATAGGGGGCGGTGCATTAATGAAGAAAAGACAAGAAGAAGAAGAAATAAAAAGAAGAGAAAGAGAGAGAGAGAAGTCAAAGAAAGAAGAAAGAAAAGGAGAAAGAAAGAAAAAGAGAAAGAAAGAGGAAGAAGAAAGAAAGAGAAGTCGGAGAAGAAAGAAAGAGAGAGAGAGGTCTAGGAAGAAAGGAAGAAGAGAAAGAAGCAGGCAACTCAGGAGCAAGCTTCGGAGAAGAGAGAAAGTGAGAAGCCGGTAGCAGAGGCGGGAGCAAGAAAGCAAGAGAGAGAGTAGTAGCTCGGATTTTCTTGGCAAATGAAAAGAAAAGATCAAGAATTGGTGGTAGGTATGAAGAGAAAATTGGTGCATGAAGAAGGAGAAGTGGGTATGAAGAAGTTTTCTTCATCTTCATCATCTTCATCGAGATTCAGCAGGATCTGTGTATTTTGTGGCAGTAGCTCTGGCAAAAGAGCTAGCTACCAAGAAGCCGCGATCGAGCTCGGCAAGGAGCTTGTAGAAAGGAATATCGATCTCGTCTACGGTGGTGGGAGCATAGGATTGATGGGTCTAGTTTCTGATGCCGTTCGTGCTGGTGGCCAACATGTTTTGGGAGTGATTCCCAAGTCGCTGATGCCGAAAGAGATTATTAGGGGAACTGTGGGAGATGTTAGAGTTGTCTCTAACATGCACGAGAGGAAGGCTGAAATGGCTCATGCTGCTGATGCTTTCATAGCCTTGCCCGGAGGTTATGGAACACTTGAGGAATTGTTGAGGTGATCACTTGGGCTCACTGGGGATCCACAGCAAACCGGTGGGACTTTAAATGTTGATGGATATTACGAATCACTCCTATCCTTCATAGATTCAGCTATGGCTGAGGAGTTTATATCCACTAAGGCCAGACACATCTTGATTTCAGCTCCATCGCCTAAGGAGTTACTTAGAAAATTGGAGGAGTATGTGCCAGAGCAAGATGAGCTTGTGACACAGCTGAACTGGGATGTTAGCGATGTCGATGGTTCAGACTCTGAGCCCAAACATCAAATTGTTGATTCCTCCAGTTAAGGATGCACAATTTGTCTTTAGTTGTATTCGTGCCTTTGTACTCTTTGTTTCTTTTATCTTTTGTTGTACTCTCGATTGAAGAGTATTGCATTCTTAGCTATCCTATATCTCGCCTAAGTAAATTTCGAGGACGAAATTTTTTTGTAAGGTGGGTAGGATTGTAACTCCCTGTTCCAGTAGTACGTAGTTTATTACGTGAATTTTTGTACTTCAATTTTCAGATCAGTTTTATTTTTCTCTTTGGACTCTTTATCTAAAGCCAGAATATTTTTCTGATCAATTCTATAATTTTGTGAATTTTTCGATCGGAGTTTAAATACAAATTTTAAACCTTGATTAATCCTAATCCTAATCCTAATCCTAATCCTAATCCTAACCCACTCCCGCTAATCACTCACTCCCATTTTTTCTACGCCTAACTCCTGACTTCTCCTCCTTGTTCATTTTTCCACACCTTGTTCTCATTTTCTTCTTCTACGTTTGATTTTTCTACACCCCCACATGCAGCACCCCTCCTTTGATTTTTCTACACCCCTCCTTTGATTTTTCTACACCCCTCCTATCCCTTCCTTTCTATATATATACACACACACACACATGCAGAGCTCCTACCTCTTTCTCTTCTCTTATCTACATTCTTCATTTTCCCTTCTTCTCTTCCTCTGCCTTCTTCACACCCGAGAGCTTAAGCAATTACCTTCCACCTTCGAGCCAACGACTCAGCTTCTACGATCCCGTGAACCCCGAAAAACAACCCGACGCCGTGCCACCTTGTTGTTGTCGTCGCTCACCGTTGCTACCGTTGCTCGCTAACTACCGTCTTGCCGCCATTCTTACCGCCGTTGTGCCGCCGTCCGTTGCTGACGTCGCTTCTTCTTTCCGTGGTTAACACCACCACCGAAATCGTCACGTTATAAGGCAAGTACCTTGTACACTATTTTTGTTCTCGTACAAGCATTTTCCTTTGACTCGTGGCAAGTAGTCTAGTTATCATCATATTTTATTGTCAAACTCTATTCTAGTCACTGGTTCCATGCTATATCAACTCAAGAGTGAACCGTTAACACATTTCGAATCGTGTTATCGAATATCGAATATTCAACCTTACTATCTCTAAAATTTCTTGACCTTGCACTAAGAATTCGACCATGTTTCCAATACTGGATTAAAGATTTTCTACGTGGAAATCGTAGCCCATCAAGTCCCGAATCCAGAACATCTTACGGTTTTTCAATCGGATGTATAGATTGTGAGATATCGCGATTTTAGTATTGTCATATTGTGAATTTCTGAATCTGCACGGGATTACTAACCGGCATCTCGTACTGAGAATTTGACCATGTTCCCGACACTGGATCGAAAAACTTTCTACATGAAAATCGTAGCCCTTCGAGTGTAAATATCTGAAACATCCTACAGTTTCTCAATCGGATGTACAGATTGTGAGATATCGCAGTTTTAGTATTGTGACTTCGAATTTCCAGAATGCGCGCGAAACATCGAAACCAGCGAAGAATGATTTTGTACGCATAGCTACTGTCTTTAGAATGTATCGTGTGAATATGAGTTGGAACCTAAAGAGAGTTTACTTTCTAGAATCTCTGACAGAATCGGATTTGCCTTTCTGTAACAACGGGAAAGTGGATTCGAATGCAGATATGTCAAGTTGTCTAAAAATTCATCTATACATTTTTGCTTATAAACCCGTTACTTTTCATATTTAATGAACTGAGTGTATTATTGTTCTTGTAATAATAACTTGCATAGATATAAGAGGTTGATAGAATGTATTTTATACCACTTGATAATTCTATAATAATTACTCTCGATACATGTACTCGTTTTACGTCTCATGTCCATGATTACTGCCCTTGATATTTTTCTTGAATAAACTATTTGATTACACCGTTCCACTAGTCGTACCAACTGCATGTTCATAATTAATTATAAAAGAATAACAAGCCGGGGTTATAAGGGTACGGCTTAATAGTGGACAATATAGGAGAGTATACTCGGAAGGGGGCCCGTGTTTCCCGAAATAGTGATTCTTGATTCTTGATTCTTGGTTACACAATTCTTGATTACATAATTCTCGATTACATGATTTATGATTACATGTCTTGATACTATCACTAGAAGACCCGAGTACATAATCCTATAGAATTCACTACTTAAGTCTAAACGTCACATGATTGATATGCACCGAACTTGTGGTATGGGACACAGGATTGCGTGCATTAGATAAGTTAATAAAACAGATAAACTTGAGATTTTCACTAAGCATGATTCTTGATTACATGAATCTTGATTACATGACTCTCGATCCTTGATTACATGATTCTTGATTACATGACTCTCGATCCTTGATTACATGATTATCGATTAACTGAGCCTAGGTTATCAATTACTTATACCTTGAAGTCTAGAATACACTAGTTACAGTTATTACTTACATGATCATATTGTCCCAGTTTCTTGCTTACTTTCATATTGTATTTGTACTTCTACTTCTTGTTTCTCCCATGTTATATCTTGTTATATTACCCCATTTTTTCTGCTTGTTGCTACTTGCTGCCCGAAACTTGCTCTAACGGGAGCTTTTCTATTTTTCTTTGAGTTAATAATTATACAGGTACTGATGGACCCGACGAGCAGACTCTCTAGAAGATCGTTGCTACTTCCTTACTACTTCATGTTGTTTTTCTTCCAGTCGCTATTTTATCTAGTTGTTATAGCGAACTGCTGATCATATTATTTTAATTTTGGCACTTTGTACTCCCGGGCATCTTGACCCGATATTGATTTATTATCCAAATGATGGTTATTCTATTTTCAGCTCATGTGATTATTATATCTGCCTGCGTGAATGTGTTATAAAGATCTTGTTGAGCTTATAATTGTACAGCTTATGGATGATGTATATCATTTGCTGGGCCTCAGTTGCGTGCCTGTATTTCCGTTTAGTGGGAAGCGGGGCGTGACACAGGGCCTTCTGAGGGCTCGGGATTTTGAGCCACTGAGTGGGAAGCGCTTAGGGCTGGAGCGTGCGGGCGCTCGTTGAGTCGCTCCTACGACCCCTGAGTAACTGCTCGACTGTGCGACGGACGAGGTGGGGGAAGTGGTTCGGCGTGGCGACCCGCCGTGGCATTTTCCTGGCTTTGGGGGCCATCAGAGAAGAGGTTGATGAAAACAGGATTTCAGGAAGAGGCCGGATCTACGTTGTTCCTATAGACGGTTGTTAGTGTTAGTGCCCTAGAGACAATGTGATTGTGCTTCTAGGAAATACTTTTGTTAATTAATGATTGTGTTCTATTGATTATTATATGTTAATTTATTATGTCTTAATTTACTGCGATAAAAATGTTAGAGTAATAAATGTCCTTGGAATATATAATACGTATTCTATATCTTTAAGTATGTGACTTAAAAATGAGATTATATGAATAGTGTTTATATTCCTAAATATCCCTAATCAAGCATTGTCATTATGGGACAATAATAATGCATGAAGATTAGTATGTTTGTTGACTGATGACCACATCTCATTGGTCATAGGTATAGTGATACTAAAGTCAAGAACATAGGTGCATGTAAGATTCTACATGGCACTGGATAGACCCACAGTGAGATTCTTCATGTTTAAATAAAGTCATAAGAAAGACTCACAGTGATAATGGTGTAATGATCCTCTGACTTGAGATCATTATATTTCTATACGAGGATTAATATACTTTGACTACATTAAAAGTTACCTTTGACCGGGTGATGATAAAAGTGGACATCGGGTATATTATGAGTCGTATGAGAAATATGAATGATAGATAAAGGATTTAACCCTCCTATAATTAGGAGAGATATTATTGGCCTCTTGATTGAGTGAGACTATGAAATGCATGGCCATGCTCAAATAATGATTTGTTTTAATAGTCTACTCATTGATCAAGGAAACCCGGATTAAATGTTGAAGAGGATGACTGAGAACATGCTTCGAGTTTAATCTATAATATTTGGTTAAAGGGATTATATTACACGGAAACATTAATCACGAAAGGTTTTATTGGATCACCAATTATTATTATTACTTGGGTAGCAATGATGTATTACTAGATGCCGCTCATTGTTTATAATTTTATTATTGGATATTAAAATTATTTCCAACGTAATAATAACCTAAAGGGTCACACACAAGAACGCTTGAAGGAGATTTGATTTAAATTATGAATTTAAATTAAATAGTAATTCGAATTTATTTATGATATTAATTAAGTGGGACTTAATTAATTAATTAAATATAATTTTAAATTTACTAATGATTAGAATTAGAATTATATTAGAATATTAATTAAGTTTGACTTAATTATTTATTTAATTAGGAATTCTAATTTTAATAAAAGCCCAATAGGATTGGGCTTTAGAAAAACCAGATTTGTCTCTCTATATAAAGATCTTAAACTCTCAAATTAGTTTTTTAAGGCTTAGAGAAAAACCCTAGCCGTTTTGAGAGAAGAAGATGGAGATAGAGAGAATTTGGTTTTCGGATGCTAGTACATCGCTCCTTCAAAGACCAAGTGTTCGTGTGGATACCGATAGAGCGTAGATCGCGTGAGCGGGATGCGTGGTGATTCAAGGAGCTTGGACCTCCATTAGTCATCCTTTCTCAACTGTTAAAGCTTCGTTTTAAGGTAAACGTTCATAACTACGAATTAAACGTCTTGTTTTGCATGGATCCTGCGATTGGGTTTCGATTTTATTGTTTCAATCCGCTGCATTTATGCCCCGAAAACCCAACAACGGTGTCAATCTGATGCTGCTGTTTTTAGGGTGTGGGAACAACAGATGATGAGTTCAATTTTTTAGGGGAGGACAGATCTCAGCCGTAGATCTGGATCTGGTGAGAGGTAGGGGGTACTGATCTTCTGGTGGTTACTCTCGATCGTGGGTCGTTGGAGACCTGCACAAAGTCCAGAAACACCGGAAGTTTTCCTGGCGACTGACTCTCCGACGGTCAAGTCAGTGACTGAAAGAGAGGAAAATGAAATCTAGGGCTTTGGAGGCTAAATGTTCATTACCTTGCCACAGTGGATGGAGTCTGCTATTTATAGGTAGAGAGAGGGAACCCCATTAGGCCTGGTTAACCCTTCTCGGTGGGCCGGATGGGTGCAGAGGGCTGGCTAACAGCCCATGGAGCATGCAGACCTGTTCTGATAGGTTTCAGGATCTTGAGGGGATCAGACGGTTCAGATGAGGCCAAATTTTTACCCACATAAGTGGTGATCCTGTTCA